>CM056097.1:2110631-3310631 GCA_002259235.3 Caenorhabditis latens | reverse complement strand
AAAATACAACTACAGTACCCCCATTTCTAGTTAACAAGACTTTAAGAAGCGTCACTACTTCTTCTCCTTCCAGTACCAGAAAAAGTTGTCAACTACAAAAATGATGAATGGGAAGTGTGGAATGTTTCTGAGTCCATCAAAATACAACTACAGTACCCCCATTTCTAGTTAACAAGACTTTAAGAAGCGTCACTACTTCTTCTCCTTCCAGTACCAAAAAAGTTGTCAACTACAAAAATGATGAATGGGAAGGTTGGAATGTTTCTGAGTCCCTCAAAATACAACTACAGTACCCCCATTTCTAGTTAACAAGACTTTAAGAAGCGTCACTACTTCTTCTCCTTCCAGTACCAGAAAAAGTTGTCAACTACAAAAATGATGAATGGGAAGTGTGGAATGTTTCTGAGTCCATCAAAATACAACTACAGTACCCCCATTTCTAGTTAACAAGACTTTAAGAAGCGTCACTACTTCTTCTCCTTCCAGTACCAGAAAAAGTTGTCAACTACAAAAATGATGAATGGGAAGTGTGGAATGTTTCTGAGTCCATCAAAATACAACTACAGTACCCCCATTTCTAGTTAACAAGACTTTAAGAAGCGTCACTACTTCTTCTCCTTCCAGTACCAGAAAAAGTTGTCAACTACAAAAATGATGAATGGGAAGTGTGGAATGTTTCTGAGTCCATCAAAATACAACTACAGTACCCCCATTTCTAGTTAACAAGACTTTAAGAAGCGTCACTACTTCTTCTCCTTCCAGTACCAGAAAAAGTTGTCAACTACAAAAATGATGAATGGGAAGTGTGGAATGTTTCTGAGTCCATCAAAATACAACTACAGTACCCCCATTTCTAGTTAACAAGACTTTAAGAAGCGTCACTACTTCTTCTCCTTCCAGTACCAGAAAAAGTTGTCAACTACAAAAATGATGAATGGGAAGTGTGGAATGTTTCTGAGTCCATCAAAATACAACTACAGTACCCCCATTTCTAGTTAACAAGACTTTAAGAAGCGTCACTACTTCTTCTCCTTCCAGTACCAGAAAAAGTTGTCAACTACAAAAATGATGAATGGGAAGTGTGGAATGTTTCTGAGTCCATCAAAATACAACTACAGTACCCCCATTTCTAGTTAACAAGACTTTAAGAAGCGTCACTACTTCTTCTCCTTCCAGTACCAGAAAAAGTTGTCAACTACAAAAATGATGAATGGGAAGTGTGGAATGTTTCTGAGTCCATCAAAATACAACTACAGTACCCCCATTTCTAGTTAACAAGACTTTAAGAAGCGTCACTACTTCTTCTCCTTCCAGTACCAGAAAAAGTTGTCAACTACAAAAATGATGAATGGGAAGTGTGGAATGTTTCTGAGTCCATCAAAATACAACTACAGTACCCCCATTTCTAGTTAACAAGACTTTAAGAAGCGTCACTACTTCTTCTCCTTCCAGTACCAGAAAAAGTTGTCAACTACAAAAATGATGAATGGGAAGTGTGGAATGTTTCTGAGTCCATCAAAATACAACTACAGTACCCCCATTTCTAGTTAACAAGACTTTAAGAAGCGTCACTACTTCTTCTCCTTCCAGTACCAGAAAAAGTTGTCAACTACAAAAATGATGAATGGGAAGTGTGGAATGTTTCTGAGTCCATCAAAATACAACTACAGTACTCCCATTTCTAGTTAACAAGACTTTAAGAAGCGTCACTACTTCTTCTCCTTCCAGTACCAAAAAAGTTGTCAACTACAAAAATGATGAATGGGAAGTGTGGAATGTTTCTGAGTCCATCAAAATACAACTACAGTACCCCCATTTCTAGTTAACAAGACTTTAAGAAGCGTCACTACTTCTTCTCCTTCCAGTACCAAAAAAGTTCTCAACTACAAAAATGATGAATGGGAAGGTTGGAATGTTTCTGAGTCCATCAAAATACAACTACAGTACCCCCATTTCTAGTTAACAAGACTTTAAGAAGCGTCACTACTTCTTCTCCTTCCAGTACCAGAAAAAGTTGTCAACTACAAAAATGATGAATGGGAAGTGTGGAATGTTTCTGAGTCCATCAAAATACAACTACAGTACCCCCATTTCTAGTTAACAAGACTTTAAGAAGCGTCACTACTTCTTCTCCTTCCAGTACCAGAAAAAGTTGTCAACTACAAAAATGATGAATGGGAAGTGTGGAATGTTTCTGAGTCCATCAAAATACAACTACAGTACCCCCATTTCTAGTTAACAAGACTTTAAGAAGCGTCACTACTTCTTCTCCTTCCAGTACCAAAAAAGTTGTCAACTACAAAAATGATGAATGGGAAGTGTGGAATGTTTCTGAGTCCATCAAAATACAACTACAGTACCCCCATTTCTAGTTAACAAGACTTTAAGAAGCGTCACTACTTCTTCTCCTTCCAGTACCAGAAAAAGTTGTCAACTACAAAAATGATGAATGGGAAGGTTGGAATGTTTCTGAGTCCATCAAAATACAACTACAGTACCCCCATTTCTAGTTAACAAGACTTTAAGAAGCGTCACTACTTCTTCTCCTTCCAGTACCAGAAAAAGTTGTCAACTACAAAAATGATGAATGGGAAGTGTGGAATGTTTCTGAGTCCATCAAAATACAACTACAGTACCCCCATTTCTAGTTAACAAGACTTTAAGAAGCGTCACTACTTCTTCTCCTTCCAGTACCAGAAAAAGTTGTCAACTACAAAAATGATGAATGGGAAGTGTGGAATGTTTCTGAGTCCATCAAAATACAACTACAGTACCCCCATTTCTAGTTAACAAGACTTTAAGAAGCGTCACTACTTCTTCTCCTTCCAGTACCAGAAAAAGTTGTCAACTACAAAAATGATGAATGGGAAGTGTGGAATGTTTCTGAGTCCATCAAAATACAACTACAGTACCCCCATTTCTAGTTAACAAGACTTTAAGAAGCGTCACTACTTCTTCTCCTTCCAGTACCAGAAAAAGTTGTCAACTACAAAAATGATGAATGGGAAGTGTGGAATGTTTCTGAGTCCATCAAAATACAACTACAGTACCCCCATTTCTAGTTAACAAGACTTTAAGAAGCGTCACTACTTCTTCTCCTTCCAGTACCAGAAAAAGTTGTCAACTACAAAAATGATGAATGGGAAGTGTGGAATGTTTCTGAGTCCATCAAAATACAACTACAGTACCCCCATTTCTAGTTAACAAGACTTTAAGAAGCGTCACTACTTCTTCTCCTTCCAGTACCAGAAAAAGTTGTCAACTACAAAAATGATGAATGGGAAGTGTGGAATGTTTCTGAGTCCAAAATACAACTACAGTACTCCCATTTCTAGTTAACAAGACTTTAAGAAGCGTCACTACTTCTTCTCCTTCCAGTACCAAAAAAAGTTGTCAACTACAAAAATGATGAATGGGAAGTGTGGAATGTTTCTGAGTCCATCAAAATACAACTACAGTACTCCCATTTCTAGTTAACAAGACTTTAAGAAGCGTCACTACTTCTTCTCCTTCCAGTACCAAAAAAGTTGTCAACTACAAAAATGATGAATGGGATGGTTGGAATGTTTCTGAGTCCCTCAAAATACAACTACAGTACCCCCATTTCTAGTTAACAAGACTTTAAGAAGCGTCACTACTTCTTCTCCTTCCAGTACCAAAAAAGTTGTCAACTACAAAAATGATGAATGGGAAGTGTGGAATGTTTCTGAGTCCATCAAAATACAACTACAGTACTCCCATTTCTAGTTAACAAGACTTTAAGAAGCGTCACTACTTCTTCTCCTTCCAGTACCAGAAAAAGTTGTCAACTACAAAAATGATGAATGGGAAGGTTGGAATGTTTCTGAGTCCATCAAAATACAACTACAGTACCCCCATTTCTAGTTAACAAGACTTTAAGAAGCGTCACTACTTCTTCTCCTTCCAGTACCAGAAAAAGTTGTCAACTACAAAAATGATGAATGGGAAGGTTGGAGTGTTTCTGAGTCCATCAAAATACAACTACAGTACCCCCATTTCTAGTTAACAAGACTTTAAGAAGCGTCACTACTTCTTCTCCTTCCAGTACCAAAAAAGTTGTCAACTACAAAAATGATGAATGGGATGGTTGGAATGTTTCTGAGTCCATCAAAATACAACTACAGTACTCCCATTTCTAGTTAACAAGACTTTAAGAAGCGTCACTACTTCTTCTCCTTCCAGTACCAAAAAAAGTTCTCAACTACAAAAATGATGAATGGGAAGGTTGGAATGTTTCTGAGTCCATCAAAATACAACTACAGTACCCCCATTTCTAGTTAACAAGACTTTAAGAAGCGTCACTACTTCTTCTCCTTCCAGTACCAAAAAAAGTTGTCAACTACAAAAATGATGAATGGGAAGTGTGGAATGTTTCTGAGTCCATCAAAATACAACTACAGTACCCCCATTTCTAGTTAACAAGACTTTAAGAAGCGTCACTACTTCTTCTCCTTCCAGTACCAGAAAAAGTTGTCAACTACAAAAATGATGAATGGGAAGGTTGGAGTGTTTCTGAGTCCATCAAAATACAACTACAGTACCCCCATTTCTAGTTAACAAGACTTTAAGAAGCGTCACTACTTCTTCTCCTTCCAGTACCAAAAAAGTTGTCAACTACAAAAATGATGAATGGGAAGGTTGGAATGTTTCTGAGTCCATCAAAATACAACTACAGTACCCCCATTTCTAGTTAACAAGACTTTAAGAAGCGTCACTACTTCTTCTCCTTCCAGTACCAAAAAAGTTCTCAACTACAAAAATGATGAATGGGAAGGTTGGAATGTTTCTGAGTCCCTCAAAATACAACTACAGTACCCCCATTTCTAGTTAACAAGACTTTAAGAAGCGTCACTACTTCTTCTCCTTCCAGTACCAGAAAAAGTTGTCAACTACAAAAATGATGAATGGGAAGTGTGGAATGTTTCTGAGTCCATCAAAATACAACTACAGTACCCCCATTTCTAGTTAACAAGACTTTAAGAAGCGTCACTACTTCTTCTCCTTCCAGTACCAGAAAAAGTTGTCAACTACAAAAATGATGAATGGGAAGTGTGGAATGTTTCTGAGTCCATCAAAATACAACTACAGTACCCCCATTTCTAGTTAACAAGACTTTAAGAAGCGTCACTACTTCTTCTCCTTCCAGTACCAGAAAAAGTTGTCAACTACAAAAATGATGAATGGGAAGTGTGGAATGTTTCTGAGTCCATCAAAATACAACTACAGTACCCCCATTTCTAGTTAACAAGACTTTAAGAAGCGTCACTACTTCTTCTCCTTCCAGTACCAGAAAAAGTTGTCAACTACAAAAATGATGAATGGGAAGTGTGGAATGTTTCTGAGTCCATCAAAATACAACTACAGTACCCCCATTTCTAGTTAACAAGACTTTAAGAAGCGTCACTACTTCTTCTCCTTCCAGTACCAGAAAAAGTTGTCAACTACAAAAATGATGAATGGGAAGTGTGGAATGTTTCTGAGTCCATCAAAATACAACTACAGTACCCCCATTTCTAGTTAACAAGACTTTAAGAAGCGTCACTACTTCTTCTCCTTCCAGTACCAGAAAAAGTTGTCAACTACAAAAATGATGAATGGGAAGTGTGGAATGTTTCTGAGTCCATCAAAATACAACTACAGTACCCCCATTTCTAGTTAACAAGACTTTAAGAAGCGTCACTACTTCTTCTCCTTCCAGTACCAGAAAAAGTTGTCAACTACAAAAATGATGAATGGGAAGTGTGGAATGTTTCTGAGTCCATCAAAATACAACTACAGTACTCCCATTTCTAGTTAACAAGACTTTAAGAAGCGTCACTACTTCTTCTCCTTCCAGTACCAGAAAAAGTTGTCAACTACAAAAATGATGAATGGGAAGTGTGGAATGTTTCTGAGTCCATCAAAATACAACTACAGTACTCCCATTTCTAGTTAACAAGACTTTAAGAAGCGTCACTACTTCTTCTCCTTCCAGTACCAGAAAAAGTTGTCAACTACAAAAATGATGAATGGGAAGGTTGGAGTGTTTCTGAGTCCCTCAAAATACAACTACAGTACCCCCATTTCTAGTTAACAAGACTTTAAGAAGCGTCACTACTTCTTCTCCTTCCAGTACCAAAAAAGTTGTCAACTACAAAAATGATGAATGGGAAGTGTGGAATGTTTCTGAGTCCATCAAAATACAACTACAGTACTCCCATTTCTAGTTAACAAGACTTTAAGAAGCGTCACTACTTCTTCTCCTTCCAGTACCAAAAAAGTTGTCAACTACAAAAATGATGAATGGGAAGGTTGGAATGTTTCTGAGTCCATCAAAATACAACTACAGTACCCCCATTTCTAGTTAACAAGACTTTAAGAAGCGTCACTACTTCTTCTCCTTCCAGTACCAGAAAAAGTTGTCAACTACAAAAATGATGAATGGGAAGTGTGGAATGTTTCTGAGTCCATCAAAATACAACTACAGTACTCCCATTTCTAGTTAACAAGACTTTAAGAAGCGTCACTACTTCTTCTCCTTCCAGTACCAGAAAAAGTTGTCAACTACAAAAATGATGAATGGGAAGGTTGGAGTGTTTCTGAGTCCATCAAAATACAACTACAGTACCCCCATTTCTAGTTAACAAGACTTTAAGAAGCGTCACTACTTCTTCTCCTTCCAGTACCAAAAAAGTTGTCAACTACAAAAATGATGAATGGGAAGGTTGGAATGTTTCTGAGTCCATCAAAATACAACTACAGTACCCCCATTTCTAGTTAACAAGACTTTAAGAAGCGTCACTACTTCTTCTCCTTCCAGTACCAAAAAAGTTGTCAACTACAAAAATGATGAATGGGAAGGTTGGAATGTTTCTGAGTCCATCAAAATACAACTACAGTACCCCCATTTCTAGTTAACAAGACTTTAAGAAGCGTCACTACTTCTTCTCCTTCCAGTACCAAAAAAGTTCTCAACTACAAAAATGATGAATGGGAAGGTTGGAATGTTTCTGAGTCCATCAAAATACAACTACAGTACCCCCATTTCTAGTTAACAAGACTTTAAGAAGCGTCACTACTTCTTCTCCTTCCAGTACCAAAAAAGTTGTCAACTACAAAAATGATGAATGGGAAGTGTGGAATGTTTCTGAGTCCATCAAAATACAACTACAGTACCCCCATTTCTAGTTAACAAGACTTTAAGAAGCGTCACTACTTCTTCTCCTTCCAGTACCAGAAAAAGTTGTCAACTACAAAAATGATGAATGGGAAGTGTGGAATGTTTCTGAGTCCATCAAAATACAACTACAGTACCCCCATTTCTAGTTAACAAGACTTTAAGAAGCGTCACTACTTCTTCTCCTTCCAGTACCAAAAAAGTTCTCAACTACAAAAATGATGAATGGGATGGTTGGAATGTTTCTGAGTCCCTCAAAATACAACTACAGTACCCCCATTTCTAGTTAACAAGACTTTAAGAAGCGTCACTACTTCTTCTCCTTCCAGTACCAGAAAAAGTTGTCAACTACAAAAATGATGAATGGGAAGTGTGGAATGTTTCTGAGTCCATCAAAATACAACTACAGTACCCCCATTTCTAGTTAACAAGACTTTAAGAAGCGTCACTACTTCTTCTCCTTCCAGTACCAGAAAAAGTTGTCAACTACAAAAATGATGAATGGGAAGTGTGGAATGTTTCTGAGTCCATCAAAATACAACTACAGTACCCCCATTTCTAGTTAACAAGACTTTAAGAAGCGTCACTACTTCTTCTCCTTCCAGTACCAGAAAAAGTTGTCAACTACAAAAATGATGAATGGGAAGTGTGGAATGTTTCTGAGTCCATCAAAATACAACTACAGTACCCCCATTTCTAGTTAACAAGACTTTAAGAAGCGTCACTACTTCTTCTCCTTCCAGTACCAGAAAAAGTTGTCAACTACAAAAATGATGAATGGGAAGTGTGGAATGTTTCTGAGTCCATCAAAATACAACTACAGTACTCCCATTTCTAGTTAACAAGACTTTAAGAAGCGTCACTACTTCTTCTCCTTCCAGTACCAGAAAAAGTTGTCAACTACAAAAATGATGAATGGGAAGTGTGGAATGTTTCTGAGTCCATCAAAATACAACTACAGTACCCCCATTTCTAGTTAACAAGACTTTAAGAAGCGTCACTACTTCTTCTCCTTCCAGTACCAGAAAAAGTTGTCAACTACAAAAATGATGAATGGGAAGTGTGGAATGTTTCTGAGTCCATCAAAATACAACTACAGTACCCCCATTTCTAGTTAACAAGACTTTAAGAAGCGTCACTACTTCTTTTCCTTCCAGTACCAGAAAAAGTTGTCAACTACAAAAATGATGAATGGGAAGTGTGGAATGTTTCTGAGTCCATCAAAATACAACTACAGTACCCCCATTTCTAGTTAACAAGACTTTAAGAAGCGTCACTACTTCTTCTCCTTCCAGTACCAGAAAAAGTTGTCAACTACAAAAATGATGAATGGGAAGTGTGGAATGTTTCTGAGTCCATCAAAATACAACTACAGTACCCCCATTTCTAGTTAACAAGACTTTAAGAAGCGTCACTACTTCTTCTCCTTCCAGTACCAGAAAAAGTTGTCAACTACAAAAATGATGAATGGGAAGTGTGGAATGTTTCTGAGTCCAAAATACAACTACAGTACTCCCATTTCTAGTTAACAAGACTTTAAGAAGCGTCACTACTTCTTCTCCTTCCAGTACCAAAAAAAGTTGTCAACTACAAAAATGATGAATGGGATGGTTGGAATGTTTCTGAGTCCCTCAAAATACAACTACAGTACTCCCATTTCTAGTTAACAAGACTTTAAGAAGCGTCACTACTTCTTCTCCTTCCAGTACCAGAAAAAGTTGTCAACTACAAAAATGATGAATGGGAAGTGTGGAATGTTTCTGAGTCCATCAAAATACAACTACAGTACTCCCATTTCTAGTTAACAAGACTTTAAGAAGCGTCACTACTTCTTCTCCTTCCAGTACCAAAAAAGTTCTCAACTACAAAAATGATGAATGGGAAGGTTGGAATGTTTCTGAGTCCCTCAAAATACAACTACAGTACCCCCATTTCTAGTTAACAAGACTTTAAGAAGCGTCACTACTTCTTCTCCTTCCAGTACCAAAAAAAGTTGTCAACTACAAAAATGATGAATGGGAAGTGTGGAATGTTTCTGAGTCCATCAAAATACAACTACAGTACTCCCATTTCTAGTTAACAAGACTTTAAGAAGCGTCACTACTTCTTCTCCTTCCAGTACCAGAAAAAGTTGTCAACTACAAAAATGATGAATGGGATGGTTGGAATGTTTCTGAGTCCATCAAAATACAACTACAGTACCCCCATTTCTAGTTAACAAGACTTTAAGAAGCGTCACTACTTCTTCTCCTTCCAGTACCAGAAAAAGTTGTCAACTACAAAAATGATGAATGGGAAGTGTGGAATGTTTCTGAGTCCATCAAAATACAACTACAGTACTCCCATTTCTAGTTAACAAGACTTTAAGAAGCGTCACTACTTCTTCTCCTTCCAGTACCAAAAAAAGTTCTCAACTACAAAAATGATGAATGGGATGGTTGGAATGTTTCTGAGTCCATCAAAATACAACTACAGTACCCCCATTTCTAGTTAACAAGACTTTAAGAAGCGTCACTACTTCTTCTCCTTCCAGTACCAGAAAAAGTTGTCAACTACAAAAATGATGAATGGGAAGTGTGGAATGTTTCTGAGTCCATCAAAATACAACTACAGTACTCCCATTTCTAGTTAACAAGACTTTAAGAAGCGTCACTACTTCTTCTCCTTCCAGTACCAAAAAAAGTTCTCAACTACAAAAATGATGAATGGGAAGGTTGGAGTGTTTCTGAGTCCATCAAAATACAACTACAGTACCCCCATTTCTAGTTAACAAGACTTTAAGAAGCGTCACTACTTCTTCTCCTTCCAGTACCAAAAAAAGTTCTCAACTACAAAAATGATGAATGGGAAGGTTGGAATGTTTCTGAGTCCCTCAAAATACAACTACAGTACCCCCATTTCTAGTTAACAAGACTTTAAGAAGCGTCACTACTTCTTCTCCTTCCAGTACCAAAAAAGTTCTCAACTACAAAAATGATGAATGGGAAGGTTGGAATGTTTCTGAGTCCCTCAAAATACAACTACAGTACCCCCATTTCTAGTTAACAAGACTTTAAGAAGCGTCACTACTTCTTCTCCTTCCAGTACCAAAAAAGTTCTCAACTACAAAAATGATGAATGGGAAGGTTGGAGTGTTTCTGAGTCCCTCAAAATACAACTACAGTACCCCCATTTCTAGTTAACAAGACTTTAAGAAGCGTCACTACTTCTTTTCCTTCCAGTACCAAAAAAGTTGTCAACTACAAAAATGATGAATGGGAAGTGTGGAATGTTTCTGAGTCCATCAAAATACAACTACAGTACCCCCATTTCTAGTTAACAAGACTTTAAGAAGCGTCACTACTTCTTCTCCTTCCAGTACCAGAAAAAGTTGTCAACTACAAAAATGATGAATGGGAAGTGTGGAATGTTTCTGAGTCCATCAAAATACAACTACAGTACCCCCATTTCTAGTTAACAAGACTTTAAGAAGCGTCACTACTTCTTCTCCTTCCAGTACCAAAAAAGTTCTCAACTACAAAAATGATGAATGGGAAGGTTGGAGTGTTTCTGAGTCCCTCAAAATACAACTACAGTACCCCCATTTCTAGTTAACAAGACTTTAAGAAGCGTCACTACTTCTTCTCCTTCCAGTACCAGAAAAAGTTGTCAACTACAAAAATGATGAATGGGAAGTGTGGAATGTTTCTGAGTCCATCAAAATACAACTACAGTACTCCCATTTCTAGTTAACAAGACTTTAAGAAGCGTCACTACTTCTTCTCCTTCCAGTACCAAAAAAGTTGTCAACTACAAAAATGATGAATGGGAAGTGTGGAATGTTTCTGAGTCCAAAATACAACTACAGTACTCCCATTTCTAGTTAACAAGACTTTAAGAAGCGTCACTACTTCTTCTCCTTCCAGTACCAAAAAAGTTCTCAACTACAAAAATGATGAATGGGATGGTTGGAATGTTTCTGAGTCCCTCAAAATACAACTACAGTACCCCCATTTCTAGTTAACAAGACTTTAAGAAGCGTCACTACTTCTTCTCCTTCCAGTACCAAAAAAGTTGTCAACTACAAAAATGATGAATGGGAAGTGTGGAATGTTTCTGAGTCCATCAAAATACAACTACAGTACCCCCATTTCTAGTTAACAAGACTTTAAGAAGCGTCACTACTTCTTCTCCTTCCAGTACCAAAAAAGTTGTCAACTACAAAAATGATGAATGGGAAGTGTGGAATGTTTCTGAGTCCATCAAAATACAACTACAGTACCCCCATTTCTAGTTAACAAGACTTTAAGAAGCGTCACTACTTCTTCTCCTTCCAGTACCAGAAAAAGTTGTCAACTACAAAAATGATGAATGGGAAGTGTGGAATGTTTCTGAGTCCATCAAAATACAACTACAGTACTCCCATTTCTAGTTAACAAGACTTTAAGAAGCGTCACTACTTCTTCTCCTTCCAGTACCAAAAAAAGTTCTCAACTACAAAAATGATGAATGGGATGGTTGGAATGTTTCTGAGTCCCTCAAAATACAACTACAGTACCCCCATTTCTAGTTAACAAGACTTTAAGAAGCGTCACTACTTCTTCTCCTTCCAGTACCAAAAAAGTTGTCAACTACAAAAATGATGAATGGGAAGTGTGGAATGTTTCTGAGTCCATCAAAATACAACTACAGTACTCCCATTTCTAGTTAACAAGACTTTAAGAAGCGTCACTACTTCTTCTCCTTCCAGTACCAAAAAAAGTTCTCAACTACAAAAATGATGAATGGGATGGTTGGAATGTTTCTGAGTCCATCAAAATACAACTACAGTACCCCCATTTCTAGTTAACAAGACTTTAAGAAGCGTCACTACTTCTTCTCCTTCCAGTACCAGAAAAAGTTGTCAACTACAAAAATGATGAATGGGAAGTGTGGAATGTTTCTGAGTCCATCAAAATACAACTACAGTACTCCCATTTCTAGTTAACAAGACTTTAAGAAGCGTCACTACTTCTTCTCCTTCCAGTACCAAAAAAGTTCTCAACTACAAAAATGATGAATGGGAAGGTTGGAATGTTTCTGAGTCCATCAAAATACAACTACAGTACCCCCATTTCTAGTTAACAAGACTTTAAGAAGCGTCACTACTTCTTCTCCTTCCAGTACCAAAAAAGTTCTCAACTACAAAAATGATGAATGGGAAGGTTGGAATGTTTCTGAGTCCCTCAAAATACAACTACAGTACCCCCATTTCTAGTTAACAAGACTTTCAGAAGCGTCACTACTTCTTTTCCTTCCAGTACCAAAAAAGTTCTCAACTACAAAAATGATGAATGGGAAGGTTGGAGTGTTTCTGAGTCCCTCAAAATACAACTACAGTACCCCCATTTCTAGTTAACAAGACTTTAAGAAGCGTCACTACTTCTTTTCCTTCCAGTACCAAAAAAAGTTCTCAACTACAAAAATGATGAATGGGAAGGTTGGAGTGTTTCTGAGTCCCTCAAAATACAACTACAGTACCCCCATTTCTAGTTAACAAGACTTTCAGAAGCGTCACTACTTCTTTTCCTTCCAGTACCAAAAAAAGTTGTCAACTACAAAAATGATGAATGGGAAGTGTGGAATGTTTCTGAGTCCATCAAAATACAACTACAGTACCCCCATTTCTAGTTAACAAGACTTTAAGAAGCGTCACTACTTCTTCTCCTTCCAGTACCAGAAAAAGTTGTCAACTACAAAAATGATGAATGGGAAGTGTGGAATGTTTCTGAGTCCATCAAAATACAACTACAGTACCCCCATTTCTAGTTAACAAGACTTTAAGAAGCGTCACTACTTCTTCTCCTTCCAGTACCAAAAAAGTTCTCAACTACAAAAATGATGAATGGGATGGTTGGAATGTTTCTGAGTCCCTCAAAATACAACTACAGTACCCCCATTTCTAGTTAACAAGACTTTAAGAAGCGTCACTACTTCTTCTCCTTCCAGTACCAGAAAAAGTTGTCAACTACAAAAATGATGAATGGGAAGTGTGGAATGTTTCTGAGTCCATCAAAATACAACTACAGTACCCCCATTTCTAGTTAACAAGACTTTAAGAAGCGTCACTACTTCTTCTCCTTCCAGTACCAGAAAAAGTTGTCAACTACAAAAATGATGAATGGGAAGTGTGGAATGTTTCTGAGTCCATCAAAATACAACTACAGTACCCCCATTTCTAGTTAACAAGACTTTAAGAAGCGTCACTACTTCTTCTCCTTCCAGTACCAGAAAAAGTTGTCAACTACAAAAATGATGAATGGGAAGTGTGGAATGTTTCTGAGTCCATCAAAATACAACTACAGTACCCCCATTTCTAGTTAACAAGACTTTAAGAAGCGTCACTACTTCTTCTCCTTCCAGTACCAGAAAAAGTTGTCAACTACAAAAATGATGAATGGGAAGTGTGGAATGTTTCTGAGTCCATCAAAATACAACTACAGTACCCCCATTTCTAGTTAACAAGACTTTAAGAAGCGTCACTACTTCTTCTCCTTCCAGTACCAGAAAAAGTTGTCAACTACAAAAATGATGAATGGGAAGTGTGGAATGTTTCTGAGTCCATCAAAATACAACTACAGTACCCCCATTTCTAGTTAACAAGACTTTAAGAAGCGTCACTACTTCTTCTCCTTCCAGTACCAGAAAAAGTTGTCAACTACAAAAATGATGAATGGGAAGTGTGGAATGTTTCTGAGTCCATCAAAATACAACTACAGTACCCCCATTTCTAGTTAACAAGACTTTAAGAAGCGTCACTACTTCTTCTCCTTCCAGTACCAGAAAAAGTTGTCAACTACAAAAATGATGAATGGGAAGTGTGGAATGTTTCTGAGTCCATCAAAATACAACTACAGTACTCCCATTTCTAGTTAACAAGACTTTAAGAAGCGTCACTACTTCTTCTCCTTCCAGTACCAAAAAAGTTCTCAACTACAAAAATGATGAATGGGAAGGTTGGAATGTTTCTGAGTCCCTCAAAATACAACTACAGTACCCCCATTTCTAGTTAACAAGACTTTAAGAAGCGTCACTACTTCTTCTCCTTCCAGTACCAGAAAAAGTTGTCAACTACAAAAATGATGAATGGGAAGTGTGGAATGTTTCTGAGTCCATCAAAATACAACTACAGTACCCCCATTTCTAGTTAACAAGACTTTAAGAAGCGTCACTACTTCTTCTCCTTCCAGTACCAGAAAAAGTTGTCAACTACAAAAATGATGAATGGGAAGTGTGGAATGTTTCTGAGTCCATCAAAATACAACTACAGTACTCCCATTTCTAGTTAACAAGACTTTAAGAAGCGTCACTACTTCTTCTCCTTCCAGTACCAAAAAAAGTTCTCAACTACAAAAATGATGAATGGGAAGTGTGGAATGTTTCTGAGTCCATCAAAATACAACTACAGTACCCCCATTTCTAGTTAACAAGACTTTAAGAAGCGTCACTACTTCTTCTCCTTCCAGTACCAGAAAAAGTTGTCAACTACAAAAATGATGAATGGGAAGTGTGGAATGTTTCTGAGTCCATCAAAATACAACTACAGTACCCCCATTTCTAGTTAACAAGACTTTAAGAAGCGTCACTACTTCTTCTCCTTCCAGTACCAGAAAAAGTTGTCAACTACAAAAATGATGAATGGGAAGTGTGGAATGTTTCTGAGTCCATCAAAATACAACTACAGTACCCCCATTTCTAGTTAACAAGACTTTAAGAAGCGTCACTACTTCTTCTCCTTCCAGTACCAGAAAAAGTTGTCAACTACAAAAATGATGAATGGGAAGTGTGGAATGTTTCTGAGTCCATCAAAATACAACTACAGTACTCCCATTTCTAGTTAACAAGACTTTAAGAAGCGTCACTACTTCTTCTCCTTCCAGTACCAAAAAAAGTTCTCAACTACAAAAATGATGAATGGGAAGGTTGGAGTGTTTCTGAGTCCATCAAAATACAACTACAGTACCCCCATTTCTAGTTAACAAGACTTTAAGAAGCGTCACTACTTCTTCTCCTTCCAGTACCAAAAAAAGTTCTCAACTACAAAAATGATGAATGGGAAGGTTGGAGTGTTTCTGAGTCCCTCAAAATACAACTACAGTACCCCCATTTCTAGTTAACAAGACTTTCAGAAGCGTCACTACTTCTTTTCCTTCCAGTACCAAAAAAGTTCTCAACTACAAAAATGATGAATGGGAAGGTTGGAGTGTTTCTGAGTCCCTCAAAATACAACTACAGTACCCCCATTTCTAGTTAACAAGACTTTCAGAAGCGTCACTACTTCTTTTCCTTCCAGTACCAAAAAAAGTTCTCAACTACAAAAATGATGAATGGGAAGGTTGGAGTGTTTCTGAGTCCCTCAAAATACAACTACAGTACCCCCATTTCTAGTTAACAAGACTTTCAGAAGCGTCACTACTTCTTTTCCTTCCAGTACCAAAAAAGTTCTCAACTACAAAAATGATGAATGGGAAGGTTGGAGTGTTTCTGAGTCCCTCAAAATACAACTACAGTACCCCCATTTCTAGTTAACAAGACTTTCAGAAGCGTCCTTACTTTTTTTCCTTCCAGTACCAGAAAAAGTTGTCAACTACAAAAATGATGAATGGGAAGTGTGGAATGTTTCTGAGTCCATCAAAATATAACTACAGTAACCCATTTCTAGTTAACAAGACTTTAAGAAGCGTCACTACTTCTTCTCCTTCCAGCACCAGAAAAAGTTGTCAACTACAAAAATGATAAATGGGAAGTGTGGAATGTTTCTGAGTCCATCAAAATACAACTACAGTACTCCCATTTCTAGTTAACAAGACTTTAAGAAGCGTCACTACTTCTTCTCCTTCCAGCACCAGAAAAAGTTGTCAACTACAAAAATGATAAATGGGAAGTGTGGAATGTTTCTGAGTCCATCAAAATACAACTACAGTAACCCATTTCTAGTTAACAAGACTTTAAGAAGCGTCACTACTTCTTCTCCTTCCAGCACCAGAAAAAGTTGTCAACTACAAAAATGATAAATGGGAAGTGTGGAATGTTTCTGAGTCCATCAAAATACAACTACAGTACCCCCATTTCTAGTTAACAAGACTTTAAGAAGCGTCACTACTTCTTCTCCTTCCAGCACCAGAAAAAGTTGTCAACTACAAAAATGATGAATGGGAAATGTGGAATGTTTCTGAGTCCATCAAAATACAACTACAGTACCCCCATTTCTAGTTAACAAGACTTTAAGAAGCGTCAGTACTTCTTTTCCTTCCAGTACCAGAAAAAGTTGTCAACTACAAAAATGATGAATGGGAAATGTGGAATGTTTCTGAGTCCATCAAAATACAACTACAGTACTCCCATTTCTAGTTAACAAGACTTTAAGAAGCGTCACTACCTCTTCTCCTTCCAGTACCAAAAAAGTTGTCAACTACAAAAATGATGAATGGGAAGTGTGGAATGTTTCTGAGTCCATCAAAATACAACTACAGTACCCCCATTTCTAGTTAACAAGACTTTAAGAAGCGTCACTACTTCTTTTCCTTCCAGCACCAGAAAAAGTTGTCAACTACAAAAATGATGAATGGGAAATGTGGAATGTTTCTGAGTCCATCAAAATACAACTACAGTACCCCCATTTCTAGTTAACAAGACTTTAAGAAGCGTCACTACCTCTTTTCCTTCCAGTACCAAAAAAAGTTGTCAACTACAAAAATGATGAATGGGAAATGTGGAATGTTTCTGAGTCCATCAAAATACAACTACAGTACTCCCATTTCTAGTTAACAAGACTTTAAGAAGCGTCACTACCTCTTTTCCTTCCAGTACCAAAAAAAGTTGTCAACTACAAAAATGATGAATGGGAAATGTGGAATGTTTCTGAGTCCATCAAAATACAACTACAGTACCCCCATTTCTAGTTAACAAGACTTTAAGAAGCGTCAGTACTTCTTTTCCTTCCAGTACCAGAAAAAGTTGTCAACTACAAAAATGATGAATGGGAAATGTGGAATGTTTCTGAGTCCATCAAAATACAACTACAGTACCCCCATTTCTAGTTAACAAGACTTTAAGAAGCGTCACTACCTCTTTTCCTTCCAGTACCAAAAAAAGTTGTCAACTACAAAAATGATGAATGGGAAGTGTGGAATGTTTCTGAGTCCATCAAAATACAACTACAGTACCCCCATTTCTAGTTAACAAGACTTTAAGAAGCGTCACTACTTCTTCTCCTTCCAGTACCAGAAAAAGTTGTCAACTACAAAAATGATGAATGGGAAGTGTGGAATGTTTCTGAGTCCATCAAAATATAACTACAGTACCCCCATTTCTAGTTAACAAGACTTTAAGAAGCGTCACTACTTCTTCTCCTTCCAGTACCAGAAAAAGTTGTCAACTACAAAAATGATGAATGGGAAGTGTGGAATGTTTCTGAGTCCATCAAAATACAACTACAGTACCCCCATTTCTAGTTAACAAGACTTTAAGAAGCGTCACTACTTCTTCTCCTTCCAGCACCAGAAAAAGTTGTCAACTACAAAAATGATGAATGGGAAGTGTGGAATGTTTCTGAGTCCATCAAAATACAACTTCAGTAACCCATTTCTAGTTAACAAGACTTTAAGAAGCGTCACTACTTCTTCTCCTTCCAGCACCAGAAAAAGTTGTCAACTACAAAAATGATGAATGGGAAGTGTGGAATGTTTCTGAGTCCATCAAAATACAACTACAGTGACCCATTTCTAGTTAACAAGACTTTAAGAAGCGTCACTACTTCTTCTCCTTCCAGTACCAGAAAAAGTTGTCAACTACAAAAATGATGAATGGGAAATGTGGAATGTTTCTGAGTCCATCAAAATACAACTACAGTACCCCCATTTCTAGTTAACAAGACTTTAAGAAGCGTCACTACTTCTTCTCCTTCCAGCACCAGAAAAAGTTGTCAACTACAAAAATGATAAATGGGAAGTGTGGAATGTTTCTGAGTCCATCAAAATACAACTACAGTACCCCCATTTCTAGTTAACAAGACTTTAAGAAGCGTCACTACTTCTTCTCCTTCCAGCACCAGAAAAAGTTGTCAACTACAAAAATGATGAATGGGAAGTGTGGAATGTTTCTGAGTCCATCAAAATACAACTTCAGTAACCCATTTCTAGTTAACAAGACTTTAAGAAGCGTCACTACTTCTTCTCCTTCCAGTACCAGAAAAAGTTGTCAACTACAAAAATGATGAATGGGAAATGTGGAATGTTTCTGAGTCCATCAAAATACAACTACAGTACCCCCATTTCTAGTTAACAAGACTTTAAGAAGCGTCACTACTTCTTCTCCTTCCAGTACCAGAAAAAGTTGTCAACTACAAAAACGATGAATGGGAAGTGTGGAATGTTTCTGAGTCCATCAAAATATAACTACAGTACTCCCATTTCTAGTTAACAAGACTTTAAGAAGCGTCACTACTTCTTCTCCTTCCAGCACCAGAAAAAGTTGTCAACTACAAAAATGATGAATGGGAAGTGTGGAATGTTTCTGAGTCCATCAAAATACAACTTCAGTAACCCATTTCTAGTTAACAAGACTTTAAGAAGCGTCACTACTTCTTCTCCTTCCAGCACCAGAAAAAGTTGTCAACTACAAAAATGATGAATGGGAAGTGTGGAATGTTTCTGAGTCCATCAAAATAAAACTACAGTGACCCATTTCTAGTTAAATAGACTTTAAGAAGCGTCACTACTTCTTCTCCTTCCAGCACCAGAAAAAGTTGTCAACTACAAAAATGATGAATGGGAAGTGTGGAATATTTATGAGTCCATCAAAATACAACTACAGTACTCCCATTTCTAGTTAACAAGACTTTAAGAAGCGTCACTACTTCTTCTCCTTCCAGCACCAGAAAAAGTTGTCAACTACAAAAATGATAAATGGGAAGTGTGGAATGTTTCTGAGTCCATCAAAATACAACTACAGTAACCCATTTCTAGTTAACAAGACTTTAAGAAGCGTCACTACTTCTTCTCCTTCCAGTACCAGAAAAAGTTGTCAACTACAAAAATGATGAATGGGAAGTGTGGAATGTTTCTGAGTCCATCAAAATACAACTACAGTACCCCCATTTCTAGTTAACAAGACTTTAAGAAGCGTCACTACTTCTTCTCCTTCCAGCACCAGAAAAAGTTGTCAACTACAAAAATGATGAATGGGAAGTGTGGAATGTTTCTGAGTCCATCAAAATAAAACTACAGTGACCCATTTCTAGTTAAATAGACTTTAAGAAGCGTCACTACTTCTTCTCCTTCCAGCACCAGAAAAAGTTGTCAACTACAAAAATGATGAATGGGAAGTGTGGAATGTTTCTGAGTCCATCAAAATACAACTTCAGTAACCCATTTCTAGTTAACAAGACTTTAAGAAGCGTCACTACTTCTTCTCCTTCCAGCACCAGAAAAAGTTGTCAACTACAAAAATGATGAATGGGAAGTGTGGAATGTTTCTGAGTCCATCAAAATAAAACTACAGTGACCCATTTCTAGTTAAATAGACTTTAAGAAGCGTCACTACTTCTTCTCCTTCCAGCACCAGAAAAAGTTGTCAACTACAAAAATGATGAATGGGAAGTGTGGAATATTTATGAGTCCATCAAAATACAACTACAGTACTCCCATTTCTAGTTAACAAGACTTTAAGAAGCGTCACTACTTCTTCTCCTTCCAGCACCAGAAAAAGTTGTCAACTACAAAAATGATAAATGGGAAGTGTGGAATGTTTCTGAGTCCATCAAAATACAACTACAGTAACCCATTTCTAGTTAACAAGACTTTAAGAAGCGTCACTACTTCTTCTCCTTCCAGCACCAGAAAAAGTTGTCAACTACAAAAATGATGAATGGGAAGTGTGGAATATTTATGAGTCCATCAAAATACAACTACAGTACTCCCATTTCTAGTTAACAAGACTTTAAGAAGCGTCACTACTTCTTCTCCTTCCAGCACCAGAAAAAGTTGTCAACTACAAAAATGATAAATGGGAAGTGTGGAATGTTTCTGAGTCCATCAAAATAAAACTACAGTAACCCATTTCTAGTTAACAAGACTTTAAGAAGCGTCACTACTTCTTCTCCTTCCAGTACCAGAAAAAGTTGTCAACTACAAAAATGATGAATGGGAAGTGTGGAATGTTTCTGAGTCCATCAAAATACAACTTCAGTAACCCATTTCTAGTTAACAAGACTTTAAGAAGCGTCACTACTTCTTCTCCTTCCAGCACCAGAAAAAGTTGTCAACTACAAAAATGATGAATGGGAAGTGTGGAATATTTATGAGTCCATCAAAATACAACTACAGTACTCCCATTTCTAGTTAACAAGACTTTAAGAAGCGTCACTACTTCTTCTCCTTCCAGCACCAGAAAAAGTTGTCAACTACAAAAATGATAAATGGGAAGTGTGGAATGTTTCTGAGTCCATCAAAATATAACTACAGTAACCCATTTCTAGTTAAATAGACTTTAAGAAGCGTCACTACTTCTTCTCCTTCCAGCACCAGAAAAAGTTGTCAACTACAAAAATGATGAATGGGAAGTGTGGAATGTTTCTGAGTCCATCAAAATACAACTTCAGTAACCCATTTCTAGTTAACAAGACTTTAAGAAGCGTCACTACTTCTTCTCCTTCCAGCACCAGAAAAAGTTGTCAACTACAAAAATGATGAATGGGAAGTGTGGAATGTTTCTGAGTCCATCAAAATACAACTACAGTACCCCCATTTCTAGTTAACAAGACTTTAAGAAGCGGCAGTACTTCTTCTCCTTCCAGTACCAGAAAAAGTTGTCAACTACAAAAATGATGAATGGGAAGTGTAGAATGTTTCTGAGTCCATCAAAATACAACTACAGTACCCCCATTTCTAGTTAACAAGACTTTAAGAAGCGTCACTACTTCTTCTCCTTCCAGTACCAGAAAAAGTTGTCAACTACAAAAATGATGAATGGGAAGTGTGGAATGTTTCTGAGTCCATCAAAATATAACTACAGTACCCCCATTTCTAGTTAACAAGACTTTAAGAAGCGTCACTACTTCTTCTCCTTCCAGCACCAGAAAAAGTTGTCAACTACAAAAATGATGAATGGGAAGTGTGGAATGTTTCTGAGTCCATCAAAATACAACTTCAGTAACCCATTTCTAGTTAACAAGACTTTAAGAAGCGTCACTACTTCTTCTCCTTCCAGCACCAGAAAAAGTTGTCAACTACAAAAATGATGAATGGGAAGTGTGGAATGTTTCTGAGTCCATCAAAATACAACTACAGTAACCCATTTCTAGTTAACAAGACTTTAAGAAGCGTCACTACTTCTTCTCCTTCCAGCACCAGAAAAAGTTGTCAACTACAAAAATGATGAATGGGAAGTGTGGAATGTTTCTGAGTCCATCAAAATACAACTACAGTACCCCCATTTCTAGTTAACAAGACTTTAAGAAGCGGCAGTACTTCTTCTCCTTCCAGTACCAGAAAAAGTTGTCAACTACAAAAATGATGAATGGGAAGTGTGGAATGTTTCTGAGTCCATCAAAATACAACTACAGTACCCCCATTTCTAGTTAACAAGACTTTAAGAAGCGTCACTTATTCTTCTCCTTCCAGCACCAGAAAAAGTTCTCTTATAAAGTTTTCTGTTTTTTCCGCAACAAACACGAAAAAACTGATCTATTCGTTGTTTTCAAGCACTTCTTGAATTTTGTTGCCCTTATTCCCTAACATAAATGAATAGCTGAAGTGAAACAACGCCAAAAAAATACGTAAACGACAATGGAAATCGTTTTCAAAAATAATAATTCGAAAAAAATGTTTACTGAAAAATACAAATATGAAAAAGCGGTGAAAAAATAGATTAAAACACGATTTTCTCTCAAATTTCTATTGCCGCTCGTCAACAAAATCAAGGGGACATCCAGATGTGATTTTTTTCGAAAATAATTGACCAAAATTTTTTTTTCACAGTATTTGTGAGTTGATTTTAAAAAAATTTGAAACTGTGTATTCTGAAATATTCTACATTTGTGAATTTTTATTCTTTTTGGTGCTCAAAGTTTTCAATCAAATCGTTCAAAACGAAATTTTTCAAAAACTTTTCAAGTTTTGCAACGACACTCCGAGATTCCGCTACCGCGTGTTGTTTAGCGAAAAGTTTTTTCATTATTTTTCTTGGGGCAAAATCGTTTTTTTTCAAAGTTTTCTCGAATTTTTCGCTTTTTTCCTACTTTTTCCAACATTATTTGCGAGTAGAAAATTTTTCCCAACCATTTTGCACCACTTTAACGTGATTTCCGCCAGTTTTTCCCGATTTTCAGTATTTTTGATGGTTTTTCAGTTTTTTTTTTGTTTTTGCTCTTTGTCGACGCTCGCCTCACATATTTTTCATTTTTGTTTACTTTTTTTCAACCAGTAAAAACAAAACAAAAACAAAAATTGCGTTTTTTGCGTTTTTTAACCAAAAATTAAAAAGAAATTTTCAGAAATTTTTTTAGAAATTTTTTTTTCGTTTTTTTTCAGTTTTTGTTACTCAACTCAAAATTGTTACATTTTCAGGGTGCATCACTGTTCGACATCCAACAACTGGAAGGAAGATCAATCTCCAGAAGTCTCTGTCAAAACAGGGAAAAAGATGATCGGTGCTAGACACAAGCACACCGGTGAGTGTGAAACTCGAGAAAATGTAAACTTCTGTTAATTCTTACAATATTTTTACAGATGTCCAAAGATTGATGTCCGAAATGGCTTAAGCGATGAAAAGTGAGGAGGAAAACAATCCCTTCATCAGGATTTTGAAGGAGTCTCTCAGATTGAATCAAATAGGCAGAAGATTTGGACACGAGCATATAATGGAAATCAATGGTGAGTTCAAAAAACACAACTATTAGGTTGGTGCATAATTTTCTGCAATTTTTCGATGAAAGTTTGATTCAATTTTTTTGAATTCGAAGAGAGCTCCAGAATTCGAAGTACTGTTTTCAGTATCGATGGTCTTCTGGCAACATTTTGGTAGCTTACTGATTTTTTCCGCCTAGTGCACCCATTCGAGATCATTTGAATAAGAAACTTGCTTCTTTTTGATAACCCCTTTCTAATCGGATTTTTTCCCGTTTAATTGACGTCGGAGTGAGGCAAAAAATCTTTAATCAAAGAGATTAAGATTGGATAAGTACAATGAATGAAAGAAAGTTATTGAGCCAGATGACAACAGTTTGTTGTGGGTTACTTTCGCAACACTTGAACAAGTGTTGTCATTCCAAAAATGTTTTTGTGTTATATCTCCCCCTCCTGGAGTCACAGGGTTTTGAGTTTATTGAAATAAAAAACGTGAACATCTGATGTTTCTTTCCTGTTCTCGCTCGGGAGTTCCCACCACTCCACCCAGAGTACTGAGTCCGAGATTCAAAAAACCTCTTTTTCAAGTTTGAGAACATCCAGAACGCGCAAATCTTAGTCCACACATTGTACTTTTTTCATATCGTTAGAGTAACAACTCCACTACTAATTGCTAATAAATAAATATGCCGATCATACGTGTGTTGGGTAGAAAAGTGATAAGAACCAGCTTAGACCCTTGTGATGAGTCATCTCATATCGCTTCAAAACGTGTGGTAAATAACGACAAGCTTTTCTCACTCTGAATAATATTTCAATTCACGAGCTACGGTTACATAAGTTGCCCTCATTGTAATTGACTACCTATGGGTGGTTTGATACAGAAGTTGCCCGCGTATAAATACGGGGTGATAGGTTCCGGATAAAATAAGACGACAAAAAACACAGTTTCTTACAATAAATTTACTTTATTGCAAGAAATTATAATAAGAGAGCGTAAACTTACAAAACCAAGCAAAACACCAACGCTAAAACTAGAACTAACTCTGAAAGCCAACCGACTTCAGAAAACTACTTTTGCCACGTGGCGTACACGTGTCCACGTGAACTGACGCGCTGAGGTTACGGTAGGCGCGTGAGCCTTTGGCGGAGTGTCGTTGCGTATTTAATGTGATGACTCGGTGAACTACAGGGTTACGGGGGTACCTTGCCACCGGCAACTCAGAACCGCTATTACGATTCCCTGCTATAATTTCAAATCTAGCTCTGATTGTTGAAAGAGAAGAACGTTTTCAGTCAGATCCAAGTTTCTTGTTTCAAATCTTTTGAATCAAAATGTACTCGCGTTTGAACAAAGAGACCTTGGCTAACATACATCAGCAACTTCTTTTTGAATGACATAATTTTTAAACCAGAAACGAATCAAAACAAAAAATCTTTCCAAAACGCAAAAAAAATGGAGTGTAAATCAGACCTCCGTTCTCGGCGGGAAAAAGAGCGAGAAGTAAAACTTTGAAACTGTAACAAGTATTTAAGTAAGTCTACTAAACACAAAAACAACCGCATAGAATTTCTTTTTCTAAAAATTTCTGAAATTCCAATTTAGAAGAATTTCGGACCCTAAATTACCAAAATTCAATGAAATCATGGTGGCCGAACTTTTGGCCGAACGCGGAGCCCAGGCGCGCCGAACGCGCACCAGACATCCCTCTTTCCATTCTGAACAGTCTTAGACGCACATTCCCATTTTCACTTTTTATGACCTACCGCCCAAAAAATTTCCCAATTTTTTGATCTACCCTCCCCAATTGTTTTCGTTGTGTTTTCACTCTCTCTCACCTCATTTTCCACTTTTTCAAATCGATTTTTCTCTCATCTGTTCAAAAATAATTGACTTCTTTTCAGAAAATAATCATAACCACTGAAAATGGAACGGACAGCAGTGAGGGGAAACGAGTTCCAAATCCGAAGAAATGTTGGAGCCCTCCGCGTCCACCACAGAAAAAAAAGACTAGTAAGGTAAGTGTTTAATAGGGTTTGCAAACGGGTTTCACTGAAATACTGCCGGATTTCGATGGAGCGCGATTGCGACCATTTCAACTATTCTATTTCCAGCGAGCTGCCACCAGAGGTGTGTCCGGACGTCGTGGTGAAAGTAGTCGCAGTGGAAGGGGAAGAGCGGAAGAGCAACAAGTACAGCAGCAACAGGTCGTCGCTCCGGTAAGTGATTGTCAATGGGGCGCAGTTGCATAGATGAGATTTTTGGAGTCTGCTACTGTTTTTGGAATTCCAGGGTTTCCACATCATCTAGACCCCTGAGTTACAGTACCCCTGAAGGATACAAAATCTCAAAAATCAAATCCTAAAACCCAAATTTTTTTGTTGCAGAACCAGCCAGAAGCCCAGGAACCGCCAAGAAAGCTCCAGTCAGACGTCAAAGTCCATCAACGGAAAAAAGAGGAATCCGAGGAAAGTGAGATGGATTCTGAGCAGCAGATGGAGATTGAGGAGGAAATGGTGCCTCAGCCAATGGTCTTACGGTAAGTACGGTAGTGTCGTTTTCGTATGAATGAAGAAATCGCGCTCTATCGGAAATTGAGTGGGAATAAGAGAGAGTGGATTTTGATGGAGCGCTGTTGAAATTTTTCGAATGTTTCGGATTATTTTTGTTTTTGAAATATCTCGGTTTCTAAACGTCTTGGTTTCGAAACGTCGCGGTTTCAAAATCTCCTGGTGAACGGGGAGTAATCGGGGTTACTGTAGGTACCTTAACAAGCTAGGAAGCTTTTGATGTACCGTAGTATTTGAGGCATACTGTATCAGTTTGGGTTACTGTATCCAGAAAGGTTCCAAAACGATTTTGGGATTTTCGAACTTTCCAGCTACAAATTACAAATTTTCGATTCCGGCTACTGTAGTTCTTAACCTCACAACAGTCCTTTTCATTCTCCTATTCTCTCATTCCAGCCACCATCCACTCCCCGCCAAGCCAGACGCCTCGACAAATCAAATCCTGCCACATCATCATCATCTTCATCTAGAGCGGTGTCGGAGGAGCATGAAGGAGAATCTTCAAATGCTCCGAGAGCTGAGGAAAACAAGAAGAATGTTGAGGAGACGTCATGCCGTCGTAGCGTTGAAAATTCAGAAGCTATGAAGCAAGAGGAAGATGTTGATATGGTAAGTGTGTTAGGGTTACTGTAGGAGCGCACGCGACGCGACCGCAGCGCATCCAGGACACTTTTTTTCGATTGAAGGCAATACCGTATATCTAACAACCTCTAATACCAAAAATTCTTCATAATTTCCAAAGACATTTTTCTTACCAGTCGGTTCACGTTGCCCTCCTTCTCAACATCACCCTTCTAGGTGTTACAGTAGATTGAAATTACCGTAAAAACTGTATTCAAGTTGCATGCAACTCTATTGTTCAAAGGGTGGGTAGGAGTGCAACTATATTAGAGGGGCGATTCAAATAAAGGGTGCACATCTATTTTTCGTAGACGAGTTTGCCCGACCTCAATACCCAATTATCTTTTGAATTTGTTTGACTTCATTAGTTTTCGATGCCGAATTCATCGAAGGGAAACTGTATTGGAGGGGCACCTCAATCAGAGGGTGCACCTCTATTGTTCAAAGGGTCCGTTGGAGGGCACCACCGTTAGAGGGGCACTTCAAATTGAGGACACCTCAAATACAGTTTTTAGTAAAAGTCGGCGACCGACACAAAAAAGCGTTAAAAAATGCTACTTGAGAGCGCAGAGCCATAAAAATGTGCTGAAAATTAGGGAGCTACTTATCAAGACACTTTGAAACTGTGATTCGGTTCCAAAATGTTCCATAGGAATTTCTAAGTAACCGCGCTCTATCGCACACCAACCATTCCCTATTTTCAGACTTCGAAATTCGCGTGCTGCTCCATGGACGCCATCTCTCTCCCGTACAACACCGGTAACCTCCGCTGCGAGAATCATCCCGGCTGCCGTATCCCTCCAGACGCAGAATTCTGGAAACTCGAGGCCACGGAGACGTTCTACTGTCGCAGGAGCTCCCACCTGTGTTGCTCATTCTATTATGAAGAGTACCTGTCGGAGTTCGTCTGCGAGTCGTGTAGTTGATTCAAAACAAAGAAGACGATTACTGGAGTCGAGAATTGTCCTCTAGGAGCGTTTATGGACGAAGAAGATGATGGATTTCTTGGCGTCTCGACTGACTGTTGTGGATTACCCGATTCGGATTTGTGGATTTTCCGAGAAAAAAAGCGCCGAGACCTCCACAGTCGTATCGCCCGTTTTGAGGAGGCAATTTGAAAAGAAACACTCGAGGACGATGAATTACGTGTCGAGAGCTCTCCACGTGTATAAGAGAGTGGATGATGTGGATGTTATCACATTTGCACATTTACACGGCAGAATATGAGTATCGCAGAGAAAATGAGAAGTGGTGTATAATCGACTACATCGACTCGCTACCCTACTTCAGAAGATTCGTTGGAGTTGAAAAGAAAGAAATTCACTAACTCCTCATGCACAGCTACTATGAATACATGGGCGCTCTTGGATACAAGACCCACGAGATCCTTGGGGACCGAGTGAAGCTCCTGGAGCTCTGGGTCGATAAGAACGAACTGGCAATTTGAAGACATCCGGCGGGCGAAGTATTCATCGGTGGCGTTGATTTGGATGATGGATAAATAGGAGGAGGCGATGTGAAAGAAGATTGAGATTTAAATTGTTCATTTGTTTCTTGTTTATTTGTTTATTTTATCGGTTTATCTCCTGCTCAGAAAATGTTCTCAATTACAAAAATGATGAATGGGAAATGTGGAATGTTTCTAAGCCCCTCATAACACAACTACAGTTTCCCATTTCCAGTAAACAAGACTTTAAGAAGCGTCACTACCTCTTCTTCTTCCAGTTCCTGAAAATGTTCTCAACTACAAAAATGATGAATGGGAAGTGTGGAATGATTCTGAATCCATCAAAATACAACTACAGTACCCCACTTCTAGTTAACAAGACTTTAAAAAGCGTCACTACTTCTTCTCTTTCCAGTAACGACAGAAGGATGAAAGGAAGGAAAACTTCTCAGCTGTCTAATAATGTGTACTAGGCGCATGATTCCTGATTCTTTGATGCTCTGAAAAAAAATTTGGACAAGTGGAAGTTGCCTGAAAGCCTGCAACAGTTGGAGGACGTGACCATTGTTTGGCTTTGTCACGGCCGGGCTGAAATCGAAATTATTTTTGGTCCATTTTTTTTTTGAAAATAGTTTTTTTGGACTAAAAAGCACTTTTACTCTGACATTTCTGAACTTTTCAAAAAAATTTAAAAATGAGTATCCATCTCTGTAATAAGGGCTGGGCAACTTATTTGAATTCTTTTTCTGAATGTTTGATATCTTTTGCGCAAGTTGACCTATCTGCTCAAAACTTTCTCGGCTGTTTTAATTACCGATTTTCACATTAGGTCAATTTAGGGAACAAAGTTGTGCGGGCACGGTGAACTGAAAATGTAGTCAAATAATTTGTCCAGCCCTGCTCTGTAAACAGTCGGTCCCCTTTTTTTCTCCGCTTTCCGCTTGCTTTTTCCTCGCTCCTATTCTTCTGTTGACTCGACACCACACCGTTCTCTTGGGTTTTTAATGATCGATAATAAAATCTTTTTTGAGTAAATTTGATGAGTCAGATGGCAATAAAATCTTCCCCATACTCATACCATTCTACTGTAGCACTAGGTATCATTTTCTTGTACCGCACTGTTTGATTTTTTGTTATGTTTTTACACAATTCCTTTTTTTAAGTTTATCTCTTTTCAAACCCCGATCAATTCCTTCTCGATAGCCAACCTTCTCAACTCATTCTGTTAATCTTTCTTCCTTAACATCATCATTCCGTTTTCATTTTCCTCCACAATATATTAACTTTCCAAATTCCTCTTTTCTATAATGTTCTCTTTCCCAGTATAGTCTCAAATCTCTGATGTCCTTTTACCTCCCCACAATCTCCAAACTCTTGTTTCAACTAGTTTCCCTTCATTTTTCCGTCTTTGAACATTTCAAAATGATTTTTTTCTCTCACACAAATTGCATCATACTTCCCAATTGCAGCGGTATGAAATCTAGATTCAAAGAGATTCTCAGGGACAAAAAGTTATTGCGCAGAAATGGTGGGAGCCTTGTTTTTGGAGGTCAAGTCTTTTCATCGTAAAATTATTCATTCAGCCTTCCTCCAACTCGTTCTCCATTGTTTCTTACTTTTTAGTCTTCTGATATCCACTTTTTTGTTTCTTATATTCACCTTATCAGATACCATTTTAAAAACATCGCCGCCGCCAACGTCCGTTGTTCGAATCTCACCCGTTCGTTCTCGGTAAGACAAACCTAGCAAGAAAATACAATCTGAGATCCTTACTCTTAAGTTTTAGCTGACCCCAAGGAGAGGTCCCCCTCCCACCCTTCCCCATCACACCAAAAAGTCCCTGTTCAATAAAATTGGATAGTTCTCCCTCTCTAAAGTGAGATAGTGTAAGCGAGGCAGCGGTGCCATGTGACCTTCCAAAAACATTGCGAAATCATGTTTCGAATGTTTTTCGACCACATTTTTCTGACGATAAAAGGTCACTCTCTTCCTTTCTGAATCGTAAACATGGTCGTTCAAATTCAAAAAAGGTGAGAGGGAAAAAGAGACTGAGAAATAGTAAGGGGCGACTGGTACGGCGCGGTACGATGGAGCTGGCGTTAAAGAAACTCTACTCGTTGTGTACACTATCTTGCATCAAGAACAATTTTCAGCCAATATCAGAAAAAAAAACTATTTCGAATAGTTAGATAGCGATGAGTTATATTTTTGTCAATTTGCTACTACCCACTCATCGCAAGGCTATGAAAATTAAAAATTGTTTCCGGATGAAATTACAAAATTAAAGTCTTGATAAAAAAAATGAGAATTGGGCCTTGATAAGACTTTTGATGATCATCCCAATCCAGTATTCTCAAACAGTCTACTCGCAATGACCCCTACCGTATCAGAATTTCCCTGACGTTCTCAAGCGCATAAATATGATAAAACATGGGATACTGGACAGCGAATGGTTGATTTTATTGCCATTTCGCTCTTCAAATTTACCAAAGAAGAGATTTTATTATCGAATATAAAAAGTCCATGATATGTAGCGGCGGTTTCAAGTCAACAGAAGAAAGGGGAGCGAGGAAGAAACAATAGATATGTGGAGAAAAGACCATCGGGTTAGACTAGAATATTTTCGGTGGAAACGTCACATACATGAGTGATAGAAAAGAGAAAATAATATATTCTGAGCACAGATTCAATAGCTCATGTGTGTAATTCGTTAGGTCCTGTACCAAAGAACTTTTCCGATCTTTGAAAGTGAGAGTTAGTCTAATTCCGTAGCTTTTATCGACTCTAGAACACATCGTACCTTTTCCACACAATATATTAGAAAATTGTCCTTTAGAATGTATTTCTTCATTCTAGCATATTCATTTCAGATTTATCTGAAACAAAAGCAAACAGGCCTAGAATCAGCAGGTCTGTCCCAAAAATTTTCTAAACTAAATCTAATTCTTTACATTTCCTTTACATTTCTACTTGTTTCACTCTCTCCTCTTCTGAACTTTGTCGTTCCTCCGAGCAAAAGTCATTGGCGCTTTGTTTCTATCACGTTTTCACCCTTCTTACTCCTCACTCCTCACTCCGTAGTCTCCGCCCAATCATTTCACGACTCAACCGATTGTGGTATTTACAGATATAGAGCCCTCTGTATAATCACTACACTGTTGTCAATAACCACCGATTGAAGTAAAACTTTATACTGCCAGTTCCGTCTTATTTCATTCAATTTCTCTGTTTTTTTCTATTTGAAAAATTGTTTTACATATGTATCATCGGTTTTGATAGCAATCTATACCGTATTCTACACAAATTCGTTTCGTTGGCACGGTGCCAAGTTTTGTTCTGATTGCCCAAAATCGGCAGCCCTCATTCCATCTCCTTTTTTCTATTTGAGAAAGTGCTCGATATAACTGAATTGCCCAACAGCTTACGTCAGCGGCGAGAACAAGGCTCCGCCCATTTCTTTCTGTTGAAGTGGGCGGAGCCAACAGGTGTGGGTCGCCGACTGTCGAACCTCTCCGAGTATGAGCAAGCCTACTTTTCTGTTTGTTTTCTTTTCTCTCAATCTCCTCTCTTTTATAAGAATATTTATAGCCCCTCAATACCCGCTGCGTTCTGCTTTTTCTTCTTTGTCTTTTTAAGAGTGTTGTCATGTTAAATTTCTCATCCGCACTTTCTACGAGCCATTTTTAACTGTATTCTATCGGTGGAGACGAGTATCCATGTTCTATTTTGTTATGACTCTTTTCATTTGTTCCTCCCACATCTTCTCTCAATTGCGATAAGTACCAAAACGACGTCATGCCAATATTTAACCGCTGGACACTGAGTAGTTCTAGTAGCAATTTCTACCGCACTCTCACAGAAACAGCGTTTTGGCGTGATGCCAACCTTTTGTTTCATGTCCCAAATCCACCGCTTTCTTTTTTTCTAATCAGTTTTATTCAAAATGCCGCCAATGTCCAGTAGAGCGAATTTGATTTCACATCAGTGTTCACCCCCAGAACCCATGACTACGCCGAGTTTGGCACGCTGCCAAGTGCACACAGGAGGAGGGAACGGCAATGAATGAAGAGAGACGAGAGAGGGAAAGGGGTGCGTCACTCTCATAAACACCGGGTCTCTCATTTCTTTATACCATCAATCTTTTTTGTTACCCTACCCTACAGAAGGAAACGAAAAGAAAAGAATTGAATGTGAGCGGAAAAATGGCGCCATCCATTTTTCTGTCGCGTATGGTTTGTTACCTTTTTCTGATCGTTGGATCTGGACCAGGGTTGTGCGAAAAATTAGGCGGACTAAAAAGTTGTTCGATTTTTTTGGTGGATTTCAGAAATTTTTTGTTTCTCTCCTCTTTTAATGGTATTTCCAATAAAAATAGTTATGAATTTTACATAAATCAGAAGAGAATGTTCTCTTCCGACAGTTTTAACATTTTTCGATTAAAATTTCTTTCAAAATCGGCGAAATTAGCCGTTTTCCCACACCCACTCTCACGTCTCTCGTTTTTCTCCTCCGCCCAGGCGAGAGAGTGCGTTTCTCTCTCTTTTCATCTTTGTCCATTAGAGCGCGGCTTCACTTATTTCAATCGGCGTCCACCTCTGATGAGCGCGTTTGAGTTTCACGGTTCTCTAACATTCTCCTGTTTTCGTTTGAACCGAAAAATTTTTTGAATTTTTTCGGATAATCGGAGAATTTTGAAGAATGCGAAAAATTTCCCGGAAAAGTTTCTAATAGGGTTAATTGTTGTGCACCTTTTAAAAACGTGTTTATTCTTCATTAAAACTGAATTTTTACCAGTGAGAATACAAAATCAGAGTTTGAAGTGCCGTCGATAATTTCTTTGAAAACGAAGTCGGAGAATTTTCCGTCAAAGAAATTTTTCAAAAAAAAAGTAGGAAAATCGGAGAAGTCGGATCTATACCGATTCTCTGATTCCGAACTAGCCTGCACCACTCTCCCTTCTCTTACGTGATTTAGGTGTACCTAAAAGAAATGCTCTGCTGGGCATCAGCGGGTGAGGTTGAAAAGAGGTGAGAAACAACTGACTACTAATCCGATAACAATGTCTCGGATAAGTTGACTGTGATGGTCTTCTTGGGCAAATATTGGTTAGTAGTCCCTTTTGCTCTTCTGTCTAGTACGAAAATTTTAAACCATCTGTATTTAATGGAGAGAGATGGAGAGTAGGTTGGATAGATGCGTAAGGTCTGGGCTAACTGAATTTCATTGTAAAGTGCTTGATAGTGTGAAGAAAATATGAAAATTTTACCCATATGATTTTAACTTCCGTCAAGTGTCCCTCTCTCAAAGCATACCCGCAAATTTGTTTTTCCGTTTTTCAAAAATCTGTTTACATAACTGTCTGACATTCTTCATTTCAGTCATGACGGAAAAAAGATGAGTCCAATCGGACAATTAGAAAAAAAGTTACGTATTTACAGTCTGTTTCAGAGTCGCTAGTCGCCACGTCATAATTATTTCTCTTCTCTTTTTCTGGTCTCCTTCTTCCTCTCTTTTTCTCCGCCCCCTCTTTTTACTTCTTCTTCCTCTTTTCTCTGCGTCTCGTGCCGCGCAACACTATTTTCCTTCTTCCTTCCCATCTGGGTGGGTCATGTTGAGATGAACCGACTGGTCGTATTTCTTCCGTGTTCGATCTAAAAATCAAAACTGTCGGCCTATTCGTCTCCAGGAGGGCAAAAAAACAGAAAAATTGGTTCAGACATTCCACTGGTTATCTAGAACCAACCTTTTGTATCAAAGTTATTTACCAAAATGTTCGACAATTTTGAAGCTCCGCAAATCTCAGCGTCTACTTATTATCTTACAGTTTTATGATTATCTCGTTTTGTCAAAATGGGCATAGCTAATTTTTTGTGCCATCCCGCAGCCGTCTCCCTACGATCCTTCATTTTCTCACTTTTTTCGGGCTAATGTCTTCATCTGAAAAACGCGGGTTTAATATTACGAGACAGTGAAATTAACAAACAAGACACATTAGTAAAGAGAACATCCTTCTTTCAAAATACCTCGGGGACTAGTTTTCCCAAAATTTGATTTTCTAGGCCACAAGTGCAAAAACTCGGTCATGAACGAAATCTGTTTATTTCTATGATGCCACAATAACTTGTTTGACATCAAGCCTTTAAAGAAAATCCCAAAGCATATTTCTTGACCTCGGGACTAGTTTTGTCAAAATTTGAGTTTCTAGGCCACCGGTAGAAAACTCGGTCATGGATTGAATTCCACTTGTTTGCTCTGTTTTTGAGAAATTTTTATTTTAAAAGCACCAAGAAAAACCTCAAAGCATATTTCTTAATTTTGGGGACTATTTCCCAAAATTTGATATTCTAGGCCACGGGTTGAGAACTCGGCCATGAACGAAATCTGACTTTTCTAAGGTTTTACAATAGTTTGTTCGACTACAATCCATTAAAAAACCCCAAAGCATATTTCGTGAACTCAGGGACTAGTTTTCCCAAAATTTAATTTTCTAGGCCACGAGTGCAGAAACTCCGGCATGAACGAAATTCGACTTTTTCTATGATTTCGCAATAGCTTGTTTGACTCCAAACCATTGAAATAAACTCTAAAACAACTACTTCGACCTCAAGGAGTACTTTTCCCAAAGTTTGGGTTTCTAGGCCACGGGTTGAAAAACTCGGTCATGGACTAAATTTGACATATTTTTCCATTTTTACATGCATTTTCCAGCATAAAATCATTAATATCAGCCCTGACCAGTATTTAGACCTCAAGGACTAGTTTTCCCAAAATTCGATTTTCTAGGCCACGGGTTGAAAACTCGGCCATAAACGAAATCTGACTTTTTCTTTGATTTCACAATAGTTTGTTCAACTCCAATCCATCAAAGTAAACCCCAAAGCATATTTCTTGACCTCGGGGACTAGTTTTCCCAAAATTCGATTTTCTAGGCCACGGGTTGAAAACTCGGCCATAAACGAAATCTGACTTTTTCTATGATTTCACAATACTGTCAAAAAAATAAAGTTTGGCCAAGGATTTTCAAAAAAAAATTTCCCGCCCAAAACACTTTAGTTATATTTATTGACCTCAGGGACTAGTTTTTCCAAAATTTGGTTTTCTAGGCCACGGGATTGAAAACTTGGTTATGAGCCAAAATTGGCATTTTCTGTGATTTTCGATAGTTTGTTTGACTCCAAACTTTCAAAATGAGCTCTAAAGCATATTTCTTGACCTCAGGGACTAGTTTTTCCAAAATTCGGTTTTCTAGGCCACGGGATTGAAAACTTGGTTATGAGCCAAAATAGGCATTTTCTGTGATTTTCAATAGTTTTTTTACTCCAAACCTTTAAAATGAGCTCTGAAGCATATTTCTTGACCTCAGGGACTAGTTTTTCCGAAATATGGTTTTCTAGGCCACGGGATTGAAAACTTGGTTATGAGCCAAATTTGGCATTCTCCGTAATTTCCAATAGTTTGTTTGACTCCAAACCTTCAAAATGAGCTCTAAAGCATATTTCTTGACCTCGGGGACTAGTTTTTCCGAAATATGGTTTTCTAGGCCACGGGATTGAAAACTTGGTTATGAGCCAAATTTGGCATTCTCCGTAATTTCCAATAGTTTGTTTGACTCCAAACCTTCAAAATGAGCTCTAAAGCATATTTCTTGACCTCGGGGACTAGTTTTTCCAAAATTTGGGTTTCTAGGCCACGAGTGTAAAAACTCGGCCATGAACTAAATTTTTTCATTTCACACATCCCAGCTATTTTGTGTCTCTGAACAACAAATTGCACCTCATCTGCCATGATGACCACTTCATTGCACCTCGTCCGGTCGGAAGGCGGTGAGACCAGAGACAGACCTTCAATACTCTATATTTTGTAAATGAACATCTGTTTCCTTGGTCGGCGTCTCTCTCTCACTCTCAGTGTCAAATAAACACCATCTGTTGGACATTGCTCTGTACCATCCTTCACGGCTCTTATTTGCGGCGGATAGCAAACCCCGCCCCTTTCGGCCACTGTGGTCTCATTACCTTACTTGATGCTCACCGTGGGCAATCCCTTAATTGTTCTCTCTGATATATCGAGAGAAAGGGACTTTTTTCACAGGGTCATAGAAAATCCATGTAAAACAACAGCGCTTCTAGAAAATTTGCGTAAAATTTGAGCGAAATAGAAAAATTCAAACATTGTGTGTTGAAAAAATTAGTATTTTTCATATTTTTGATGAATTCGAAAATTTGTGTGCAAGGTTTAACAGAAATCCCTTTTGTTCGTTTTCGTTATAAGTCCCGCATAATGGCTGAGCGGCGACTCAATTGGCAACCTTCCAAATCATGTGCAAACGCGCTTCACTAGACTTCCGGTTTCGCGGGAAAAATTTGAATTCAAATGGACAAAAAATGACCTTGTGTTCCTCCCTTTTCTGTATGAAATTCCTCTCAAGAGTCCACACTATTTCTCTCCCCCCCACTCTCATGTCAAGGGAGAGAGAACACTCTTCGCACCTGGCTAATACTCTCTCCTCTTCTGTGTCTTCTTTTCCCCTCTATCTCTCACGAGACTGTCTGGCCACGCTCTCTGGGGCGCAAGCGAGAGAGTGTCATTCGTCCTATCGTTTCTCAACAGGACGCTTGGTCTGGAAGCTTCTTCCATTTTTTCCCCCCATTAACTATCTTTGAGAAACTTTTTACAAGTTCCCCTCCCCCACCCTTTCATTATCAATCTTTGGGAAGCTTCCTCCCGTTGTTCAACCCTTTTTGTAAGGTTCACGTCTATTCATCTTTTATAGTTATCTAATTGAAAGATCCGTCCGGGAGATCATAAGAACCGCCCGATTATACTAATCCTCTACCACTAATTGGTCTTCCACTGCCATCCGCGCTCTTTTCCCTTCTCTATCTAATTTACATATAACCTGCCAACAACATTTTCAAATTTCAGTAATTGTAATGGACCCTCTGGAGAAGTTAATGGGCGCAACGCCCCCGGAGCAGCCTCGTGAAGCACCGTCGTCGACCTCAGGATCCCGATCACCTTCAGGATCCCGGCCACCACCATCTTCCAACTCCTCTGGAACCCGTCCATCTCCTGGAATCTCTTTCTCCACTCCAGAGATTCGATTGAAAAGAAAAGAGAATAATGATGGAAGCGAGTTGAAAGCAAAGAGGGAAAAAAATGTTGGAGCTGACTCATCACCCAAAAAGGATTCATTCGCACCATTCTCCAAAATCCCGGTGCGAATGAACTCCTGGCGACTGGACATCACGGAGATGGACGAAATCATCCAGAAAGTGTTGTTCAAGACAACAATGATAATGTCAAATGGAAAGAAATTTGACTTGGCCGATGGGATTGTGGCCGTCTCTGGAGAGTGAGTTTTTATTGTTAAGGATGGGACATATTGAAACCAAGACGTTTCGACAAAATGCACCTTCTGTTTCGAAACGTCTGGGATACAGTACCGCAAAAATTTAATGGCGTTACTATCTTAGTCAACTTTGTAAGTCTGAGACAGCCTCAATGATAGTCCCACAATTTCGATTGTGCGTCCAAACTACCGTTTTTTTTAAACCACTTATCTCGAAAGTGGGTGGAGTTATAAAAATTTTATCAACTAGAAAAATTATCTTCAAAAAGTTTTTCACATTTTTGTAGTTCATTACTTGTTGATAGCTCTGCTTGCTTTTGAGATACGCGTCTTTGAAGATTTGAGATTTGAGACGAGAGAGTGTGCGAAAAGAGGAGGGAGTATCCACGCTTCACTTCAAAAGCGCACATCTTAAAAGTGGGCGGAGTTATCTAGAAAGTATCAACTAGAAAAATGTAGAGCTAGATTTGATCTATACAACCAATCTGCATGCATACTAATGCTATTGCAAAGAAATTAGTTAGAAGCTTTCAAAGTTTGTCAATTTTTCAAAAAATGTGAAAAATGTCAAACTTTGAGACGGCGACAGGGTGTCCCTTTTCGTTGATTTCTTTTCTTGCCATGAGTAATTTTCTATTTTTCTATTGTTTCAGCGTGAATCGCCAAGTCAGACGTCGGGCATTGTGCCTCATCTTCCAGTATTGGTTCCGCCAACATACGCACTTGTTCATGGGAAAGAATCCCTCAGTTGCTGCATACGATGCGGCAGAGACATTCTATGTTGGAAAAAGCAACATGCCAAATGAAATCACGGAGATGAGAAGCGTTTTGTCGGAGAGTGATTTCAGTACGGAGGATTGGGAGATTGTGAGTCGCATCTTCAGACGAAAGGACACGAAATTCGAAGTCACTGTCAAATCCACCGGACACTTGTACACTCGTGGTCCAAACGCGCTCTCAGTTGAGAATCGATCGGAGCTGACTCGTTGTCTAGAGTGTGTCACTAATCAGATTGTGCACACCAATGAATACCTTCTCTACAGCTCTGGAATCTACTCAGTCAAAGGAGGAACTCTGTCGGAACCGGATGGTGTCACCGAGATCAAATCAGGATTCTCGAAAGTGACCAAAGTGATCACGGGAGTTGACGACACGAAACCGCAAGCTGTGATGACTGTCGACACTGCAAAATCGGCCTTCTTCAAGTCGACTTCAATGCTCAAATTCTTCCACGCCAAGATGGAAGAGGCTTACGGAAGAGGAGGAGGTGGCAGAGGCGGCCGTGGTAGTTATCGTGGAAACTTCGGTGGCGGACGTGGCGGATACGGTGGAGATCGTAGCGGAGGATACGGTGACCGTCGTGATAGCTATGGAAGAGACCGCCGCGAGAGCTACGGAGGCAACCGAGATGGCCACCGTGGGGATCGTGACAGATACCGTGATGACCGTCGTGACGACCGTCGCGATGACTCCCGTGATTACCGTCGTGATGACCGTCGTGATGATCGACGCGACGGTCGACATGACGATCACGGAGGAAGTCGTCGCGACCGTCAGAATGACGACAGAACTCGTGCTCGTTTCGAAATTGACTACGATCATGAAGCTATCAAAAATTTGGAGAGAGACTTCAAGAATGGACGAATCACCAACAGAATGTTGGAGAATATCAGTCGTGCACTCAAAGGACTCGAGTGTATTCCGACACACTTGAAGGACGTCAAAGCAAACCGAGGAATCATTATTGACTCTGTCGTTGATCAATCTGCCATGGCGTGAGTTTCAGGGTTCTGGGCTATTACCTCCACCAGGGAAGTGCGAAAAAATTTATCGTCTTTTTCAGTAGTTTTCGATAGAACCGTTCGAAAAATTTCAGACTTTCTAAGTTTCAAATTCAAAAATTTCTAATATTGAAATCTAAGAAATTCCGATTTTTCCTGAAATGCTTTCCAATTTTGTACTCAAAAAGGTCTGACCCTCAAATCCTCGCAGTTTCTTACAAATTCAAGATTTTTGCATCCAAAAACTATATTTTCATACAGTGAAGTTGAAAAATTTTCAATTTTTTGGCTTTTCGGTATAAAATTCACGACATTTTTTCGGAAAAAGTGTTTTTGTACAGCCCTGATCACCTCCACAACAGATTTTTTGAACTGTAGATCAACAATTTTTAAATTTCAGTGCACGATTCGAGAAAGAAATCGAGGGAGTTGTGACTTCTGTCACAGTTCAGGACCACTTCAAGAAAACGCACGGCTTGACCATCCAATACCCGAACCTCCCACTCATTGCCTCCAAAAGGAGAAGGGAAGTGAACTTCTACCCGATGGAATTCCTCTTCATTGTGCCAGGACAACGTATCAAGCAGCAGAAGATGACGCCAGATATCGTGAGTGCCCATCGGAGACATTACAATATTAAAAATCCAATGTCTTGACTGAAAATAGTCAAAAAACTTAAAATTTTTTGAAAAAAAAGTTCAAAATTTCGTCCAAATTTTTGTGTTTAAAAAGTGTTTAAACTTTAAACCCCTGGCCGACAGGCCGGGCCAGGACGAGAAAAGTTTCAATTTCGGCCTGTGACAGCTTGGTGATCTTCCATAACTTAAATTTATTTCCAGCAACAACACATGACTGGTCAGAACAGTTCCCTCCCATTGCAACACATCCGGCAGAATGAGACGATTCTCCGCGATTATCTCAAAATGCATGGAGGAAATCGGTATATGGACGGATTCAAAATCAAGTTTGAGAGCAAAGACCCGATCACTATGTCTGCTCAACTCCTTGCTCCTCCGTACATCAAGTTCAAACCATCCCAGCCGATACGATTGGAAGGAAAAGGGGTGCGATTCCCCACGAACGATCGCACCACCTTCGTCAAACCGGCCGACTTGAAGTCTCTGCTCATCATTAATTTTGACCACGGATTTCGAGGGATGGAGTAAGTCTTCGTTATAAACATATTTTCAAAACCTGGTCATCCCCGAAGGCCCGGGCACTTGGCGCCAAAGTACAAATTTCACATTTTTTTGAAAAAATATTAGCAATTTTTACATTTTTGATGAAAAATTTTTGAAAAAATTCAAAATGGGATTTTCCGGACCTTGTTGTGTCGGACGAGGTCTTGACAAGTATGATTCAAATGTTTTTTTTCAGTGACTTCGAATCGTGCCTCAACAAGCAGTTTCAACTGCAAGGCATACGGAAAGATCGGGATTACATTTGCCGAAAAGACACCCTCGATGCGAACGACACCGATGGCTTGTTAAAGTTGATGAAAAAAGCCATGAAGAAAGGATTCACGTTGGTTATCGCAATCTGTGCGGAGAAAAAACCGGAGATCCACGGTAGGTCTAATAGAGCAAAAAAGAAATAAAACCTTTTGAAAATTCAGACACCCTCAAGTACTTCGAAGAAAAACTCGGTCAAGTCACTCTCCAGCTCTCCACTGAGACCTGCAACAAGATGTCACGAGGTGGCGGAAACCGGCAGACAGTCGACAATGTCCTCCGCAAGCTCAACAACAAGTGTGGAGGCACCAACTTCTTTGTCGAAGTTCCCGAACAGTTCCAGGGAAAACCTGTGTGCAGAAATGCGGCGGAGATGACACGAAAGCTGTTCCAAGACACTCAGTTCATCGGATTCGAGATGTCACACACCGGTGCTCGAACCAAGTACGAGCAACAGGAATCGATCGTCGAAGGAGATCCGACATGTGTTGGAGTGTGCTATACACTCAAGCAGTCGACTGAACTCGGAGGATTCTCGTATTTCCAAGATACGCGAGTTCATAAATTACTGCATCTCGAAGAACACTTTGAAACATGCATCAAGGAATACAAACGCGCTGTGGGCAATCTTCCAAAGACGATTGTCATTTATCGTGTCGGATCCGGAGAAGGAGATTATGAGAAGGTTCGTAAGGAAGTCGAAGAGATGAGAAAGGCTGCCGAACGGTACGAGGAAGGATACATCCCAAAATTCCTCGTCGTTCTCTCCCAAAGAAACTCACACGTCCGCATCTTTCCGGAATATATCAGAGACGGAGGCAAGGCCATCGACCAGAATGTACAGTCGGGAACATGTGTCGACACATTCGGATCTGCCCACGGACTCATGGAGTTCATCTTGTGCTGCCAGACTCCAATGATCGTAAGTTTTTTCCCGAGTTCTAAACCAAACTTGCCAAATTTCGGATTGGGTTGGCCGGCCCGGCTTCAGAAAACTATTTCGAGATTAAATTTTATGACTTTTGATAAAATTTCACATTTAAAAAATTCTATTTCTCGATGCATAACTAGCTTTTGATTGAATCCTGAACTACAGTCGACAATATTGGAAAAATTTCAAAAGATTTCAAAAAATTGAGTTCAAAAAACTCTTGAATTTCAAAATGTGTCTTCCAGGGAACAGTTCGTCCAACCCGCTATACTGTAATCGTGAACGATACCGACTGGACCAAGAACGAGTTGATGAACGTCACGTACTACTTGTCGTTCGGTCACCAGGTCTCATATGCCCCTCCTGCCGTTCCAAACGTGCTCTATGGAGCTGCAAACATGGCAAAACGTGGCCACAACAACTACAAGACTTTCACGTAAGTTTATATTATCTACAAGTTCTAGTTTTGGTCTTCTAATTGTTTTCCTTTTTCAGCCGAATTGGTGAGATGAAGGAAGTTGTTAAAAGAGTCATGGACTCTCACAGGGATGTCATCGACCCATCAGAGATGAACGACCTCGTCACAACTGACTGCATTGATAACATCTCGAAGATGGTCAACAAGATGACCATTCCTGCTCGAAACTTCTGGGCCTAATCTCCAACGGAAGCCCCCAATTCTTTCCATTACCAAATACTATCCATTCTACTTCTCTACCTGTTCTCCTATGCGTTTGGCTGTCTTTTATCTGGAATTCTCACCAGATCTGATTTATATGTTTTTTGTTTTATCTGAGTTTATTACCTGCCTGCTAAGTAACTGAAGTTGTTAATAAAATTGGTTTGAATCTTGTTTTTTAAGTACTGGAATGAATAAACGATTTGATTCAAAATCACTGTTTTTGGATTAATCCTGAGAAAGAAGACAAGAAATTTAGGAATTGTTTCGGCTGTCTGTTTGGAGTGAAAGATCGAGAGAGAGAGAGAGAGAGAGAGAGAGAGGATATGAGATAGATGGTGGAGTGGAGATAGGGTGGGGTTCGGTTCGAGAGATCACGTTTTCGTTTCAGAAGGAGAAAAGAGACTGTTGGAGTCCAAATAGCGAAGAACTACCTCACTGACTAAAAAATGTTGGTTTTACGGATTAAGGAAACTGTATCATCGAGAAAAGGGGTACTGTAGTTAAAAAAATCCTAAATTTGGGATCAAAGGTACTGTAGCATCAAGAAAGGGGTATTGTAGGTTGAAAATATTTTACATTTGGGATCGGGGATACTGTAGCATCGTGAGAGCCGGGCACTGTAACTTTAAAAAATCCGGAATTTCCCCTAAAAGTGTCGTTTTCTAGATTTTGTAACTGTCTTTAATATTTACCAAAATGCTTATTGTTCTGTTTTTCAAACAGCAGAAATTTAGAGCTACTTTTTTGTAGTTGACAAATTTTTGATAACTTTGCTAGGTTTTGAGATATACGCGGTCGTATGTGGGCAATGCAGACAATGAGGAGAGAGAGTGAAAGCCGTCTCATCTTCATAGTAACTTCAGTATCGTCTTCGGCCGAACTTCCGGAGTTGGTGATGATGAGTTGTTCAGAAAAAAATCTTCCGTTAAAAATAATCCAACAATGCAACTGTGCCGTCTTATTTTCCTCTAGTTCTTCCTCCCCCCCCTCCCCCATTGTTCTGCTGATCCGATACCACACTGCTCCCATAGACGTTTCATGATCAATAATAAAATCTTATTTTGTGTAAATTTGAGGAAAGAAATGACAATAAAATCAGCCATTTACTGTGAAGTATCCCTTTTTATTATGTTTATGCGCTTGAGAACGTTAGGTGAATTCCGATTTTTCGATAGTTCTATGTAGAACTCGGATGGATTACGGTAGGGGCCGTTGCGAGTTGTCAGTAGGAGAATACTGAAACTGGATAATCATTCAAAATCTGAAAATGGATAATCGACTTTAATTTTTTAAAGCCTTGCAGAAAGTTAGTTATACCGAATTAACAATAGTATGGCTCATCTCTCTTTAATTATTCAAAACGCTTTTTTCTGATAATCGCTGAAAATTTTACTCGAAGCGAGATAGTGTATACACGGGGTAGAGTTTCTCTAACGCCAGACAGCGCGCTCCGTCGTGTCGCGCCGTACCAGTCGCCTATCTTTGTTTCTCATGCTCTCTCTCTCTCTCTCTCTCTCTCTCTCTCTCTCTCTCTCTCTCGCTCTCTCGCTTTTTTTTGAATTTGGAGGACGAATGATCATGTTCACGATTCAGAACGGAAGAGAATGACCTTTTTTCATCATAAAAACTCATTCGAAAAACATTCGGAACATGATTTCGCAATGTTTTTCGAAAGGTCGACTGCCTAGTGTACACTATCTCACTTTTGAGAGGGAGAAGTATTCAATTTCACTAGATGGGGACCAGAGTTGACGGTGGCGATAGTGGTGTTGGATGCGTGGCTGGGAGGGACGCTTACACTGGTCTCGTCTAAAATTCAAAGTAAAGATAATCTGGGAAACAGGGTGCGTCTAGAGGAAAGTGATAAGAAGAAGTCTGAGGGAATCGAACCTGCAGATAAATGTGGATTGAAAATAGAACAAATCGTGTGTCAGCAAGACAGGAGCTTTCCGAAAAAAAAACCTGTAAGCCTAGGTTTTATGCAGTTTGGGACAAACTGCAAAACTACAGTAACCTTGAAACCGCTGTAACTTAGTCAGTTTTGACACGATGTTTTTGAGAAGGAGACCATTGAAATCAACAAGACAGGAGTTTTCAGAAAAGTGCCTGCAAGCCTAGGTTTTCTGCAGTTTGGGACAAATCGACAGCTACAGTAACCAGAAACGCTGTAACTTTGTCAGTTTTGACACTAATTTTTTGAGAAGGAGACTATTGAAATCAACAAGACAGGAGTTTTCAGAAAAGTACCTGCAAGCCAAAGTTTCATGCAGTTTGGGACAAATCGACAGCTACAGTAACCAGAAACGCTGTAACTTTGTCAGTTTTGACACTAATTTTTTGAGAAGGAGACCATTGAAATCAACAAGACAGGAGTTTTCAGAAAAGTGGCTGCAAGCCTAGGTTCTCTGCAGTTTGGGACAAATCGACAGCTACAGTAACCAGAAACGATGTAACTTTGTCAGTTTTGACACTAATTTTTTGAGAAGGAGACCATTGAAATCAACAAGACAGGAGTTTTCAGAAAAGTACCTGCAAGCCAAAGTTTCATGCAGTTTGGGACAAATCGACAGCTACAGTAACCAGAAACGCTGTAACTTTGTCAGTTTTGACACTAATTTTTTGAGAAGGAGACTATTGAAATCAACAAGACAGGAGTTTTCAGAAAAGTACCTGCAAGCCAAAGTTTCATGCAGTTTGGGACAAATCGACAGCTACAGTAACCAGAAACGCTGTAACTTTGTCAGTTTTGACACTAATTTTTTGAGAAGGAGACCATTGAAATCAACAAGACAGGAGTTTTCAGAAAAGTACCTGCAAGCCAAAGTTTCATGCAGTTTGGGACAAATCGACAGCTACAGTAACCAGAAACGCTGTAACTTTGTCAGTTTTGACACTAATTTTTTGAGAAGGAGACCATTGAAATCAACAAGACAGGAGTTTTCAGAAAAGTGCCTGCAAGCCAAAGTTTCATGCAGTTTGGGACAAATCGACAGCTACAGTAACCAGAAACGCTGTAACTTTGTCAGTTTTGACACGATGTTTTTGAGAAGGAGACCATTGAAATCAACAAGACAGGAGTTTTCAGAAAAGTGCCTGCAAGCCTAGGTTTTCTGCAGTTTGGGACAAATCGACAGCTACAGTTACCAGAAACGCTGTAACTTTGTCAGTTTTGACACTAATTTTTTGAGAAGGAGACCATTGAAATCAACAAGACAGGAGTTTTCAGAAAAGTACCTGCAAGCCAAAGTTTCATGCAGTTTGGGACAAATCGACAGCTACAGTAACCAGAAACGCTGTAACTTTGTCAGTTTTGACACTAATTTTTTGAGAAGGAGACTATTGAAATCAACAAGACAGGAGTTTTCAGAAAAGTACCTGCAAGCCAAAGTTTCATGCAGTTTGGGACAAATCGACAGCTACAGTAACCAGAAACGCTGTAACTTTGTCAGTTTTGACACTAATTTTTTGAGAAGGAGACCATTGAAATCAACAAGACAGGAGTTTTCAGAAAAGTACCTGCAAGCCAAAGTTTCATGCAGTTTGGGACAAATCGACAGCTACAGTAACCAGAAACGCTGTAACTTTGTCAGTTTTGACACTAATTTTTTGAGAAGGAGACCATTGAAATCAACAAGACAGGAGTTTTCAGAAAAGTGCCTGCAAGCCAAAGTTTCATGCAGTTTGGGACAAATCGACAGCTACAGTAACCAGAAACGCTGTAACTTTGTCAGTTTTGACACGATGTTTTTGAGAAGGAGACCATTGAAATCAACAAGACAGGAGTTTTCAGAAAAGTGGCTGCAAGCCTAGGTTCTCTGCAGTTTGGGACAAATCGACAGCTACAGTAACCAGAAACGATGTAACTTTGTCAGTTTTGACACTAATTTTTTGAGAAGGAGACCATTGAAATCAGCAAGACAGGAGCTTTCAGAAAAGTACCTGCAAGCCTAGGTTTGATGCAATTTTTCCACATTTGTGCTACATATTTTAGCTACGCATTCATTGGCACCATCTTAATATTCTTGTACCTTGTCAAGAAGAAGACGATTAACAGGACAGAATGTTGGCACAAAATGCTAGGGGAACGACTGCATTTTGCGAAATTGTTGCTTGAATTTTTTTAATAAGAGAAAGAGAAATATATTTGTTACAAATAAAAGATAAGAAAAAGAAATGATTATCGTCGACATGGTTCTGGTAGATGAGTTTGTTGAATTCGCGATGGATGATCGAGTGAAGTTGGCCGATAGTGCTGGAAAAGAAATTATCGAGTGATGCAGCTGTGAAGATCAAACAGAAGTGCATGAGACAATGCGCGACGCTATCAGACTGTGTGTATGGGCTAACATGGAATGAACTTTGACTGCCCTCTCCTCTTAAAGTCCCGATTTTTTTCGCTGATTCGATGAGCTTTGCATAGAAAATATGAACCACATGGTTTTTTTTCTGTGTCGTGACCAATTTTTTGAAAAATTTCAATTTGTATTAGATGGGATTATTGTACCTACTGCCCTTCCTTGATCCCCTCCCTCCCCCAACTCACTGCTTATTTTCTGCAATGAATTATCCACTTATCAACGTCACATACTTCCAATACAATTTGGGCAGATCGTGTTTCTTGAGATCATCGAAATCCGGCGTCACTTTGATCACCGAAATTTTGCCATCTGGAAGTCCCGGCCACCATTTAAAGCTATACGGGAAGGAATTCTCGTAGGCATGTCCGTAATCCGCGCCTATCCAAATGACGTGCTTCGAATTGAAGGGGTTTTCGATAGCAACGTTTTGCAGGGAATGGGTTTTCGAATTGACAACGATTTTGTGCTCCGCACTGTTGGCATCTGAATGGGATCTCATGTCGACGTCACCAATGGCTCTGGAAATTTTTATAAATTCAGAACATTGGGGGAGGGGCGGAGCTAACCTGTATAATGTGTCATTCTTCAACTCGTCGCTTCGCCTCATTGGCATACCTCTACAACGGTAAGTCTTCCAGTTTTATGTTGTGGATCTTCGTCTGATTCATTAAGGCATACTTCGTCCGGGATCTTTACTTCTGAAAAAAGACGGAGTTTTATTTTATAAGAGTAAATACGATTTATTTTCTATCATGTTAATTCTTGATAAAGAAATAGTTTCAAATACATAAATATGACTTTTTCTAATAATTCGAGAGTATTTTTCTAAACATGTCTTGAATCATCATTTTAAAACTTCTCTCACCTCAACAGCTTCCAAATGACAGAGTATAAATTAGAATTCTAGAAAAATCATTAAATAAAAATATTTCGACGATCTATTCCGTTAAGATGTCTTGAATGCTCATAACTGAATTGGTTGAGGAGCTAAGGACGGGGAGGAAGAGAGGAGCGCCCGTGAAGGACGTTCGTTCTCTTTCTTTCTCTCTCTTTCCTTTATTCATATGGTGTCTATCAGATTACTTTTGCACTTTATCCGGTGAATGACTAGCTAACCAGCTCAGCGCCACCTGTTGAAATGGAGAAGAGACATGAGAGAAAAAAAGAAAAAGAAATGAATCGGCAGAAGACTGGCAGGTTCATTTCTATTCTACTGACACCAAGGCTTTGTGTGTAAAGGCCGATTCAATGTATATATCATGATTTTTTGCGAATTAACTTTTCTTCATATCTTTATCACTGATTCTCCATTTGCTGGTGTCTTCGTTTTACTGGAGTATTCGGACTTTGTGATATTCTGGACTATCACCGACATCCTTCCATTTTTGCTTGAAAAGTAAGATTCTTATTGTTTTGTGGGAAAAATAACATTTTTTGAAGAGTGGACAAAGAATCAGCCCCAAAAACTTATCAACGTCTAGCGTAAAAATGTATATTTCCTATTAACAGATTTTTGCTTTTCTCAAAGTTTGTAAACTATTTCACGTTGATATTTCATAAAAACTACCTCTGTAAAAAAATCGTTCGGGTGCAGAGTTCACAACTGGTTTCAATGTGAGTTTTTGAGACACCTCAAAAATAATTTAGTATTTTTCCTGAAATTCTAAATTGAAGCACTTTTACTTCTCTGATATCTTTTCAATCTTTAAAAAAAGCGAGGGAACCATTTAGAACATGTTTGAACGTTTTTGTTGGAGTTTTCAAAAAACTGATTTTGAAATTTCAGTGCATCGCCATCCTTGAAAATTATCTAAAATTCCTTAGTCAAATTGAAATTAAACTCTCTAAATATCGAATTATATTTTGTCAGTTGATAACTATTCGATATCTTTTTCGGAAACCAAGATATACCGTCTTGAACAAACACCGTCCCCTTTTTTCAATTTGTATCATGTTTCAAGTGCAGGGGTCGAAGGGATAGTTCACCCTTTATGACCGATGTTTATTACATGACCCCTGAACGGTATCCAACTATAAAAAATAAATAATAAAAAAAAGGGCTTGTTTTCAAAAGTAAAAACTGAAAATATTAGATCTGTAAACATAATTATAATTTTTGATCGATTCTGGCTCTTCTCTCCATTTTCGATGTTTTTCAATAGAATTTTTGTGTTTTTAGTTGGATAGAGGGGGTAACCACGTGAATGAGGAGAGACCAGCCAGATAAAATGCCGGAGGCGGTGCAGACAGACTGGTATAACTTTTAATTTTTTAGCCAGTATCGGAGAAGCTGATCCTACCAGAGGGATGCACCACAAAAGCCGGACAATAAACGGTGAGGTTTACTTTAAATGTTTCAGGAACAATTATCAATAATTTTTTTTTATTTCAGACTGATAACATCAACCAATGGATGGCCAACTTCAATGAAGACCCGGAAGACCAGGATATCAACCGGAAGCATCGTCGCACCGGATTCAACTGCTTCCGTTTCCTCCGTCCGTATGCCAGAATCGACAGGTACATCATGCGGACACCACTCCGTGAAGAGCGTTTTTGTGTCTTCCCACCATCAGCGCCAGAGGATCCAGCTACTCCTCCGATTCCGGAGTACGCTTTAAGACTTCTAAAGTCTTATTACAACAAGTATTATAACCTATATAATGACCATAGACGTTGATTTTTTGTTTAAAATGATTGTGTCTTTTCTAATTTGCATTCATCCCAACCCCTTTCCATCCCTCTCAACTTTCATTGTTATTCCTCATCTTGCCTTTCGAAATATTAGTCTATAAAAAATATTTCTCTGGATGGAATAACACTACAGGGTCATTCTGTCCCGAGGAGGTCATACCAATGCGCTATCCGTTTTGTGAGTCATCCATAAGAATAGTCTTCAGAGCTTACACTTCAGCCAATGGTAATGCAGGTGTTCTTGCTTTAGTAGCTTATAAATATGAAAACTTTATACTTTGTGAAAATTTAAATGACTCAAAAGACAAAATTGACGTCAATAATTGATCTGAGGAATGACTACCTATTTTTTCTACAGGGAACCACATTTTTACATACACTATTTGGAAATGAGCCAACTGGTCAGATATAAATTTGACAGAGCCGTAATCATGCATGGTTCTTATTTCAAAGCTAAACTTTCAGTGACTGAAAACCGTTTCTTGTCAAGAAAAGAAAATTCAAAAGCGCCCGGGAGGCACGCCAGTTACTGGACAATTGCGGTTTTTATACATTGAAGTAATTGGATTTTGACAGTTTTATTTGTATTTTTACTGAATCTTGAAAGTTTCTGATGATATAAAACTGATTCTCAAAAATTTTGAGCGTATAACTATAAGAAAAATGATTTTTACCGGTAATTTTTCTCAAAGTTTGAAACTTCCTAGCTCAGCCGAAAATTGAAATTTTCTGATTCTCTTTTTTTCTCTTTTTAAATAATTTGTTCATCTGCATTATGTGTAAATATCATGTTTTCTGAATCTTTCTGTGTTCAGAGCTAAGCGACATAAGCTCCGAGCCTCTAAAGTTCACCTCTAGTATGTTTTTTGCTTCAGAATAGCGACTACTCCACGGAATTCAGCACAGCTTACAGATTCCATTAGGTATTTTCATATATACAAACATATAGAAAAATCAAAACAACTTCAGTGGAAATATTTTTCAGAACTCAAAAAATTCAGAAAAAAAGCTCGAAAAATTGGAATTTTCGTATTTTTGAAAAATGTTTTCATTAAAAGTGTTACAAATTTTATTTCATTCGATAGAGAATTTTTTTCTGCTAATTTCCTTTTTTTCAGATCCAAAAAACCTCCAAAACTGAGTGCGCTACGGGTCGTCAAAGATTGCGGCGAGAGGATCCCCCACCGCCTGCAGACGCGGGGCGCCATCCCCCGTGAAACGTCGGCCGCTTCAATACCTCCGTATTGATAAACTCCGCCGCTTCCTCTTCCTTTCGGGGCCTTCCTGGCTGTCTCTCTGAGACTTCCAGGTGAAGGTGCGCATAGATGGGCCTGTGAGCCTAGGCGTGTTCTTGTCTGTAAGACTTCGATACCTCAAGAAAAAAGGAAAAGCCGCAAGGCAAAATTACTTTTTTTTTGAAACTCGAAAGTTAATAAAACAATTCAATTAAAAACGACTAATTCACAAAATCTCTCTCTCTCTCTTTCTCAAAATGATAATTTAAAAAAAACACAATGGAAATACAAAAAAATGACTAAAGAGGGTTCGAATTATTTTTTAAGTGCAAGATATTTTTACATTTATTGACGAAAATTTCATGGAAGAATTGAATTTTTTTCAAAGGTGTGTCCGAAAACCGGTGTGAGAGAAATTATCAGCAAAAAGGGATCAAAAAAGGGTTTCGTGGTGCTCTGATGTTCTCGCTGTGTGAAATTTCATTGCCATGTGAATTTTGAAAATTTTTCCCCTTGAAATCAATGCGAGCCCCACGAAACCACTTTTTTTCGCCTGTTTTGCTGATAACTTCTTGTACATGTAACATTATTAAAGTTCGTGTCTTTTTGAAAGAGGTTGAGACAGTCACTGTTGTGAATGTGAGAGAATAGGAAAGCTATGAGTTGTGAAATTGACATGTCTTCTGCCGAGTAATATTATCGATCAGCTGAGAAATCTCATTTTCTCTGTAAACGATCGTGGCGGGATCGAACTTTCGGATCTTCTGAATTTCTGTCTCCTTGCTCTCGGAAACCTTTTGAAAATCCTTCATTTGTGTTTGAAGCTCACAGCGGGATGGAGTTTTGCGTTTTTTTGGTCGACTGATGCTTTTCTAAAAATGAAAAATTTAAATGAATTGATGGTCTAGAAACCCTTCTTACCTAACCTCCGATGACAGAAGTCGGACACATTCCACCGGTCCAGTTGAATTCTCTTCTTGTTCGTCGATAGGGGTATTTCGTTGAGAGATTCGTGTCGGGATTCTCCAATTCCATGCTCCTCACTGGTTCTGAAAACAAAACATAAGAAATAGACCATGTCTTTCTGTTAAGCCATGTATTCCGAATGCCCGATAATCTCAATCGACTATCGTCTGGTATGGGCCCCTGTCAGTGGCTAAGTGTATGTATGTCTGTCGGTCCAGTCGGCCGAAAGTCCAGATTCCCAGATGAACGGATGTACGGAGGTCAGAATAGCTAGATGTTCGCATGTCACAATGCTCTAGAGGCTTTCTCGTTTACACCTAATTCGGCAGGTTATGGTTCTCAAATGTATCTGCACCCCAATTTTACAAAGGTAATCTCAACGCCGTTTTTGGCCTGTCTGTCTGTCCGGATGTAAAGAAGTTTGTCTGTGTGTCCAGACGACTAGTCCCTTTTACGGATGACCATGTCGGGTTGACCAATTGACTATAAGACGCTTGGTTTCATAAATCTGTTCTCTGCCCTGGTTCTCACTGTCTGTTTGTCTGACTGGGTGTCCGGATGTCCGGATGATCATTGACGGCTCATTTTACTACTGGATGTCAGTAAGCTTCTATGTCATGTCCGAAAGTATCGACCGTCCAGCATCTTGGTTTTTTTTCCGGTCAGTTTGTGAGTAAGTCACAAAGTTGGTGTTTCAATCTATCTGTTTACCTCGATGTCAACATATTCTCCTCCTTCTTTTTCCAAACTCACTTTTTTGTCGTTTTGAACTTGATATAGTGAGTTTTCTTCCAATTCTTCTACATTTTCCCCAGCTTCTTCCTCTCTTTCCTATCTTTTCCCTCCACTACCGGCTCCCTTCCATTCATTGCTCACCTTCCTCGAATCTTCGACTTTTGAATCATTTCACAACCTGAAACTAGTTTTTTCTAATATTATTAGTTTTCTTCTCATTCTTCTGAAGCCTACCTGATCCCGAGTCAACCGTAACCACTTTTTCTCCCTCTCATTTGGGGAAAATAATGTTTCAGTCCCATATCTTCGGCTCCGGTATTATGTAGAACACATCAATCAGACGTCAATTTTGAAAATAGCGATGATGATGCTGATATTCGTAGCTGGACTCAAAAAAAAAACAAAATATCATGCGTGTTCACATTTTAATTGATTTCTGAAATTTTAGTGGGAAACTTTCTAAAAAAAATCAAATGCCTGGAGTTTCGTAATTTATTTTCACTTTTCTCATCAAAACTCACGTTATCGAATCATCCTCCGCGAATATTAAACCATAATCTATTTTCCTTAAGGAGACGTGCTAGTCTGGCAGAATTCATTTGTGAAAGATCGTTAAATACAACCTGAAAAACCGGAATCAAAAAATAAATTGAGGTCAAAAGTGTAAAAAAGCGTAGTAGAAACTATTTTTTTGAATTTAGATTATCATTCGAAACAGAAATGTTTAACTTCTCAAACAGAGGAAAAATCCTAGCCTCTATTCAAAAATTTATGTGCACTAGAGCGCGTTTACTCTATCATGTCGTCACTTGGCTAGACGTGGGGTACTAGATGCTACGGGCGGCCAAAAACAAATAGAGAAACTAGGAGTCGTTGAGCGTATATAGGGTCTCTCTGAATACATCATGTGGAGTCTAAGAAGACAGTAGGAAGTGAAGAGAAGATGAGAAAAAAACGGTTGAATACCGAGTAGCAAATAGTTCGCTTGTCCTATCTACAACGGGCGTGCGTATTGGTGGGTTTTGTTAAAAATGGTGAGAAGTAGAGAAGTTGTGTGGGGGCAGTCAAAACTATAGTGATTTGTGAGAAGAGTCGTGAATGGGAAAATCAGCAGGCGGCGACTGCAGGAGGAAAAGTTTCGACAATGAGCAGAGAAAGTGAATATTTGTAAATTTGTAAAAGGAGCTAGATAGGGAAAGTTATGAGTTTCGAAATAGGCATCTCACTTTCAGAGAATGACATAGAAGACCCTGATCGAAACGGCTCACAGGAGGATACCGTTTGTAAACTCGCATCAGTTCTAACTGGTTTGTTATAATTTTGTTTTGTTTGTTAGACATTTAGGCTAATTTCTTACAAAAAATAGTGAATATCGAAAACTGCGCCAAAGACACGCCAGATCCATGCAACGTTTGAATTTCTGTTGGAATGGAGTCGATTCTCACCACGCTCGGCAAAGATCCTCTCATATTATCTGACTTGTTGCTTTCTTTTCAACTCTCGAGGACCCTCTTGTTCATCTCAGTCTTCAACTTCTCGGTTGGGATCAGACCATTTGATTTTTTTTAGAAAGTTTCCCACTAAAATTTCAGAAATCAATTAAAATGTGAACACGCATGATATTTTGTTTTTTTTTTTTGAGTCCAGCTACGAATATCAGCATCATCATCGCTATTTTCAAAATTGACGTCTGATTGATGTGTTCTACATAATACCGGAGCCGAAGATATGGGACTGAAACATTATTTTCCCCAAATGAGAGGGAGAAAAAGTGGTTACGGTTGACTCGGGATCAGGTAGGCTTCAGAAGAATGAGAAGAAAACTAATAATATTAGAAAAAAACTAGTTTCAGGTTGTGAAATGATTCAAAAGTCGAAGATTCGAGGAAGGTGAGCAACGAATGGAAGGGAGCCGGTAGTGGAGGGAAAAGATAGGAAAGAGAGGAAGAAGCTGGGGAAAATGTAGAAGAATTGGAAGAAAACTCACTATATCAAGTTCAAAACGACAAAAAAGTGAGTTTGGAAAAAGAAGGAGGAGAATATGTTGACATCGAGGTAAACAGATAGATTGAAACACCAACTTTGTGACTTACTCACAAACTGACCGGAAAAAAAAACCAAGATGCTGGACGGTCGATACTTTCGGACATGACATAGAAGCTTACTGACATCCAGTAGTAAAATGAGCCGTCAATGATCATCCGGACATCCGGACACCCAGTCAGACAAACAGACAGACAGACATGAGAACCAGGGCAGAGAACAGATTTATGAAACCAAGCGCCTTATAGTCAATTGGTCAACCCGACATGGTCATCCGTAAAAGGGACTAGTCGTCTGGACACACAGACAAACTTCTTTACATCCGGACAGACAGACAGGCCAAAAACGGCGTTGAGATTACCTTTGTAAAATTGAGGTGCAGATACATTTGAGAACCATAACCTGCCGAATTAGGTGTAAACGAGAAAGCCTCTAGAGCATTGTGACATGCGAACATCTAGCTATTCTGACCTCCGTACATCCGTTCATCTGGGAATCTGGACTTTCGGCCGACTGGACCGACAGACATACATACACTTAGCCACTGACAGGGGCCCATACCAGATGATAGTCGATTGAGATTATCGGGCATTCGGAATACATGGCTTAACAGAAAGACATGGTCTATTTCTTATGTTTTGTTTTCAGAACCAGTGAGGAGCATGGAATTGGAGAATCCCGACACGAATCTCTCAACGAAATACCCCTATCGACGAACAAGAAGAGAATTCAACTGGACCGGTGGAATGTGTCCGACTTCTGTCATCGGAGGTTAGGTAAGAAGGGTTTCAAGACCATCAATTCATTTAAATTTTTCATTTTTAGAAAAGCATCAGTCGACCAAAAAAACGCAAAACTCCATCCCGCTGTGAGCTTCAAACACAAATGAAGGATTTTCAAAAGGTTTCCGAGAGCAAGGAGACAGAAATTCAGAAGATCCGAAAGTTCGATCCCGCCACGATCGTTTACAGAGAAAATGAGATTTCTCAGCTGATCGATAATATTACTCGGCAGAAGACATGTCAATTTCACAACTCATAGCTTTCCTATTCTGTCACATTCACAACAGTGACTGCCTCAACCTCTTTCAAAAAGACACGAACTTTAATAATGTTACATGTGCAAGAAGTTATCAGCAAAACAGGCGAAAAAAAGTGGTTTCGTGGGGCTCGCATTGATTTCAAGGGGAAAAATTTTCAAAATTCACATGGCAATGAAATTTCACACAGCGAGAACATCAGAGCACCACGAAACCCTTTTTTGATCCCTTTTTGCTGATAATTTCTCTCACACCGGTTTTCGGACACACCTTTGAAAAAAATTCAATTCTTCCATGAAATTTTCGTCAATAAATGTAAAAATATCTTGCACTTAAAAAATAATTCGAACCCTCTTTAGTCATTTTTTTGTATTTCCATTGTGTTTTTTTTAAATTATCATTTTGAGAAAAGAGAGAGAGAGATTTTGTGAATTAGTCGTTTTTAATTGAATTGTTTTATTAACTTTCGAGTTTCAAAAAAAAGTAATTTTGCCTTGCGGCTTTTCCTTTTTCTTGAGGTATCGAAGTCTTACAGACAGGAACACGCCTAGGCTCACAGGCCCATCTATGCGCACCTTCACCTGGAAGTCTCAGAGAGACAGCCAGGAAGGCCCCGAAAGGAAGAGGAAGCGGCGGAGTTTATCAATACGGAGGTATTGAAGCGGCCGACGTTTCACGGGGGATGGCGCCCCGCGTCTCCAGGCGGTGGGGGATCCTCTCGCCGCAATCTTTGACGACCCGTAGCGCACTCAGTTTTGGAGGTTTTTTGGATCTGAAAAAAAGGAAATTAGCAGAAAAAAATTCTCTATCGAATGAAATAAAATTTGTAACACTTTTAATGAAAAAATTTTCGAAAATCCGAAAATTCCAATTTTTTGAACTTTTTTTTGAATTTTTTGAATTCTGAAAAATATTTCCACTGAAGTTGTTTTGATTTTTCTACATGTTTGTATATATAAGAATATCTAATGGAATCTGTAAGCTGTGCTGAATTCCGTTGAGTAGTCGCTATTCTGAAGCAATAAACATACTAGAGGTGAACTTTAGAGGCTCGGAGCTTATGTCGCTTAGCTCTGAACGCAGAAAGGTTCAAAAAACATGATATTCACACATTATACAGATGAACAAATGATCTAAAAAGAGAAAAAAAGAGAATCAGAAAATTTCAAATTTCGGCTGAGCTAGGAAGATTCAAACTTTGAGAAAAATCACCGGTAAAAATCATTTTTCTTACAGTTATACGCTCAAATTTTTTGAGAATCAGTTCTATATCATTAGAAATTTTTAAGATTCAGTAAAAATACAAGTAAAACTGTCAAAATCCAACTACTTCAATGTATAAAACACAGCAATTGTCGTTTAACTGACCAAATATGCGGGAAAACTGGAATAAATTGGCTCAAAAAGTGTTCGATAAAGCTGCGTATCAAAATGCAACAGTAAAATTGCAAAAATTAACGGAGCAGCGCGTTCGATTTCAGTACTCACCTCTAGACCCTGAGAACAGTGATCCTGTGATTTTCTCAAAACTCATGTCCCCTATCTGAATAACTGTCTTTTTTGAAAGAAATCTTATGCATCTCAAGTTGTTTCTACAAACAGTTTTGGTATGTGGGCGAAGCTTAGGTTGGCATGCTTCTTGTCGGAAGTTGGGGTTTTCTCTCTATCCTTCACTGGTCCAAAATGTTTACTTTTTAGAACATTTGTTTTTCTCGCTCATTTTTAAACCCAGCCAAAGTTATTAACTTCAAGAAAAAATATTTCGAGTCGGAATCCTGCGAGAAACCCCTGAAAATTAACGGAAACCGATTGGAAAACTTGATTTTTTTGATTTTCTCTTATCATTCAATTTAAAAATTCTCTTTTTTCAAGTCAAAAACTACAGAATATTCCATTTTTCGACTTGAAAAATGATTAGTTCTCCTTAAAACTGATTCTCAAAAAATTTGAGCGTATAACTGTAAGAAAAATGATTTTTACCGGTAATTTTTCTCAAAGTTTGAATCTTCCTAGCTCAGCCGAAATTTGAAATTTTCTGATTCTCTTTTTTTCTCTTTTTAGATCATTTGTTCATCTGTATAATGTGTGAATATCATGTTTTTTGAACCTTTCTGCGTTCAGAGCTAAGCGACATAAGCTCCGAGCCTCTAAAGTTCACCTCTAGTATGTTTATTGCTTCAGAATAGCGACTACTCAACGGAATTCAGCACAGCTTACAGATTCCATCAGATATTCTTATATATACAAACATGTAGAAAAATCAAAACAACTTCAGTGGAAATATTTTTCAGAATTCAAAAAATTCAAAAAAAAAGTTCAAAAAATTGGAATTTTCGGATTTTCGAAAAATTTTTTCATTAAAAGTGTTACAAATTTTGTTTCATTCGATAGAGAATTTTTTTCTGCTAATTTCCTTTTTTTCAGATCCAAAAAACCTCCAAAACTGAGTGCGCTACGGGTCGTCAAAGATTGCGGCGAGAGGATCCTCCACCGCCTGGAGACGCGGGGCGCCATCGCCCGTGAAACGTCGGCCGCTTCAATACCTCCGTATTGATAAACTCCGCCGCTTCCTCTTACTTCCGGGGCCTTCCTGGCTGTCTCTCTGAGACTTCCAGGTGAAGGTGCGCATAGATGGGCCTGTGCGCCTAGGCGTCTGCTCTCCCAATTTACGATCTTGTCTGTATGATACTCAGTACCTCAAGAAAAAAGGAAAAGCCGCAAGGCAAAATTACTTTTTTTTTGAAACTCGAAAGTTAATAAAATAATTCAATTAAAAACGACTAATTCACCAAATCTCTCTCTTTCTCTTTCTCAAAATGATAATTTAAAAAAACACAATAGAAATACAAAAAAATGACTTAAGAGGGGTCGAATTATTTTTAAGGGTCAGATAGTTTTACATTTATTGACGAAAATTTCATGGAAGAATTGAATTTTCTTCCAAATGTGTGTCCGAAAACCGGTGTGAAAGAAATTATCAGCAAAAAGGACCAAAAAATACAGGTTTAGTGGTGCTCTGAAGTTTTCGCTGTGTGAAATTTCATTGCCATGCAAGTTTTGAAAGTTTTCCTCCTTGAAATCAATGCGAGCTCCACGAAACCATTTTTTTTGATTTTTTTGCTGATAACTTCTTGTACACATAACAGTATCACAGTTCGTATATTTTTGAAAAAGGTTGGGACAGTCACTAGAAGTTTGGGTTTTGGGAATGTGACAGATAGGGAAATGTATGAGTTTGGAACATGTCTTCTGCCGAGAAACATCATCGATTAGCTGAGAAATCTAATCATCTTCGTCAACTATCGGGGCGAGATCGAACTTCCGGATTTTCCGAATCTCTCCTCCTTGTTCTCGAAGACCTTTTGAAGATCCATCACTCGTGTTTGAAACTCACAGCGGGATGGAATTTGGGTTCTTTTGGTCAGCGAAGGTAATTTCTAAAAAATGAAAAATTTACATGGGTCGGTGGTCTAGAAACTCTTCTTACCTGACCTCCGATGACACGTGTGACAGATTTCACAGGTGCAGTTGAAATCTCTTCTTGTTCGTCGATAGGGGATTACCGTTGAGAGGTTTGTTGCGGGGTTCTCCGAGTTCATGCTCTTCATTGGTGGCTCTGAAAACAAAACATAAAGAATTTACCATGTCTTGCTGTTAAGCCCTGTATTTTGGATCCCCAATAATCTCAATTGATTATCATCTGATGTGGGCCCTTGTCAGTGGGTGAGTGTTTGTTTGTCCGTGTGTCCAAATGGCCGGATGTTCAAATGTCCAGATGAACGGATGTTCGGATGTCCCATTGCTCTAGAGGCTTTCTCGGTTACACCTAACTTGACAGGTTATGGTTCTCATATGTATCTACACCTCAAGTTTACAAAGGTTATCTCAAACGCCATTGTTTGGCCTGTCTGTCTGTCCGGATGTAAAGAAGTTTGTCTGTGTGACCAGACGACTAGTCGCCCGTATGGATGACCATGTCGAGTTGACCAATTGACTATAAGGCTTTTGGTTTCTTAAATCTGTTCTCTGCCCTGGTTCTCATGTCTGTCTGTCTGTTTGTCTGACTGGGTGTCCGGATTCACTGGATGTCACAATGCTTCTATGTCATGTCTCAAAGTCTTGACCGTCCAGCATCTTGGTTATCTTCCTGTCAGTTTGTGTGTAAGTCAGAATCTTTGTTTTTTTGAATCTATCTGTCTACTTCAATGTCCCGATTTCCTTTTTCCTTCCTGTTCAAACTCACTCGCTTGCTGTTTTACACTCGATTTATTGAGTATTCTTCCAATTCCTCTACATTTTCCCCAGCTTCTTCCTCTCCTTCCTAACTTTTCCCTCCACCAGCGGCTCCCTCCCATTCGTTGCTCACCTTCCTCGAATCTTCGACTTCTGAACTATTTTATGACCTGAAAATAGTTTTTTCTTATATTTTTGTTTCTTCTCTTTTTTCTGACGCCTACCTGATCCCGAGTCAACCGTAACCACTTTTCTCCCTCTCATCTGGTGCGGTGAACGGTAGGGTCGCGACAGTTTTGAGCAGATAGTCATACTGCTCAATAGAGAAATTCTTGGGTGTTTCTCCAATCTTTTTCCATTCTCGCAAGCTTCTTCCACTCTTTCCAAACTTTTCCTTACACCTGCGACTCCTTTCCATCTTGCTTTCGCTGCACATCGCCCTCGAATGTTTGATTTTGAACTTTTTTACAAATCTGGAATTCGTTTTTTCACATTTTCAGTCACTACCTATTTTTACGAAAACCTACATGATCAATCCTTGCAACTTTTTCCGTCTCATATAGTGCGGGGTTCGATAGGGTCGCAAAATTTTGTCCAGATAGTCGTGATCTTTGATGGAGAGATTCTGAAAGCAGCCATCGGGTTCAATCGATTTCGACGCCGACGTCGTCATCGCTGATTCTTTATAAACGTGTTGTTGACACTCCGACTTTCTTCATCAAATTCTTCAACACTCGCATATCGCTCTTCGAAATCTTCTTCCACATGCAACTGGCATGTTCTGGTGCTGACTTTGCTAAAAATAAAGACAAGTTTAAGGAAACAATAAACGGAAAACAAAGGAAAACCCGAAAACATAGTTTTTGAAAGTAGCAGAGGACACCAAATTGACAAAATGATACGAATTTCAGAAACCCCGTCAATGCGCGCCAGAAATTCGACACCCAGTCAGACAAACAGACAGACAGACATGAGAACCAGGGCAGAGAACAGATTTAAGAAACCAAAAGCCTTATAGTCAATTGGTCAACTCGACATGGTCATCCATACGGGCGACTAGTCGTCTGGTCACACAGACAAACTTCTTTACATCCGGACAGACAGACAGGCCAAACAATGGCGTTTGAGATAACCTTTGTAAACTTGAGGTGTAGATACATATGAGGACCATAACCTGTCAAGTTAGGTGTAACCGAGAAAGCCTCTAGAGCAATGGGACATCCGAACATCCGTTCATCTGGACATTTGAACATCCGGCCATTTGGACACACGCACAAACAAACACTCACCCACTGACAAGGGCCCACATCAGATGATAATCAATTGAGATTATTGGGGATCCAAAATACAGGGCTTAACAGCAAGACATGGTAAATTCTTTATGTTTTGTTTTCAGAGCCACCAATGAAGAGCATGAACTCGGAGAACCCCGCAACAAACCTCTCAACGGTAATCCCCTATCGACGAACAAGAAGAGATTTCAACTGCACCTGTGAAATCTGTCACACGTGTCATCGGAGGTCAGGTAAGAAGAGTTTCTAGACCACCGACCCATGTAAATTTTTCATTTTTTAGAAATTACCTTCGCTGACCAAAAGAACCCAAATTCCATCCCGCTGTGAGTTTCAAACACGAGTGATGGATCTTCAAAAGGTCTTCGAGAACAAGGAGGGAGAGATTCGGAAAATCCGGAAGTTCGATCTCGCCCCGATAGTTGACGAAGATGATTAGATTTCTCAGCTAATCGATGATGTTTCTCGGCAGAAGACATGTTCCAAACTCATACATTTCCCTATCTGTCACATTCCCAAAACCCAAACTTCTAGTGACTGTCCCAACCTTTTTCAAAAATATACGAACTGTGATACTGTTATGTGTACAAGAAGTTATCAGCAAAAAAATCAAAAAAAATGGTTTCGTGGAGCTCGCATTGATTTCAAGGAGGAAAACTTTCAAAACTTGCATGGCAATGAAATTTCACACAGCGAAAACTTCAGAGCACCACTAAACCTGTATTTTTTGGTCCTTTTTGCTGATAATTTCTTTCACACCGGTTTTCGGACACACATTTGGAAGAAAATTCAATTCTTCCATGAAATTTTCGTCAATAAATGTAAAACTATCTGACCCTTAAAAAATAATTCGACCCCTCTTAAGTCATTTTTTTGTATTTCTATTGTGTTTTTTTAAATTATCATTTTGAGAAAGAGAAGAGAGAGATTTGGTGAATTAGTCGTTTTTAATTGAATTATTTTATTAACTTTCGAGTTTCAAAAAAAAGTAATTTTGCCTTGCGGCTTTTCCTTTTTCTTGAGGTACTGAGTATCATACAGACAAGATCGTAAATTGGGAGAGCAGACGCCTAGGCGCACAGGCCCATCTATGCGCACCTTCACCTGGAAGTCTCAGAGAGACAGCCAGGAAGGCCCCGGAAGTAAGAGGAAGCGGCGGAGTTTATCAATACGGAGGTATTGAAGCGGCCGACGTTTCACGGGCGATGGCGCCCCGCGTCTCCAGGCGGTGGAGGATCCTCTCGCCGCAATCTTTGACGACCCGTAGCGCACTCAGTTTTGGAGGTTTTTTGGATCTGAAAAAAAGGAAATTAGCAGAAAAAAATTCTCTATCGAATGAAACAAAATTTGTAACACTTTTAATGAAAAAAATTTTCGAAAATCCGAAAATTCCAATTTTTTGAACTTTTTTTTGAATTTTTTGAATTCTGAAAAATATTTCCACTGAAGTTGTTTTGATTTTTCTACATGTTTGTATATATAAGAATATCTAATGGAATCTGTAAGCTGTGCTTAATTCCGTTGAGTAGTCGCTATTCTGAAGCAATAAACATACTAGAGGTGAACTTTAGAGGCTCGGAGCTTATGTCGCTTAGCTCTGAACGCAGAAAGGTTCAAAAAACATGATATTCACACATTATACAGATGAACAAATGATCTAAAAAGAGAAAAAAAGAGAATCAGAAAATTTCAAATTTCGGCTGAGCTAGGAAGATTCAAACTTTGAGAAAAATTACCGGTAAAAATCATTTTTCTTACAGTTATACGCTCAAATTTTTTGAGAATCAGTTTTATATCATTAGAAATTTTTAAGATTCAGTAAAAATACAAGTAAAACTGTCAAAATCCAACTACTTCAATGTAGAAAACACAGCAATTGTCGTTTAACTGACCAAATATGCGGGAAAACTGGAATAAATTGGCTCAAAAAGTGTTCGATAAAGCTGCGTATCAAAATGCAACTGTAAAATTGCAAAAATTAACGGAGCAGCGCGTTCGATTTCAGTACTCACCTCTAGACCCTGAGAACAGTGATCCTGTGATTTTCTCAAAACTCATGTCCCCTATCTGAATAACTGTCTTTTTTGAAAGAAATCTTATGCATCTCAATTTGTTTCTACAAACAGTTTTGGTATGTGGGCGAAGCTTAGGTTGGCATGCTTCTTGTCGGAAGTTGGGGTTTTCTCTCTATCCTTCACTGGTCCAAAATGTTTACTTTTTAGAAAATTTGTTTTTCTCGCCCATTTTTACTCTGCTTTGAAAAAAACGGAAACTAGCGAAATCTTGTATTTTTCCTTTGGTTTTTCCAAATAAAAGCGGGAAAAATAGAAAAAATACATAGAGCTTCTTTCGATAAAATTAACTCCCTATTTTTTGTCCCGGAAAATCGTCTGAATTCATATGGACTAAATCTGACCCTGTGGTGTTAGTTCGTTCAGATAAATATTTTTATAGACAAATATTTTGAAAGGTGAGATGAGGAATAACAATGAAAGTTGAGAGGGATGGAAAGGGGCCGGGATGAATACAAATAAGAAAAGAAACAATAATAATAAACAAAAAATCGACGTCTATGGTCATTATATAGGTTATATTCCTAGGGAAGACACGGAAGCGCTCTTCACGGAGTGGTGTCCGCATGATGTACTTTTCGATTTGGGCATACGGACGGATGAAGTGAAAGCAGTTGAATCCGGTAAGACGATGCTTCCGGATGATACCCTGGTCTTCCGGGTCTTCAATGAAGTTGGTCATCCATTGGTTGATGTTATCAGTCTGAAATATAAAAATTATTTATAACTGCTCCTGAAACATCTAAAGTAAAACTCACCGTTCATTGTCCGACGTTTGTGGTGCATCCCTCTGGCAGGATCAGCTTCATCGATACTGGCTGAAAATTATAAGTTTTAGCAGCTTGTCGACCCCCGCCTTCGGCGGTTCATCTGTTTGGTTTTTTTTTATTTACAGGGTATCATCCGGAAGCATCGTCTTACCGGATTCAACTGCTTTCACTTCATCCGTCCGTATGCCCAAATCGAAAAGTACATCATGCGGACACCACTCCGTGAAGAGCGCTTCCGTGTCTTCCCAAGGAATATAACCTATATAATGACCATAGACGTCGATTTTTTGTTTATTATTATTGTTTCTTTTCTTATTTGTATTCATCCCGGCCCCTTTCCATCCCTCTCAACTTTCATTGTTATTCCTCATCTCACCTTTCAAAATATTTGTCTATAAAAATATTTATCTGAACGAACTAACACCACAGGGTCAGATTTAGTCCATATGAATTCAGACGATTTTCCTGGACAAACAATAGGGAGTTAATTTTATCGAAAGAAGCTCTATGTATTTTTTCTATTTTTCCCGCTTTTATTTGGAAAAACCAAAGGAAAAATACAAGATTTCGCTAGTTTCCGTTTTTTTCAAAGCAGAGTAAAAATGGGCGAGAAAAACAAATTTTCTAAAAAGTAAACATTTTGGACCAGTGAAGGATAGAGAGAAAACCCCAACTTCCGACAAGAAGCATGCCAACCTAAGCTTCGCCCACATACCAAAACTGTTTGTAGAAACAACTTGAGATGCATAAGATTTCTTTCAAAAAAGACAGTTATTCAGATAGGGGACATGAGTTTTGAGAAAATCACAGGATCACTGTTCTCAGGGTCTAGAGGTGAGTACTGAAATCGAACGCGCTGCTCCGTTAATTTTTGCAATTTTTATGTTGCATTTTGATACGCAGCTTTATCGAACACTTTTTGAGCCAATTTATTCCAGTTTTCCCGCATATTTGGTCAGTTAAACGACAATTGCTGTGTTTTATACATTGAAGTAGTTGGATTTTGACAGTTTTACTTGTATTTTTACTGAATCTTAAAAATTTCTAATGATATAGAACTGATTCTCAAAAAATTTGAGCGTATAACTGTAAGAAAAATGATTTTTACCGGTGATTTTTCTCAAAGTTTGAATCTTCCTAGCTCAGCCGAAATTTGAAATTTTCTGATTCTCTTTTTTTCTCTTTTTAGATCATTTGTTCATCTGTATAATGTGTGAATATCATGTTTTTTGAACCTTTCTGCGTTCAGAGCTAAGCGACATAAGCTCCGAGCCTCTAAAGTTCACCTCTAGTATGTTTATTGCTTCAGAATAGCGACTACTCAACGGAATTCCGCTCAGCTTACAGATTCCATTAGATATTCTTATATATACAAACATGTAGAATAATCAAAACAACTTCAGTGGAAATATTTTTCAGAATTCAAAAAATTCAAAAAAAAGTTCAAAAAATTGGAATTTTCGGATTTTCGAAAAATTTTTTCCTTAAAAGTGTTACAAATTTTATTTCATTCGATAGACAATTTTTTTCTGCTAATTTCCTTTTTTTCAGATCCAAAAAACCTCCAAAACTGAGTGCGCTACGGGTCGTCAAAGGTTGCGGCGAGAGGATCCCCCACCGCCTGGAGACGCGGGGCGCCATCGCCCGTGAAACGTCGGCCGCTTCATTACCTCCGTATTGATAAACTCCGCCGCTTCCTCTTACTTCCGGGGCCTTCCTGGCTGTCTCTCTGAGACTTCCAGGTGAAGGTGCGCATAGATGGGCCTGTGAGCCTAGGCGTATTCCCCTCGTTACGATAATACCTCAAGAAAAAAGAAAAGCCGCAAGGCAAAATTACTTTTTTTCCAATCTCGAAAATTAATAAAACAATTCGATAAAAAACAACTAATTCACAGCTTCTCTCTCTCTCTCTCTCTCAAAATGATAATTAAAAAAAAACACAATAGAAATACAAAAAATGACTTAAGAGGGGTCGAATTATTTTTTAAGGGCCAGATAGTTTTACATTTATTGACGAAAATGTCATGGAAGAATTCAAATTTCTTTCAAAGGTGTGTCCGAAAGCCGGTGTGAAAGAAATTATCAGCAAAAAGAACCAAAAAAGATGGGTTTCGGTGCTCTGAAGTTCTCGCTGTGTGTAATTTCATTGTCATGCGAACTTTGAAAATTTTCCTCCTTAAAATCAATGCGAGCTCCACGAAACCATTTTTTTTTGCTGAAAACTTCCTGTACACATAACAGTATCACAGTTCGTATATTTTTGAAAAAGGTTGGGACAGTCACTAGAAGTTTGGGTTTTGGGAATGTGACAGATAGGGAAAGGTATGAGTTTGGAACATGTCTTCTGCCGAGTAACATCATCGATTAGCTGAGAAATCTAATCATCTTCGTCAACTATCGGGGCGAGATCAAACTTTCGGATCTTCCGAATCTCTGCCTCCTTGTTCCTGAAGACCTTTTGAAGATCTTTCATTTGTGTTTGAAGCTCACAGCGGGATGGAGTTTTGCGTTTTTGGTCGACGGAGGTTTTTCTAAAAATGAAAAATTTAAATGAATTGATGCTCTAGAAACCCTTCTTACCTAACCTCCGATGACAGGAGTCGGACACATTCCACCAGTGCAGTTGAATTCTCTTCTTGTTCGTTGATAGGGAATTACCATTGAGAGATTCGTGGCGGGGTTCTCCGAGTTCATGCTCTTCACTGGTTCTGAAAACAAAACATATGGAATAAGCCTTGTCTTTCGGATGTCCAATCTCAATTGACGATCACCGGATGTGGGCCCCTGTCTGTAGGTAAGAGTATGTTTGTCTGTGTGTCCAAATGACCGAATGTCCAGATGTCCAAATGAACGAATGTTCGGAGGTCCCAATGCTCTGGAGGCTTTTCTCTGGAGGCTTTCGGTGGCACCTAATTTGGCAGGTTATGATTCTCATATGTATCTGCACCTTAATTTAACAAAAATAACCTCAAACGCAACTGTTTGGCCTGCCTGTCTGTCCGGATGTAAAGAAGTTTGTCTGTGTGTCCAGACGACTAGTCCTTTGTACGGATGACCATGTCGAGATGACCTATTGACTATAAGGCTCTTGGTTCATAAATCTGCTCTCTGCCCTAATTCTCATGTCTGTCTGTCTGTCTGTCTGGCTGGGTGTCCATATGTCCAGAAGGCCATTGACGGATCACCTTATTACTGGGTGTCATTATGCTTCTATGTCATGTCCGAAAGTATCGACCGTCCAGCACCTTGGTTTCTTGCTTGTAAGTTTGTGTGTGAGTCAGTAAGTTTGTTTTTGAACATATCTGTTTACTTCAATGTCCCGATTTCCTCTTTCCTTTCTGTTGAAACTCACTTTCTCACTGTTTTATTCTCGATATTTTGAGTATTCTTCCAATTTCTCTACGTTTTCCCCAGCTTCTTCCTCTCTTTCCTAACTTTTGCCTCAACCAGCGACTCCCTTCCATTCGTTGCTCACCTTCCTCGAATCTTCGACTTTCGAATCATCATGCAATCTGAAATTAGTTTTTCTTATATTATTAGTTTCTCCTCTTTTTTCTGAAACATACCCGATCCCGAGTCAACCGTAACAACTTTTTCTCCCTCTCATCTGGTGAGGAAAACGGTAGGCTCACGACCGTTTTGAGCAGATAATCATACTGCTCAATAGAGAAATTCTTGGGTGTTTCTCCAATCTTTTTCCATTCTCGCAAGCTTCTTCCACTCTTTCCAAACTTTTCCTTACACCTGCGACTCCTTTCCATCTTGCTTTCGCTGCACATCGCCCTCGAATGTTTGATTTTGAACTTTTTTACAAATCTGGAATTCGTTTTTTCACATTTTCAGTCACTCCCTATTTTTACGAAAACATACATGATCAATCCTTGCAACATTTTCCGTCTCATATAGTGCGGGGTTCGATAGGGTCGCAAAATTTTGTCCAGATAGTCGTGATCTTTGATGGAGAGATTCTGAAAGCAGCCATCGGGTTCAATCGATTTCGACGCCGACGTCGTCATCGCTGATTCTTTATAAACGTGTTGTTGACACTCCGACTTCTCTTTCTTCATCAAATTCTTCATCACTAGCATATCGCTCTCCGACAATTAGTTTTTTTTCAAGAAATGTTTCTAAAAATTCAAATTTTGCTTCAAAACGGCTTGGGCCGCGTCGCGCCGGACAAAAAAAATTGATTTTGGTCCGGCCCGTGACAAGTCTTTTGGTCCGGCCCGTGACAAGTTTCGAAAATTTATTTTCACTTTTTCTCATCAAAACTCACGTTTTCGAATCATCCTCCGTGAATAATGAACCATCATCTATTTTCCTTGAGACCACGTGCTCTTCTGGCATTTTGCTTTTGTGTAAGCACATCGAATACGATCTGAAAAACTAGAATTAATGTGATATTGAGAACAAAAATGTAAAAAAAGCAAAGAAAAAACAGACTTTTCGAAATCAGAAAACAATAGTCATTCGAAACACAAACTTTTAGCTTCTCAAATATGTGGGAAAGTCCAACTCTCTATTCAAAAAAATCATGTGCACTAGAGCGCGTTTACTACATAGGTACTACGAGAGGCATAAACAAATAGAGTAACACGGAGTTGTTGAGCGTGGATTGGGTCTCTTCAAATACAAAAAACGTCAGTAGATGGTGTGAAGTCAAGAAAGACAATGAGAAGTGAGGAGGGGAATGAGAAAGAGAGCCAAGATAACCAGTTGCGTATAGAAAACGAGATGGTCCGCTTGGCTCATCTACAGCGGGCGTGCGTAGTTAGTTGGCTAGGGGTAAGGATGGAGAGAAAGAGAGAATGTGTGAGGGGCATGTTGACAGTCTCCTGGTCCCCGAATCAGGTTCCTGTCCCACTCCAAACTAAAATGTAATTTGTATCACTAAATTATTCTAATTTAGTAACTACTTATTACGTACTTTACTTTCTGTTAATTCACTCCCTTCTTCCCTGTCCCTTCAACCCCATTTCAGGCGGAAGTAAATCCATTCAATTCAAATCGCCGCCAAAAGTCGTGTCTGCGTCTCTCCAGTCAAAGGCGCACGCTATTTCCTCCTTGGGTCTCGCCACGCCGCACATCTATCAACGACTGTGACCGTAATCGACCGACACCCTCGCATGGCCTAAAGCCATTAATTAATCAGTGTTCCTAATTTCCTTTAGTGTGTTCTTTTAACCGCTGTATTGTGTTTTGTAAGAGAAGTTGTCAGACGGCGTTCTGGACCACTCGAGATCCCCCTTTACTTGTATCGGGGCATCGCAGAGTCTCCGCTTCGTTCCCCTTATGACTCTTTTCCCCTATTTTCTCTCTGTATTGTAAAAGGCGGAACCGAATAGGTTTTTAACGCTATCCCTCGCGGGATAAGCTTTTTCCCTATAATAAACGGTTCTTGTAAACACTTGAATTCTCAGCACATCGGGCGCTTCCTATACCCTGAACCACCTAAAAAGGAAGTATAAATTGGGCGCATGTTCCCACCCTACTCGGCATATTACCGGCGGCCTTCTGGAGACAGAAGGGGTGGCCACAGGGCAGTGAAGATAATGAGGAAAGAACAGGTAACAATGCGCGGGAAAAACAGACAAATGTGTGTATTTCCGATAATGAGAAGCGAAAGTGAATGAGCTCTCACGGAAATCGTTAGAAAAACTAGAAATTGATTGAAAACACATTGGAATTGCATTAACATGAGAAAACCTTACGCACACCTACTTAATAATGATTTTCATATTTAAAAGTTGATGTGTCTGCCAGAAAAAAAGATAAAACTGAGTTTCTGGTTCAATTATTTCAAGAAATAATCTATTTTCCATTGTAAAACAAAAAAAATTGAGAACCCGGTTAAATATGCAAGTGCGCTCTACTGAACTAGTAAAAGAGAGGGAAATTTGAAAAAGGTTTCCGAGTATTATGAAATGATAACCCTATAGTGACAAAGAAAAGTGAGAATATGGGATAAAACTTATCAAATAAAGTGAGAAATGGGGGAAATGGAAATTGAAGTAGTTTGACTCAAAATTGGAGCATTTTTAGCCAAAATTGGTGCATTTTGTGCCAAAACTGGACCATTTTGAGCCAAAAAATGGAGCGACAACCGTATAAATGAGAATTTAAATAAAAAAAATGAGATAAAACGAATGAAAAGTTGGGGAAAATGGGGGAAAAATAGATTTCTAGACGATCTCCAGTGTTCTCATCGGTGTCCTTGGCATCGTTTCCTATGCATTCACTCCAGAAGATCCAGAAGACGTCAGCGCAACGTGGAACTGACTTCCAGCTCTGATCACAATTTCTCCATATGGCTCCGCCTGCTCCACACAAATCGCCTGAGATTTTGCGAGTGAAAGCAACGAATAGAAAGAACTGTTCGGCCGCCTGTTTTCTCGTCTTGGCGTTCTCAGTGATAGTTGAAAACACGGCACATCCGGATGCTTCAATTTCAGATGAGACTTTCTTCAGAATGTGATTCGCCCTCTTTGCCCACTTTCCTTCGTCCTCCTCACTCGGTTTCTGGGCTCCGAATCCATACGATTCAAGGCATCCTCTCTTGTTCGTGTATGACATCGAAGAGCCATCAAACGGGTCTGATCCCTCGTCTTCCGGATAGTTCTCCTTGTTCTGAAACTGGAAAACCGTTAGAAAAGGAAGAAATTTCAGCTATTTCAGGTCGGCAACTTGGGAAACTGGAGATTTTCAGTTGAAAAATCGTGATTTTAAGCTTATTTTAAGCGGAAAACTTGGCAAAATGAGGACTTCGACTAAAAAATCATGATTTTCAGCATTATCAGGTCGAAAACTTGAAAAAGGGTATTTTCGATAAAAAAGAGCAAAAATCGTTCTGAAAATAGCTCAAAACTGTTGTTTTCGACCGTAAAATCTCATTTTTCGACCCAAAACGTGCAATTTCCGCTCGAAAATATCGAATTTTTGATTCAATCACTACTTTTACAGTTTCAGTGCTGATAATCGCGGTTTATGGATCAAAACCTTGATTTTCAGCTATTTTCAGCCAATTTTCAGTCATTTTCAGCTATTTTCAGTCGTTCTCAGCCGAAATTCCCGGATTTTCAGTGATTCTCAGCAATTTTATGCGATTTCCAGCGAGTTTCCAGCTATTTTCAGCCAAAACTCCCAGATTTTCAGTGAAAATAGCCAATTTTCAGATATTTACAGCCAAGATTTCCGGATTTTCAGTCATTTTCATCAATTTTCAGCCAATTCCAGCTATTTATAGCCAAAATTTCCGGATTTTCAGCCGATTCCCAGCCATTTTTACCTCTTCAGCATATCCAACGGGCACCGGTGCCATCCCATCCACATCCATCAGAACCTCCTCTCCATGCTCCACCGTTCGATCCCTTTCAGCCAAAATCAGGTAGTTGTCCATCTCATAATCAACGTCATCAAAGAAGTGATCCTCAGCTTCTCGTGGTACTTCAGCAGGTCCCGAAATCTCTTCATTCAATCCCCACTGTTCCCATGGTGCCTCCTCTCTATCCATTGACGACGGGGGGTCGCTGAGCTCATGGATCGTGAAATTCGGATCGAATGTCCGTGTAACCAGACATTTCCGCTACTCGCTGAGCAGCTCCATATTATGAATCCCGACACCCGGACGGCTCATAAGATGTGGCAAATCTCCGCTGACACAAAATTGAGCATTTTCCTTGAGTACGGAGCCAAATCACTCGATGCTCGTACAGTATCCGTGAAATCTCTCTGCTGACCAGTGAACGCATCGTTAGTTATCATAGTTTCAGCATCCACTAGCAGCTTTCTCGGCTTTCTTTGCCTCCTTTTCCGTCCTCCTTCCATATTCTCAATATCCAACGGCTCCAAAGCAAACGATTCCGGACTGTGTTGTCTTGGAGGTGCAACGATGTCTTCTGAATCCACGGCTTCTGGCTCAAAATCGAAATTGTCATCTGGAGCGGGCTGGTCGTACTGTACATCGTGCAACATCGAATTGAACATCTCTCGGGGCGGTTGAGCATCGAACTGGTGGTTTTCCTGATTTTCTGGCTTCTCCTCTCCAAAATCCACATCAAAATCCATCGGAACCGTCGCCGGGGCTTCAAACAGACTCGTATTATTTCTATTTCCGGAAACTTCTAATCCAGATGTATCTCGTCTGACAGCTTCTACCTCCTCCGGCTGAGGCGTCTCCCTGACACTTGATGGCAGTCCGACTCCATACATCTTCTCCAACTGTGCGTAATCAGCCTCGTCACCGAATCCGTCATCGTCGACATTGGTTTGAAACATCGCGCTGTAGTTTACATCGTCACGAGTGTGATGTCCTCGAGGCGACTCACGTTGGCCTGGAAATTCGAAGTTTTTCTGAGTTTTTTGAGAAAAAATCGCAAAACTTCTGCTTTTTAGGTCGAAAACTTGGAAAAATGACAATTTTCGCATGAAAAATCATGATTTTCAGCTTTTTCAGATCGAAAAGTGTCATTTTGATGCAATTTTCAGCTGAACACTAGTTTTCCGGTGTCAACACCAAGCGGGAAGCAAAACAAATCCAAAAAAGAGCAAAAATCGCAAAAAATCGAGTTCAGACTCTGAAAATGTCTCAAAAATGTCGTTTTCAACAGGAAAATCTACAATTTTTGACTGAAAAAGTGAAATTTTGGATCGAAAATGTTGAAGTTTTGGGTCAAAAATCACTATTTTACAGTTTCAGTGCTGAAAATCGCGGTTTTAAGATAAAAATCTTCATTTTCAAGCAAAAATCACTGATTTTCAGCCGAGTTCGTGTCAAAATCTGTAAATTTCGTATCTGGCGCACCTCAGACGCGTTACTTATTGCGAATAGTATAAAAATTATGAATTTTAAGTAAAAAATCACCGAATTTCTGCGATTTTAAGCCTGAAAATCTTGGAAAATATCATTATTCAACTTAAAAGTGCAATTATTGCTCGAAAACATCGATTTTTGTGTCAAAAATCACTATTTTTACAGTTTTAGTGCTGAAAATCGCGGTTTTCATCTCACGTTTGCCTGGAAATGCAGAAAAAGAGGTTTTCTATGAGTTTTTGGGAAAAATCGCCGAATTTTCAGCTATTTATTGCATTTTTAGACCATTTTACTCATTTCCCAGCTATAAACCGGAATCCAATCGCTCCGAATCGCTAAATACCAAGATGAGCTTCTCATTGTAGTCGGCATCATGGAATTCCGGCACAGAGATATTGAAATCGTCGTGGAGATTCACAAACTCTTCATCGATGTCAGCATTCAATGGAAGGTCGGCTTCAAACGAGAATCCATCACGGAAATTTACTTTCATCGGGAAAAAATCGAAAAAATTTCCATTTTTATTTGTTAAAACCTACTTTTAGATAAGCCTCATTAGTATCAGCCAGTAGATAACGAGTCTTTTTCGAGTAAATCTTCACGATTCCGAGTTGAAGATGTCCAACTGTTCTCAGAGCCATTTTGACCTGAAAATTCAATTTTCTTCATGAAAATCCGCGAAAAATCGATAAAAACCTTTGGACGAATCACTTCCTCGATTGCTTGAGGTACATCCGTCTCGTAGATTTGTGCTTTTGTAAGTTTTTTCTCCCAATGAGCGGCCAGCCAAATTTTGGCGAGCGGTTCTTTTTTGGCAAGCACGAATTGTGCATAGAACATCTAGAATATGTGAAATTTCGAGTTTTCCAATTAATTTTTAAGTTTATTTCATTATTTTTTGCGAAAAAATCAAAAAATTTGATTCAAAACCGTTGAAAATTCAAATTTCACTCAAAATGCGAAAAAAGAGAAAAAAAACATTTTCAAAAACGGCCGCTTCCCGCCAAGGTTTCGCCACGACCGCGGGGTACGGTGACACTCGTTTCAACTGTGCGAATTGTCATTCAAATTTATTTTTGTTGTTTTTGCCACCTTTTCGTTATTTTTAACTGAAATTGCTCATTTTTCACCGATTTGTTCGCATTTTTTTGCAAAATTACTTGAAAAAATCAATTTTAATCGATTTTTCATTGCAGATATGGCCGATAAGAGTGAGCCGATCAAGGTGGACCCAGTCGACGTCAGCGACACCACCGAGCTCGATAATTTGGCACATTTGGCGGCTCATGTAAGTTTTTTGCAAGTTTTTCAAAGAGAATTGTTAATAAATATCGATTTTTAGAGTGGAGATGGACGTCTCTTCAAAATGGAGCAAGACTACACGAAGCAAGTCGACGAGGCGCTTCTCAAAGCGAGGGATCTCGCTCAAAAAGATGTGGTGGCCGCTGTGGAGAGCCTCAATAATATTGAGAAGCTCACACGGCTCGGCGCGGATGTGAAGAGCAACACCCGAGTGGTGCAATACATGGTAAGACTTTTTGTTGCGATTTTTCAAATAAATTTCAATTTTTCCCGGCAAAACTCTGCTTCGAAGGCCAAAAGTGGGACCTTCTCATGGAAACAATCATGACGCTCTCCAAAAAGCGTCTTCTCATCAAGATGGCAATCGCAAAAATGGTTCGTGACGCTGTCGCGATTATCGAGAAGATGCCGAGCGAGGAGTTGAAGATGAAATTGATCGATACACTGAGAACGGTCACAGCAGGAAAGATCTATGTGGAAGTAGAGCGCGCTCGGCTCACATCGATGGTCGTGAAGAAGCTGGAAGCTGAGGGAAAGCTCGATGAAGCTGCGACGATGCTCTTGGAGCTCCAAGTCGAGACATATGGCTTGATGGAGATGAGATACTCTCTCGTCCGTAACGACTACGTCCGCGCCACAATCATCTCAAAGAAGATTAATATCAAGTTTTTCAACAAATCTGACACTGAAGATGTTCAAGATTTGAAGCTGAAATATTACGAATTGATGATTCGCATTGGTCTTCACGACGGAAACTATTTGGATGTGTGTCGCCACCGCCGTGAGATCTATGAGACCAAGAAGATCAAGGAGGATTCGGTGAAGGCCACCTCTCACCTTCGCTCCGCCGTCGTCTACTGTCTTCTGGCTTCACACACCAACGAACAATGGGATCTTTTGAATCGAATCGCGATTCAGAGAGAGTTGGAGACGGTGCCTGATTATAAAGGTTGCTAATATCTTTCTCTAGAAATTGTTGTTCAATTATGGATTTTCAGAATATGAGGATGATCGCCAAGTATTACACGCAGATCACGTTCGAGCGGCTGGCGGAGCTCCTGGATTTCCCAGTCGACAAGATGGAATCCTTCGTGTGCAACCTGATTGTCAGTGAGCACATCACCGGCGCGAAGCTCCATCGTCCGTCGCGGATCGTCTACCTCCGCCTCAAGAAGGCCAACGTGGAGCAATTGGATGTGTGGGCGATCAATGTGCACAAGCTGACGGACACGCTGAACACAGTGTCGCATCTCATCTCGAAGGAGCAGATGGTGCACAAGAACTTGGAGCTCACCGTCACCCCAAGAGCCTAAATTCCCCCCAATTGTGTGTATATTCCGGTCGTCATGTGTATTTTTATTCTCTCTTTCTCCATCCGAATACTTTTTACTGTGCGCCCTTTCCCCCCCGCTTCTCCGGTTCTATAATTATTAGGTTGGCAAGAAAGTTTTTGACCATAACTCGAGTTATTCGTACTCAGATAGAAAACGTGCCCAATGGCATATGTAGTAACTATCTTAATACACAACAGTCTGCTGTTTACTGGGTACGTTCCCAATACCCTCCGGTCAAAACTCCGGCTGTTTCAAGCCAAAATAAACTTTGACTGATTTCTCGACTTGACCTCAAGTTTAGAAGTCCTGTTCAAAAGTAGCGCGCTCAATTACCCCGAACATATGAAAATCTGTTAAAGGATGGTTAGAGCTGTACTTTGTGTGAACAAGAACGGTTTTGCAAAATTAGGCGAGAATATACGTCGTCGGATATGCAACATGTGGATGAGTAATATCATGGAGGTGGTGGAGTTTTTGACCGCGTGGAGTTGAGGACTTGCGTATAGATTCCATTTTTTGCATATTGAAAGACTAGTAGTTTAAGAAGAAGTTTTTGGACTTCACAAGAAGATTCCAATTGTATGCGTTGTGTAGAGAAGGCATGAATTTCATCTGGCATCGTTCTTGTTCTACGATGTCTGCTGTCGTTTGATCAACGCTGAGTCACTGGACTTTTCTGTGGTGGTTACTGTACAAGACCCTCTCCCTATTGAAATTAACCAAATGGTTGAGTCAATTAAAATTTGGTGGAGAACAGAGAAATTCAAGCAGCAGAACTACCCTTCACTAAAGGTCAAACTCGATCAAAAGATGGCGAACCGGTGTCTCATTTCTTCTTCTTGCCGACACGTTTGGAAAAATTTTCAATTGTGGATTAAATAGTGTGGATCGTTATTGACAATTTACAAGAAGACTGGGGTGGACATTCTCCCTCTACAGCTAACAGCGTGTACAAACTCTGTTCATATGGTATTTTAGTACATGACTCTTCGACTATAGAAAAATTATGTTTTCCAAAATTATGAAGCCAATCGCTTATAGTGAAACGAAAGTGGAGTTCATTCTTGTAAACTTTCACTATTTGTTAATTGACGCTGTCAAACTTGGTTGTAGTTTGAGCGAAGAATGAAAAACCTTGTTGAAAATGGGAATGGTTAAGAATGAAAACGGACATGGTGCTTGGACAGGAGAAGCCGCAAGAGAAAATTCCAACTACTAATAAACTTACAGAGAGTTTGTATAACTGAGAGTGTGTGTATGTTTTTCTGATTCTCGTTCCTCGTCCGTTAGCATTCAAAACAAATCATGGTCAAAAACTTTCTTGCCAACCTAATATCATTAATTTATTTTTTTTGTACCCTGTAAATCGATTTCGTCCCCATTTTTTGTCTTCTTTACTCAAATTTTCAGTGAATAAAGGCGAGTGCCTTCGTTTGAAATGAGTCTATGTGGATCAGATCGGATGACTCCTAGGGTGGGAGGGTAGCTGGAGAAAAGAGACTGTCGTGCAATCGCGCCCCAATGAGAACTGTGGGTAGAGAGCGGGGGAAATAGAGAGAGCCAGAAATGAACGCTGTTTCAAGTGGAGTTCGGTGGAGCACACTTGCAACATACATGCAAACTCAATACAAAAACGTCATTTTTAGTTGGAAAATCGGAAAGTAATGCTATTTTCGATAAAAAATATCGATTTTAAAGGAATTTTTTGTTTAAAAAAAACAATTTTACGTAGTTGTGTAGAGTGCATTTGCCTTTTCGATACAGAATCTTTTCTTTATGACCAAAGAAACTTAAATATACTAAATAAATTAAAAAATATAAAAATCAACAATACTATTTCTGGCGAAAGATATTATATTCATCACAAGGTGTGATTTGCAGACTCCAGTCTTCAGTTTTCCTCCGATCAGGACTACTCTACTAGTTAATAAATAACAAAACTGACCTTAATTTTTTAAGTTGTTCAAATATGAGTAAACAGCTGATCCAACTACATTTTCTGGTGAATGGAATTGACAGGCCAATAAGGAACATTTGATGCTCATTTTCACAGTTGAGCCAAATCAATGCTGGCTGCTTTAGCGAATCCGGAAAATTCAACAACGTAGTTTCTCCCAGGACATTTTCCAACCGAATCATCGAAATATGGGAGAAAGTGATACGAACGATGCTTATTCTTTTCATTGAGTTATTGGAGCTCAAAAAGAAAAACGATTTGTCGCTTCTTGACTCAGAAAAAGAAGAAAAAAATATAGAAGCCTGGAATCCCATGGAGTTCACCCATAATAGTCAAAACTCTTCAGCCTTCCTTAAAAATGAGCGCGTCCTTTAACCCCACATTTTCCCCATTCTACCCATTTTTTTGAAACGTTCTTTTCTTTGATTTTGTTAGGATTTTTATCCTTGTTCTTCTTGTTTCATACCATAACTTTTTTCTCATTCATCTTTAAATGTTTACTCTTTATCTTATATTATCATAGTTTTCCATCTTTTTGTCAGTAAAACTTGTGAAACTTCACTGTAGAAAGTAACCTTGTAAAGTGCGTATTGTCAGCCTGTTTTCTGTTTTCCGAACATTAGTCTTTTCCAAATTGTCATTTGCTTGATAAGGTCACTAAAACAGACAAATTTTCGTTACGTTTCTGAACATTATCTGACAATAAGTTCCCGTTTTACACACTATCAAATCTATTCAGATTTATTGCAACTCAACCGAGTTTTCAGATTCCTTCATTTTTGTGTGTGTGCACACACACACACACACAAGAACACACAAAATTTCACGGTTCTCCCTCGTCATTCTGTTATTAGCTCGGCACAGTTCTTACAACCGCGCTTTACAGCGCGGTTGTAAGCAGTGTGTCGTTCTAACACTGACTGGGTGAGAAGACAAGTACAGTCTGTGGTTTCTCCTTTTCATTCTGGCTGTGTACCGACATCAATCGAGGTCCGCGACGAGGTACGAGAGGAGTCGGCAGGAGAGACGCAGACTGATTGGAGCGCATACAAGTTTAAGTGGGAAACAATGAAAAGAAGAATTGGGAAGGAACTAACTAGGGTTCAAACTTGAAGGAGACTTTTTTGTTTTTTTGTAATTTCTGGCCTCACTATTCCAAATGTGAACGAGTCAGGTTACAAAATTCTTCACGTTTTTTAAAATTAATTTTATTCAATTGAAATAAGGGGAAGTTTGCGCCAGTGCAAGTTTTCGCCAACGAGTGAATTGCATCAGAAGCCCAATTTCACAAAGGTTACTGTAAATGTAATTGTCCGTCCTGTCTCTGTCTGTCTGTCTGACTGTCTGTCTGACTGTCCAGATGTTCAGAAGACTGTAAGTGAGTTTGCCTGTTTGTCCAGATGACCTGATGACTCTGTCTGTCTCTTTGTCTGACTGTGTGTCCGATTGTCCGCATGACGGAATGTCTCGACTTCCTGAAGTATCAATTGCTCCAATGCCATGTCCAGAGAGCCTTTTCGGGTACCTGCGCTTGCCTGATTGTTCATGTCTATCTTTCTATCTGTGTGTCGAGATGTCCTCTAGGTTAACCGAGTACCTGTTGGTCCCAAATCTCCAGAAACCTTCATGGTTACGTTCTGACGTAAAGCCGACAGAGATCTCCGGCTTCTAGGGCCGCTGACGCAGCTGATCAACCAAATGCTCTGTAATATCGCTTTAGGTCGCTTAAAAAGAAATGTAAATATTCTGAGATTTCCAATTTTAGATTGTCCTACGGTCTGTTTGAAGATTGCAAAATATGTCTTTGTTTTTTGCCGAACGTCAAGCTGGCATTTTATGCGCTCAGGAAGCTGACGACGTAAAAATTCTGAATCTGTATTCAAAATTTATCTAGAACAAATTTGAGCCGCGTTACAATGGTTTCAAATCTTTTCTTTTTAAATTTCGAGTAATTATTGGGTTTTAAATGAATTTACGAGATGTTTTGTATGTTTCTGCACTTTTTAAAAAGGAAATCATGCGTAGAACACGATGGGCTAACTGAAACTTGAAAAAAATGCTAAAAAACAGCTCAAAATGAGCAATAATTGGTTTATGAAAAAGTTCCACAGAAAGTTCGGCCACGGTGAAATCTAGGCCATGTCGATTTATGGGGATATCTTTCTTACAGAAATAATCACTAGTCAAGTCAAAAAATGCTATATTCTGTAGTTTTTTGCTAGAAAAAATGTATTATTGAATCGAATGATGAGGGAAAATCAAAGAAATTAGGTTTTCAATCGGTTTCCGTTAATTTTCTGATTTTCTTGCAGGTTTCCAGCTTATATTAGGTTGATTCATAATTTCCTGCAATTTTCGAGCTTGTCGGTTGTCGTTCCGAATTCTCGTCACAGGAGTTGTTTTTCGATGTGGTTGATTTTGTGTTTGGTAGACCTACTCAAGTACTTGTTACAGTTTCAAAGTTTTACTTCTCGCTATTTTTCCCGCCGAGAACGGAGCTAGGATTTACACGCAACTTTTTATGTTTTTGAAACGATGTTTTGTTTTCATTCGTTTATGGTGTAAAAATATTGTCATTCAGAAGGAAATTGCTGATGTAAGTTAACAAAGGTTTCTTTGTTTTAATACAATTAAATTTTGATTGAAAAGATTTCAAAGAAGAAACTTGGATCTGACTGAAAAAGTTGTTCTCTTTCTGCAGTCACAGCTAGTTTGGGAGTTATTGCAAGGAATCGCAGAAGCAGATCTGTATCAAATCACCCGTAGGTTGTCAACTTCATTGAGGGTGACTCGTGTAACTGTAGTTCATAGATAGAAACCATTTATCGGAATTAGAAAATTCGTCGTTACATACTCCACGTTTTGAAACAACATGAGATGGCATATCACATGGACCTAAGTTGGTTCTTAGCACTTTCCCACCCAACGCACGTACGGTCGGGCTATTTACTTATGTGAAATAAGTAGTTGAGATATTACTCTAACGATGTGAGGAAAATACAATGTGTGGACTGAGATTTGCGCGCTCTGGATGTTCTCAAACCTGAAAAAGTGGTTTTTTGAATCTCGGACTCAGTATTCTGGTTGGAGTGGTGTAAACTCCTGAACGAGAATATTGAAGTAACATCAGATATTCACGTTTCTTGTTTTAATAAATTTGAAACTCTGTGACTCCAGGACGGGGAGATACAACACAAAGGCATTTTCGGTATGACAACACTTTTCAAGTGTTGCAAAAGTAACCCACAACAAACTATTGTCATCCGGCTGGATAACTTTCTTTTATTCATCGTACTCATTCAACCTTCCTCTTTCTGATTACAAATTTTTTGCATGACTCAAACGTCGGTTGAACGGGAAAAAATCCGAATAAAAAGAAGTTATCAAAAAGAAGCAAGTTTCTTGTTCAAATGATCTCGAATGGGTGCCCTACGCGGAGATAATCAGTAAGCTGCCAAAATGTTTCCAAAAGACCATTGATGCTGATGAACAACACTTTGAATTCTGGAACTCTCTTAGCATTGAGAAAAATAGAATCAAAATTTTATCGAAAAATTGCAGAAAATTATGAATCAACCTAATAGCTTACATGGATTCTCACCAACTACAGCACCCTTTCGTAAACTTCACTGAAACCTTTGATAATTCCTCTGTAAGTCACCTGAAAATAGCTAAAAACACAAAAAACCAATCTTACACAATTCTAAATATATTCTCAATTCAAACTAACGGCAGCCGAAACAACTAAAAACAACTGAGACAATGAAGAGAAACCAGTAGGAAAAATATACAAGAAATTACAGTAGGAAACCGGAAAAATGGGGGTAAATAATGGAAATTCGGGAAAAAGATACAAAAGTATACAAAATGCGAAGAAACAAGAATTTAGAAGATATCCTAGCTCTCGGGGTAAATCATCCAATCTCCCGTGTGACGTCGTCGACTTCTGCGTACTCAGATGGACCCGCTGGATGTGTTTTTCCAATTCGTATGGGGGACGTACGTCTTCTGGCAATGGGCACCTTCTTGCTTCCTCGAGTCGGCGGCGTGTGCACGGGCACAGTGTTGAGTGAGAGCCGCTTGGGTTGTCAGTCGCTTTCCCGGGCTGAAATCGAATTTTTGAATGAGATATGGGTAATTCGAAGATTTTTGATTGAAAATGCCAGAAATTCAGATAAAATACTCAAAATAAAGCGCCGACTGACTGTAATTGTCTATAGCTAAAATTGAATATTGTGTTACTTGACTATTTTTTGATTTCATCTAGATATTTTCAGCAGTTCCATGCACACTTGTGAGAAAACCCATTTCTACATTGCGGCCTTGCTCAGAATCGCAAATTTTAAACATTTTCACTTATTTCCCAGTCAAGTATTGATTTTTGGGTATTTTTCGTCACAAAAATCGGCTTTTAGCAGAACGTTAAGAGATTTTCAGTACAACTAGCTATTTTCCAGCCAAAGACTCAATTTTTTAGCTAAATTTTCATCTTCTTATGGACCTACCCACGAAGAAAACTTGCCTACCCACGAACGCAAAATAATGCATTTTTATGGCACAAAAATGCAAAAAAATGCATTAAATTGCATTCGTGAATGGAATTAAATTGCATTAAATGGTAAAAGTTTGCTTCGTGGGTAGATCCATTACCGATTCAGTCAACACATATCGCACAGTTGTTACATTCGGATCATTCTTAATCTCTGGATGTTGCTTTCCGACATGTCCAAACATAGACTGTCTGCTTGCGAACGTCTCCTCACACATTGCACACGACTTGTCCCAATACGAGACTATCGGACTGGCTTTTCTGACTTCTGGTTGCGATCTCAAAACGGTCGTCGGATATGGCGAGAATCGTGTTGGCACCGGCGGGTATTCTTTCGTTTTCTGTTGATTCGCAATAGTTTGTGGAGCTTGAACCACGTCTGCTGATGTTCTGGGCAAGAAGTCTCTCATAAACTCCTTTGGGGCTTTACGAGGCGTAGCTTAAACTGGAGTGAGTAGTTTCTGTGAGCGAGGCTTCTGTAGGTCGAGTTTTAATTAGAATAGGCGGAGCCTCTGGGAGCGGATCTTCAACTGGAGTGAGCGCATTCTGTATTTGCACGTCATCTATTGGAGTGTGTGGAGTTAGTAGAGGAGCAGCTTCAATCGGAATGGGCGAAATTTGTTGTGACGTTATTTCCTATGTTATTCTCATCAACTCATTGTTTTCTTTCGCACTTATATCATGACTGTACTGCGATACCATAATCTGTTTTGGGCTTCTTGGAGTTCGTGAGCGGAGTTCAGCCAGTTCTGAAAGTTCCAAAGATTCTGGAGCCCTCTCAACGTCTTCTTTAGGAGCTTCTTGAGCCGCTGATGCATCCAAGTCCGCTTCACCCGAAGCTGCTTCATCGATATTAGTGGAGAAATAGAGTTTGAGACTTGGCGATACTTCTCGAGCCGTAGTTCTCTTGACGTCATCTGAATTCTTCATCTTCTCCACACTACCAATTCTAATAAGTGAACAGGCTGGAATCGGGGCGGGAGCCACCTATTTTTTTAGCTGGCGCATCGATCTGAAGACGACGAATATCGAGTGGAACCTCTGTGCTTGTCTTCAGCTACTCCTCCTCCTTCTCCTCTTCTCCATCGTTGTCATTGTCTTCTACTGACGTTCTTCTTTTACAGCGGAGAGGCGGACGCGTCGTCTTCACGGAGCACTAAACGAGAGCGACGACTAGCGCGTTTCAAGATGGCAGATAACGTGGATGGAGTTTGTGCGACGCTGAAAAAAAAGGACTTTGTTGAGGCTAAATGACCACAAACTACATAAATTTAAAAAAAAAGAAGGAAAAACTGGTTATTTATCACTAAAACTACACATTTTCATTGCTGTCTGGCGCGCCTTTAACGCGTTTTTTCTTAGCGAGATAGATGCTCTTGAATTTGTTGCTCTGACCGAGTGAGCACAACGACTGTCGGAGACGGTGGCTGAGGTGGAAGGTTGCGGCGACTAGAAGATTCGGATTTCATCGAGGGCGCCTTTGACGCGTCTGATCGATGAAACTTTCAATTTCGTTGGTCAAAGCAAGCAAGAACGACAAGAATGGCAATCGAAGACGACGGCGGCGGCTGATGTGGTTGGTGTAGGTGGGCGGCTGAAATAATTGTTTAAAAAGAGTTTTTGATTTTTTTCCCAATCTTTCTCAATAAAACTCACATCCTCCGTGAATGTTGAGCCAACATTCATTGTTCTTGAGGAGACGTGCTAGTCTGGCGAAATTCATTTGTGTAAGACCGCCCAATGCAACCTGAAAAAACGGAACCAAAAATCGAATTAAGCACAAGAATGTAAAAAGTGCGAAGTAAAAACTATTTTTTTCAATTTAGAACACAATTATCAGTCGAAACACAAACTTTTAGCTTCTCAAATATAAGGAAAAGTCCAATTCTCTATTAAAAAAATTAGTGTGCACTAGAGCGCGTTTACTCCATCTTGTCATCACATAACTGAACGAAGAGTGGCCTAAACAAATAGAGGAGCACGGAGTCGTTAAGCGTCGATGGGGTCCTTCCGAATACTCCAAACGTCTCCAGATGATGTGAGGGCAAAAAAAGACGATAGAGATTGAGGAGGAAATGAGAAAAAAAGGAAAGATGACTTGTTGAATATAGCAAACTAGGTGATCGGTTCGTCTCATCATGGAGCCAGTAAAGACTATACTGATTTGTGAGAAGAGTCGTGAGAAGAGGAAGGAGCAGGTGACGATCTGCAGGAAGAACAGCGTGCAGTAACAATAATGAGCAGAGAAAGTCAAGGAGCATTCACGGAAAACAGTTAGAATAGCGAGAAATCGAAAATATACAAAATGCGAAGAAACAAGAATTTAGAAGATTTTAAATCGTCCAATCTGGCGAGTGATGTCGTCGACTCTGCGTATTCAGATGGGCACGCTTGCAGAGAGCACACTCTTGCTTCCTCGAGTCGGCGGGGCAAGGTGTTCGGTGAGAGCCGCTCAGGTTGTCAGACGCTTTCCGCACTCGACACACGTGTATTGGTGGGTGGGCTGAATGAGAATATTTGAATAAGAATTGGGTAATTTGAAGATTTTCGACAGAAAATGCCAGGAATTCAGACAAAATACTCAAGATAGAGCGCCGACCGACTGAAAATGTATAGAGTTTTGTGTATAGATGCTTTCAGACATGCTGATTTTGAAAATTTGACCGAATCAGAGGAAAAATATGTGGAAATTGAGAATTTTAGGCTAGAGCCATCTCTACAGCTCGGCCTAGCTCAGAATCATGAATTTTTAATATTTTCACTCATTTTCCAGTTAAAAATATTGAATTTTGAGTAGTTTTCGTCAAAAAATTGATTTTTTGGCAAAGTTTGACTGAAAATGGCAGAAAATTTAGAAAAATTACTCAAAATAGAGCGTCGACCTGTGGAAAATGGCTGTAGTTTTGAGTATAGACGGTTTCTGAAGGTTTCATCACTTTTTCAGCTCAAACTTACTTGAATTCTAGGATTCTTCCAGATTTAAACCTGACATATTCTACAGCTGTCAGCAAGGGCTTAATTTGTTTCTCCACATTTCCGATCGTGTACCAAATTTTCTCCACTTCAATCATTTTTCTTATTGACTGGATCCACAAGAATGGTGGAAGGCATGAATGGACGATCTGAAAGAAAACAAAACAATTTTAATACCAAAACAGACGACGTTGTGATTTTAAAAAGCTTCAAAAATGTGCATACTCGCTTTCCAAAACAGACTGATCTGATAGAATGGAACGCATTTGAGAAGTTTTCCAAAGCTTTTCGAATCCACTTTCAGGTTTGAGTGAATTTTCGGAAGTCTTTTGTTCAGAATTATTATCTTTACACTCAAAATTTCCTTATGATGCTCAGGAAGGCCTAATTCTTACTTTTTCGTATTTTTTCGAAAAATTTCGTGCTTTTCTTTCAACTTTTTCTTATCAAAACTCACTCTTTCAAATCATCCTACATGAATGTTGTGTCTGTATCACTTGAGTCCACGTGATGAGCATCTATACATCGATTGACGCCTGAAAAACAGAAGAAAAGTGAGAAAATGAGAACGAAAATGTAGAAAAAGCAAAGTAAAAACTGATTTTTCGAGTTCAGAAAACAATAATCGTTTAAACACAAACATTCAGCTTCTCGACAATGGGGAAAAGTCCAAACCTTTATTCAAAAAATTAATGTGCAGTAGAGCACGTTTTCTCTACCTTGTCGTCACGAGGAGGACCATGGTGTACTATGTTCCACGAGCGGCCTAAATAAATAGAGTAACACGGAGTCGTAGAGCGTCGATTGGGTCACTCTGAGTACACCGAACGTCACCAGATAGTGTGGAGGCAAAAAATAATAGGAAATAAGGAGGAAATGAGAAAAAGAGACAAGATAACCTGTTGAGTAGAGAAGTGGATGATCCGCTTGGCTCATCTACAACGGGCGTGCGTAGTTGGTTGGCTAGGGGTAAGAATGGAGAGAAGGAGAGAAGTTGTGTGGGGGCTATAAAGACAATAGTGAATTGTGAGAATAGTCGTGAAAAAGGGGAATGAGCAGGTGACGATCCACAGGTGGAACAGTGGTGGCCATATTCAGAAAACGTCCACACACTCGCTGTTTATTTGATCTCTCACAGATCAACATAGAATAACGAGAAATTGAACTAAAATCCATCGAAACCGCAATAAAATGAGAAAACCTAACGCAAACCTTCTTAATGGTAATTTTCAAATTCGAATGGTGATGTGTCTGCTAGAAAAAAAATGAAACTGAGTTTCTGGTTTGAATATTTTAAGAAACAATCTGTTTTTCATTGTGGAAACAAAAAAATTGAGAAAAAGTGCGAACAACCAGAAAAATGACAACCCCAGTTAAATGTGCAAGTGCGCTCTACTGAACTAGTAAAAAGAGGGAAATTCAAAAAAGGTTTTCTGGGAGTACTGCTTGAAATGTAGAAAATAAAAGATTTAACAGCAAATATATCACTGTTTTCGCTCAATTTTTATTGAAAAAATATAAAATAACTGGAATATAATGACTTTAAAAGGAAAATTGCAAAATGTTTTGAGGGTAAGAGCTGAATAAAAAGGAAATGCCTTACTATTTCCAAAATTAATAGAAAAAAACGTTTTGATAGAAGTAACACACGACAAAGTTTGAAACACTATGGTGAATTGGAAAATTTCTAGTAAATTTGTTGAAAAAAGAGTAAAAGCAGCCCAAAAGACCCAAAAACTTGTCGAAAATGAACTTTGGGGAGTTTAGACACACCGATAGACATTTGGACATCGGGACACCTAGACACAGAGCCGGTTACCTGAAAACACCGACAGACAAGTGTGTGAACAAAACGAAAAAAAGTTTCTGGGAAATTCGGACATTTTGTCATACAGACACACAGACAGACAAAGATGTGTGAGGAAGTTAGAACTCGTTTTTTCTCTGTAGTTTTTAAAGCCTTATACATTTAAAGAAGCCTGGATGTAGCCTGGTATGCATATTTTTTGAAAAAATTGAGATACGATGGGAAATAGAAACAACCAGCGGAAGTTTACACCCGCAGGGGTCACTTTTGATTTTTGGCATTTTCTTTTTTTCACTATTTCATATTTCGACATCTGATTTTCTGAAAAGAAAAATCATTCCTGACTTCCGAATGAGAAATTTCCACTTTTATCATCTTTGATACGATTTGGGTCAAAAAAGTGCACAGAATTTTTTTGCGTTTCAAAGTCAGAACTGTCCGTTGGGAAATAATTCTTGAATGTCTTTTTGAAGAGATTCTTGTATCAGAGTTTTTATACAATCATGAGAATCTTAAAGGTATTTTTCAAAAACCAAACTATGTATCAATATAGCAAGTTTCCCGCAATGATAGACGTTTTGATATCCTTTTTTCCAAGTTTTTCAATAATCGCCACTTTCGCATCAAGATGAAAAATTACACAAGTGTTTTCAAACACAGGAGTCACAATCATTTTTTGAATAATCAGTCTTTTTCTGCGTTCAGTCTTTTTCTGTAAGTATTCTTCAAATGAATATTTGGGAAACTTAACTGAAAAATGTTAATGTTGAAAAATGCTGATGGCCGTTTTCTGCTTTCCAAGCTTTAGTATATTCCAAATTGTCATTTTCTTGGTAGAGTCACTAAAACAGAGAACCTTTCGTTAATTTTCTGAATATTTTATACACTAACTTTCGGTATCTAAAACAACGAAGCACAAAACTAGGAATCCATCTCACCTTTAAATTGAATCAATCAATATGGCTCCGGATTCCAACTATGTAACCAACTGAGCGCCGTCTTGGACTATCGTAACTGATGCCGGACGACAACTATGCTCTATAAGGTTCTTGTAAAGAAAGAGAGAGTCGGATTTCGGGCGCACCGGTAGCACAGTGGTAGTGCTGCGGAGGCTCAATCTGTAGACGGTGGTTCGATTCCACCCTGGTGTCACCGGTTTTTTGACAACCTCTTTCTTACAACCTTTCGTGCGAAAACATCTTCTTTATGGCCAACCCAAGGAGCAGTCTCCAAATTTCCATATCTAAAACTTTCGGTATTACACATTTTGTTATCAAGTCTCTTCAGACTTGTTGCAACTCAACCGAGTTTTCAAATTCCTTCATTTTTGTGTGTGTGCACACACACACACACAAGCACACACAAAATTTCACGGTACTCCCTCCTCATTCATATATTTGCTCTGAGTCTCTCAATTTTGCACACAAAAATTGAGCGCGAAATTGAGAGACTCAGAGCAAACCATGAATGGGTGAGAAGACAAGAATTGTCTGGGATTTCTCCTTTCCATCTAGGCTGTGTACGGACATAAACGAGGCTCGCGACGATGTACGAGAGGAGTCGGCAGGAGAGACGCAGACAGACTACGATGTGTGTATATAGCCAAGTGGGAAAACGTTGGAAAGCAATGAGCAGGGGAAAAGGGAAAAGCGACAAGGGTTCAACCCTCGGGAGGGATACATTTTCTTTTTTTTCGAGTGTAGTGAGCCGTCATTTTGCACAGAAGATTCTGGAATTACAATCTTGAAATTCATGTATTGTTGAGATGAACTGAAACTGTCACTAGAAGATTGGGTTTGGAGAATATGACAGATGGGAAAAGTTATGAATTGGGAAATTGGCATGTCTGGAAATAGAATTTATAGACTCTTATCGAAATGTGAGTTAGTAACTGTTAGTGGGCTATGAAGGGCCAGTGATCAAATTTTGACAGTTTCATTCTATTTTTATAGATTTCTTTACCCCCTGCTTCTCATATGTCAGCCGAACACAATAGCAAAGTGATCCAGATGTCCGGATAACCATTGGCAGATCATTGTATCACGAGATGCTATAGTGTCTAATAACACCAAAAATAAAAACTTTTTTAAACGGCACTTGAAACAATTCAAGATCTGTTATTTTGTAGTTGACCGCTAGTTTTTCATCCATTACGCGCTTCTTAGATAGTTACTGTAAGCCTTCTGCAGTGTGCTACAGTTGATACGGCAGATACTTACCAAATTTTGAGCTACAGTATGGTGTCTTAGTAGCTACCCTTAAAAGTTCAAGCACACAGTTTACTATTTCCAAACTACAGTACCCTTTCTAGAATACAGTAATAGTGATTTTAATTACCAAGAATTAGGAGAAAGTTTTATAAATGGATTATCAAAAAGTTCAAGAGAAGCAACTTGATTCTTGCTTTTGTTCGCTTCGATATGGCCCGCATCTTGTATTGTTTTGAATTTGTCTGAAAACTTGAAAGGTATTTGAGTTAGATAAATAAGAAACTGAATAATACCGTCAACATTTGCTCCGTTGGTATAAGTTATCTGGGAATGTAAGTGATTTCTCAGAACGAAAAATGTGTTAAGACAGAGAAACGTTAGACAGACCTTGTTCTGCAAAAAATTCTGAGAGAAGTTTCAATTCATTATGAGCAAAAAAACTGGTTTTTTTTACTTGGGAAAACCGGAATCGGTTGATAAACTATTTGAAATAAGTACAGTGCTAGGTTGAAATAGACAACATTTGTACCCAAAACTATTCAACTACAAAAATCGTGTTTTACATTTGTCTATTTACATACTAAATACATTTTAGCATCAGGTAATCATTAGTAATACGCGCACTTTCAGTACACTTCAAAAGTAATTTCCGATCACCACAGTCGTTTAACATTTTCCAGCGGAAAAACATGAATCCTGTACAAAACTGTATACATCTAATTTTTTTCGAATCAGAAACGGTTTTTATTAATACAAAAGCTAGATTTAGTATTTTATGCTTATCATTTCACAATCACCGAATCCCATCACGCGATGATACTCGTCTGATAGTTTTCTCAAATCCCTACTCAAAAATCGTCAAATTTCAATTCAGAACCGATTTTCTGCTGCTCATACACCAATATTTTGCATTACAAGCAACTTTTTTGTCTCTCCAATTCCTCAATTTTCGTTTTAACCGATAGCAATTGTCCGAGTGTTCTTTTCAAAAATCACTTTTTTGGTCAAAATCAGCCCATTCCCACACGAGAGTTACTCTTAATTCCTCATTTTCCTTTCATTGCAGGCACGCATTTGTGCTCGAGGGGGATTTTGTGTGATTCGTAAGAGGTGAATGAGTGGAGAGTCAATAAGAATAGGCGGTATGACCGCGTTGTGTGTAAGGGGGATAGTGAATGCTGCATACAGCTAGTAGATTCCCAGTTGCCACTGTAGACTTTGGCTTTGGGAAATCGGCCTGAGAAGACAATAGATCTCAAAGTGATAATTGACTTAACTACGCATAATCTGGGTTCACTTGTCATAGTTGATGTATGAAAAATAATTTACTGAAAAAAAATTCAAAGAGAGAAAACAGCTGGAACAAACATTTTCAGAACAGATAGCTTATCAAACAAAACACTTCAGTGTCTTCTATCAATGACAATGGATCTCAGATTGACAGCTCGCGTTAGAAATACATGATTGAGGTTCATACAAATAATTTATTTAGTAATAAGAATAAAACTGGAAAAGAAAAGAAAATTCAACAATCACAATCACTTCCTCTTAATAAAAAGGCCATCGTTCTTGATCTCCGTCTCCAAATATCCGATCGAACCCGGGATCGGGTGCCTCTGAATGATATTATCTTGATCATGCTCCAACCCTAAACCAGCCGCAAACTCCGATCGTCTGAAAATAGTGACCTTCAGTCTACATGACTCGAAGGCTGGGTTTTTGGCAAGATTCTGAAAAAAAGAATCATTTTAATTCGACCTGAAAATAAATATAAAATATGTAGTTATAACTTACATCCCGAAGATTTCTGAATTGGTTCAATGAGAGACTTGTCACTTGAATATGGAAATTCCGCAAATTGAAAAAATTCGGAAAATCTTTTGTTCTGACTTTTTCACAAGCAACATTTGTATGTTTTGCCTGCTTAAATTGTTCCGTTTCGAAAACATTCGCAAGTTTCACAGGACACCCCTTCACCGCGATTCTCTCCAATGCTTCCTGCTTTAAGGAAGATACAACTTTGAATGTTTCATCGGGGCTTGCATCGATGAACACAATCTTTACATGTAGTGAAGGTGGGAGGCAGCTAAGCAGTTTCTCTCGTTTCTCCAATGGAACTTGGCTGGACAGCTCGAGAATCAGAGCTCCCAATTGAAGTTTTGGGTGTCGGAAGGCTTGTGTGAATCGATCGAAAGGGTCTATTTTGTCATGGTGATCATAAAAAAATTTCTTCTCATTAGCACATAACATCAAGGAGGAAGGTGTGTACTTAACCAGAATTTGGCTATGATAGAGAACTTCTATATCGTCCACTGCTCGAAATTTTCTAGACATGCCGCGTAAGTAAGCTCTGTAAGGATCAAGAATAGTTTATAAAAAGTTTAGCTTCTTACCTCTCCACTGGCTCCAAATATCCAGTAATCATTGCAAGAATTTCGAGCGGCAAGTCTGACAATTCATTGATTTTCTGCATTTTTTCTTAATAATGAGAATAGGGAGAGTGAATAGTGAATGTTACATACAATAGGTGAGTCGTAGTGGGGTCCCATGACCTCTGTTGTCCTTGTAAACCTGAGAAACTGGGGGTGTGAATTGTCTGGGGAGAGATAGCAGAGATTGTATCTCAGACGTTCGAGATGAATTGCTAATTAACAATTGATTAGATAAAACAATTTATTGAGTGTAGTTTAATCGAGGCAAAATTTAAAACTAACACGACAGTTATGATGGAAAATGAATTTCAGGAAGTTATTAGAGTTGGGAATGCGATAACGATAAGTGGCTTCTTCGCCTTCAGGCTCCATTTTTCTGTAGAGTTTGACAATGGTCTGAAAATGTATTACAGAACTCCATATATTAACTGTGATAAATGACCCAAAATTATGAATCATCGATAAAGTCAATTGTCACTTTGAAATCCTTTCTCTTCCCAGGTGACTCACACTCTCAGCCGATTTCCCAGAGCCCGAGCCTATAGTGGCAACTGGAGGGTCTCACTACGACTTACCTGCTACATACACAATTCACTTTTCCCCTTACACACAACGAGACCATACCCCCTACTCTTATTGATTCTCCACTCATTCGCCCCATAAAAATGCACAACATCCCCAAGGATTTGCTCAAAAACAATTCCAACTACCTGAAATCATGCATTCTCTATGAAGTGCTCAGCGAGAAACCAATTTTTGAATGCTATCGTCATTTTCGTGAGAGAAATGGAGAGAATGCCATGGGATACGGCGATTTCGAATACTATTATTATAGATTTTACAATGGAGACGTGGATTTCGAGCATGAGAGAAGGTTTGTATTAGGATTCCATATTATGGAAAATTGTAGATATTTCAGAATGGACACAAATGAGCAGACTTTGACCGGGTTGCCGTTGGAGATACTTGGAATGGTGACTGGGTATTTGCAGCCAGAGGAGAGGTAAGCCAGAAAATGGTCGTTTAAAAAGTTTTCAATCAATAACATGTTCCAGAGTTCACTTGCGTCTCACGTCCAAGAAACTAAAAGCGATCGTCGACATGGAACCAATCACTTTCAGACTAATCGCTGTAGAGTGGACACCAAACGTCTTCTATTTACAGATAAATGAGAAGTGTTTTGTATATAAAAATGACGGTGGGCGCTTCATTCGAAATGGTTATCCTGATGAAGGCATGGAAATTGCGTTGGATCGTTTTGCTTAAGTCTTGAAACATCCGAAACTCCGAGTTGATCGTCTAGATCTGATACTGCCGGGTGATTTGTTCCCAGAAAGAAAGGAACAATTATTGAAATGTCTTCCTCATTCATTGCACGTGAAGACATCAGCTATACAAGAAACCGTCGATGAAACACGGACAATTGTGTCTCATTTGAAACCAAATTTCTTGAAAGCAATTTTAATAAGCGGGTGTCCTCAAGAACTAGCTCCAGTTTTCGAATCGGAACATTGGAAGCAAGCAAAGGGGGCTTATGTGAACTCGACGAAAATTGATTCGAAGTCGTTTCCACTGTTCTACAACTTACGTTGCTTCCGTGTTCTTGTCACGTCTATGGAAATGAATGATTTTCATTATTTGATAGCCGTGAGTTCTTAACTACTTCAATCTAATACAAATATTCTATTCATTTTCAGAACGTTGCCCAAAACCCATCTTTCCAAGCTGGCATGATAAAAGCCGTCACTGTCACGTATCTTGAGGTTGTGGAACCTTTTCCAATGGAAAGTAGAGTGGAAAACGATGGAAGCCTCACGTTTCGTTATCCTATTCCAAATTCTAGCCACTATTTGGAAGTTAAAATGGGAAATGATGGCGTTTTCACTATTGAAAGAATTTAATAACAGTTTTATAATAAAGTTTCAATTTTATTTTTGAATACTTGTTCTCGATTTTCTCTGACTGTATAGTTAACCAAGATTTTGGAGCATCTGCAAGATGCATTACCTCCCCAGATCACTCAGTATCTCAACAGATTCATTCGAGGCATGACAGACGAGACAACGAAGGGTGACATGAGAGCTGGAGGCTCTCAAGAGGATTGCCTATTGTCAAAGTTGATTTACAGAATTCAATTTTTATTTCAGATTCTGATACTTCAGGAAATTCTGAACAACTTTCATCATTGGCGCATGTGCTAAAATTCGCTCTAAATGCCCTAAATTCACGCTTTCCCGGCTCAAAAGGAGCTTAGATGGAAGAGTTTTCCACGCTGATTTTTTCCCCATCGTAAAAAAAGAAGTAAAAACACGAAAATTTGTTGAAAAAAGCGAGGAAACGAAAAATCGAGAAATAAAAAGAAATAATATTGTCCGAGAGGACTATACGTGGGCAAAAATTTGCGTGGGAACACTTTTCCATCTAGGCTCGTCAATTGTTCTCAGAACTTTTGGTTTCGAGAGAGATATAATTGTTTCTTCTTCATTTTTTTAAAAATTATGGTACATGCAGAAAAGGTGGAAAACGTTACAGAAACCGGCATTTTTCTTTCAAAGCACTAATTGCTGGTTGTAAAAAAAGATGCTCAACTCGAAATTTCGAATGTTTCAATATTTGGGTGGAACGACTCAAGCCAGTTTTGAAACTTTCATCACTTTCACCAGTTTGCATGAACATTACAAAAAACGTAGAACATAGTTTATACAACTGGCGTAACATAAAAATGACGAAAATTCGAAAAAAAAATAATTTGAAAAACATGATACATAAGAGAGTATTCAACGGAATTGAGAAGCAGTTCAACGACTCCGTCTCAGGGCACAGATGAACATTTTGAACAATTTTTGGACTTGAAATAGAACGATTTTCAGATACGCCAAGATTCCAACTGACAACGACACAACTCTAAGAGTGTCACTGGAACCGACTGGCGATGGAGAGTACCCGTGGGACATCAAGCTGCAGATTCTCCGATTGGACTTATCTACCAAAGAGAATCATTCTATTTATTGTGCAACAAACACGAACAAACCGATCTAGTCGTTAATTTGAAGCTCTTCTTGAACGTTGTTTTCATTGTTCCCTAAAATAGATGAATACTGAAGTGAAACAATGTTGAAACACGACACCAATACGTAAAAGACAACAAAAATCGTTTGTGAAAATATAAATTTTATAAATTTTACAAAAAAATAGAAATATGAAAAAACGGTGAAAAAGTCGAAAAAAACTATTTTCTCTTGAAGTTCATTACCGCTCGTCAAAAAATCAAGGGGACCTTCAAATGTGGCGCTTGCGTGAAGCACCGCCTTGACTTTGCCCACAATTTCCTGCCGCACTTGCGAGTTACAAGCGCTAAATTTTTTTTCGAGAATAATTTGTCGAAATTTTTTTTCACAGTATTTATAACTGTGTATTCTGAAGTATTTTACATTTGTGAATAATTATTTTGTTTAGTGTTCAAAGTTTTAAATCAAATCTCGTTCAAAACGAAATTTTTTTTAACTTTTCAAGTTTTGCAACGACACTCCGATATTCCGCTACCGCGTGTTGTTTAGCGAAACGTTTTTTCATTATTTTTTCTTGGGGAAAAATCGTTTTTTCTCGGATTTTTCGTGAATTTCTCGCTTTTTTTCTACTTTTTCCAATATTATTTGCGAGTAGAAAATATTAGCCAACCATTTTACACCACTTTAACGAGATTTTTGCCTGTTTCTTCCGATTTTCAGTATTTTTTAATGGTTTTTCAGTTTTTCTTTCGTTTTTGTTCTTTGTCGACGCTCGGCGCACATTTTTTTCGTTTTCTCGCGTTTTGAACCAAAAATTTTACCGAGTTTCACCAAAATTGCTTTTTTAAAAGATTTTTTTATAAAAAATTTTTTTTCGTTCTTTTTCTTACAGTTTTTGGTTTCTCAACACAAATTTTTTCATCTTTTCAGGGTGCGTCGTTGGTCGACATCCAACAACTGGAAGAAAGATAAATCTCCAGAAGCCTCTGTCAAAACAGAGAAAAAGAAGATCATTGCTAGACACAAGTACACAGGTGAGTGTGAAACTCGAGAAAAAGTGAAGTTCTGTTAATTCTCATAATATTTTTTCAGATGTCCAAAGAATGATGTCCGAAAAAAACCATTTGGAGATCCATTAGGACTCGAGCAAATTCTGGCTGAAGGCGGTTCCGCTCGAGTGATAGATGGTGATGGATTCTGTAACAAAGTCGATGTCTACTCCTCCGAGTATCTCTTCGAGGAGTCTGTTGGCCTGACCAAGAACTACGAAGATGCTGGTTTGGAATCAATTGGTCCATATCCAAAATTCGTCAAATTGCCGAACATGTCTCATTACGAGAAGAAAATTGGAAAAAAAACTCTGTACCCGAAACCATATGGAGACCCACTGGGTCTTCATGATTTGCACCGGGAGGATCACAAATCAGGAATGATAATCAGGAGACTGGAGAAGGCCGAGTCTGATGGCCTCTCTAAAGGATCTTCAACACAACAACATGTCCAGTCCAACATGTCCAGATGTCCAAGAAAAGAGCCTTCGGGAACAATTGCTCGAGCTCAAATTCAGTGGAAGGGCACATGGGCGGAAGGCAGACGCGACGATTGCATGGAGAACAAGGTCAGTTGAACAATTTGACAACACTTCCAAAAACTCCCTATTTTCTTTACAGAAGCATTCTCAATGACCGAGAAATCGGAGACCTTCGAAGGCTCGGAAACCGACAACTGGCCAATGCCCAAGAGAAAGTCACCGAAGACTTGAGTCCCATTCGTCAAATTGCCGAACATGTCTCATTACGAGAAGAAAATTGGGTCTCTGTACCCGAAACCATATGGAGACCCACTGGGTCTTCATGATTTGCACCGGGAGGATGACAAATCAGGAGGGATAATCAGGAGACTGGAGAAGGCCGAGTCTGATGGAATCTCTAAAGGATCTTCAACACCGGCGGTCCAACATGTCCAGATGTCCAAGAAAAGAGCCTTCGGGAACAATTGCTCGAGCTCAAATTCAGTGGAAGGGCACATGGGCGGAAGGCAGACGCGACGATTGCATGGAGAACAAGGTCAGTTGAACAATTTGACAACACTTCCAAAACTCCCTATTTTCTTTACAGAAGCATTCTCAATGGCGGAGCAATCGGAGACCTTCGAAGGCTCGGAAACCGACAACTGGCCAATGCCCAAGAGAAAGTCACCAAAGACTTGAGTCCCATTTTTCCAGTTGCTTTAATTGTTGATTTCCTCAGTCCACTATTCTCTCCAGTTTCTTGTTTTCAAGTGTCATCTGTTTCTTTACCGGTTTTTCTGTTGAATGGTGCCATAATTTCCCCCAGTTAGCATCGATTTCACTTTGATTCTCATAGGTTAAATATGGCCAATGCGCCCCACAATTTTAATTGCCCCCTCCATTGTCATCCGTTTTTTTTCCGGTTTTACTGTCAAATGTTAATTGACAAAACCCCCAGCCCCCAGCTTATTTATTTCTTCTCCGGGTTTTCCTGGTTCTCTCTTTTAATCTCATCTGTTAAATAAGGCCTTCAAAACTAGGAAATATATAAGCAGCATGTGCTTTTGATACTTTTTTCGAAATCACACACCGTTCATGAATTTTTGAAAGTTTTGATCGAAAATGTGAACATTCTTGATGATTTTTCAGAATTTCTTCTTATTCTGAATGATAGTCGAAAATTTGACGTTTTTGCGAAAAAATTCGAAAAATTTGAAGTTTGGACTTTTCATATCCCCCTTTTTGTTAATTTTTTTTGCCAGTACCTGCATTTTATTGCATTTTTTGTTTATTTTCTCTTAAAAAACTGAATGTTTTTCTCTAAAACAAAATGAAAAACGTCTTATCATTTCAACAGTTCAATAATCTAAACAACTAGCGTCCCCCGCCTTACGGCGGGCTCCGCAGTACTCGGCTGCGCCTCGTGCGCGGTGTCATTCAAAACACTTTTTAAGAAATTCAGTTTTTCCGAATATGAAAAGGTACTCATTTCTTGGAAATTCTTTGTGTTCAAATTCCCCCCTTTTCAAAAAATCCTTTGTTTTGCACAATTTCCCATCTGCCAATAATTACACCTTTGGGAGACGTAGAACAGAGAGAAGGGTACATTTATACTTCAAACGGTTCATTAATCCCATAATTGTGTGTTTAAATTAAGTGACAGATGGGTCAGCTAAACCAAAAAGGACGTTTCGCATTCGAATATGCTCTGTCGTTCCCAAAATCCTGCCCATCTCTCATAGGCTCATTCTTATGAGTACAATCAGTATAACACGCGATAGCCAACTGGATGGCCGTCAAAAAATATTCTTATTTTTATTGAATTAAACTAAATATTTTTGGTTTTCATCACTTTGAAGGTAAGAATTTATATTCGAAAAGTGTATAGTGTTTGCATTGATCAATTCATTTTAGAAACAAACTGAACTGAATCCATTCAAATTTTTGATAAACATTTTTAGATCCCTAAACAAAAAAATTGGTCAAAACAGTCTGAAAACATCAAACATTGATAATTATCAAATCTATGTTCTTCAGTACTTTCCAGATTTGCCCAAAACAAGATTCATTTTTTTTTGAATTGTAGAAAAAGGTGTGTTTTAGGATCAAATTTATGCGTTAAGCAACGTATGGCATTAGTTACTTTTTTTCAATTCAAAGTATGCACTTGTCTGTCTCACTTGCTGACCACTTTTGATGAAATCGTAAAAAATAGACAGGAAAAAATGTGTGAATGTGAACAAACGATCTACGTTGAATCTAGTATTATAAAGTAGCGCTTGGAATAATAAACATCGATTTTGGTTTGGAATTCCAGTCTTCAAACTCACCACAACTCACTTTTTACTTTTCTTGAAACATTTTTTAGAAGCCGCCAAACTCAAATCCTCAACATGTTTTGACTTTGGTGATGAAGACAAAGAGAGAGGCTGAAGTCCAGGCTATGAAAGCCGAAGAGAAGACGGAGGAAGAAGACGAAGATTTTGTTAAAGTTTGAATGTAAGTTTTTTTTTGTAAAAGTGCACTCAAATGATACAATCTTGTACTTGAGTAGTGGATATTTATTTAGAAAGTTTTTTTTCAGGCAAGATCAGAATCAGACAATATAAATGTCGTGCATGTCGTCGCCTCTCTCTCTCCTTCATCAGTATTCTCTTCAGTTTCCTCTGAATACACTCAACATCTTAATGAAGAATCTGCCAGGCGAGTGTCTGAAACCAATCCACTGTTCCAGAATAATAGTTTGAATAAATTTCAGAATCGCCTCGCCTCACTTCCTTTCATGAACCTGCTCTTCCAACTGTAGAGATCTTGCTACACCACGTCAACCGGACTTCCGCACATTTTTCTCAATCTCATTTTGAAACTGATTTTAGTTTTCAACACCCCCCCCCATCTTTCTTGAATTCCTGATTGTGAGACTTTCCTACCTTCTTTCCTGTAACCCTCCTCTTTTTAAAACTTTTTTCAATTTCCATTTTGCGTTCTCTTTTTCTCCCCCTCTATTTTTGAAATTTTGTGTAATCATCACGAAGCATACTTTATGTAAAATCCATATGAATAATTGAATTGTAAAAACTCCAGTACTCTTACATTTCAATCAAAGGCACTATCTGTAAGAGTAAGAATGTTTGTGTTGGGCCGTTGCAAAAAGTTGAGTGGTTTCAATTCGAACTCTTTTCACAGCATATGTAGCCCTATAGTAGTGATTTTAATTATTGAAGGGCAGATTGTCACTGACACAATACAAAAAAACGATAAATAATAGGAGGTTTAATAATTGTGGGGTGTAGGGTGAGATATTTATCAAGGTTTGGTAGAAGTAAGTTTGACTTGAATTCAATTGAAAAGATTTTGACAGGAAAAATTGCGGTAGGCAATGATTTCCAGCAATAACTCCTAGGATAGCTCTGACTTCTGTAGGAGAATAACTTTTTCAGTCCAAGTTTCTTGTTTTAAATCTTTTGAATGAATACGTATTTTCGTTAAAACAAAAATTCTTTGTTAACATACATCAGCAACTTCCTCGTGAATGACACAATTTTTAAACCAGAGACGAATGAAAGCAAAACTTTTTTCCAGAAACGCAAAAGTTGCGTGTAAATCAAACCTCCGTTCTCGGCGGGAAAAAAGCGAGAAATGAAACTTTGTATCTGAAAAGGTCAGCCAAACACAAAAACAACCATGTCGAAAAACAACTCCTGTGCTGAGAAATCAAAACGACAACCGGCAAGCTCGAAAATTGCAGAATATTATGAGCCAACCTACCAATTTTGATAGATTGCGAAGTGATCTCCCACCATTTTTCTGCCAGCAGTCAGAAGGAAAAAGTGTGGGAAAGGGAGGATGCAACAACAACACTGCAAAACGAGAGACGCAGACACTTTATTTCTCAACACTGCCTCTTGAACATTCGGCAAGCGGGGGAAAGGGTGGCAGATAACTTCACGATGCAAAAAAACAACTTGGAGCTAAGGAAAGTTTTTAAGAATATTTTGACGGAAATGGATAAAACGGCAAACATGATTCATTTTGATACTAATTTTGAGTAGAAATGTAAAGAAAGAACTGAATTATGATTAAAAACAACAACAAAAAAAGAACAGCATAATCACTATTAAACAACATAGCGCGGATTTCTTCCTTAAAAATGACCCCCTAACATAAAAGAAAACCCAAATTTCCATCTCAACTTCAGAAGAATACCTGTGTCAAAACTCCACTCTTTGGACACATCGACACACAGACAGATTGCAACTAAAGTAAGACATTGGGAAGGCAGTGAAGAGGAGAAAGGTAACATTTCTCCTATCATTTTTCCTATGCGCGCATCCTTTACCCCGTCTTCCCTGATATTGAAAAAAAAACCTACTTTTCTAACTGGCGGAATATTCTGAAAATGAAATTATTTTTTGAAATTTGTAATCTAAAATTGATAAACTGGCAAAAGTTATACATTTCAACACTGGCTCCGCGTCAAGTCGTGAAGAATCGTCCTCTCGCGTGTCAGGATGGAGAAAACTTATTTTATTGAAAACAACAAATACGACATGGGTTTATGGCGAGCGGCCTTGACAATTAAGACGTTTTTTTACTCACAAAGTGTGTGAAAAGCTATGTGTTTTTGTCAATATGCTCAAAAAGCTATAAAGAAGTTAAAAACCTGTTGAACTTGAAATTCATATCGCTGCAAATTCTTCAAAAAAATGAATTATACACGTAAACCTTGCTTCATTTGACAAAAAGTACTCGTAACTAGAAATTCAGAAATAAAACTTTTTAAATAATAGAAAGACGCGGTGGAAAGAATCACTTTCTGGGGGATTACGGTGGGACCTAGTTGAAAGAACTGAGGTGAGCTGATATTGACAATTTAAAAAAGACGAGTTGTGACGTGAACTTAATAGAACAATTGGAAAGTTTGAAAAGTCAGAATAGGGATTGGCATGGAAGATGGAAAGTTGGAAAGAGTGGAAAAACGAACAAACAGCCGATAAACAAATAATTATTGAAAATGGCGGTTAATGAGAGAAAGAGACTTGACACGGTTCGAAACAAGAATTGAAATTTTTAGAAAAGTCACAAAAACTAGAATTCAATTCTGACGGCGTCTCTTGCCTTTTTTCTCATTTTCTTCAATATCAGTGCCAGAGAATTGACGCATACGGCCGGTGGTAGATGGGGTCGAGGATCCAGTGCCCGCGGCTGTCTCCTCATTATTCGACAAACGAAGGTTGGCGAGTGGTGCCTTCTTGGCTGATGCGGTCGCCGAAGAAGATATCTTCCGATGACCGGCTCGTCCTGAGGATGCGGAACGTGGTGGTGGAGCTGGAGTATTCTGGTCGTTCATTTCCGGACGTCTTCTTGATGCGCTCCCTGAAAATGAACAAAAATCATGGTTTTCTTCTAAAATTTCAGAAAACAACTCACTTTTCACAATGTTTCGATCCGCAGTGATTGTTGCTGCTGGAGTTTTTGGAGCAATTGGTTGAGGATGACTGGGAAGACGACGACGACTCTTTGCTTGAGATGCGACAGGAGTCATAGCAGTTGCAGCAGAAGTTGATGTTGACGAAACGTCTTTTGATTTCGGAACACACGACTTCGAGCGAAGACGTTGTTGAGAAAGTTCCTTCGTTTGTTGAACTGGAGCTTCGTTCTCGCGGGCCTGGAATTTATGATTTAAGTTAAGTTTTTGTATCAAAACTTCTACTCAAACGCTTTCATTTCAGAATGAAAGAAAAATGAACACTTGTCGAAGCCGGAGTCGACAAAGCAAATATTTTGAAGACCATGTTCAGAATTTTTGCTAGTTCTGAATTACAGTCGAGAATTTGACTACTTTGCAATAAAAACTACAAAAATTCGAAAAGAATTTCATTTTAGGCGCCAATTACCCGACCCCGGCGTTGACAACCATGGAAAAATATTATTTTCGAAATAGTTGGCCAGTTTTGATAAACTTTGGTAACTGCATCAGTTTGATCTGTGTGACAACTGACACTCACCCCAAAAACTATTATATAATTTCTCAAAACTTACGGTCACTTGTTCTCCGATTCCACGTCTACTCAATGCCGTCACCTCGATATCTAGTTTCAAACGACTACGCTCCAAGGGGCAACCAAAAATATTCGCTTTGTGCTTGACACATCTCAATGGAACAACCGAATCCTTCCAATCACAGTCGAATGGAAGAGTGACCTCTTCGTCTCTTCTGATAGACTTCGTCGCCACGACCATTATGCCCAAACAGCCATCAGTTCCTAGAATGTGTTTTAGGACACAATTTGGCTCACATGATCTCCTCGTGACCTTCACATCATTCCCAAGTTCAGAAGTGTCGATACAAATGGCATCTCTCCGTTTCGATGTCAATCCGTTGTACTGGAAAATGCTATTCCCTCCACCGGCTGGTCTTTCCACTTCAGTCGAAAGTGCCACGTGTCCATTCAATTCCAAGATGATTTCATCAGCTGCAATGTTCTTCGAGGCTATCAATGCCTCCTCACCGCACTCAAGAAACATTCGTCTCGCATTCTTCTTACGACGTAAGTCTTGAAGGAGATCGTTGGCATCAGCACTGGTTCGTACCATTTGGACGAGTAGAGCGGTGACGAGCGATGAGTACTCGTTGAGTTTATTGGGATGAACCCATGGTGGTAGCGGCGGTGGTGGTTGGAACTTGCGAGGCTGTGTTTTTCGAGGCATTGAACCGGATCGTTTTAATTTCCTGAAAACATTGAAGAATTTAATTATAACTTCAGAGGGAGGCAAAACAAACGATCGAAGCGGTTGAAGAGAAGAAATATTCGTTTAAAAAAGTAAAATATTTCAATAAAACGTGAAAACAGCAAAGAAAGTGGAAAAAATACAATAAAAACATGGTTTGTACCGGCAAAACAACAGAGACGGAGAGAAAAAAACAATTAGAAAAAAATCAATAAAAAATCCCCCCAAATGGGGGCTGTGTGAGAGGGGTCACAGGGGACTATGCGGGCAACAAGTGTGACATAGAGAGTCACGCGACGCAACCGCTCGCGGATGACGGCATACGCGTCGTAGCGAGAAGGTTGGGGGTGTGTCCCAACAGGGTGGTACAACCCAAATATGAACCTAATGCTACTGACCCGGTGTTTCTTGACTGCATTCTCGAGAGCACTCCGGCCGCGCGCATTTGGTGTAGCCGTCAACGCAGATGCCTCTCACGCATGGTGTGATGAGTTCGTTCCCGCCAGGTCCGAATTCTTTTTGGTTTTTTATTTCGATAAGAACATATACAGCCAGTATATGAAAGTTGTAAATAACATCGTTGTAGTCGAGATTTCGTAGATCTAAAGGGTCAAATGATAGTCTGCACCAATCTTATCGACACTGTTCACAACGCTTCAATTCTATCATAATAGATGATTGCGTTCAAACTTTGACGGTCCGCAGCTTCATCTCAAAAACTCAAAAGAATACTGTAAGTGCATTTTTTGAAGAAGAGAATAGGAAATCCGAATTTCTAACAAGGGAATTTAATTTTCGTGTGCCTTGAGAATTCTCTATAAATGTGAGCCTCGATAGTTTCGAGTTTGCTCTTTTGAGTAATAATAATTGAAAAATGCGAAACTTTCGAAAAAAGAAAACTATTGAAGAAGTGATGGTGATTTGTAAATGAGGAACTTGTGTTGTAGCTCGGTTATCTTCAAAAATGTAAAAAATTCTAGGATTAGAGGAAGGAGGTGGCATCGCCGCCGATTGGTCAAAACTTGAAAATTGATATTTCAATGATCCCTTCCCGTTCGAAAAAGAAAAAAACAAAGTGACTGTTCTTCCTGTTAGAAAAGTAGGAATTATGTTATGGAACGGATTGCTCAGAGTCAATCGGAAAAGTCCTTTTTTCTCTGTTACATTTCATAAGGTTCGGGGTTGGCATTAGATCGCGCCTTATCAATGACGTTTTCAGCGACTCTATGGGTTTGTTGAAACTTATAATTTTATTTTGACATACTTAGAGCAGGAAGGCGGCATCGCCGCCAATCAGTAGAAAAATTGATATCTGAATGACCACTCGCTTTTTGGGGAGGTTCAAAAACCACTCATTCTAAATTCCATGTTCAGGATAGAAAAGTCATTAAGAGATTTTACAATTGTGTTCTGCCGGAACGAACTGCTGAACTTACGAAACTATCAACAAGTGATAAAAGTTATATACAATCTAGAAGTAGGAAACAATTTTGATACCCTGACTCTCTGAATCATTTAAGAAGCGCCGCAGACGCTGTTAAACTGAGTGATCTAGTAAAGGAGATTGAGAAGCCGTAGGCTGGCTGCGTCAATAGGCCGGTATTGGATATTTACAATTTCGAATGAACAGAGCTGAAAATTACTAAAATTGTCAGCGGTCAAAACCCCCATAAATTACCATTTTGAAAGCAAGAAATACGCGCGTGCTCGCAAGTCAACGCAGCAAACATTAACACATGGAGGTGAGTCTAGAAACTCTGTCGACTTTGAAAATATAATTAGAAAATCAAAATCAAATTTGATAAATGATATATTTATTTGTATAACAAAACTTTGATTTACATAAATTCCAGCACAATTAAGTCTCATACAATTAACAATTTCACTTTAATTAAAATTCGTTGTTTTTCTCAACAGTATTCTTCTTTTCGTAAACCAGATTGCAACCTGTGCAGAAGTCAACCCGATTTCTGCCGCAAACTTCTCTTTTTCTGGTTGCTCAATAGTCGATTTCTCATTAAATCGTTTTTCCAACTTTTTATATTGTTCGGATGTGTATTTCGCGTACTTTCTGAATTCAGGTTTTGGGAGAGGTGACAGATCAGACGAATTCTGATAACCATGTTGAGGAAGCACTGGGGCAGGGGAATTGGCTGGAAGCGTACTGTATAAATTATAATTATTATGTTTGTAGTAACTCAAAAAAACTTCAAACTTACAACAATGGAGCCAGAGGTATTCCAATAAATGGTTGGAAAAATCCAAAAACTGGAAACATGCCATTCGCCCGATGCCCATTGATTGAACTAGTTGCACCAAAAGAGCCATTTGACGAAATCGTGTTAGGTGTTGAATTGACAGCAAGCAATGGGGTTTTTTGTTGACATTTGTTAAGAATCTTGTCAATCGAGTGGTGGTGAGCAGCATTTTGTTTCTTCTCGGTCAGGTTTTCGCATTCCGATTCATCAGTTGCACTTTCCGCAGCCGGGCTAACAGGAGAGTTTTTGGAGAGCAGTGAAGAAAAGGAAAAGTTTCGATTCGCCGGTTTATTTGGTGGTGGTGTTAATGGTTGCTTACTTCCTTTGACTGCCTTTCTATTTCTTCTTCTATTTTTAAACCAACAGTTCACTTGCTCCCCAGACAGACCAATTTCGGCACCTAGTTTCTCTCTTTCAATTTTTTTAATTTTGTGGCTTTTATTGTATCGCTCCTCCAGTTTCTCTAGCTGATGGACATTATGCAATGTTCTTGTCTTTCTTGGTGTTTTTGTTTCTTCGTTTGCTAGTCTGAAATTATTTCAATTTAGATTATGAAAGCTGAAAAATGACTTACATGCTTGAGTAGTTTGATTGCTGATTTGTAGCTTGTTGGGGCATCCTACATCCTACTTTGAAAATATATTGGAAGATCAGAATAGATAGATGTCGTTAGATACTGGAAGACTTGGTGAATAAGACCAAATATGGTGAAAGGGGCGGCCGCTTACCTTATGTTTGTCATAACATAGGGAGGAGTGGTCTTACTGTCGTCATCAATCATTTTTACACAATTCAAACAAAATGTTGGATTCATTGTTCTAGTGACAGCCGAAGTGCAATATCAGGGAGATGAAGGGTCTGTAATTAACATCTGTTATGGGAAAAAGGAAAATCACATCCCTCACACCGCTGATAGACCTTTCTTTCCAGCTGTCTTGCGGCTCGTATTTGCATAATCAATCAGATTTTGGTTCTTTCAACCATACGCTCACTAAATAATACCAAACTCATGAAATATGAAGGAAACAAATGAATTTGGAAATGTAGGGAAAAGACGAGAAAAAAAAATTGGTAAAATGTATGAAGAATTGTGACAACTCGCATCGAAGACGCCGCGCCAGCGCACCAAAAGCGCGCCGGCGCGCTGAAGGCACGCCAGATACCGTACCTTCTAATTATTACTCATACAGCACACTGAAAGCGCACCAAATAACAAGCCGATAATGCTAAATAAACTTGTATCAGGTGTGAATATCAGGCTAAAAGAAAGGGGTCTTATCAGAAGTACATCTCCCCCTATAAATAGTGATCCACCCTTCGTTCTCAATAAGCCTTGTATTCAGATAGTCTAACGTATGATTGTCAAACAATTTCTTCCTATTTTTATTGAAACATTCTATCTTATTCAACTTGTTTTTTTTCTAGAGGTGGGCGTGTGTGTTTTCATTGTTCAATTAAAAGTACGGTTTCAGAAAGAATCAACTGTATTTTCAGATGATTTAGAAATGAACCGCCAGCAAAAATTCGTTCTAAACTGGCTCCATCAGGTCTTGATCGCCGGCCTCCAGGTTAGTTATAAATTGGAACGTGTTAGAATTTGCTTTACCATTTCTTAGGTAACCGCCTTTGTTACGGGAGCAAAATGGTCCTTCCGTCCGTGTTATGCCACGACCTTCCATAAGGTACAAGGGATGACGCTCAGCAATGTATTTGTCGACACACACCACACGATTCAAGAAGCAATGTTTTACGTGGGCTGCAGTAGAGTGCGCACTGGTAATGGTTTACACATTGTAGGACCGGTCCCCAAGTCTATCAAATTCAACCAAACAAGTACTAGAAAATCAGTTCTAAACAAAAACGGCAAACCCCTGGAGAGCGGCATTGCATTTTTCGTGGGCAAAGGCACACATGTGATTGTGACCTCAAGACTTACTAGGGAATGACTCACACAAAGTATGGAGATACACAACATGAAATATATCACTGGAAAGCTTACGTTTTCCCGATTCCGAATCTATATTCAGTTTTTGCAGTGGCCCTCCCAGTTTTGAGAAATTCGGCTCCAAAGTTTGGGTGAAATTCAGTGCTCAAACTCAAGTTGCCAACCCACGTGTTGCATCAAACACGTAAATCCATTTGGGGGATAGTCAAAGTGGTCGAATGGTCGAGGGGGTTACATGTAGGGTAGTAGGTGGACACTCTATAGTTCGACTCCTTGCCTTTTTACTTCTTTTTTTGTTTTTGTAATCTTTGTTTTTGGGTCCCATGGTCATCACAATGTGTCAGAAATGGGTTTTTAAAGCTTTCCGAGTCCATAGTGACTTCCTATGACGTTTTAAGAAAAATATTTTTTACAAGAAAATTTACTTTTCTGTGACTAAGTCAATGGTGAGAAGGCAGTCGGAAATTTTTTTGAAAATTATATTTTTTAAAGTTTGAAGGTTTTTCCGAAATTCACTTTTCTTATTACGTCGCTAGACACTATATTTGTGGAAACTTCTCTGCTTCAAATGCGACGATTCGAAGTTAACGTCGTAGTCTGAAGAAATTTATCATGTGAACATGTTGGAATCAAATATCAAAACGCATATTCTATTTTTCCTCAAACTTTAAAAAATATAATTCGTAGGATCTGCACAGGATTCACTGATAACAATCTCGTCGCTTTGAAAATGGTAATGGTGTAGAGGAGGACAATCTACAGTCCTTTATTGTGGCCCCCATCAAAACAAGTGTTAGCAAATTCAATAATTTGGTATTAAAAACAGCAAATTTTGAAACTTTACACAATTTTTTTAAAGGTTTGCCAACATTTGGGTTTCACACAAGAAGTCAGTCTCTTTCTAAACAAAAACGGTGAACCATTGGAGAGCGGTATTAGATTTTTTGTTGGCAAAGGCACACGTGTGATTATGATCTCCAGATTCAGCATCCCTGGAAAATCAAGTTCGGGAAGTGCCATATATACTAATATTCGCAACGGAGAAATTGGCACGGTTATAGATTTCAATGCTGTTAAGCAACCCTCTGGTTATATCGAAGTCAAGTGAGTTCAAAATAGGAAAAAAACGGTGCATTAAATTCCGATTTTTCAGATTTCATCGTATTGGAAGATCAGTAAAAATCACTCGTGGCCTACCGCACCAATCGTTCGCGTTCAAAATAGACAACGCATATGCGTTGACAATCCATAAAGCACAAGGGAAGACTCTACAAAATGTCATTCTTGACACATCACTGTCGCGTTTGCCTACAGACACTTCGGACTTTATGAACCCAGGTGCGTTCTACACATCGGCGTCCAGAGTCACGAAAGGCTCAAATTTCCACATAACGGAGCTATGGAACGCCTAATCTTACCACGTCAAGACGCCCTCACGGCCTTAGTCGCGAAACGTGAAATCTAAAATATGAAATAATTGTAATTGTTTTTACTCATTTTCAACGAAAAAATACAATTTACACATTTCTCATTACACTGAATCAATATTGTATATTTATCTAATTTCCAATAAAAAACATGTCAACTACAAAAATGTCGTCAAAACTACAAAAATGGGTGTCTGTAGAGCGCCTCCTTCCTTTACGACGAAAAAATACAATTTTCCACATTTTGCGACAAATCAACGACGCAAGGCGTAAAACAGAATAGGGGTATGTGAGCCGGTGCCTCCCCACAAAGGAGGTGAGGGTGAAACAAAGAAATAGTTGGTCACTCTCTAGACAGGCGCACGTCTGTGTGTCCGGATGTCCTCACGGGGAAAAGACACATGGATGTCCCGCCAGCACTGACTGTCTATGTGTCGGTTTGTCCTTGTATTTCGCAATAGCAACAATATCTGAATTACAGTACCGCTCAAAAGTATATTAAGTTTTGGTTTTTTCAGTTGAAAAGGTCCAACTTTGAGAGTGTGTAATGATAATACTGTCTGTCCCATCAAGTAGATTTTCATTGAATCGTACAGATCAAGAATAGAGCTCCATTTTTGTAGTTGACAACTTTTTTGTACAAGCACTCCCTAGAGAGTTATGTATTGACAAAGTAATTTCTCCCAGAAATCGACCAATTTCAGTGTAAAATAATGCAATTTTTGAGCTGTCGTCTTAAAATGACCATAACTCTCTAGGGAGTGCTTGTATCAGGCTGGTGCATAAGTTTCTTTCTTTTTTTGACTAACTTTTGGACTGAAATTTCTAGAAGACTATTAATTCCCATAATGAGAATTATAGTTGGTTAGTACCTATAACTCATTGTGATTATGCCTGTGACTTGACGTCTGCCATCTGCTTAATCTCAACCGTAAACACGTCAAAACACATAAGGAACCCTTTTTTGGTACCATTCTTCGTCTCCATTTTTTTCCTAGAAACTGTTGACAAGAAAGGGTGAGTTTTTTAAATCGAAAAAAGCAAGAAAAGTTATTTATAAAAAACAAATAAAGACATTCCTACAGAGCTACGCTAGTTCAATGCCCGCCTCTGAAGAAAGGTGAAGATCAGCAATTTAGGGATGTGCGAGTATTTTTGATTTTTCTTTAACGTTAGATAGGGTAACTGGTAGAAATGTTTACCATTGAGTAAAGTAGACATTGACGTTTCTAAATTTACTTTGTTTCAGATGTTCACGCCATTTGTCTTTTTTCGCAAGAAGCGCGAAGTCAACTTCATCAAATTCATATGATTTTTGAGTTTGATGAAGCCTTCTGCCCGTACCTAAAAAGCAATCCTCTAGATTTTTTGCACAATTACAGAGCAATGTATCAACTATTAGTTACATGTCACAAAATATTTCAGACTTGTTTGTGAGCGTTGAGATGAGACCTTGACTTCACTCAGGTCTAGTACACACAATTTTTCAAAAGCGCAAAAACCATTGCAAACACATCACCTAAGTTTTATCATTTAATTTGATTGCTTTGACATAAACTTTTTATGGCATAACTTGCTCGTGTTTCCCTCTAACTTTTACAAATAGTTTGGTAAAAATGTTCTTTCAAATATTTCTGTAATCTGTTTGAACCCAGCTGAACCATGATTTTTCGTTGTTCTCAATGGTCTGATCGTATTTTTTTTGTTTTTAACATTCCGACCAAAAACTGAAATGTGATAACAAGATGAAGTCTTGTTCTATGAATTGCATTTAATTTCTCATAAAGATCCTAGCATTTTGATATCAATGCGGCTAGTGTCAAAAAACTTTCAAGAATAGGCATTTGGTTGGCGACGGAAAAATCCATCGTTTTCACGAGCGGACTGTCTTTGCACCAACTTGAAACACTATGTGTTAGCCACTAAAGAGGTTATACAAATGCTAAAAAAAATTGGGTTGAAAAACAATCTTACTGCTGAGAGACCGAAGACCAAAGTCACACCTTCAAAAAAGAAAGAAACTTATGCACCAGCCTAATACAAAAACGTTTTTAACTACAAAAATGTAGCTCTATTCTTGATCTGTTCAATCCAATAAAAGTCTACTTGATGGGGCAAACATCACACACTCTCAATGTTGGACCTTTTCAACTGAAAAAACCAAAACTTATGTTAATATACTTTTGAGCGGTACTGTATGATGAATAGCGTGACAAATGGCATGAATTACTAATTAGATAACCGCCATTTAAAACCACTTATGCCCGCGAAAAGGTTCATTATCGTCAGGACTTATTGTAAAACGGACACTGAGTTGAAGTTTTTCGAAAAGTTCGCATCCGTTGTTGATGGATCTGATCTAGTTCAAACAACGACTGAAACTCTGCAGCTTTCTCCAATCCGCATCCAACTCGATATCTTCATCCGATGAATCCTGATGAAGGCTGGAGCCTGTTTCAAGACGACCAGATTCTGGTTAAACCTTCGACATCCCGGATATGAAAACGCCCCTACTGGATTCTGGATGCCGCATCGGACATGCGATAAGATGAATGAACTCACATGGATGAACGAGATCGCGAGGCATTCACTATCTAACCGAAAGCTTGAATTGGACGAAACACTGGTTCTCTCAATGGGGATTTTCACAAAGGACAAGAAATCAATACCTGGTCCTGATTCCCAAGTCCCCGAGACCATCGTTGTAAGTGTTTAAATTACGTTTTCTTTATACGAATGTAGATTACAGAAAATGTTCGGGCTTCACCATAGTCACAATGTGGTCGGAGATTCTCAGTTACTCTCAAAAGTTGTAGCAATGGGGAAGTTTTGGAGCACCATGCAGAGCTGTAATGACCACACGGAGAAGAAAATGACCAACAAACTACAGAAGGTCATAAAAAAATGGAAAGGTTAGAGATTTTTTACAGAAAAATCATATTGAAAAACAATTGTTTAAGGCATTCAACAATAGATGCGAAATTCAAATGGAACGAGCAATGGTCCTTCTGGATGAGACTGGTATGGACATTGACCAAATGGAACACAATTTAGAGGGTCTGGAGAAATTGACAGAATAGTTCGGCAATAAAGGCAAGGTCGAAAGAATGAAGTGATCAGGACAAATAAGAAAATGACACAAACATAGTTTTGAAACAAAACGAGAACATTAAATTATGAGAATTGGTGACTTTTAAAAAGTAAAGAAGAAATACAAGAGAGACAAAGAAGTAAATCACTTTGAATCTGTGAAATGATCGGCTAAAACTGTATTCCATTTTTTGATGGAATTTGGCTCTTTCACTCGGAAAGTGAAATCATCAGTCGTCCTGCCTTTCTTCGAGAATGCAAAAACGAATCCATCCTTTTCCTTTGACCGTTGCACATTATGGCTCCCAATATTCCTTTCAAAGATCGGCTTGAAATCCAGCTTCTGTTTGACAAAGACAAGGCGGTTATCGTTCTTGAGCCATGCATAGGCCTCTGTCTCCATCGCTCCAGACCTGGAAAAACAAAATTTATTGATTTTGAAGATGTCAGTTGTATGCTACCTCAAGTACACGAATCCAAACGCCTTCGTTTCCTTTTTTCTTTCTTCCAAGTCAAATTTTTTCAGGTCTCGTTTCTTCGGCTCTTTGAAAAGTTTTTCTGCAGCCTTCACCTCCTGGAAAATAATTATTGAATGAGATGGTATAAATAAATAATTTTCCCACTCACCTCTGTTTTTCCGGTCTTCACATACAGTTTTCCTTTTCTGCTCAGTTTCAGCTCCTCCGGAAACAAAGTTCCCGTTACATCTGAAATTTTAGCTTCATTATTTTTGAATTTTTAAACTAATTAGCTTACAATCATCCAGAATTTCCTCGAAGCAGTCTGGACACACGATTTGCTTCTCGAACTGGTACTGGGAGACTGGAGCGAAACCGGTGCACAGCGGACAAATGCTCTGAAATGTGTTCTACATGTAGTTAGACTTATGTTGCTGTGATGCTAACAAATAATCTATTCAGATGAAAACTTTTTGTATAAACTAACCAAGCCGCATCTTCTACAATAGTTTCGTTCCTCCGGAGATTTGAATTTGTCCGAACACTGCTCCATCAAACACTCGCCAGACTCCAGAACCCAGACAGGTTTCAAAAACTTCTTCTTAGCCTCCACAATTTTCTTATCGTATCCGATCCGATTCTTCATCTTCTCCTGGCTATCCAAAATAGCTTTGATCCAATCCGTCTTCAATTTCCCATTCTCGAAAAGGAAGAAGAATCCTCTCTGTGTCGTGGACACTTTCAGAACTTTCTCGTACTCTTGGTATTGATCGATTTCGATCTCAATTGTGTTGAGATCAAATTCATAGAAGTCCTTCTCGAATGTGCAGCCTGGGTCCTTTGAGTTGGTGAGTCGGCAGACCAACATGCAATCCGTGAAGAGGATGAGGTAGCGCTCTTGAAGTCTCATTCCGTTGTCGCTCCACACTCTCTCTTGAAGAAGCAGTTTCCGAGCTTTTTTGAACGTGTCGAACCGACCCTGAAAAATAGTGAAAATGGGATTCAAACATAAGTAAAATAGGCTTCAAACATAAACACATAAGAGTCAGACACACAAAAGTGTCAAAGCAAACTTCTTACCTGCAAACGTTCATGGACCTTCCTTGTCTCGTTTTCAGTGGCTGTTGCCATTTCCGCTTCTACGATCGTTATGACATCTTTCAATTTCTTCACTGCTTCTTCTGCTTTCTTTTTCATCTCTGATCCATCCGAGAAGCATTTTCCGAATTCCTCCATAAGAAAACCATATCTCATGATGGTTTGATGTATTCGATCCAACTGGTTCTGGAGATTCAGATGGCCTCCTCGCTTGAAATGCTTCTCTTCGAACTGAAATTTTCAGAATAACTTTGATTGTCTCTAAAATAATTATTACCTTCTTGAGAGCCAGGTCCAGTTCCTTGTCGTTCGCTCTGCTGAGTTTCACTTCTTCCACCAATTCTCTTTTCTCTTTTAGGAACGGAATAAAGCTTTTTAGTACATCCGCATTCTCGATGATCACGGTAGCGAGTTGAGGGTCCTCTTGAATACTTGAGAAATCAACCACATCGAATCCGTCCGTGAACGCAGTATGGAAACCTTTTATCATCTTCATCTTGTTCACAATTTGGAGCAAAATGTGATCTCCCTGCTTATGCGGCACGAGAATTTTAGCCAGTTTGCCTCCTTGCGTTTTCAAGTAGCTTGGCAGTTCCTGGAAAAACAAAATAAAATTTTTTATAACATAAAATTAGTGTGATACCAACCTCGGTAATAACGCGAAGAAGATGTGTAAGGTTTTTCAGCTGACCTTCAAACTCCAGACCGAGTCTCCTTGATTTCTCCAATTTCCGCTGTGCATCATCCATTTTTGTGGTACTCGTCGATGCAATCTCATCCGAATAATACAACTCTTCTTTTTCTTCAAAGTCAAACTGACTAGAACTTCCTTCGAGTTCAGTTGACATTGCCGAGTTGACAGACAATTGTTTGGAGAAAAGTTGGGAAATGGAGGGCAGTCTGAAATTGCAAAGCATTTTTAGAAGAAAGTTACAACAGCATCTTGACAGTTGCCTGGTCCCCGACTACGCCTCTGTTTCAAGCTGAACCGGAACCAATGATCGCATCAATCAGTATGGTTAATCCAATATTTTATTTTGAATATTACTTTCTGTCATCTATTCTTTTGCCTATTTCTCTAAACTACTGCAATAACTCTACAGTTCAATATCTTCTACAGATCAATCGCCATTTCTTATGTTTTTTTTCTGTTATTCTCTCTGTCAATAAATAAATATATATATATATATATAATATCTACCATTCGTCTGTCCGCGCGCTGACACACGGCAAACGAATGTTACCGTAACCGCCCTACATTTTTCCTGGCTTATTAATTATATATTTCTTTTATAGTTCACATTTCTAATTTAAATTTTTGTGCTATGCGGATCACTTATGAGTAAATTGAGTAAAAAATAAACGGTGTACAGAAAAAATGGATTTTGCAAACTTCTGATCCACATTGAACGTCAAGAAAATCTTGAGCTATAAAGCCCTCCTAGATGACATCTGACCAGCAGTTTACTTTCTTAAAAAAGAAGGGCAAGAAGAAAATTCAGAAGTTGATGGACATAAGGATTTTGCGTCTTACCTGCTCGAAATTCGATTTCTCAATCTCAGCGACATGCCGAACGTTTCATTCGTTTCCTTGATTGATGGCGATGGTGGTGTGGAAACGGATGGAGAGAGTGAGAACGATGGAGCCTTAGACGAGCTGCAATGAATTGTCTGGTCATTTTGTAATGTTTGATACTTATTTCTATTTTAAGAAATTAGGGTTAAACGGTGAAATATTTTTTAATGATCTTACCTGCTTGATGGTCGTTGTGTCAGATTGAATGAATGTCCTTTTTCTCTGACCATCTCAAAAGCGTCCTCCGTTAATGGGGATGATGAAGTAACCGACGATCCAGACGAGGTATTGGCGAATGATTGATCCTTTGAGAAGTTTGCAGACATGATCCTGGAAAATTAGTCATTTTGTTTACTGATATTCATACGAAAAGGTTTCAGTTGAAATGCTCCAACTTTGAGAGTGTGTGATGGTAATTTGGATACCGTAAAAAATTTACTAGAAGCGATCCTTTTTTAGAGGCGCACCCTAACAAGCGGTTTGAATAATAGTGGAGCACCCTCAAATAGAGGCGCGTTTGAAAAACCAAGACGCATGCGCCTACATTACAGTTTAACGGTGGTCATTAATTTCATTCTAGTCTAATTTTTCAACAAAAAAAATAGAAGTTTCGGAAAAGGCAAAAACAGGTCAAATGGCATTTCAATCAGAGAACAATATAGAAAACATAACTAATTTTGTGACTCATTCTATCAAATGTGTTTTTTTCGGTGAAAAATTGTTATTGTTTACATAAGAGTATCAGAAAATCTGAGGCTTTGTTTCATGGAAAACTGTGAGTAATCAAAAAAATGACTCAGCTCCACGATGTGTCCTACAATCATAAGTCTTTTCCTACAATATCGGAAAACACAGGCGTGAGATTATGAATGATGTTACCGTAATTACACAAAGAAGCTACAGTATCGGTCTAAATGATATGGATCTTGGCCGTTTTTAGTTGAAAATGATTAATTTCGAGAATGTCTCATGATCAGGGTTGTTTGGAGTCCACGAATTGAATACTCGACTGCTCCGATTTTTCGACTTTTTTGGAAAACTTCTTCGAAAAAAAATCGGAGATTCTCGGAGAATTTCGGAGAATCTCGGAGAATTTCAGAGAATAGCGAAAAATTCCGGAGAATTTCGGCAATTTTCGGTGGGTTTTGGAGAATTCCGTACTTTATTTCACTTAAAATGAGAAAAATATTCTAGCTTGAACAGACTGCTGAAAATTTATAGTTTATAAGATTAAATTTAACAAAATTTGAAGAAAAGCCAGAAAGAATTGAAAAATTCGGGAGAAGAGCGTTCCCGAATCACTGGCAATCGATTTGTGGCGTGAGGGGAAGGAGACATGGTACAGTCGGTTGTGACTCATTTTTCTTTTTCTTTGTTTATGATTGAATGAACTCCGAATTTTTTTGTTGGTTTATGAATATTTTTCGTTAAGTTTTTCAGTTTTTCTATCATTTCTAATAAACAATATATGATAAGTTTGAATATCATTCAATTTTCAGATCTTCCTCTCCAAAATTTATATGCTGCGCTTATCTTACCGGGGAAGTCTTTAGAGACGCGGGTTTCTGAAGACTTGAATTTCTCTCCCGATCTCAAGCTTGGGATTTCTTCAAACTACAGGAATCCTCTTCTTCCGATCCTACACTGTCCGGATCCTGAATTTGAAATCTTCTCAAACTACAGTATAACTCTCCAGATCTTGAATTTGCTTTTTTTTTCAAACTACAGTATTTCTCATACTTGTCAACGGGCCGAAACGGGCCGAGACGGGCCGGCTCGTAACTTGCGTCAAAATGAATATTATGAGCTGAAAAATATACCAAAATGTAGATCTAGACGAGTTCTATGTCCGTGACCTACTACGGGCCGGATGGTTATTCGTTAATGTGCCGCGGGCCGGGAAAAAGTGCCAAAAAACGCAAAAATGGCCAAGAATACCATTCTATCCCGACCCGCGGCATATTAAGAAATAGTCATCCGGTCCATAGTAGATCACGGACATAGAACTCGTTGAGATCTACATGTTTGTATGTTTTTCAGCTTATAATATTCATTTTGACGCGAGTTTCGGGCCGGCCCGTTGACAAGTATGATATTCCCCTCGCTATCCTAAAGTAACCCAGATCTTATATTTGGATCTATTCAAACTACAGTATCCCCTCTTCCGATCTTACAGTAATCTCGAACTTGAATTAGTGATATTTTCAAACTACAGTATAACTCTATATATCCTGAATTCGTGATATTTTCAAACTACAGTATTCCTTTCCCTATTCTAAAGTAACCCAGATCCTAAATTTGAATCTGTTCAAACTACAGTACTCCCTCTTCCGATCCTACATTACTCCGATCCTGAATCTAGAATCCTTTAAACTACAGTACCATTCTCTCCTTCTTTCACAGTTTCTGGATTCAAGATCGGGGATACTGTAGGCACAGAAAAGGGGGGAGGGCACTGTAGTTTGAAAAAATCCTGAATTCAGGATCAGGAGTACTGTTGGATCGAGATCACACTTTTTTCCCTCTATTTCTTACAATATTCTTGTTTTTCTCATGTACGTTTTCATGATCGGTTTCTTAAACCAACAAAGTAGTTCTTTTTTTCCAAGAAGTTTGTGAATTGTGGTTCAATTTCAGATCCCCACACCAAGTTGCTTTTGTCTTCATATTTTTGCCGCGTCAAATGTTTTTTGAACCACCAAACGACCACATGCTCCGAGTGACAAGCAATACTATCCCCCAGCTGCATAAACGTCTCCCTCTTTAATTTTGTATGTATTGTTTCGATGTTTCTGAAAAGGATTTAAAAGTCTAGTTTTCAACTAATAGTTCAGAATTCAATAAAAAGCTGAAAATGTTTGATAATTCAAACACGTTTACTCTGAAAAAACTTCGTTTCGACATTTTCCAACTCCTTTTTCGTATACTCTTCAATTTTTCTTAACTTCATACCAAACGTTTATAATTTTTTGCAGAATACCAGCTGAGCTCTTTTGAATCTAAAATTGACCTTCTTTTACGTTTCCTGTCATCTATCTTCTTCAACACCACCCCATGTTTTATGTATGAGAAACACACAAGAACAAGGAACCGAGCAAGGCAACCGACCATTTTCCTCCGTCGGCTTCTGCCAATCCTTCTTGCTCTTCTCTCAACGCCGAAAGGTCTCATATTTTTCCTATACGATTCCCTATTGCTAGTTGCGGTACCTATCCGAATGGCATTCAAAGAAATAGAAGGCAAAGATGGAGACGCAGATTTTTCTTGTGACCATTGCACAGCGGGGGGCCTCTCATTTTGCCCCCTTTTTCCTCCTTAGTGCTCTTCTCTCAACTAATGGCCAAATCGATAAAATCCAAACGTGTGAACACTTTCTCACTTTGAAAATTATATTCGTTTCTAATAGTAGTATCATAAAACTTTCGATGATTTCTGAATTTTATTTTTTCCAGACCAGCCACTAAACGTCTGAGAACTTTCTTTACAAATCAAGAAGTGAAATCGCGGGTCATCAGGCCATTTCTACCACAATTGCATTGTTTTACATTTATGACAACCAGTGGAAACTCAAATAAGTAAGTTTTCTACCAAATAATATATCTTTTATCTCCTAAAACCTTGAATTTAAAGACGCGCGCTTTTTGGAGAAGTGTGCGGCAAACTTGCAAAAACCGCGTGCCCGAGTTGCGTTTTCTCGGCCTCGCCCTTCAGAACCTCGTGAGACGGCATTTTGTCATTATTAAGTAAAAACTACTTGAGTATGATGCTTTTGATTCAAAAAACGACAAACCAAAGGTAAGTTGATTTCTCTAGCTAAAAACAGACTTGTCAAGGCCCGGGTAAATGACGCCTGAATTCCAAACTTGGTTTTTTTCGAAAATGTTTTGCGAAAAAGTTTCGAAAATCATTCAGAAAAAGTTTCGAAAATCATTCAGAAAAAGTTTCGAAAATCATTTCAGACACGTGAAACCAGTACAAGATTCAGTAAACGTGATAATCATTACATTTATATTTAGGAGATTCCGGAATGCCAGGACTGTCAGGACTCAACGGACCGAAAGGAATGCAAGGAACTCCCAATACATGGACAACCAGGAAACGGCGGAGAGAGAATATTGACCAAGAAAATAGAGTCTCTGAACAATCAGTACTTCCACGAACACATTGAAATGATTGATGATCTGACGTCCAGGAAAGGCGAGATCACCAGAATTCAAGCATGATCGCGGTATTGACGGACTCGATGGAAACCAAGGAATTTCTGGACCAAAGGGAGAACCAAAACGAGACGGACCAAATGATATCTCTGAACAACTGGCACCATTATAGGTGAGCACAACAATGAAAAATGTAACTAATGCAGATGCGAATTGATTCCAGATTCTGCTGACTGAACACCGGGATGTGAGAGAGATAACCGATTTCCAGGAATCAGAGTACCACTAGGAGAGTCTCTCAACGAATCTCCAGGATCCCCAAGATTACATGGAGCTCCAAAACCAGAGAGATACGACGAACGTGATGGAATCAATGGACATGCACCGGGATACAGGAGAGACAGCGGAGGCACTTACCCCAGCCTGTGCTCCAGAAAACGAGGAAGAAAAGGGATTGTCCGGATATCCAGGACAGCCAGGAAAACAGGAAGACGCTGGCGATCTTCTAGAACCAGCGGGACGTACAGGATCTCCAGGACCTCCAGGAAACGACGGATTTTCAAGAATGCAGGACAAAAATCTGAACCAACTCAACTCGTTCAATGCTAGGATACCATCAGGATACCCAGGATTGAAAAGCGAGAATGGAAATCAAGGACAACCAGGACCATTCGGACCAGCCGGACAACCTGAATATCAAGGAGAGAAGGACGATGCTAGTCTTTCAGGCTTTCATGAAAGGCCAGGACAAGATGAACTTCCAGGACTGCCAGCGAACTAGTGAGAAGCCAGAACTTTCAGTAAGAAACCAATTTACTTTAATCAAAAATAATGTTCGTTATTTCAGGCACCCTAGGTAGTATTCGAATACCCACGTAGACGGAAAACCTTGACAAACAAGCTTTTCTGGATTCCAAGAAATGATTTGAGATTTTGGACTTCCACGACCACCAGGACACCCTGAACACGCTGGAGTGTCAGAAGAGAGAAGATTCAGCAAAGAACCAGGATGTGCCAGTACCAGGATCAAAGAAAGACGTGGGAAACGCAGAATTTCCTTGTCTTCCCGAACAAAATGAAGAGCCAGAAATCGGAGTACCAGGACAACCAGGAGCACCAGGCATCCCAGGACTCAAGAAAGGCGCCGATCTACCAGGATCATCAAGTCAAGGATATCCAGGAGAGAAGGGATACGCTGGATTTTCAGTACTTCTAGGACGGGAAGGATCTCCAGGATAAAGACGAAAAGATGGACTCCCAGGTATTCCTGGACAAAAGGGAGAAGATGGACTTCCAGGACATATAGAAGTTACCGGATAGGAGCAAAGATTCTGCAGTCCAAGGAGTGCCAGCATCATCAGGATACCCAAAAATGAAGAAGATCGCCAGAATGAAAGGAGTATCAGCATTAAAGGGTGGGTTAGATTGAAAAAGTCAATCTGGGTTTGGAGGATCCCAGAATTCCCAAGACAAGACGGACTTTCAGTTTTTTCAGGATTAAACATAACACACTTTGATTCATTAAGATTTTGGTTCAAATATTCATTTATTTCAGGGAGAATCGGGATTCACAGAAAAACCAGGATAACAAGAAAACGCAATTCCGAGACCTGTTGGACGACCTGAATCACCATGTCTTCAAAAAGAACCAGAAGATCCAAGAGTCCCAGTAGCCGTCGGACCACCCTGCAGAAACGGAATCGTTCCAGATAAGCAGTCTCCAACCAGAGTACCAAGGTTTTTAGGGGGCCAAGCCAAGCTTTGGGAAGGATATTCCTTGTTGTACATTGATGGAAACGAGAAACTCCAAAACCAAAGCCTCGGTAAGTTTACTGTCCGTAATATGTTGGAAAAATTTTTCTTACTTTCGAATTTCAGAACACGCTGGATTGTGCCTACAATTATTCTCCACATTGAAAACTCTAAAAAGTAAGTTTTTTTTCCAAATAATTCATCTCTCATCTCCTGAAAACATCCATTTGAAAAAGCGCGCATTTGGGAGAAATGTGCGGCTCTTGCGAAAACCGCGTGCCTTCGTTGCACTTTGTTCGTCTCGTCTCTCTTTTTCTCTCTCCCTTAGGAACCACTGTGAGGCCACTTTTTTAATATCAGATTAAACAATACAACTACGAGACTTTTTATTCAAAAAACGATAAATCAAAAGGTGAGATGATTTTTCTTGCTAAAAACCATATGGTGATAAGCGCCTGAAGTTAAAATTCGAACTTTTCCGATATTTGGAAATTTTACAAATTCGTTTTGCAAAAAAGTTTCGCCTATTATTCAGATTAGAACGGATTACGAAAAATCGTTTAAAACCTACTTTTTTAATGAAAAATAACCGAAAATGTTTTAAAAAGGCGGTGTTTTAAAAAGTCTTGCTAAAAATAACGTGAAAGCCTCAAAAAAAAACATTATAGGATTTTGTAGGCGCAATAATCACTACATCAACATCCAGGAGACGGTGGAATTCCAGGATGGTGAGGACACAACGGAGCCAAGAGAGAGACAGGAGTACTAGTGATTGCCAGGACGTGAAGGACTCTCTGGAGCACCAGGAGTGAACGGATACCGCGGATTCGACGGACTCACAAGAAAAGAAAAGTGAAACCTGGTCTTTTAGGACAAATCCGCGGACAAAGCGGACCCTCCGGACTTCCAGGAAAGCCAGGGCTCAAGGGAAAGACTGGATTTCCGATATGAAAACAACCGGGAAACACTGGAGAGAAGACATTATCCAAGGAAATGGAGAACTCCCTGGATTGAAAAGACAGAAGTCATTATCTGGACCAGCTGGACCAATTGTAAGAATTATGCAACTGATGAGTTCTCACCTATATTAGTTGGTATCAGGAAAAGAAAGACGCCGGACATCAGTATTCAAGGGAGACCGCGGTCTTGATAGACTCGGTGGACTCCCAGAAACTCCCAGAACCACCAAGAGCGGTACCTTTAATGACTGAGGACTACCAAGATTGGCGAGACGTCCAGGGAAACGGATGATTTACAGGATCAAAAGATGATAAGGAAGCTGATGCTTCAGAACAGACAGGAGTTTTTGCATTTTTTATAGTTCCAGGACTCTCACGACCGAAGGAAGATCCAGGGTAAGACAGAATTAGAACATATAACTAGTGCGGACCCGACTTGATTTCAGATACATCGAACATCAGAACAGAGCATCCAAGAACTTCCAGGAAAAAAGGAAGACAGGACAGAGCACCAATCGATTGCCAGGAGTTAGAAGACCACCAGAAGAGTCACTCAATGGAATACCAGGATACCCTGGACAATGTTGAGCTCGAGGACCAAAGGGGTACGGTGAACGAGATGGGACTCAGGGAATACAGATGAGGAACTTGCTCAATCTGCGCTCCAGGAACCATGAAAGAGAATGGAAAGTCCGGATACCCAGGACAGCCAGGAACAGAAGAAGGCGCTGGAGATGATGGTCTGCCAGGAGCAGCGAAACGTCCAGGATCTCCAGGACCTTCAGAAAACGACGAATTTTCAGGAACCCAGGACGAAAATGAGAACCAATTCAACTCCTTCGTTGCCCAGGACCATCAGGATACCCAGAATTGAGAAGAGAGAATGGAAATCAAGGAAACCAGAACCAGTAGGACCAGCCGGACTACCAGGATATCATGGAGAGAAGAGAGACGATGGTCATCCAGGTTTTTCCGGAAAGCCAGAACAAGATAAATTCTCAGAATGGGTAGCAAGCTGAGGAGAAGCCGGTTGCGGACGACCAAGACGACCAGAGTTGAAGGAAACAGAAGGAGACCCCGGACTTCCAGTTCCGGCCAACATTTCCGATGTTTTCAGTAAGAACTTAATTAACTTAAATCAAAAATGAGATTTATTATTTCAGGCAACCGACAGTGAAACTTGACAGAGATTTTGGACTTCCAGGATCACCCGCTTACAGTCCGTTGGATTATTTTCAGGAGATGCTAATGGGCCTGGATTCGCAGGAGCCAAGAGCGACCAAAAACAACAAAATTACAGGAAAACGTGAAAACGACGGTCTTCTGGGCGTATCAGTTAGAGACGGTACCTCCAGGAATTCCAGGACTTAAGGGAGAACTGGGAGGAGCCGGATTCCCAGTTCAACCAAAATTCGAAGGATTTCCAGGAATCAAGCGCCTCTCAAGTTTCCCAGGAAGAGCCAGGATTTTTGAAATGGCGAGGAGTTCCAAGATACGCTAAAAAGAGAAGATACAGAGGACATTTAAGTATTTCATCAAAGACAGCTCACGGACAACAGGAACCACCAGGAACAAAATTCTTGCCGAGCCAGAAGAGAAGAGACTTCCAGGTCTTCCTGGAGATCCAGTGCTCGCTGAACCAGTCTACAGAGACGGATTCGTACTTGTCATGCTCTCGCAAACCTCCAAAATACCCAAATGTCCAGAAAGTAAAACAACATTCGAAAATTCTCGCTGAACATTGAAGGAAACGACAAATTCCATAACCACAATCTCGGTAAGCTCATTTTTTGATATCTGCTGCAAACATTTTTCTTACTTTTCAGTTTCAGTACACGCTGGATCCTACCTCCGAAGATTCTCCATCATGTCGTTTTTGTTTTGCGACTTCAACAACGTCATCAACTACGCATCCAAAACTGACAAATTGTGCTGGCTCTCTGCCTCTGCTTCTATCCTAATGATGCCAGTCAACGATCACGAAATTAGGCCATACAACATTTCACGATGCGCCGTCTGTGGCGCCCCAGTCAACATCATCCCAGCCCACTTTAAAGCCATTCAAACTCCAGACTGCCCAGTCCATGATGCAACTCCATTTATTGATTTGTAACGATGCTTATGGATCTTGCCACTATTTGGCCAACATGTTCTTATTCTGGCTGACTACCATTGACAATGCTTCTGACTGTGAGTTCGATGTAATTTATTTTTCTAGTTAGCATAAAAATTCTTATCATTTTGCTTGCAGGTACCGGAAAGTCCAAAACTCAAGTCAGGAAACCTCCATACCCATGTCGTAAGGTGCCAAGTTTCAGTCAAATCGATCGCCGGACGTCAATAATTTTTCAACCACGATCATAATGTGCCAATAATCACTTCCACTCTTTTTTATACGATTTTATATTATTTTTTTCATTCTCAGTTTGTTGAACATCTCTAGAAGTAGGTCTAATCTATCTATCATGACTGAAATTAAAAATGTCAGAAAGTTGGTTCAATAGAATTCTAAAAAAGCAAGTATTAAATATTTTGGACTGTGGAAACGGATCCGAACAAGAAAAAAAAATGTTATGCACCACCCAAAAGTAAGAGAGAATTATGATACCCCGACTGTTTGAACCACTGAAGAAGACCACAGGCGCTGAAAAAGTGGTGTAGGGAAGAAGGTTGAGCAGCCGTAGGCAGCGTCAGTCCCGGCAAAAAATATGCCATATTTTGCATTTTTCAGTTGACAATGACTGACTTTGAGTGTATTTTCTATGGATCGAGCAGACCAAGAGTACAATTTTCTCGGTGATGGAAGAAGAAAGAAAACGTGGTGGAAACAAAGGAGGAAGAAAAATACGGTCTCAAGCTCGTAAAATGTTTATCTTTGTGGGCGTCATGGGAATTCTCAGCAATAAAATATGATTTTTGAAACCATTTTTTACTGTCTTTCCGGTGAGTCAACGAAAAAAGGAGGGACATGAATAGGTATTAAAATCCAGAACAGTACACTATTAATCCTGAAGTCCGGAAACTTTTAAAACCCTACAAATGTTTTTCACTCAATTTTGCTATTACAACAGTTAATTGGATACTGAATAGATTTATTTATTGACAAGAAAAAAATAGTAGTGAACACTGGAGACCTGATCATGCCCCTCCTCTTACTAGAGAAGGGTCCAGGGTCGAGATAAAGTTGAGAGTCATTAAGACTAGAGATATTGCAGGGAATGAATCGAGAAAAATCAAGTTCTGGCTGCATCAGATCAGAATTAACTTTGAAAGTCAGAACTTTCTTTTTAGATATCTAGAACATGGAAAAGATCAGAACTGACTGAATATGATGGAGAACTAATTTGAGAAGTTTTTCAATTCTGAAATTGAAATAAAAACTGTCTATTCCTTCCTAGTTGAAAAAAACGCTGCTTATGTCTTTCAAAGCATACTGCAAAAATTTAATTATTCTGAAATTCTGTTGTACTAACTTTCTGGCATTTTTAATTTCAGCCATAACAGAAAAAAGATGAGTCCAATCGGACAATTAGCAAGAGAGTTACTTATTTTCAGTCAGTTTCAGAGACGCTAGTCGCTACGTCATAATATATATTTTTCTTTTCCTCTCTCTGTCTGGTCTTCTTCCCCTCTGCCTCTGTCCACCCCCTCTTCTCATTTCTTCTCCGCCACTTTCATTTGTTTCTCTGCGTCTCGTGTCGCAAAACACTAGTTCTCTTTTTGTGAACCCAACTGGTGGAGAAAGGGTGAAGAATAACTTCACGATGCACACGACGGTTTTGGAGTTAAGAGAAGTTTTGAAAAATATTTTGACGAAAATGGATAGAACAGCAAAAATGGTTCATTTTCATACTACTTTTGAGTAGAAATGTAAAGAATGGACTGAATCATGAAATAAATAAAAAAACAACATAAACACTATGAACACTAAGATAAACACTGAAGAAGGTGCACATCATTTAATTTGCGCCAAGAGTTTTTCGTTCTTCAGTACCAGCTAGAAATGTGCCATATTTTGCATTTTTTAGTAGAAAATGACTGACTTTAAGTGTATCATACTAAAACTAACTATACCACAAACCACATGTTTATAGATCGAGCAGAATAAGAGTAGATCTTCATTTTTGTAGTTGGGAACTTTTTTGTACGGACGCTCCCTAGCAATTCACGCATTGAAAAAAATAAATTCTATTCGAAAACAACCATTTTCATCGCAAAATCAACAAATGTTGAGATGTCGTCTAAGAAAATCATAACTCTCTAAGGAGTTTCTGTAGTTAATAACTACAAAAACGGAGCACTAATATGTTTGGCAAATAAAAAACTAACTCTATGGGAAAAATTGTTGATATCATTTTTGCCGGAATTGCAGTGTGAAACTTGATTTAAAATCTAGTGTCCGATATATTCTGATGAACGACATTGTTACTCAAACACAATTTCATTTTCAAATTATGGCATTCCAGTCGACTGTTGGGAGTTTGAAGTCACCAAGTACTACTGCGGAAGATAAGGGAATGAGAGAGTCTAAATTTGAAATGAGCGCAGTGAGTTCGGAGGACATGAAGACCGGAGATCGGTAAACAAGTATCGCAGTAAATAGAGCCAACTAATAGACGATGGAAAGCTGATAACTAATTTTTTGCAAATCAGTACTAAATTTCGAACCACCACACATCGCGAAAAGGCAAATGGAGTTCGATGCCTCTTGATGCTCTATCTCCACAATGGAAATCTCTTTGTTATCCAGAGGTTTTCAAATCAAGCAGTAATGAGAACAGTTTGAATGGTGTAACACATTTATTTAATCAAACGACATTAGATGAAGAAGACGGTGTAGAAATGGAGGGGAGTGCCATCCCCTCCTCCTTGATCTTTTAGCTCTCGAGTTTTCGGAATTCTGAAAATTTGAAAATTACTAGATTACAGCAAAATAACTCACTCATTCAGTTTTTCCTTAAAGCGGAAGTCATACTTGTAGCCCATTTCAGTTTCAAATAGAAGTTTGAATACGAAGAGTGTGAAGTAAAAGTGAAACAAAGCCCTCTTTTATACTCAAACATCAGTGTCAAAAGTTTCATTTCCCCCGATTTTTTCCCATTTTTTATTTTCAATTTTATGAGTTTCCTTTGTGACTTTTTGAAATGTTTTATCACTTTTCTGTTGTTGAACATTTGGTTTTTTTTCAAAAGAATATTGCGAAATCGAAGAATATTCAGGAAAAAACAAACGGTTATCAAGCTTCAGAAAAAGTGAAAATACTGTACTGGTTCTGAAATATTTGAAGATTATTCCACTCAAAACCCGATTTGGGAGAATGAAGGTCTCACGATCTCCCACACTGCAAAAAAACCTGCAAAAAACATGAAACCGATTTTTTCGCATTTTAATTCAATGTTTATGTTTTAAACTGAAAATGCAGTATTTTCAGGTTTTCAGACGTCGCAGTGGTTGAAAAATGGTCCCCTTCATCAGAATCTGGAATAATTAAATTTTTCATCATATGAGTCAAAAATCGTAATACATATTGGCTGAACCTGCTAAAAATATCATTTTTCAATAATCGGCTTTTCTGTATTGAAAAATCATTTTCACAATTTTTATGAAAACTTTTGAAATTTTCGGTGTCTATGCTTGGAGAACTTGTATCTTTTTGAGCTTTCGAAGTATCGTAATGATTTTCTGCTCATTCGATAAACTATAACACTAACTTCAAAAACTTCTGTTTGAGCGATTTCCAAAAAACATAATCTCCAAAAATGCAGTTGAAATTGTGGAAAAGTCGGCATTGTGAGGTAACGATAAATGCCGAATTTTGACAGTCGGAGATGAACCTCCTGTGTACTCCTTACTCCAAGTTATGTCTGTATACTTGTTTAAGTATATCCAGCCTTACTGAAGTTATTTCAGTTTTATTGAAATCTTCAGTTTTTCCACGTACCCCAATACTTTCAATTTTCATGAAATAATGAGAAAAATCGCCAAATAATGGAGAGAAGGTTCGAGAACGAGATTTTCATTGACTAGCTCCACATTCATTTATTTATTTATTTATTTATTTATTTAAAATACGTACGTGAAAATACGTGGAAAGGTCAATGGGGGGGGTTGAAATAAATAGAGCAAAAAATAGTGAACACGTGGAGGGGAGATGGATTGTTAATGTAAAAGGATAGGGGATAACTTATTCATGTCAGTTGTACAGCAATGTTTATGAATACCTAACGTTTCATGGAGTTGGAGGACTAACTATTTTACTGAGGACGCGGTGAGTGAAAAATTGTTCTCGTATTTTAGATCTTGGAGTTTTCCAATGATAGAGGTGGCCTCGTCTGGTATTGTGGGATGACAGTTTAAAATAATTGGTATAGTCAATATCTATTTTTCCTATTAATAATTTACCGAAGAAGAGTTTATCAAATCCGGCTCGTCGAGAAGATAGTGGTTGAAGTTGAAAATTCACTAAACGTTGGTCTGCCTGGACGTACTTTGGGTCAGTTCTCAGTATTCTTTTACCACAGGTTCTAAACATAATCCTTTTGTTGCTTTGAACTGATTCTATGTTTTTAATTATTTTACAGCTACCTGGATTAGTTACGACTGTGCCGTATTCCAATATTGGGCGCACAAATATTTTGAAAAGCAGGGTGAGAAGTCGGATATTGTTACTATGGAAAGACTTAAATACTGAGAAAGCGGCAAAATTTGCTTTTCGTATTGCTTTACTCCAGTGCTCTCTAAAGGTGAGCTTCTCATCAACTAGAAATCCTAGGTCTCGGACGCAGCATTTTCTATCTATGATATTACTATCTAGGAAGTAGTTGTAATGTTTTGGAGATTTTCCGATGGATAAACAATGTGTTTTAGCCACGTTTAGCTCAAGTTTAGCAGAATTTGACCAATTAGAAATGGCATCAATAGCAATTTGTAGATCAGGCGTGTTTTTATGCTTTGGAAAGGAAGAGAAAATTTTTAAATCATCAGCAAATTGCATAGCTATTACAGATTTTGGAATTACAGTAGCTATTCATGATGTTGTGGAGATACGTTGAAGGAGCACCCAACACCAGTGGAAGAACAATTAATGGGTTGGAATCTAGAGCATTGACCAGACCTTGTCGTTATAAAAATCAAGGGTAAAAGATACAGAATGTCGGTATCTATTAGGTTATTCCGAAATTCTGTAGAAGTTTGTAATAAACTTTCAAGTATGGAATTCTCTATCTGATGAATTAAAAAACGTGAACTTTGGTAGGAGATTGAGCTTGTTGATACAGAAAAACCTATTATCGAAAAATGAAATATTTATCAGCTTCAGCCAATACTTCTTTTCCTGAAATTTTCTGACTCATATGATAGAGAATAAAATTATTCCGAATTCTGATGAATGTGATCTTTTTTCAACCATTGCGACGTCTGAAAATCTGAAAATATTGCGTTTCCCGTTCAAAAATAAACATTGAATTAAAACGCAAAAAAATCTTCACGTTTTTTGCAGTTTTTTGCAGCGTGGGATCTCGTGTGATCTTCAATCTCCCAAATCAGTTTTTGACTGAGATAATGTTCAAATATTTCAGAACCAGTAGAGTGTATTCACTTTTTTTGAAACCTGATATCCGCTAATTGTTTCTAGAATATTCTTTAATTTTGCAACAATATTCCTTTGAAAAAGACCAAGTGTTCAACAACAGAAAAGTAATAAAATATTGCGAAAAGTCACAATGGAACACATAAAATTGAAGATAAAAAAAGGAATAAATCGGGGAAATAAAATTTTTGACACTGATGTTTGAGTATAAAACGGGGCTTCGTTTCGGTTTCACTTCACACTCTCTTCAAACTTCAATTGAAGCTGAAACAATGGCCTACAAATACGATTTTCGCTTTGAGAAAAAACTCAATGAGTGAGTTGTTTTGCTGTAATCTAGTATTTTTTAAATTTTCAGAATTCCGAAAACTCGGGAGCTGAAAGATCAAGGAGGGGGCGATGGCACTCCCCTCCATTTCTACACCGCATTCTTTGTCTAATGTCGTTTTAATTAATAAATATTTTCCAGCATTCAAACTGTTTTTATTACTGCTTGATTTAAAAACCTCTCAATAACGATGAGCTTCCCATTGTGGAGCTACCGAATCGAGGGCATCGAACTTCAATTTCCTTTTTGCAAAGCGTGGCGGTACGAGATTTAGTACTGATTTTCAACAATTTAGTTATTAGCTTTTCCTCCATATAGTTGGCTCCATTTACTGTGATACTTGTTCACCACTTTCCGGATTAGTTTATCCTCCGAACTCTCTGCTCTCATTTCAAATTTAGACTGTTTCATTCCCAACGTCTTACGCAGTAGTACTTGGTAACTTCAACCTCCCATCAGTCGACTGGAATGACATAATTTGAAAATGACATTGTGTTTGAGTAACAGTGTCGTTTATCAGAATATATCGGAAACTAGATTTTAAATCAAGTTTCAAACTACAATTCCGGCAAAAATGTTATCAACAATTTTTCCCATAGAGTACATTTTTTATCTATCAGACATATTAGAGCTCCGTTTTTTAGTTATCAACTACGGAAACTTCCTGGAGAGGTATGATTTTCTTAGACGACAGCTCAAAATTTGCTGTTTTTGCGTTGAAAATTGTCGTTTTCGGATAGAAATTACTTAGTCAATGCGTGAATTGCTAGGGAGCGATTGTACAAAAAAGTTCCCAACTACAAAAATAGAGATCTAATTTTGGTCTGCTCGATCTATAAACATGTGGTTTGTGGGACAGTTAGTTTCAGTATGATACACTCAAAGTCAGTCATTTTCTACTGAAAAATGCAAAATATGGCACATTTCTGGCCGGTACTGTAGAACGAAAAACTCTTGGCGCAAATTAAATGATGTGCACCTTCTTCAGTGTTTATCTTAGTGTTCATAGTGTTTATGTTGTTTTTTATTTTGTTCATGATTCAGTCCATTCTTTACATTTCTACTCAAAATTAGTATGAAAATGATTCATTTTTGCTGTTCTATCCATTTTCGTCAAAACATTCTTTAAAACTTTTCTTAGCTCCAAGTTGGTCTTTTGCATCAGTTCTGATTCTGATTTCTATTTTCAAGACATCTGGAATGATAGTTCTGACTTTCAAAGTTTTTTAATCTGATGCAGCCAGAACTTGATTTTTCACGGTTTGTTCCCTGTAATATCTCCTGTCATCCTGAAACTAAAGCTGATTGATTTGAAATAATGAAATTGACTGAAGATCATTTGTTGGGTTTTAAAAACTTCAGGACTTCAGGGTTCATTGAGAAAAACTGATATTCTCCACTTTTCAGAACATAAAATGAACTCATTTCTTTGAATATTTCAATAATCCACCTAAAACTCATGTCGGAAATCAAAAAAAGTAGGAAATCTCCGATAATTGCTTGAAAAATCAAAAAATTCCAAAAACGTTGACGAGTGTGGGTAGAAGATGTTTTTTTTGTCTGTTTTGTTCTCTCTTTCATTTCTTAACAGGTTTCCAAATTATTATGGGATTATTGAATCTCTCACAACGAAAAAATGTTCAAATTGTGAAGTTCAACATTTCTTCACTCTTTTTCGCTTTCAGTTCCTGTATATAACCCCTATCGCGTGTTCCGGTGTTCATTACATAATATTTCTTATCAAATAAGCTCCGCAATTGCAGCCAGTAACGTGTAAATGTCCACCACAACAGCAAATCGTGCGTTTCTCTCTTCTCCGTTCATTCACATACACAAATCAATGTTTTCTCTGATAGCGGTCAGTTAAATGTTGAATTTTTATCATTTACTTTGAAAAACTTTCTGAATTCCATTGTTTTTCTCAATATTCCGCTCAAAAACAACGCAATCCCACAAAAAACTCTGATTTTTTTACGACTACGGTTGACGAGGTCCGCAAACACACTGACGCAAATGCGCACACGGAGGACACGTGCCACTGTGTCAACTGGGATTCATTTGCATTTTCTGCTTGCTTTTCACGAAATAAGTTACCATTTTTCACATATTCCAATCAAATTGAAGAGGAAAAAATTCTCATCATGTTTTTGATAAAAACTTGCCGAAAAATTCGGTTGAAGTTTGCGATATCCGTTCAATAATGAATTTAGAGAAAAATAAAACAAAATCTGAATTTAAAAATACTTGCAGTAATTTGTTTGTTTATTTTGCAAATAAAGACTGTTAATCTGAGTTAGATAATCACGTTTTTTTAGTTGATTCGTAGAAAAATGAGTTTTATTTAATATTTGCCGGTATTTATCGATTTTTCTTACATGTGGCCTTTTTTGATGCGCCTATACTTTGCTTTCGAACCTTCACAACAAATATTTCTCACAGTGCAATCATCAGCTACGACTTCAAATATTTGAGAAGAAAATCTCATTTTACACGACTCATTCTCAGCTGGGAGGATCAGAAAGAATTGCGGATGAGACGAAGTAAAATTAAGGCTGTGAGAACATTCAAAGTGATTGCTGTAAGTTTCTTTGAGAAATGATTCAATCAGAAAAATTGTTATTTTAGATTCCACCATATAGTGTTGTCTTATCTTCAATCATTGGCTGTGTCAAAGTGCCAGAGATAAGCAGAGAAGAGCTTGGTGATGATGTCAGCAGAATCGCAACACTTCCTCTTCAAACCTGCGAGGATACAAACAGGCGAATCTTGATGAAAAAATGCAAATTACTCCTATTGTTGTCAAGTTAGCAGGAGCTATTGCTAACACAATGCCGTTGCAAGTGAGAGTCGGATGTTTGCCGCGACAGTTTTTCAAAGGGAAAAAGAAGTGATTCAAATCGGGATACATGGGAGAACATCGACCCTGTTATTAAGGTTCAATGATTGGCGGAAAACGGGAAACACACACCGATGATGGGGACTCGTAGTCAGACACCAGTGAGTGGACACAAGATTAGCTTCGAGGTAAACAGTGTTCACAAGAACTTGGATACAGTCAAGACGGTATCAAACGATGGGTATCCTAAAAAAGCATGTGCAATCAGTTTAATTAATGATTTCAACGATTTTTTTCTAAAATCTCAATCATTTTTGTTGTTGTAGGAGCCATCTGGTCCACATGTCCATCAGAATCGATAAAGCCATTGGATATCAACTCAGCACCTCATTCCGAAAATCGTTGAAGCTCTTTTTGCTACACAAATATAGGACCAAGAAACCAACAATCCTATCTGCAGATGACCAACGATATCACTGAAACTCTGTGCTTAAGACTGTGCAGGATGATTCAATGAACTTGTCAGACTACGTTCATGTCGAGGAAATTTGTAATAAAGCATTTCAAACGGATGCGAAGATTATCAGGACAGTATCGTGTAGTAAAAGTTCCGTGAAATGCCAATGTTGGATCATTTGGGGAAGTTGGTCCATAGAAGAGTTTGTGTTGAGCTCTCTACTTAACGTGTGAGCGAAACAGACAATTCCCTTTAAGCCGATCAGAAGGCTACAATGAAACACTATGGAAAGCGAGTATTTAACATAAAATGAGAGTGGCATATAACAAATATGTTATTTTAGGTGCATCTGCTCTTGTCAGAAGGTCAAATTCGTCAAAGCGATATGACACCTCTCATCTGCGAAAATCAGTACATTGGATACTGCAAAAAGTCCCCGCTGACATCGGGTCGTTGCTGCACCACCTCACCAATGAATCCAACAGGACCACTATTCTCGGCAATTTGAATTCTGGTTGTGAACAACAACCATGTGTCAAAATCTCCTGATCACTGAAGAGCTGGACAAAGCAGTGAGCCAGAAAAAGAAACTTTTGAAAAGATGTACCACGTTACTGGGTAATGTCGAGGTGCCGGAGGACCCTTAAAAAGAGTCTTACTAGCTATGAATGCAATCTGTCAGAGCGGTTATGGTCGAGATGTCTGGATTATAGAAATTGAGAAAGGTCTAGGCCAATTCAGTCAGTCACACTGTCTCTGGATAAGTCACACATGCGAGACCAATCATTGAAGGCAACATTGAGATGAGATCTCAGTACATCACCACCGTTATTGATAGGATATGTAATGAACCCAACAAAGATGTGCGAAACCACACACCGATGTTTTTATTCTAAAGTTGTGTTGAAACAAGGTGAGTATATTTGTACGACTATTTCAATCTCACTTTTTGGTATTCAGGAGCAATTGAAGAAAACTGCTCCTGATAACGATGGTGTAGTTTTGAAACCTGTTAAAATAGCCATGCTACTAGGAAATAGTCCAAAAACTTGATTATATCTAAGGGCTCACACTGCTGATGAGACCAAAGCCCACTTTTGTCATAACGGAACTTTACATGATACTGTCCAGTGTTGAGGTCGAAACAGTAAAAATTTAATGTTGTTTGAAGCCTTTCAACTATAAGCTCAATATATTGTTTTTTTTTCTGGAGTCATAAAGGAAACGCGTCGAAGGCTCGCCAGGCATCAACTTTTATGTGAGGTATTGTCTCAGGCGCGTCATTCATGCTTTTTACCAAGACAACGTCTCTTAAGCAGTTTGAGAAACGTCAACCTCACAATATGAGTGTCTTTTTCAAATTGAGAAACGGCGGACATAGCTCGAGCTGGTACAAGTGACTTTAAGGAACTATCATAAATATTCTATGCATTCCCTCTTAATTTGTTTTTGTCATCAATTTCTCCTTCAGAACGTGAATTGAATTCAAATCAACTGACATTCAGTACATTAATTAATGTGAAATTTGAAAGTTGTGTGTTGTAACATTCAAAACATCGTTTCTTCATTACAGAAGGATAGTGAATTTAACAGCAAAACTTCAACATTTTGATCGACTGCATACACATAAAATGATCGACTGCATACACATACAATCTGTTGATTTTAATTGCAGTGGTGAAGTTATCAACATTCAAAATTGTCAGCCCACCTCATAAAGAGATGAGCCTTTTCCAAAATTTATTTGAGTGGGGTGGAGGTTAGTTGAGTGCAAATAATGTTCATTTACAGTGATCTCAAGTCCAACTAAGGACTACCACCTTCCACTTCTGAGATCAATTTCGAAAATTGAGACAGACGACTTACGTAAAACGTGCGGCCGACATCTCGCGGGTTCCGCCGCTCACTGTGTTTTGTGTGGGAGGGGGCGGGGCGAAGACGTCCGATCGATCGATGAACCTGTAAATCTGTCTTTTTTTAATGTATTGGTATCAGGGCTGTGCAAAAAAACGTTTAGACAAAAACCTTTATGGGTTTCCTGTGTTTTCAAAATATTATGAAATGTTCTACTGAAATTCTCAAAAATTGAACCATAAAGTAGTTAATTTACTATTTTTAATGAATTTCATACATATTTCAAATTTGTCTTCGAAAAAATCATTCTTTCATACAGTTATTTTAATAGTTTTTCGAAATTTCCGGTTTTTCGGTCGATTTGTTTTTGAAAGTCCTTCATAAATAAGCTACAAAACTACGTCTTCTGCTATTTTTTCTGTTTTGAAATTGAGATTAATCAATTTTGATATATTCTCGCAGTGCTAAATGAGGTGTCTTATACTATTTTACTCTTTAGAGCGCTTGTTTTTAATTCTGAAACTGAATATTGGTTTCACGTCAACTCAAAATTATGAATAGACCACAAGGTAATCCGCGATATGATGTAGAATAGTTTTGTGTGTTTCATTATGTTCCTAATTAAGTCCATTCTTTATATTTCTACTCAAAATTAGTATAAAAATGAATCAATTTCGCTGTTCTATCCATCTCCGTCAAAATATTTTTTAAAACTTCTCTTAACTCCAAAATCGTCGTGGGCATCGTGAAGTTATTCTCCATCTTTCTCACCGTCAGCTGGGATGACAGAAAAAGAAGGAGTGTTGAGCGACACAAGACGCAGAGAAACGAATGAGAGTGGAGGAGGGGAAATGAGAAGAGGGGGTGGGCAGAGGCAGAGGTGAAAGAAGACCAGACAGAGAGAGGGAAAGAATAAATATATTATGACGTGGCGACTAGCGTCTCTGAAACTGACTGAAAATATGTAACTCTCTTGCTAATTGTCCGATTGGACTCATCTTTTTTTCGTCATGGCTGAAATTAAGAATGCCAGAAGGTTAATTCAACAGAATTCTAAAATTGCAAGAGTCAAATTTTTTGTAGTAGGCTTTAGAAGAATCTGTTCAGAAATCACTTCCTTCTCTCTTGGCTTGGAAATTGATTTTGATGATGTTGTTCGTGCCAGAGCTGTTGCCAGAGAATCTCCGTGATAAGAATCTTGATCCAAATACCAAATTTTTTCGTTCATTTTGCCAATTGTTTTCTCTCTTTTTTCGAATTTGCCTTCCAGTGTCTTGATTGTGAGTTTTTGTTTATTCACAGTCTTTTTCAAGTCAAAAAGCTCTCTGCCTTTCAAATGCTGCATTTCTTCCATCTCTTTCAGAAATTTCTTGAATCCGTTCTCCCCACTTGACGCCTTCAGTTCCACACAAAGCTTGGCAATCGCATCATAATGCTTTGTGAAGCAGAAGATGTTGTTGTTGAGCACTTCAATTTTCCGATCCTTCTCTTCTCCTTCTCTTTGGAATTCCTCCAGTTCTTTGTGCGCCTGATATGCAAAATCTTTCCTTTTTCCGCATGCAAATAGTATTTATCGTCTTCGTTGATGGTGGAGCACTTGAACTTTCAAAAACGATATTTGATGGTGAATAAAGACGAAGTAGAAATACCCATGCTTGTTAAATAACGGACCGTGCACGTAGGATGTTCTGGAATCATTCCAAAACGAACTACAGTAACCCATTTCTAGTTGAAAAACGGGTGGAAATGAAGCATCTCTGACTCCTTTTCCAACGAATTCAAAGAAATGTCGCCAACTACAAAAATAATGAAAGATACATGTACATTTAATTGGAATCATTTTAATTAGGCCTATTGCTATGTTTCTTATCACTTTCTGGAGCGTCGACTATCTGATGATACTCCGTATCCTTTTTCAACACATTTGCACGCTCAAAAGACACTAGAAATTCATTACATTTACCAGTTTTTCTCCTGAATCCCAGTTTTTTGAAATCAAAAATCAAAAAATATCAAGATTCTCTATTCATTCATCAAAAATACAATAAAATACTATTAGGTTGGCAAGAAAGTTTTTGTGCATGACTCATGTTATTTTTACTCAAACAGGAAGCATACCAAATACTAACCATAGTAACCATCTTAGTCCACAACTGTCTCCAATTTACTGGGTATGTTCCCGATACCGTCCTGGCAGAGCTCCGGTTGTTTCAAGGCAAAATAAACTTCCACCTATTTTTCGACTTGACTTCAAGTATTGAAGTCCTGTTCAGCGGCAGAGCGCTGAATTACCCCGAACTTATAGTAATCCGTTAAAAGAAGGTCCAAGCTCTAGTTTGTATGATTAAAAACTGTTTCCCAAAATTAGGTTGGAAAATATTTTGTCGAGTATGAAACTAGCGGAAATGCAACATTATGGAGGTGGCAGAGTTTTTCACCCTGTGGAGCTGGAAGCTCACGTATAGTTTTGATTTTTTGCACACAAAAAGAGCAAAAGTAGAAGATTATTGTTTAACATTTTCCAATCATATACGTTCTGTAGGGTCCACCACATGAGGGTCATCATTTTCATCAGGTATGACTCCCTTTTGATGATGTCTAACAGCGTTTGATCAAGGCCAAGTCGGTGGGATTCACTGGGGTAGTTTGTGTGCAATACCCACTCTCTATTAGTATTACCCAAATGGTTAGGTCGATTGAAGTTTGAAAGAGGAGAGAGAATTCAAAGCCGCAGGTCTATCCTTCACTGAACGCGGATCTTGGCCAAAATATGACTATTCAATGTCTCTTTTTTTATTCTTGTCGACACATTTCAAAAAGTTTCCAAGTGTGTTATAAGTAGTAGTGAATATCATTGATAATTCACAGGAAGATTGAGATGGATACTCTCCTTCTACAACTCACTGCATTTACAAATCCTATTCATATGCTCTTTTAGTACGTGATACTTCGACACAGAAAAACCGCATTTCTCAAAGTTGTAAACTTAATTACTTATAGTGTGCCAAAAGAAGAATTCATCCTTGTAAACTTTTCCTATCAGTTGCACAAATTTAGAAATTTTGGTATTAGATGGAATGCGGAAATAAAAATATTGCTGTTAGAGTTGTCGGTCAAGAATAAAGATAGGCATGGCTCTTGCACAAGAGAAGCGTCGGGGGGAATTCCTGACTACTATCAGAATAACAGAGAGTTTATCTGACAAATGGTATGCGTAGTTGGTTTTGATTTTTGTAATTTATCTGACAGAATTCAAAACAAAACATGCACAAAAACTTTCTTGCCAACCTAATAGTATCTTCTTCTTCTCATTTTTATCTCCCTTGGTTTCGGTGAGTTCATATTATTTCACCACAATCTTGTTCTCAGAAATTTGGAAAGAAATTGGAGTCGATGGTGGAACTCCTGGAACTGCTCTTTTCAAAATATTCCACACACCAGCCATGTTTCTACTCTTCTTGTTAGACTCCGCATCGAGAGAGTTGACGACATCGGCCATCCATTTCTTTTCGTTCTTCAGAAGAACCGATGGATTCCGGTGCTGGAAATCAGCATTTTGTTATTGGCAACTCATCCCTTTTTACACTTATCACAAACGAGAGAGAACCGGTACGAAACTGAGAGTTTTTTTTCTTGCACGGGATATTTTCATAATTTTTTATCAATTCTTGCTGTTTTCCAAATAACTTCACAAAAAAGTTGTGTGAATAGCGAGAATAGAGAAAAAAAGCAAATCTGTACTGGTGCGATTCAAACAAAAACTTCGATTTTCGCTGATAATTTTTCGTTTGCGGCGAAGGGCAGTTGTAATAAAAACGCGGGCGCTAATATGGTTTTTCAGGAAAATAATAACTCACGAAGTTTTCTTTTGCGGCCAGTAGCGAGTGTTGCGATGTGTTGAAAGGATTTGTTCCGGACCATTTGACCACCAAATACATCGCCGAAATGTGATCATCCGTAGTCAGGTAGCTCATGGTTTTCATAACTCGGAAGCTGGTGTTCCAGGAATTCATGTGACATTTCTTTTTGGAATCAATACGAGAAGCATTTCCAAAATCGATGATTCCAAGGGAGAGATCCTGTAAAGGGGAGTCTGTATTTCTGAAGCAATTAAAAGATAACTCACACCACGATTATTCCTTTTCAGCAATAAGTTTCCTCCATGAACATCTCGATGAACGAAGCCAAAACGATGAAGTTCATGAAGTGCATTTAGAGTCAAATGGGCAACACGGACACAGTTTTCAATGGAGAATTTCAAGTTTTTGGAGCGACGGATGATATTTTCGATCGACTCTCCTTCTCTCGACATTACTGAAAACGGATGTATAGAAACTACTTGAAATTGTTCTTTTTCTCACCAATACAATTAAGATTATCCAATCGAAAATTGTCGTAGATTTGAGGGAAAGAGGTTTTGCCGGAACAACGTTTTAACACTTCGACCTCCGTCTCATATTTTTCATTCGTTTGGGGTGTTTGCACCTTCACAATCTTATCATACACTTTTTCATCAATTGCTTTTGCTTCGAAAACTTTTCCGTAGAGACCAGATCCAATATTCGGGCCAACTACCCATTTGCCGCGGAGCATTTTGTTATTCCAGTTCAGTTGGAGCCTAAAAAACATGTGTTTTATAAGAAAAAAGCTTTTGAAAACCCCATAACATCGACCCACTCCACGACTCGTTTGTTGAAAAAGAAGATAATTTTTGCGGGCAATATTCGCCGATTTGGGATTCCAAGTGAAAAAACTTTCTAGTAAGGAAAGTTGGAGTGCTCAAAACTCGGCTCGCAGAGACATTTTGTCAGTTTTATAAACAGAAATGGATTCCCCGTAGTCGAAAGTGTCTATGACTGAATTTATAGATCGTTTCAAAGCCGCATATTCAAGGACTTTCCTTGTTAGCAACAAAAAATGCGCAGTGGTAGCTGCTCTCCCTCTCTTGACAAGCGGCTAGGACTACCGACCTATCCCAAAACGCGAAAAAACTTCTCAAAACTGTGCCCACACGGTGTTTTTGACATTTTTACTTCAAAAAACCTGATTTGTTATAGACAAATATTGGAAAACTTGCGTTGGCACCCAACAATTTTTTTCTGCTAACTACTAAGTTTGAGAGCTTCTAAGCTGCGATCTGCTAGAGTTTTCAAACAGAAACCATTTTGAACGCATTTTCTAAACCTTGAACTCTTATGTTCGCTTTTGAAAACTTTGAAAATTCTACGCCAACTCACTCATTTACAGCTCCAAAAATTGCAAGTTTTCCATTTTTTCCCATTTAACCTATTTTTCGCGCGCCCCTGCGGCTCATCTATCTAACTAGAAGTTGGGAAATATATACCAACAGGTAGGTGGAGACTTTATCTGTCCATTTATTTAGTTTTCCTTTAGCCTACTTGGCAGAAACACTGCAAAAACTAGCCCGAAAACCCATAAAAACTCACATTTCTGAAGAAAAGTGGACGGTACCGAGCGTTGTGGACGATGGCGAATCACAAATCTCGAGAATTTTGAAAAAACCGCTGCTTCTTGAGAAGAAAATGGTGGGAATGAATTATTTTTGAGAGAAATGACTCTCGTCGACGTGGATATTTTTAATTGGAGGGTCACGGCGAAATTCATAACTCAGCCCAGAGTTGAGCTAGGGAGCTGAATATTTGTGGAACGGTAGATTGTTGGCTGGGCTATCTAAACGTGTACTTTTCAGATCATGAAACGAGCTGGTGACCTAGATTTTCAAGTAACCATTTTTCGAGCCAAAATAAGACAGGCTGATAGCCGATGAGGAGACAAATGGAATGGGGACTATTTACCACTGCTGCCTGCTTCATTTCATTGTTGGTGACCTATTTACTGAGAAAAATAACAAAACACTCTGTATCTCGCTTCAAATAAAAGGCAGCAAACTGAAACTTTGTAGATGGACAGGCATAGTTGTCAGCTATCCAAAAGTAAGAGTTTTTACGCTGAGAATGAGGTGTTGACCTAGATTCTCCGATTATTTCAAAATGCTTCAAACTCAGTATGTGGTTTGTTGGAGGGATGATAAATTTGAAACACATATCAATAAACGTTTTGGATCAGGTCTTGACCTAGTTTCTCGATTCTTCTCAAAACGAGCCGTTTTTTTGCGAAGTTGCAGAGCATTCCTGGAAGAGTATTTTTCAGATCTCTTTCCCCAAATTGAGAAATGTCGTCAACTACAAAAATATTGCAAGAGACACGTACACTGCTCTGAAATCATTCTTAACAGAACTACAGTTACCCATTTCTAGATATAAGAACTCTAATTGAAACGTTTCTATCTCTTCCCCCTCAAAAACTAGAGAAACGTCGTCCCCCTATCTAATGTTAAACACGGGACATATGGCCTTGACCAAATTTTCCTTTTTAAAAGATTTTTTAAAAGTTGACAAAGTATTTTGCGGCAAACGCGACAAAAAAGAGAAACAAGTGTCACTATGAGAATGAAAAATGAAGTACAGGAACCGAGTGTCATCCACTATGAACTATCACTTTTATCATCCTTTTCAGCTCTTATTCCAGAGATAACTTCTGTGAATTTATTCATATTTTTGAGGAGTTTGAATGTATCTGTATTTTTGAGCGCTTTTGATGTTAGATACTCAGAAATCGGATTTTTTCTACTTGAAACGTTATGAACTTTTTACAATAAGTAACGGTTGTTCCGTCTTCTCTATTACTTTATCAGTGTACTGACAGAGTGGTCTTTTCTTTTATGAACGCAAAAGTGGTTCACTTACTCCTGTGACCTGTTTGCCTATGGAAATTTCATTTGAATATTTCTATTTCATAAAATTATCCAGGTGAGATATTACAAGAAAACCATTTGAAACCGAAAACCAGTGGAAAGAAATTTTTGAATTACTGTTGAGTATTTTCTTCTCATTTTGATGTTTCTCTTCTCCTGACTCCCATTTTGTTCATTTGATTTTATCTTCTCTTCAGTGTTTCTGAAATAAAGTTATTTTTAAAATAACTTTGAAAGAAAACCGACCTGTGATAGAGCACATAAGGGATGGCTGATGGCTGGTATGACGCATGGTGGCCAAATACAAAATGTCGTTGGCCACGATGGTGCTCTTCACTGGTTCCCTAAAATAAGAAATATATTTAACTGTCGCAAGATTTTAGAGAGAAACTTACAATGAGAGTTGATTGGTCTAGTGATCTGTCCATCGATTCATTTCCCGGGCTTCACATTCTGCTCCACAGGCTTGTTTCCCTTGATCTCCTTGGGGAAGATTCTTGTGTGCGATGTCTTCTGCAACACGTCAACTCAAAATTATGAATTGACCACAAGGTAATCCGCGATATGATGTTTAATAGTTTTGTTTTTTTTCATTATGTTCATAAATAAGTCCATTCTTTTTATTTCTACTCAAATTTAGTATGAAAATGAATCAATTTCGCTGTTCTATCCATCTCTGTCAAAATATTTTTCAAAACTTCTCTTAACTCCAAAACCGTCGTGGGCATCGTGAAGTTATTTTCCAACCTTCTCCCCGACAGCTGGGATGACAGAAAAAGAAGGAGTGTTGAGCGACACGAGACGCAAAGAAACGAATGAGAGTGGAGGAGGGGAAATGAGAAGAGGGGGTCGGCAGAGGCAGAGGAGAAAGAAGACCAGACAGAGAGAGGGAAAGAATAAATATATTATGACGTGGCGACTAGCGTCTCTGAAACTGACTGAAAATCAGTAACTCTTTTGCTAATTGTCCGATTCGACTCATCTTTTTTCTGTCTTGGCTGAAATTAAGAATACCAGAAACTTAGTTTAAGAGAATTCAAAAAAAGTATAAATTAAATTTTTGGAGTATGCTTTGAAAGACATAAGCAGTGGTTTTTTTGAACGGGGAAAGAATGGACAGTTTTTACTTCAACTTCAGAATTGAAAAACTTCTCAAATTAGTTCTCTATTATATTCAGTCAGTTGTGGTTCTCATTTCCATTTTCTTGATATCTGGAAGACAGTTCTGACTTTCAACAACAATTTAGTTGTCTCTGATGTAGCCAGAACTTGATTTTTCTCGATTCAGTCCCTGTAATATCTCTAGTCTTGATGACACTTAACTATATCCCGACCCGGGATCCTTCCCTAATAAGAGGAGGGGCTTGATCAGGTCTCTAGTGTTCTCCATTATTTTGTCTTGTCAATAAATAAGTTTATTCGGTGTCCAATGAACTGCTGTAATAGCGAAATTAACTGAAAAACATTTGTTGGATTTCAAAAATTTCAGGATATCAGGATTAACGGTGTACTGTTCAGGATTTTAATCTATTCATGCTCCTCCGTTTTTCGTTGACTCAACGAAGAGGCAATAAAAAATGGTTTCAAAAATCATATTTTATTGCTGAGAATTCCCATGACGCCCACAAAGATAAAAATTTTACGACCTTGAGACCCTATAAATATTTTCTCCCTCTACTGTTTTCACCGCGTTTGCTTTCTTCTCTCCTCACCGAGAATGAAAATCTTCCGGAATATTCTTCTACTTCTTTGCCTTTGGGCTATCTGCAAGTCGGATCCGACCCGCATCCATATGAGATTCCGCTGCGATCCAGTCTACAGGTGGTGCGGAAATCTAACTGTTTTTGAGCAGGACGATTCGTATGTTTCAGAAGCATAAGCACTGGAAATCTTTTGAACAAAATTTTAGAGATCGTCTAGACAAAATGTACAACGAAAGCTTCTGCACAACAGGTAATCTATGGGAATCTATTCATGACTTTTACAAAGGAGGAGATGTACTTCCGGTAACAAAAACTATTCCTGTGGAATTCAATATGTACTAATTGCAGAAATACCGATGGTGGTATCAGCTTAGTCACACCTGTTCCTCTAACGGAGAAACTCGCTGTCTGTCACCAAGAGGCACGTATGATACCCCTGTCGAAGGACTGTGAGTCGAATGAAATTCAATTAACTTTGCATAATGTCGAATGATTCAGAGGCCATGTTGTAGTCAAAGAGAACGTTTTCAACGGAGGATACACTGGCGGTCCCTGCTACGCTCCGACCGAACCTTGGCTCATGATTTCCATGAATGGTTCAATTCCAATTTAAAAAGTGTTTTCCAAAACAATAAATCATTTTGAGAGTGTCTCTGTGTTTTTCTCACAAGAAAAACAGTTGTGTAAAATCATATCATTTTCGCTGACAAGGGAAGCCTTTGGACACACGATTTTCAAACTGTCAGCAAATTTGGTTATAGGTACTTTTGACAACGAAAAGTTCATTTCTGCAGTCAAAACCGGCTAAATGACTCTGCAAGGCAAGATATGAGCTTGCAAACTATATATAAATGGAATGCGCGGAAGCGTATGTGCGGCCTATTTGAACTTTCTTGTGAAAAAAATTTGACCTCCGCGTCTCCAAAGACTTCTCATGTTAAAGATCTCGATCTCGGTAAAATGTTCAAACCTAGCACATCATTTTCATAGTTGCTCACTTTTTTGTAGGACACTCTCCCTGGCTTACTGTAGCTGATAGAAACAGTCATGTTCAGTGTAGTACAACGGTCCAGGGAAAACTCGCATCAAAAAACGACTAACAACAAAATGAAAGAACAAGGTTTGATCTGTTCATATACAAAGTTTCAATAATTTTGGTCAGTTTGTGAACCTGTACCATCGTCCCAAGTTTTTTTTCTCGTCACCGTGCTAGTGTCTCCTCACTCACAATTGTCAGATGGGTGGAAAGATGGAAAAAGAAATGAGAGTGGCTGAGAAGAAATGGAAAAAGGGGGTGGACAGTGTTGAAGGAAGAAAAAGAGAGAGAGGCTTGTGTTCAGCGAATATATTATGACGTGGCGACTGGCGACTCTGAATCTGGCTGTAAAAGGTAACTTCTTTCCTAATAATCCGATTGGAGTCATCTTTTTTCTGTCATGACCGAAATGAAGAATTCCATAAACTTAGTTCCACAGAATTCTGATAAAAGAATACTTAATTTTTTTCTCCAGTATATACAATCAGAAATAATTATAATCCGAATTAAAATAACCAAGCGATAATTTTCTAAAAACTTACATCTGTTTTTTTTTGTTTGAAATTGTTATATGGACGCCTGGAAAACAGTGTTCGTCCTCACATAGAAATTATCTTCAAACGGATCAACGCAAAAATGTTATGTTTCCGTCTGAAAATTTAAAATGTCTGTGAGAAACTATTAAAATGGTTTTTTCAACAATTGTCAAATCTTTTTTGCCAAAAATTCAGAAAGACTGTGAAAAACTTGCTAAAACTATTATTTATTTCACTCCAACTTTTTTTGCTCACAGGAGCCGTCCGGCCCTATTTTTGATTTGTCCACCTCAGATAAGAAACCAGGCAAGGTTTTGCTCCGCCGGCAGCTGCCAATCCTCGGCGCTCTCCTATCAGCATCGAGAAGTGTCATCTATCTTCTACGATGCCTTTTGCTATTTACATTTCCTATCCAAATGACCGATGGGAGAGGCAACAATGGAGACCCAGACTTTTCTCGGGGCCATATCACAACGGAAGGCCACGTGTGCCTCTCCTCTGATCCTATTTTCTCTTCGTTCCGCCCTTCTTTCAACTATCAGCCAGAATGAACAAGAGCCACACAGGCGAATACATTTTTTCTCACTTTTTGTAGAACATCTTCATATGTATTTGCTTCGAACAATGAAACTTGCTATAGATTCTAAAATTCATTTTTCCAGAACTGCTACTACTATCCGAGAGTTTTCGCTGAAAATCGAAAGAAAAATTTCCAAGATTGCGGACTATATCGATACCAAATGATTCACCTAACACACATGCTGAAAGTTCAAATAAGTAAGTTTTGTCCGAAATAATTTGTCTTTCATCTCCCAAAACATTTATTTGAGAAATCGCGTTTTTTTGGAGTAGTGTACGACAAACTTGCAAAGACCGAGTACCCGAGTTGAATTTCGTTGCCTCGCTTCTTGAGAAGCTGGTTGATATCAGGTGTAACCTTTTTAAATACCGGCCAAAATAATATCACATTTTGCTTTTTTCAGTTGAAAATCTTCATCTTTGAGAGTGCCTCGTGGTAAAATAAATTTCCCACAAAGTGAGCTTTTTTCACTAAGCAAACAGATCAAAAGTAAAAGTCCATTTTTGTGATTATCAACTTTCTTGTACTTTCTAAAAAGTCCATCTAATTTTAAGCGAAGAGCTAAAAAATTGCACTATTTTACACTGAAATAGATTGCTTCGACGGAGAAATGACTTTGTCGAGATGTAACTTGCTAAAGAGCGGCGGTACAAAAACTTGTTAACAACAAAAATGGAGTCCCACTCTTGGTCTGTTCGGTCCATAAAAATGGACTCTCAAAATTTGGCATTTTCAACTCAAAAAGGCGAAAAACGTTGAAGATCAAATAGTAATCTGATTTTTCATGCCGAATACCAATTTACTTCAATACCTTAAAAGTAAAAGATAACTTCTTTTTTTCCAATTGGTCGATTGTTTAGTTAGTAATAAAAATTTATTCAGTTCACAGAAATATGAAACCAAAAAGGTGTAATGTTCTGCTCCTCCATCTCCTCCATTTGATCTTTTGACCAGTGTTCCCGCAATTGACCTGAGCAGCTGTCCTTGCGGTATCACTTTGGTGCTTCTTCGCCTCATCTCTTATCCTCTTTAAACTTATTTGATTGACGGGTTTAATCGTCGTCCACGACACTCCCGGGGCCACGAACAGTTGTTCGACCACCAAACGTTCTTCTCTTATTTCTTCCCGTTCGTTACAACCGAGGTTGTTACTACGAGCTTTATGTCCTCATTCTTCTCATTTGTACTTTCTGAGGATATCTTCTGAGGTGGCTTCCTGGGTTTTTATTTGCTTTATTTAATTTGCTCATTTTAAAAGTTGGTCCTATATTTAGTCATATCCTACCAGTGCACTCCCCCATTCCATAACATCTTTTAGATGATTCTAAGGTTATATTTTTGGTATGTTTTATATCCGATTTCCTCTACTTTCTGTACACGTATTCCACTTTTATTTTGAGTTTTGAGATGATTATTTGTGCTGATGTTAGTCGGAAGCACACCTTTAATTGAGTTGGTGAAAGAAATATACATTCTGATGTCACTATTATGTTTGGCATCCACGAAATTGAAAGTAGAAAATTCCAGTTTCCGATTCCCACGCGAAATTGTTTCTAGTTTTCATATTTCTTGGAGTGTTCATCCCTCAAATGCCAAACATTCATTTAGACCGAAAATACCAAGAGTAGAACTTCATTTTTGTAGATGAAAAGTTTTTGCGATTTTCGAACTCTCAACTTAAGATTACCATAACTCTCCTGAAAGTGTCGGTACAAAAAAGGTGTCAACTACAAAAATGAAGTTCTACGTTGGATCTATTTGATCCATAAAATATTATTTTGTGGTAAAAATAGTTTCATTGTGACACATTCTCGAAATCGGACATTTTCAACAAAAAAAGGCCGGTACGCTTACATTTTTTCTTGATGACACCTCTAGAATGAAGTTTATTTTTGGTTTAAGACACTGAGACTTTGCTTTCTTAATTTTGAACAGAACACCAAAAAACGAAAAAGCACCTATTCCATTTTCCTGTTTCTATTTTTCTTTCTCTCTCCACATGAAAAACATAATTTCAGCCATTTGGATCTATATTTTCTATTTTTTCTGAATCATCAATTAAAAACAATCAAACTTCTTAAAGTACACACGATCTTCTCTCTTTTCTTTATTTTTCTACTTTTACATATCCCATAATTTTTGTGCCCCCGTTCTCTAGTTCCCCATCTGCCAATCTTTCCCGCCCTCTTCTCAACCCCGAGAAGTGTAATTTTTCTTCAATACGATGGCCTCTTGCAATTTGCGACACCTATCTAAATGATGAACAAAGAAATAGAAGAGGCAAAGGTGGAGACGCAGACTTTCTTCGGGCCATAACACAACAGGAGGCTACGTGCGCTTTTCTTCTGCCCCTCTTTTCTCTCCTTTCTGCTCTCCTCCCAACTATCGGGCAGAATCGATAAAATCCACACAGGCGAATACTTTCTCTTATATTATATGAACTACTTTTTATTTTCTTTGATTAAAACATTTATGAAACTTGCTATGAATTATTCAGTTTGGGTTTTCCCCAATTATCTTTCATCTGCTAAAAATATCCATTTGAAAAAGTGCGATTTTAGAGAAATGTCCGGCAGTTGCGCGTACCCGCTTTGCATTTTGTTTCACCGCCTCTTTATAACCTCTGCGGCGCCATCTTGTTAATATCACGTCTAAACAATTAAGTTTTAACTCAATAAATGATATGATTACAGGTCCAGCATGTCGTGTAACATTGAGCACGAGAGAAAATTAATGCCGAAAATAACAAAAACGCTGGAAATCGAAAGGTAAGCTGATTTTCCATGAAATACAAGTTTTTGAATTTTTTTTTCGAAAAAATAGGAAAAATGCCGGAACTCAATTAGAATCGGGAGAAATTCTGGAAAAAACATGAAAAAATACACATTTTTGATGAAAAGTTGAGAAAAAAATACCAAAAAAAGAGACCGGGCCTTGAAAAGTATGACGAAACCCTCGTGAAAGCCGAAAAAAGGTGACAGACATCACAAGATTTTGTAACATTGATAATCATCATACCAAATTTCAGAGAACGCCGGACTCCCAGGTTCGTCGGGACTCGACGAATTTCCAAGACGTGGGAAATTCCAAGAATGTGAGGAATGATAAGAAAGAGTTCGGAACAACTGGACAGTCAGGACTCCCAGGACACGGAGGAGAGAAACGATTCGCCAAATTTCCGGAGATCCCTTGACTCAAGGAATGAAGTCAGCATGAAAGGACACGCATTCCAGAGAAATTTGGTCGTCAAGGAGCACCAGGAGCACAAAAGCGTAATGAACCACCAGAAGTGCCAGGAATGAAGAGAGATTTCGGAACAACTGAACAGTCAGGACCCCCAGGACTCGGGAGAGAAATTTGTTGGATTCTTGGGATTCCCAAAACTAGAGGGATTCCTAAAGTGCAATTTGGAAATTCAAGACTTCTAGGACAAGAAGGACAATCAATTCCATTGACAGTCGGATTACCAGGAGCACGTGGTCATCAAGGAAAAAACCGATTCCTAATACTTCCAGGACAGAAGAAGACTTTGGACTTATTGGCATTCCAGAAGCACCAGGACGGAAAAGTAATGATCTATAATTTCTACTTACAGTTCTGATTCAATTATTTTAAGGAGACGCTGGTCTGTCAGGTTACTCAAGAAGCAACATGATTCCAGAAAAAAACTGGGAGGGGACGGACTTGTAGGCGTGCCAGGAAGAGACGGGCAATCAGGAATTCCAGGACTGCGTGCTAACGTCAGAAAACCAGAAGACAACCAGGACTATTAGCCGTCGGGGAGCCAAGAAGCCCAAACTAAAATTAAAATGTAAGTTTTGCCTCAAATAATTTGCCTTTCATCTCCCTAAAACATCAATTTGAGAAGACACGCTTTTTTGGAGAAGAATCTTGCTAATAACACGGTTAAAACAAATCAAATATGTTGTTTTTGTCTTTAAACACCCAAAAATCAAAAGATAAAATGATTTTTTTTAATCAAAAACCACGCGAAATCTGGGAAAAATACAACATTACAAGATTTCGTAAACTTCACAATCAATGCATCCAATTTCAGGAGACGCCGGAATTCCAGGATTGCCAGGAATCAACGGACAAGAAAAAGATCTAGAGGATCCAGGATTGCCCGGACCCAAGGACATCCCGGACCACCAGGACAACCAGGGCAACCAGGATATCCAGAGCAATGAGGATTTCTAGGACAACCAGGATTTCCAGGACAACCAGGATTCCCAGGAATGCCAGGACACAAAGGACATCCAGGACAAACAGGATTTCCAGGACACCCAGGATTTCCAGGACACTCAGGACATCCAGGACACCCAGGAATGCCAGGACACAAAGGAAATCCAGGACAAACAGGATTTCCAGGACAAACAGGATTTCCAGGACACCCAGGATTTCCAGGACACCCAGGACCCCCAGGATTTCCAGGACCCCCAGGATTTCCAGGACACCCAGGATTTCCAGGACACCCAGGATTTCCAGGACACCAAGGATTACCAGGACAACCAGGATTTCCAGGACACCCAGGATTCCAGGACACCCAGAATTACCAGGACGCCCAGGATTCCAGGACAACCAGGACACCCAGGATTTCCAGGACACCAAGGATTACCAGGATTTCCAGGACCCCCAGGATTTCCAGGACACCCAGGATTTCCAGGACACCCAGGTTTTCAGGACACCCAGAATTACCAGGACACCCAGGATTTCCAGGACGATCAGGATATCCAGGACACCCAGGATTTCAGGGACGATCAGAACCAACAGGATTTCCAGAACCAATCATACTGTCCTGACGGCAGGTTCCCCCATTCTCGAGACTGCAAAGTTGATGACAGATGGGAAGACCGCGAGGCACCAGGTGGGTAACTCGGTCTTGAGCTAGTAGATCCTCGGATCCGACAGCCCTGGCTAAGAGGAAACCTGGGAGTGGAATACATCCTCTATTGCACCCCAGGCTTGCCTTATCAGGTATCGTAGATTCAACGGCCTTCCAGGATCCGACAGCCCTGGCTTAGAGGAACCCTGGGAGTGGAGAATATCCACATTCCAGGTTCGCCTTATCAGACACCGAGGTTTCAACGACTTCCAACTGGACAGTCTGGACTCCCAGGACTCAGAGGAAAAAAAGGATTTGTAGGATTCCCAGGATTACCAAGGCAAGAGGGACTTTCAGAAATCTCTGGATAAAAGGTAATATACTTTTAATTCATAAATATATGGTTCAAGTATTCATTAATTTCAGGGAGAATCCGGATGCACAGGACAACCAGGACAGGATGTTCTTCCAGGCGATCCCGGATAGAAGAGACATCCCCAGGTCTTCTGGAAGTACGAGTAGCCATCTAACCAGTCTACAGAAACGGATTTGTTTTTGTGAATAACTTTCAAACCACAAGAGGTGCAAAATACCCAGAGGCTCAAAGCTAATATGTAAGTTTTCTTCCAAATAATGTGTCTTTCATCTCCTAAAAACATCCACACAAAAATAGCGCTTTTTGGAGGCATGTGTGGGGAACTTGCAAAGATCGGGTGCCCGTGTTGCATTTTGTTCGTCTTTTTAGAACCTATGAGGCGCTACCTCGCTTATATCAGGTCAAAAACTTGAAAATGACATTATTGAGTCGAAAAATCATGAAACAAAACGACGAGATGATTTTTTAAACCAAAAACCACGTGAAGGCCTCAAAACTGAAAATCATACACAATTTTGTAAGCTTAAAAATTATCACATCAAATTTCAGGAAACGCCGGAAGTTCCAGGACAACCAGCAGTTCCAGGACCAGCAGGAGGACTTCCAGGATCATCAGGAGGAATTCCAGAACCACCAGAAAGACTGCGAGGACAACCAGGTGGATTTCCAGAATATCCAGGAGATCCAGGACCAACAGGAGAACTTCCCGGATGACCTGGAGATCCAAGCACACCAGGAGGAATTACAGGGCCACCAGAAGGAGTTCCATAAAAACCAGGGGGATCCCCAAGACTACCAGGAGGACTTCCAGGACCACCAGAAAGATGGCCGGGACAGCCAGGAGGAATTCCAGGATTAGCAGGAGGACTCCCAGGACCATTAGGAGGACACCCAGGACATCCAGGTTTCCCAGGACATCCAGGAGATCCCGGACCACCAGAAGATCTAGGACCAGCAGGAGGACTTCCAAGATATCCAGGAGTTCCAGGACCACCAGAAGGAATACCTAGATTAGCAGGAGGACTCCCAGGACCAGTAGGAGGACATCCAGGACATCCAGGATTCCCAGGACATCCAGGAGATCCCGGACCACCAGAAGATCCGGAACACGGAGGACATCCAGGACATCCAGGACCACCGGGACATCCGGGACATCAGGAAATCTAGGACATTCAGGACGCCCAGGACACCCAGGACATCAGGACACAACCAGGACACAGCCAGGACACGTTTTTTCAGAACACCCAGGACATCCAGGACCCCCAGGAATGCCAGGACATCCAAGACACGGAGGACATCCATTACATCCAGGACATCCAGGACACGGAGGACATCCAGGACACGGAGGAAATACAGGATACCCAGGACACCCAGGACATCCAAGACACGGAGGACAACCATTACATCCAGGACATCCAGGACATCTAGAACATCCAGGACATCTAGGACATCTAGGACATCCGGAACACGGAGGACATCCAGGACATCCAGGACCACCGGGACATCCGGGACATCAGGAAATCTAGGACATTCAGGACGCCCAGGACACCCAGGACATCAGGACACAACCAGGACACAGCCAGGACACGTTTTTTCAGAACACCCAGGACATCCAGGACCCCCAGGAATGCCAGGACATCCAAGACGACCAGGACATCCAGGACACCCAGGACATCCAGGACACGGAGGACATCCAGGACACGGAGGAAATACAGGATACCCAGGACACCCAGGACATCCAAGACACGGAGGACAACCATTACATCCAGGACATCCAGGACATCTAGAACATCCAGGACATCTAGGACATCTAGGACATCCAGGACACGGAGGACACCCAGGACATCCAAGACATCAAGTCGCCATCATACTGTTCTACCAATATGGGTTGAGACAGGTTCCCCTTTCTTGAGACTGCATAGTTGACAGTTGGGAAGGCCGCGAGGCACAAGGCGGGTAACTCGGTCTTGTGCTAGTAGATCCTCGGATCCGACAGCCCTGGCTAAGAGGAAACCTGGGAGTGGAATACATCCTCTATTGCACCCCAGGCTCGCCTTATCAGGTATCGTAGATTCAACGGCCTTCCAGGAGAGAAAGATGAAACCGGGCCAGCTACAGGTGGATAAATGGGAAGAGAACTTCCAGAACGTGATGAACTCCCAGTACTCAAGTAATTCCCAGGAACTCCAGAACAAAACAAACTTTCAGGGTTCCCAGGATTGAAGGTAACATTTTTTTTACATAAACATTCGATTAAAATATACATTTATTTCAGGAAGAAACTAGATACTCAAGACACCCAGGGCAAGAAGATCTCCCAAGACGTTCAAAAGAGAAATGCTAATCAGGGACAACAAGAACAACTATATTCATGACCAGTCAGATAACCAAGGGCACTTGATTTTCAAGGAATGGACAAGTTCTCAAGACTTCCAGGACTCAATGGGTTTTGTCTGTAAATTGCCAAAACATCGTGCATTTGCCTTGTAAGCTACAATTTTCATTTTTAAAGTTGAATGTGTAATCAAAACTTGATTGAAATTTGAGTTTTTCGGCCGAAACCAGTATTTTCAAATAGAAAAACGACGTTTCTAACCAAAAATCGCTTCAAATTGTCTTGTTTTGCTCGAAAAACACAAATTTTAGTGAAAAAATCCGATATTCTTGCTAGAAAATCCGATTTTGCACCTTGCTCGATGAGATAAATATCAGTTCCAGTTGAAAAATCGGGTTTTTCGATCAGAAATTGCCTAGACATCGAATTTTTTTATTTTTCAGGTATTTCTGCCAAAAATTAGATCAAGAGGCGCCAGTCTGCCATGATGCACAGAAAGCAACGGAATTCCAGAAGAACAAGAAAAACCATCAGGACCACTAAGACCGCAGAACCTTGTCGAGTCGGGCAAGAAAGAACTTCCAGGGCAACAAAACGATACCCTGTATATCCATGCGACAACCTTGAGAGTCTCTGCTCGGAGCACCAGGAGCCGCCGAAATAGCGGACAGAGGCGGATTCGTTTTTGTGAAGCCCTCTCAAAACAGAGGTTCAAAGATGTCCAGATGGTTAAACCAAGCTTTGGGACGGTCAGTTCAAGACTTTGGTAGGTTTACTATCTGCTGTATTTATTTTTCTTGTTTTTAAATTTCAGGAAGCGCTGGATCCTTTCTCCACAGATTCTCCCCATGCTATTTTTGTTCTGCGACTTCAAACTGCAATTACACTTTCAAAAATGACAAATTGTACTGGCTCTCTTCTCCAGGACGCCTAAAACACTTCCGTGTCACTACATTTATCAAGCGTAATGATGCGCGCGGATCTTGTCGCTATTTCGCCAACATGTTCTCATTTTTAAGGTAATTTACTATTCTTTTTGAGTTAGCATAAAAATTCTTATCATTTTGCTAACAGGTATTGGAGAGTGAAGCAATCAAGTCAGGAAACCTTCGTACCCGCGTCTCAAGATTCCAAGTTTGCGTCAAATCGACCGACGAACGTCATTAATTATATCATATATTCACAAAACTTTGCCGCAGGGTTTTAAGGGTGCATTGGAATGGCCACGAAGCGGAAATCACGTTTTGCAGCTCTTTTCAGCCTGCAAAGCTCGAAAATTCAATTTGATTTTGAAACTTTTCAGCTACGAGACCATTTCGCTGAATTCCCAATAAACAGATGCGTGTTCAAAATCCTGCGGCAGAGTTTTGTAAACTGATAATTTTTTTCTTAATTTTTTAATTGCTTTCATTTGAACAACAATTGATAAGATTCATACGACCGAGAGTTGAAAAGAGGCATGGCAATAAAAATGGAAAGCGGGCGCGCAATTTTCGTAGAATTTCCTCACCGAAATACTCACTTTTTGAATTAATATTTTCAGGAGATGAAAGAATATTTTATTCGAACAGAGCTTACTTCCTCAAGTTGATTTATCACTTTTAGTGCGTGTAACATGCTCAGGTTTTGTTCAAACTTGTAGGATTAAATAGTGTTTTGTGAAGCAAAACTGGAGCTTAATGATGCATGTTGAGTATTTCTTTGCAACATAAGACGTTTTATAGATACAGATGTGAAAAGATAACTAGCGCAAAACTTTTCACAAATATTTTTTGAAAAACGGGGTCAGGAGCACATTTTTGTTGTAAGAAGTCTTTGTCAACATGCTTCTGTAGTATTTTTGCGTTTTTCATTTGTTTACTTCAGAAATATTTTACAATTAATATAGAAAAACTCATTCATCTCAACATGACCCACCCAGATGTGAGGAAGAAAAAGATAGTGTTGCGCGGCACGAGACGCAGGAAACGGAGAGAGAGTGGCGGAGAAGAATTGAAAAGACGGGGGTGGACAGAGAGAGAGGGAGAGAGAGAGAGAGGAAAAAGGAGACCAGAAAGAGAAGGGGGAAGGGGGAAACAAATATGTTATGACGTGGCGACTTACAACTCTGAAACTGACTGAAAATAAGTAACTTTTTTGCTATTTGTCCGATTGGAGTCATCTTTTTTCTGTTATGGCTGAAATTGAGAATGCCAGAAAGTTGGTTTAACAGAATTCTGATAGAGGGAGAATTAAATTTTTTGGAGTAGTCGCGGCACTGTTCTAGAACGCCGGAACGAAAAAAAATCCCTGAACAAAAAAAAAATCCCGGAACGAAAAAAAAATCCCGGAGCCAAAAAAAAATCACGGAACGAAAAAAATCCCGGAACGAAAAAAATCCCGGAACGAAAAAATAATCCCGGAACCAAAAAAAATCCCGGAACCAAAAAAATCCTGGAACCAAAAAAATCCCGGTACCAAAATTTTCATTCTATTATTTGATTTTTTTCCTTTTTCTTTCAATATGTGTCTTATAAGCAAGTCATACATTTTTTCTTCACTCTGCCTTTTAATTATTATAACATGACTTTAGCGGATATATAATTTTTATTCGAATTAGATGTGTAAAAAAAGTGAAACTTTGGGAAAACAATCATTAACCTTTCTTGTTGGTTTTTTTTGTTTTTGGGGACTTCGGAGCTTTAGTGGCCTTCGGAGCCTTCGTAGTCTTCGGAGGTTTAGTGGCCTTCTTTTTTTTTGGTTCCGGGATTTTTTTTTCGTTCCGGCGTTCTAGAACAGTGCCGTAGTCTCTACTAGATCAGGAACTCTTTTGAATTTTTAGATTTCCACTATTGTCATATTCATAGAGGACTACTTATAGCTTTTGTCAAATTGAAAGTCTTTGAAGACCAAGGTAGCAGAATACTGTTGTTTCGATGAAGTTTCGAAAAACCGGCTATAAAGTATAGCAATAATTAGCATAAATTCAATAATACTGGATGGATCATGTTTGTATGTGCCTGGTTCAGCGATTGCAGTTTTTGATGCCGTCGAGTTTCAAGTTGGAAACCAATTGATATTTTCTGATTTTTTCCCTGCAGTATCTTCTGTCGTATTTCAAATGCGCGAGAGAGTCAGACACAAAGATCCACAACCTGCGCTGTAGTTTGCTGTATCTACCCGTATCTACCGAGAAAAATCATTGCGCATCTCAACAGACACTGAAAAGTACACTCTACAAAAAACAAATAGTTGTAATAAAACATTCATTCAATCGTGGCGACACCGTTTGTAATCCCCAACCTTCATGTAGTCGAATTCACACTCTTTATTCTCCCCGCGGTTGAACAACGCCTGCTGGAGTGCCACGTATCGACTGGAAATATTCAATGAGGGTTTTCAATAGAACAACGATATTGTACTCACTGTCCAGTGACGCTTACGCTGATTTCGTTGTTGCTATCATACAGGCAACGCACAGAACCTGAGCTTGTGCAGGTGTGATCGATCATGTAGTTGAATTCATAGTGCTGAAAATATAAAACTTTTATCTTTTTGTGTATTAAGAGTCTCACATACAGGACTATGGTCACCTCCCAGAGTAAAATTTGTATACATGAAGCTTCTTTCACGTTCATGAGAGCAGAAACACTTTGTTACGAGTAACTGGCTCAAACTGAAAAAAGTTCACAAAATTATGCAAAGAAGAAGAAAATTAAACTCACATAGTATCCACTTCGTAGATGTGGAACTCAGCACACCAGTATGGGATAGATGGATCACAACGAATGAACATCTCCAGGTCGGTTGGATCCGATTGGATCATCGAAATGAGAAAAATAGAAATAGGAAGAAAAATGCGGAATTTCAACATTCCCCACGTGCGGCACAATGGAAGAAGGCTCTACCAGAGAAGGAAAGTGATGGAAACTAACCGGGGGAGAGGGGTTTATATGGTGTTTTTTATTCGATTAGGACCACAGGGGCGGGTGGGCACTAAAAATAGTTTATGGGTGTGAGCGGTGGTCTCCATGTAAAAGAAACTGTTTTTTGGTTTCTGATGCATAGAGTAAAAATTTGAACAAAAAGTGTTTATAAAATTGACATTCGGATCTTTCAAGGTTAAGAGACTGTCATATACATAATTTGGGATTTTTTGAAAAAATGACAAAAAAATATGTTAATTGTTCTTTTTTTTGAAGCTGGGCCTTGAAAACTTTGTCAAGGCTTCAAACAAAAACAAATTGATAGGGTCGAAAAGGAATTTTTTCAGTTTTCTGATTTTCTCGTAAACTTCTTTTCATTCCAAAACTTGGTTTCCGATCAACACATGTGCTTTTGCAAAGTTAGCTCTCTAGCATACCTTACATAAAATAGGACTAGATGAAATCAATGAATCACTGTTCCTTAGTGCCGCTCTTCCATTTTCCCCTTTTTCTATTATTCTCCTTTTTTTCGTTCCGCGACCAACAAACTACAGATGACGAGCATCCGTTATTTGTCAAATTACTAACTGAAAAGAAGCGGAACAGCTGGAACCTGATGGAAGTTTGAGTATGATCTGACGGATGTAATTGAACAAAATAACTTCAGAACAATAATGAAAAATCAACATATTTATTAAATTGGTCTAATATAAAATTACACTAAATATCACAAATAATACAATTAAAATTATCAATTAAAGTTGCATCCGTTGGCCTCCACCATTCAATACTTGAAAAATAACTTTTTCCGCTAAAATTGTCTTCACCGTGGCCGAACTTTCTGAAAAACTATTTCATACACGGTTTTTGCTTTTTTTTAAACTGTAAATAGAAGACTGCCAAATTTGATAGAAAAATTGCTTCCCGAAACTCGCCGACGGGATATCGATACGTTTCCAGGTTGTCATGTCGTATATTGGGTTTTGAAACGTCTTGGTTGCGAAATGGCAGTGTTCTAAAAGGGTATTTTACCTTCAGTTTTTTTGTTGGAATGAAAAGAATAGATTTTTATTGATTGATTTGACCAGTTTTAAAAATTTTCAGAAGCAAAAAAAGAGCACACGTGAAAACTGGGACTAAGGGACACTTCAAAACCGCGCTGCTCAAGAACCGAGACATTTTGAAACTAGAGTTTTATGTGCTCAGGAAACTGACTTCGTAAGAATTTTGAATCTGTAATCAGAATTTTTCTAGGAAATGTTTGAGCCAAGTTACAACATTTTCAATAGTTTTTTATTACTTTTTTCGAGTAATGTCTTGGTTCTAAATGAATTTACAGGCTATTTTGTATGGTTTTGCACATTTTCGATAGCAAATCGTATGTAGAACACGATAGGCTATCTGAAATTTGACGAAAATTGTGAAAAACAGCTTAAAATGAGCAAAAACCGTGTATGGAAGAGTTTTTCAGAAAGTTCGGCCACTAGGCCATGTCGATTTACGGGGACAACTTTTAGCGGGAATAATCATCGCCCAAGTCAAATAAAGGGATTTTCGATAGTTTTTGACAGGGAAAAGTAGGTTTTTGATTTGAAAATTGAAGGAAAATCAATAAATCAAATTTTCAAATTTGTTGTTGCTGATTTTCAACTTTTTTGCAAGATTTTCGGGTTAAAATGGAAAAAAGTTTCATTCTAGAAAAATAATAACTTCCGCAGGTTTTTCAAAGATTTTTTGCTTTTAACAATGTAACATTGTTAAAAAAGATCCAATGTAACATTTTCAGCCACTTTCACCCTATTTTGTATTTCTGGTGCGCTTTTGGCGCGTTTCATTAAAGTCGCTGCTTTGGTCTAATTTTTCGAATTTTTTCACCAAAATATGAACTTTTAGATGTCACTCGCAGTTAGCATATGACAAACTTCCTTTTCTTGCGTGTTCTGAAAGGAATAGCCGTTGGTGCTGCGTTTTGCTGTGAAAAATGGATGAAAATGTTTATTTAGAAATTTATCAAAATCTACAAAAAAAGATAAATAGATTAAAAAAATTTATAAAATATTGATTCACGGCAACATAGCTGTTGATCGTCAGCCTCTCATACATCGCCACTACTGTCGAATCCGTGATGTAACACATCATTGTTTCGTCCTCAATCAGCAGTTTGCACTTTGAATCCATGCACTCGATTTCGCATTGTCTCCCTTCCACGATTTTCTCCGTCAAGTACGATTTCCAGCATTCGAAGCACTCCTTGTGGTTGCAGGCAAGTCCCGAGAGCTTATCCGTGAGCTCACAACAGATGTCGCATTCTTGTGGAGTGTTGGTGGACAGCTTCGAATGGAGTTGGAGAGCGCTTTGGGATGACTTGCGCGTCGATCAGGAAGGCTGTTGTGTCCGGGTGCTCCTAGAACTTGCCGATGAGCGAGTCCTTGTTCCATTTGTATTTGTGAAGAAGGATTCGGCAGACTCCAGTTTTGATTTCCAGAACGAGTTGGACATCATCGATCGCTTCCCTCATTTCGGACTCCAGAGTGGAAGGAGGAGGAACTGAAAAAAAACGAAAATTTGGATTACTGTAGTTAGCCGGGATTATGATAATATTTTAATGAATTTCTGGGGGTAACGTACAGTACCTTCCGAAAAGGTATCATATTTTGGCTTTTTCAGTTGAAAATGTTCAACTTTGAGGAAGTGTCCTGGTAAAACTAACTGTTCCACAAAATAACTTTTTATGGAATCGAACAGAACGAAAGTAGATCATTATTTTTCTAGTTGACACCTTCCGTGTACTTGCATTCAATAGAGAGTTACGCATTGTCGAATTAACTTGTCCCTCAAATCGACAAACTGCAGTGCAAAATAATGCGATTTTCGTGTTTTCCTCTTAAAAGTATTATAATATGGTCAACTACAATAACTGAGCTCTAACTTTGTTGTGTACAATCCAAAAAGAATTTCAGATTGTGGGAAAATTGTTTTATCACGACGCAAGGAAAAGGCAAAATTTGATGACTTTTTGGTCGGTACTGTATATTTGAGTTGAGTCGTGAGCATTTTCGGTTTTTAAGTACTATGAATGTCAATTTAAATCTCATGTCAATTTTTTTGTGATTAAATGAAAGGTGAATAACAACAGTGTTTTTTCTAATAATTACATTGCATCTAATCGTTTTCGACCAATTTTTGAATCTTGGGTGACTAATGCGGGCTTCACCAAAATAGTTTCATAAAATTAATAACAAACAATTTAGAAAAAAACAACATTATTTTTGACTTAACCTAACAGGACTACAAGCTAAAATTACTCACCTCAATTTCCATTTTCACAGACTATTGCGTCCACCTTCGGTCGTTTCATCGGAGCCTCGACGTTGACAAACATGCAGACAAACAGCCTGTAAAATCAGAAGTAGGGTGACTTATCTAATCGAGAACCCAATGTTAAGAAAGTGTTAATTTTTTTGACTGTTATTGTCCAAAAATTCTAATCAGATTCGAGATTTTATTAATTTTAGTCAAATTTTGATTTGATTTTCTGCCATAATTGTTAATGCTAGTTATTCAAACAACTACTAACTGAAAACGGATCAAATTAGTATCGAAAAACTAAGAAAACCAGAAATATGCTAGTAATTTATCGAATTGTAGACACATTACAAAATTCTATCAACTTTTTCTTTTCCAAAAATCAACCTCTTTAAAAACTAGGTTACCGCACGAAAACTAGCTTTCAACTATATATTTTTAGGCTTAAGAAACCAAATAATTGCAAAATAGCAAGCATTTCGGTTAAATAGTCCGAAATCGTACTCATAAACATCGAAAATTATGAGAAAATTTGTATTTAATGCTAAAATTGCGAAATTAAAACTGTTGTTCTCCATATTTCTTTTGACTCACCGTTTAGAATTCAAATAAAATAAGGAAAATTTAAAAAAGTTTGGGGTAGAGCAGCAAACACGTCGCTCAAAAGAGGAAATACATGATGGAATGATGTTAGAAAAAGACACAGCCTTCCCTCTAATGAATGCGCTCCGTGGGGCGCACTTTCACTACCACGCTAAAAGTGAACAATACGAACAGGCCGATAGAGAAAAGAGGGGAGAAGAAGTGGCAGAATCAGGTGGAGATGTAAATTGAAAACGAGTTGGTCTGATTATTCTTTTTCGTCTACTGAGGAAAAAAGTACTGCTTTTAGATGATGAATTATAAAGTGTTAGCATCAACTAGAAAGTTTACAATGTTATTGAGTACATTTTCGGACTATTCAGGCAAAATTCTTGCTATTTTGCAATCATTCGGCTCTATTTGCTCAAGGAATCTAAAGTTCAAAGCTTGACGCGTTAAATTTCCGTGCAATAGCCTAGATTTCAAAAAAAGTTAATTTTTAGACAAAACGAGCTGATAGAAATTCATAACATGTCTACAATTTAATAAATTACCAATACATTTCTAGTTTTTTGAGTTTTTTAATACTAATTTGACCCATTTTTAGTCTGAAAAAAAACGTGACAGAACAAGAATAAGATAAACGAGAAGGGCATCCGCAAAACGACATTTGAATTATTCATAAGAAATAGAAAAAAAGTGCACAAACTAATATTTCTGAGCATGTTAAAAAAATTGGACATTGGTGAGCAATGGAGAAAAACAACTGCAATTTTTGAACGAGCAAAACGAGTCTCTAATCCGACCTCTGAATCCCTTTGAGCCATTTTTCTTTCTTTTGCTCGTGAGTTCTCCACTATTGTGGCACACGCGTTTCACATGTGTTGTCCCATGGGTGAGGGGTGCGAGAAACAGAAAAATGTAGTGCCGCGCCCAACGAGAAATTTTCGTTTTTTGTAGTTCCATCTATCCAAAGACAAAAAAAGGTTGCTCTCCTGAAGTTCTTCACGCTTTTCTGAATAGTTGAACCACTGTTTTCTTCATGCAAGGATTTTCCAAAATCCTTGACAGTTTTTTCGCAGGTCGTTTACAAAATAGCCTTCAAATGCTCTTTAAAGTGATTTTCAGTACACTCACCTGTTTAAATTCGAACTATGTAAAATAAGATACCACTCAATTATTAACAAAGCGAAATTTATTCAAAGAAAAAATGAACAGAAATGGAAGCAGTCAAGTCAGAAAAAAGAAGCAATTTTTCAATGGAAATCAACTGTCAGGTCGAGAGGGATAAAAGTTTCGTAAAGCAACAATATCAGAGGGGGGATAGAAAAGTTTCCAGGAAAACAATCATTTTCGGAAGCATCATACGTAGGGAATCCATCAGAAATAAGGGATTGTTTATCGTCGTAGCCAAATCATTTTGAATTCATTTTGACACAGTAGTCCGTTGGGAACTTAGCTGGCCACCGTCCCCATGGTGCAGGCATGTCGTAGGTCTTCGTTCTGTTTCTTTGTGTCCACGGCTTGTTCCGCGAGTCGTCGAGGTCAACGGCTTCTCCCAACTCCAAAAGGTTGAAATCGTAGTCGTAGGAAGAACAGCTAAATATTATATGAAATACATGTTTTAATTAAATGTGTTATATTGCCTTACTTGATATGGTGAGCTTGTCTCCAATGTTTGTGGTCGTAGCGATATGTTTGATTGTTTTTCGAGCAGTCATGATAAAGCGAAACTCGTGGCTCGAATGCGTCCTAAAATTCAAAAAAATGAAAAAGATTAGTGTTTAAACTAGTCACTCACATCAAATATAAGAGAATCCGTTCCGTAGTAATCCAACCCGACGTAGTTTGTCAGCGTACGTGATCCATATGAACAAATGAACGGAAGCTGCTTAACTACTTCGTGTATACTGAACAATTTGTAACATTTTTGCGTGAAATACAAAGGATAGGTCTTACTAGTTGTCTTCTTCCATGTACAGAAGTTGGACACACCAAACAATATTGAGAGGGCAACTAACACTTCCCAAAAACTCAGCTTTCATTTGGCCATTGGGTTTTTTGATTACACGGCTGTTGGCGTCAATGGCTCTGATACGGTTCAAGTGCACCGGCTCAATCAGAAGAGCAAGAGCAAGAAGGAGAAGTTGAAGCTTCATCCTGTAAAACTTCTCATGATTATGGTATTGAAACACAAGTTTTTGCGGATGAAACGTTCGAAAAAAGTGGAATGAAAATTCTCGACTTGTCCAGCCGAGCAGCCAGAAACATTGGGAGGACTGAACGGAGCATAAAACCTGCTTGGTCCACAGAGGCGGAGTCTTCCAATCCTACAAAACTGGGCGGACCTACCGTAGGAAGGCTTTGACGTCGTTCGGAGCATTCAAACAGCGAGGAACACGCGAAATCGGCAAGGAGGCTGACAAAAGTGAGTGTATCGGCAACGTGGACCTGTAACTTTTCAGAGAGTGCTCGTATGAAAAAATGATCAACTACAAAAATGAAAAGCCACTCTTAATCTGTATAGACCATATGAAAATTAATTAGGAGAACAATTATTGACACCGAGACACACTTTCAAATGTTGTCTATTCAACTGATGTGAGAGCTGCAAAAATTTTTAATACCATCGGGCTCTTGACTGACTTTAATCATTTTTTTGTGTGGTCATCATTGAAAACGGGACAATTTTATGAAATGTCACAACTTTTTCTAGTCAAGACATATGGTAATTAGTAAAATACTTCTGTTTTTTTCTATTTTTGCGTTGAAAATTAAAAACTACGTTTTTTCTCAACTTTTTCCCAGTTTTCTGCGTAAAAAATATTTTTTTTTGGTTTTGAATGTGTTGAATAATTTTCACTGTTTCACCGGTCCACCTGGTGTCTATCGTATATGGTCTTTGCTCCTCACTCTTAGAACTTTTCTCTCTTTTTGAAAATTTCCCTCTTTTCCAATTATCTCATTCGTTTTCTAATTTTTTTTTTCTTTTTCCGTACAGCGCTCATGTTTTATGCATAGACTTGCACTTCCCTCTCAATGAGGCTTTTTTCTTATTCGTTCTTTTTTTTATTTGTTCTTTTTTTCTATCCCTTTTGAAAAGCTGTCCATCAAAATTTTTTTTAGAGACTCCATTTGAAAAGGGGGAATGCATCCCTCACTCAAAAAGTTTCTTGTTTTTTTTTGATGTAATAAAAAGAAGTATGGGAAACTCGGGACCAGATGTTGAGAGGCTTCAATAAAATAAAAGGTAATGCCTCTCTTTTTCGAATGCCTCTCTTTTTCGAAAAGCTTTTTATTTATTTTCCATATGTTGAGCAGGGATCTGGAGAAATTTCGGTTTGCGAGTCAAATTTCAAAAAAAAAGAAGTTATTGAATCAAAAACCAATACAATTTAGTTTCCAAAAAATAATTTTGTTTTTCTCAGCAGTAGTGCTAATCGGAATCTTCAACTGAATCTTCAAGTCTGATTAACGCCAATTTGGGCAGTCAGATTTAGACAGCTCTTATTGAGGTGGTTCGTCAAGTCTACGCAGTTTTGACACACACCAGTTTTCTCTGTCTGTTTCATCTGAAAAACTGAAAAGGTTTTAATTGGATTGGATAATTTCCGAGAACATTCGAATAAACTAACTATTAGATTTCACTTATATTATTTAGTTTTTTGTTTCTGATCGGTTCTTTCATTAGTTCTCTGTTCTTTTCGGTTTAGGAGAAACAAACTTTTCTTTTTTCCCTATCGGTTTTTGATCTCCTCCGGGGACTTGATTTCTTACAGAGCTCATGTTTTATGCATAAACATGCACTCCTATTTCAGAAAGGCATTTTTTCTTATTCGTTTTTTGCATTTGTTCCCTTTCCTTTCTGAATAGCTTCTTCTTTTTCTCGCGGAGCACTCATGTTTTATGCATGAGTGCTAGTTCCTATCGCTTTCTATTACGTTGCGACACATCATTCTTTCGTCTCGTTATCTTCTTTTCCCCCTTTCCCCTATTTGTTTTTCGTAAAGAACGTAAAGAACAGAAAAATAGACGAGGCAGCAAGGAGACCATCTGGTCGTCTTCTCCGTGTTCTTCTCTACACGAAGAGCGTTTTCTTTCTTCTCCCCTCTTTCCATTTTTCTTACCCATCAAGCATAGTCTACCCAAACGACAGACTGACTAAAGAGACGCAGACATTATAAAGAGATAATAGGAACTGGAGGGAGAAAGATGCCACACACTGCCACCGCCTTTTCTCTTTCTTCTACGCGTCGATTTATTACAAAATGAGGAGGCAAATGAGACGGGAGGGTGGTTTTGGGAGGATTTTTCCTCTCCTATGGGAAAATCTGTCCATCACCAGTCTTTTTTTCTTTTTTCAGAGACTCCATCCAAAAAGGGGGAAGCAATTCTTTTTCGAAACGTTTCTCATTTCATCATGAACTGAACTAATGAGAAAGTGAAATGTGAAAAAAAAGCGAGGGGCGGCGACGCCAGTTTTGAACATTTTGAACATCGAATTCTTGAAATTCCTTCACACGGAAAGAAAAGAAAAAGAGTGGAGAGAAAGGAGGATTTTGCAAGAAAAGAGACAAATGAAGAACGCTAAATCTCATTAAAAAAAGGCAGCAGGTCATTTTCTTCCGAGTAGGTGACGGAGAATGATAACTGATAAGACACAAAACATCTAAATTCCGGACATCCAACAATACGGATAGCCACGCTCAGTATTCGATGTTCAGAAAAAATAGAAACATGACACTTTTCAGCCTTCTCTTCACAAAAAAACACATTTTTCTGAAAAAAGACAAAGAAGTAATTGAAAACAGCGGGAGAAAGTTTTTGAAATGTATGGTGATCATAATTTCTCTTGATATCGGAACGAAACCCCTCTTTTTGCAAAACTTACAGTAATGGCTATAATTCTAACAACTTCGATAATTTTTAGTTGAAAATGTGCAACTCCGAGAGTATGTCATGTCATCGCAGATTACCAGGTTAAATTCTTATGGATTGTACAGATCAAAAGTAAAAGTGATATTTTTTCTGCGCTTCTACTCTCTCATTTTTCGTAATTTTTCGTCAAAATTGAGCAAAATTCAAAACCGCGCTAAGGCGCGCCAGTTTTTGAAAAATCTATTTTTAGTTTCTATATAAGTCTATTTTTTAGTTTTTCAAACAATTCTGCAATTGTTCGCGTTGTTTCAGAATAACTCGTACAAATTTCGAGCTTTATACGCCAAAATATGGCCAAAATCTAGAAATGCACGCCAGCCCCGAGCACCCTGGGAATTTTCTAAGTTTTAAGGCTATTTCTAGCGGTTTTTTTGCTGATTTAATTCTAGTTATATGGCGAAATTGAACTCGTCTGCTATTTTTCACATGCAAGGTAACTTTATTCACAACAAGCAAGAATTAGACTGATGTTTCAGGCATTGGGACATATCGATTGCGAATTGGAGTGTTGACGTCGTCTCTCTTCTTTCGATAATGCGCACCAGAACGTTTCAGTGGTGATTTGCTACAATTCCAAAGGCTTTTACAGGAACAGATCGAAAATATCTACCTCGGAGGGATGTCATACGATTGTGTGTGATGATAACGGTCGATAAGGCAGAAGACGATTTGCAGAAGGTAGCCTACTGTCAGGAATCCAATGAGTAAAGCTGAAAATGTTTGTTTTTCTTTGTTGAAGAAGATTTGAACAAACCGAAATAGAAGGCTGGCTTGAAGTTTATCTTTGAGTAGCAGAAAAACAAAAACGTTGTACACTTTTGGTGGTCTCTACTGCATAACTGGGGACGTCTGTAGCCGTATTCCTGAGTGCACTCCTTCTGAAAACATTTTCCCTTGAGTTATGGAAAAAGTTTTGAAACGTACTCGGATATCATAGAACAGGTAGTCTTTCGGTTCACGGCATATGACATTCTGACGGTAGAAGCTGAATTTCTCATGAGGTTCCATAGTACAGGTCATGGCAGGGGATCGACAATGGATAAGAGTTCCATTGTAATCGAGTTCCTCATTGAATGTACCCTGAATGTAGTCATGTGCTTTGATTTCAGGATGTAGAGAGTTTTTAACAACTACATATAGCAGTGGGCAAAAAGATACGAACTTTGTCTGTTTTCAGTTGAAAATGACCCACTTTGAGAGAGTGTGACGGTATCCCTGATTGTCCCTCGAAACAAAATTTGTATAAACCATACAGAACAAGAGTAGTGTCTTATTTTTGTAGTTGACAACTTTTTTATAGGAACGCTCCCTAGCAAGTTACACATCGACAACGTAATTTCTTTCTCAAATCGGTAAATTTAAGTGCGAAACAGTGCGATTTTTAAGCTGTTCTCTTAAAATCACTATAACGTTTTAGGGAAAGTCAGTGCAAAAAAGTCGTCCACTACAAAATGGAAATCTACTTTCGATCTGCATAACTCATTAAAGTTCCGATGGGTGTGTCAATCGGAATTACTATGACTCACTTTCAAAATTTGACAATTTTATTTGAAAACGCTCAGTACGGTAACTCCTAGAACAGAAATGTTTAAACTATTTAGAGAAGAATTTTTGAATTTTCATCTAAAACTTACATTAAGTTGGCACAAAACAGCATGATCGTCATGTTCTCTCGGCTTACCGAGATAGTTGTGATTTGGATCGAGTGGATAATCGAAACAGGACGAATAGGTAAATACCAGAAAGAGGAAAAGAATATGCAACCACATTGCAGGTCGAATGCGGGCACAAATGATTCACTGTTCTCAGAGGGAAGAGGGGTGGACCCTGGCTCCATTAACATGGTCGTTAAATTTACATATTTTTTGAGATTTCAATATTGGAAAAAGGGAAAAAGGGAAGATGATTCATGACGATAAAACAAGAGAACAGAAACCAAATATCAAAAACCCACTCGGGGACTAGTTTTTCAAAAATTCGATTTCCTCGGCCACCAGGTGAAAAGTTAGGCCACGATCATTTTTTGCACTTTTTAGTTCAAAATAAATAAAAAGTCAAAATCGGGTTCAAGGACTAGTTTTCGAAAAGAAATGGATTTCTAGGCCACCAAATGGAAGAGTTAGACGATAAGGAGTATTACATGGTTTTCCACAGTTTTTGGGGTTATTATTTTGTTTTTATGTTTGAAAAATTTTGAAAACGCGATTTTCTGAGTGTTATAAAGCTAAAAATTCACTTTCTGGAGAAGAACCGTCAATTTCAACTGATTTTTATTGTTTTTTCGTCAATTTAGCTCCATTTTTACAGTTTTTGAATAAATGTTTTAAATTACCAAGCCCTTACCTATACTGATAGACCTCCACAGGCCGTGTGAACATCTCTGGGATCGTTTGCAAGTCAGCCTGATTTCCATGAATATGGTCCTGCCTTTTCCGTCAAGTCAAATGTAGTTTTCGTAGTCTTCTGTAAAAAATTCCGCGAAAATTCTTTTGATTTTTCAGTCCATGATCCATACAGAGTGTCCAAATCTGTCCTTTCATTTTCTAATCTCCGTAGATCGCTCGTAACATCCGGGCTCCATCATCGACCATCTCTCTGATGACGAGGCGCTCCAGACGATCCGCAAATCCACGAATGGAAGAGACGGGGCTCTCTTCGTATAGAGAAGAACACAGAGAGAACGTGCAGATGTCCTCCTTGATGCCTCGTCTCTTCTTCTGTTCTTCACGTGAAAAAGAGATGGACAAGGGGGAAAAGAAGATAGCAAGTCAAAAGAAGAAGAGTTGTGGGAAACTGATAAAAGGGGGAGAGGGGGCAAAATTTGGTTGCTCTGCTTTTATCATGTGAATATAGTGCGATTACCATGATAAGGAAAACATTAATTGTGTTGGCCATAACAATATGTTGCTTGTTCTCATAAATATCCAAAATTTGATAGGAAAAAGAATAAAGAATCTCCAGACATCAAGCTGAATGGTCAGTTAATCGGTGTAACTACGGTACACCAAGAAGCGATTTGACTGAACACTTAGCTAACAGTCCTAAGGAGAAACTTACCTGTTTGATCAGAGAATAATAAGTGCATCAGACGATTTCTTGCTATCACAAAGGTGTGTGATTTTGCCAATACTTTTCTGCTCATTTCTTCGAAGTGATAGTTGTCACTATTTTAAATCAATTGTTGTTGAATTAAACGAACACTCTGAACTGCTTTTTTTTGCCAACATCTTTAATTTCATTACTGTCCTTTTCAATTTTTTCCATCTTACCCACTACCAGATGGTGCCATGAAGTTGGATGACTGCAAATGAGTTAATTTATTCCAGGGTTTGGTGGAAACTAAACAAAGTAGCCCAAACTGGCTAATTATTCTAAGGAATCGCTTTCTGGCGCATTTTTGACGCATTTTCAGTAAATTTATTTTCTAACTAGCGCACCTTCATCCCGTTTTTTAGTGGATCTCGAAGCTATCTGGTGCACCTTTGACGCGTTTTTGTATTTGGAAAGTGGTCTGAGAAGTCTTCGGCGCCCATCGAGAAATTTTTGAGGTATCTGACGCACCTTTGACGCGTTTCGCCATTTGGAGAGCAGTGTATGGAATCCTTTTCTTGTTTTTTTAGCAGTGCTACCTGGCACAATTTTGACAAATTTTCTCTGAAAAATCATCTTTTTCGGTTCAAAACCGGCTTTAAAATCATTTTTTTCGGTTCAAAACCGGCTTTAAAATAATTTTTTTCGGTTAAAAACCCGTCTTTCGGCATAAAAAGAGGTTTTTAAGGTCAAAAACAGCAAAACAAATAAAAACCTGTCGGGAACAAGTTTTCCGAAAATACGATCTTCTAGGCCAAGAGGTGGAATGTTAGGCCACGGTCATTTTTGAAACTTTTTTTAGTTTAAAATGGGAGGAAGCCGACAAAATCGAGTTCATGGACTAGTCTTTGGAAAGAATTGAATTTCTAGGCCACCAAATAGGAAAGTTAAGCCATGGTTTTTTTTTAAGTGTTCATAGACGTTTTAAGAATCAACACCGCTTATTTCGGCCGAAAAACTTGTTTATGAGCTAAAAATTTGATTTTTTTTCAACTTTCAGCTTGAAAATCTCACATTACTTCACACAAGTGTTAAAGTGAACCGCATGATGATAACACCATCGAAGAAAGGAATTCAGTCGGATTTGTTGGGTAGACGCGGCAACCGACGACGATAAAGACGTGCCGGTTTTTTACGAATTTCCTCCTGGTGCTCCACATGCTCCGGGTTCTGGACGTGGGAGGAGAACGCTTATGAGTTCTGAAAATAGTGACTTTTGGTGGAAAACTGAATATTTTGATTTAAAAGCACTGTTTAATTAATAAAAATCACCAGAAAACCATGAAAAGCCACTTGGGGTCTAGTTTCTCAGAAATTTGGGAATCTAGGCCATCATGTAAACAGTTACGCCACGGCCATTTTTTTTCACTTTTTAAGTTCATAATGAAAAAAAAATTGTTGAAACCGGGTTCAAGGACTAGTTTTCGGAGAAATTAGGATTTCTAGGCCAGAAAATGGAAAAGTTAGGCCATAGGGGGTATTTGATAGTTTTCAAAAGTCTTTGGGGTGAAAAACTTGTTTTTAAGTTTGAAAATGTCATTTTCATCGGTTTTCAACTTTCAAATCTAGTTTTTCAAATGTTTTAGAGTCTGAAATAACTTTTTTAACGAAGACCGTTGACTTTAGCAAAGGTTTATGGATCTATTTCGCTCCATTTTTTCAATGTTTGGCTCATTTTCTTCAATTTTCAAGCCCTCACCTATACTGATGGACCTCAACAGGCCGTGCGAACATCTCGGATGTGAATTGCAATTCAACGTGATTTCCATGAATATGGTTCTCCCTCTTCCGTCATATGTCGTTTTCGTAGTCATCCGTAGTGAATTTCTTGAAATGCTGCTCGATATTCCAGCATGTAGTGTCCGAATCAGTCCATGCATCTCCAGATTTCTGTAGATTTGTACGGCTATCTCTCGGAACATCGTCGTCGACCATCTCTTTGGTGACGACTCCGCAGCGCGTCAGACGATCCGTGAATTCACGTTTGAACTGCAAAGAAATCAATAATTGTGTAGCGAAAATGCAGAGAAAACGCTCTGAAAATCGTTCAATTTTGTCAATTTTGACCCAAATAAAATTTTCGACGAGGAGAACGCGTTAAAAGTGCCCCAGATAGATTTTGAACGCGTTTAAAGTGTTTACTCACAGTTTCATCTCTTGTGCACCCTTGCGGTCTTGATTTTTGAACACTGGGAGCAATTGACGCATTTTTGAGAGAAACGTGTGTGTCTGGAGTGTCTTAGGTTAGGCGCGTTTGTACCGGGAAGATGAGAGACTGGGTGCTTTTGGCGCGTTTTTTACAAGAAAATGAGTGGCTGTGTTGTCTTTAAAGCGTTTTAGTTGATAGATGGACGGCTGAAGCACGTTCGGCGCAGTTTTAGCTAACACATTCACGTCTGGTTTTATCGTTGACGCGTTTTCGGCAGCTGAAAAAATAAGTGTCGGGGGTTCTTGCGGCGCTTCGGGCCGTTTTTGACCAAAAATTGCAATTTTCGAGCCAAACAAAACTCATGTCTGATCATTTTGAGCAGTATGTGCATCATTTTCAGATCAAAAACCTCGTTTTTCTGCAATTTTTTTTTGATTTTTTTTGAAATCCTCTATTTTCGATAAATTTTAACACCTACCGCATCGTTATGCCCATTCTCCTCTCGATTCTCGTCATCCGAGTTGTGGTCAACGTGATTCGCTATATTCCCCATATTCTAAAATGACGTCGACTGGAGATTTCAAACGAGTGCTAATGTCCGCTGCCCCGCAACTCATTTTGGGGAGACCAAGGGCAGTGGCGATGGTGGAGATGTGGGAGTGGCGTGGACTGAAATAATAAAAAATCCCGATTTCCAGACAAATTATGAGTTTTTTGATAGAATGCGGCGCGAAAAAATCGATTAAGCTAATTCGCCAATTTTCATTATTTTGGAAACTTTTTTCTTGAATTTTTCGACTTTCCACTCAATCTTACATTTTTGACATTGGTGACGCATAAATAACTGTGAAACTCTATTCCAAGCCGTCTTTTTGGTAAAAAATACCAAAAACCAATATTTCCTACTTGTCCGAGAGAAGTACACGCCAAGAGTTTTCTCGGCCAGGGAGGCCGCGGCCGCAAAAATTAAAGTAGAGGGAGTTTGAATTGAGGTTTTTGAAAGTTTTTTATGGTGACAAAAAAAGATTCCCACAGTTTTTCGTAAAGCTTTCTAATTTGAAAATGACTTCTATAATTATTGAAATGTGTCCCAGGTGCGTCAAATAGGTCGAAACAAAATTTTGAGGTTTTCTTCATAGCTTATGGGGAAAAACAAGTTTTCGAGCCCAATGACCCCCTGAAACACCTTAAATCATCATAGCTAGCAGTACTAACTGGCTACTTTTCACACACTTTTCATTTTTAAAACAAGGTGTGGCACTATAGACACGCGTACTGGCTGTTTTGGAGCGATCAATCATGTGATTAAAGAATTCCCGACAGCTTCAGAGCTTTCGAAGACAAATTTTTTGTATTCGTCATTTATTCCTTTGTGCTGTTCTTTAACGCTTTTATAAACGATTTTCAGTCAATTTTACTATAAAAACTTACGATATCATCCGGCTAGCGGTTATTGTCCGGCCCACTTTTCCACTTTGTTGTGATGCTGGGACTGAAAGTCGTTTGAGTTACGGCTTTGTAAAGCCATTGATAGTGGTGGCACTGAGATGAAGACTCGGGCGGTTAAGTTGGGACACTGTAGAAGTCGCGTACTGTGAGTGCATTGTTTCTGGGAAACAGGCCATTTTTCCCATCCAGATCAAATTCAGCTCGAAAACATCAATAACATAATCGATTTTTCGTAAATGTCTTTCAAATTCTTTCGAAAACCCGCACATCTCTTGTTGACAAGTCCCTCTTTTTGTACTCGATTATTTTTTGACGATGATGACGATTTTCTACTCTATAATTATCCAGATTGTTGACAGTTCGGGTCGGATGAGGTGAAAATGCCATTTTAGTGAGAAACGACCCAAAAGTTTCAATTTTGACAAGAAAACTGGGCAATCACACAAAAATCACAAATTTCGCCAGTTTCTGCCGGATTTACACTATATTCCAGAGCCTTAATGAAAGATTTTAATTTTTTGACCATTTTTCCAGGTTTTAATCCTTTCTACCTAAGATCTGCGTCCCCCGGCAGCTCTTCATAGAGCCACCATTCAAAAGCGGCCGCTTCCGCTTCGTAAGATGTCGCAATGGCAGAAGACGTCAACGTATCATTGCCCGGTGCTCCAGAATCTGAGCGTCTATTCTCCAATCTTTGATATCCACTTGAGCTCTCTCATTCTCTCTCATATCGATTTCATCCTGGAGCTCTGTCTCCTCCAGATGCTCCAATTCTGATGTCGCCATCGCTTTCGTCACCAGTTTGTTTGTCCGTTGCGCCGGAAAGTATTTCGGGGAGACTGTCGATGGTCGCGATGTGGAGGGCGAGGGCTGAAAAATGGAAAAACCATGATTTTCAGACAAATTATGAGTTTTTAAAAAGCTTTTTTTCGCTAAATATTAATTTTTGCTCGGAAACTTTTTTCTCTAATTTTTGACGCTCCATTCAATTTTCACATTTTTGACGTTGGTTCCGTATGAGGAATCGTGAAATTCTATTCAGAAGCGTCTTTTTTGACCAAAATAACCCGAAAACCAATATTTCCCACTTGTCCGAGAGAAGTACACGCCAAGAGTTTTGCCGCAAAAATAACGTAGATGGAGTTTAAATTGAGGTTTGAAATTTTTTTTTGAAATAAATTTTTGGGATGAGAACAAAAATATCAGAGTTTTTCGTATAGCTTCCTGATTTGAAAGGACTTGGATTTCTTGGCCACTAAATGGAAAAGTTAAGCCATCGGTTGTTTTAAGTGTTTTAGACGTTTTCGGAATAAACACTGATTATTTTGGCCGAAAAACTTGTTTATGAGCTTAACATTTGACTTGTCACAATTTTCAGCTTAAAAATCTCACATTTTTCTCACTAGCGTTTAGTGAACCGCACGATGATAACTCAACTCCATCAAAAAGGGGAAGTTGGTCGGATTTGTTCGGGAGACGGGGAAATGAACGACGATAAAGATGTGCCGGCTTTTCAAGAATACCCTCCTGATGCTCCAGATGCTCTCCGGCTTCTGGACGTGGGAGGAGAACGCTTATGAGTTCTGAAAATAGTGATTTTTGATGGAAAATTAGATATTTTAATTCGAAAACACTGATTTATTTCTAAAAATCATCAAAAAACGATAAAAGCAGCTTGGGGTCAAGTTTTTCAGAAATTTGGGATTCTAGGCCATTATGTGGAAAATTAGGCCACCGCCATTTTTTGCACTTTTTCAGTTCAAAATAAATGAAAATTGTCAAAACCGGGTTCAGGGACTACTTTTCGGAAAGCATAGACCATAGCGAGTATTAGATAGTTTTCGACGGTTTTTGGGGTGAAAAATTTGTTTTTAAGCTTGAAAATGTAATTTTTATCCGTTTTAAATTTGAAACTCTTATTTTTCAAGTGTTTCAGAGTTCAAAATTGACTTTTTGGACAAATGCACTATTTCAGCAAAGGTTTTTGGGTTTATTCCGCTCCATTTTTTCAATTTTTGGCACATTTTTTGCAACTTCCGAGCCCTTACCTATACTGATTGACGTCGACAGGTCGTACGACATTTCGGAAGTGGCTTGCAAAATGACTCCCATGAATATGATCCTCCCTCTCCCGTCAAATGTAGCTTTCGTAGTCATCCGTAGTGAATTCGTTGAAATGCTGCTGCATTTTTCAGCATATAGTATCCGAATCAGTTCATGCATCTCCAGATTTCTGTAGATTTGTACGGCGATCTCTCGGAACATCGTCGTCGACCATCTCTTTGATGACGACTCCGCAGCGCGTCAGACGATCCGTTGAACTGCAAAGAAATCAATAATTGTGTAGCGAAAATGCAGAGAAAACGCTCTGAAAATCGTTCAATTTTGTCAATTTTGACACAAATAAAATTTTCGACGAGGAGAACGCGTTAAAAGTGCCCCAGATAGATTTTGAACGCGTTTAAAGTGTATACTCACAGTTTCATCTCTTGTGCACCCTTGCGGTCTTGATTTTTGAACACGGGGAGCAATTGATGCATTTTTGATAGAAACGTGTGTGTCTGGAGTTTCTTAGGTTAGGCGCGTTTGTACCGGGAAGATGAGAGACTGGGTGCTTTTCGCGCGTTTTTTACAAGAAAATGAGTGGCTGTGTTGTCTTTAAAGCGTTTTAGTTGATAGATGGACGGCTGAAGCACGTTCGGCGCAGTTTTAGCTAACACATTCACGTTTGGTTTTATCGTTGACGCGCTTTCGGCAGCTGAAAAATAAGTGTCGGGGGTTCTTGCGGCGCTTCAGCGCGTTTTTGACCAAAAATTGCAATTTTCGAGCCAAACAAAACTCATGTCTGATCATTTTGAGCAGTATGTGCATCATTTTCAGATCAAAAACCTCGTTTTTCTGCAATTTTTTTTTTTTGATTTTTTTTTGAAATCCTCTATTTTCGATAAATTTCAACACCTACCGCATCGTTATGCCCATTCTCGTCTCGATTCTCGTCATCCGAGTTGTGGTCAACGTGATTCGCTATATTCCCCATATTCTCAAATGACGTCGACTGGAGATTTCAGACGAGTGCTAATGTCCGCTGCCCCGCAACTCATTTTGGGGAGACCAAGGGCAGTGGCGATGGTGGAGATGTGGGAGTGGCGTGGACTGAAAAAATAAAAAATCACGATTTCCAGAAAAATTATGATTTTTTTGATAGAATGCGGCGCGAAAAAATCGGAAGAAAAAATCGATTAAGCTAATTCGCCAATTTTCATTATTTTGGAAACTTTTTTCTTGAATTTTTCGACTTTCCACTCAATCTTACATTTTTGACATTGGTGACGCATAAATAACTGTGAAACTCTATTCCAAGCCGTCTTTTTGGTAAAAAATACCAAAAACCAATATTTCCTACTTGTCCGAGAGAAGTACACGCCAAGAGTTTTCTCGGCCAGGGAGGCCGCGGCCGCAAAAATTAAAGTAGAGGGAGTTTGAATTGAGGTTTTTGAAAGTTTTTTATGGTGACAAAAAAAGATTCCCACAGTTTTTCGTAAAGCTTTCTAATTTGAAAATGACTTCTATAATTATTGAAATGTGTCCCAGGTGCGTCAAATAGGTCGAAACAAAATTTTGAGGTTTTCTTCATAGCTTATGGGGAAAAACAAGTTTTCGAGCCCAATGACCCCCTGAAACACCTTAAATCATCATAGCTAGCAGTACTAACTGGCTACTTTTCACACACTTTTCATTTTTAAAACAAGGTGTGGCACTATAGACACGCGTACTGGCTGTTTTGGAGCGATCAATCATGTGATTAAAGAATTCCCGACAGCTTCAGAGCTTTCGAAGACAAATTTTTGTATTCGTCATTTATTCCTTTGTGCTGTTCTTTAACGCTTTTATAAACGATTTTCAGTCAATTTTACTATAAAAACTTACGATATCATCCGGCTAGCGGTTATTGTCCGGCCCACTTTTCCACTTTGTTGTGATGCTGGGACTGAAAGTCGTTTGAGTTACGGCTTTGTAAAGCCATTGATAGTGGTGGCACTGAGATGAAGACTCGGGCGGTTAAGTTGGGACACTGTAGAAGTCGCGTACTGTGAGTGCATTGTTTCTGGGAAACAGGCCATTTTTCCCATCCAGATCAAATTCAGCTCGAAAACATCAATAACATAATCGATTTTTCGTAAATGTCTTTCAAATTCTTTCGAAAACCCGCACATCTCTTGTTGACAAGTCCCTCTTTTTGTACTCGATTATTTTTTGACGATGATGACGATTTTCTACTCTATAATTATCCAGATTGTTGACAGTTCGGGTCGGATGAGGTGAAAATGGCATTTTAGTATGAAAAACGACCCAAAAATTTCAATTTTCACAACAAAACTGGGCAATCACTCAAAAATCACAAATTTCGCCAGTTTCTGCCGGATTTACACTATATTCCAGTGCCTTAATTAAAGATTTTAATTTTTTGACCATTTTTCCAGGTTTTAATCCTTTCTACCTAAAATCTGCGTCCCCCGGCAGCTCTTCATAGAGCCACCATTCAAAAGCGGCCGCTTCCGCTTCGTAAGATGTCGCAATGGCAGAAGACGTCAACGTATCATTGCCCGGTGCTCCAGAATCTGAGCGTCTATAATCCAAATTCTCCAAATACGATAAGAGGGCCTCGCGGGCGGTCTGATCTTTGATATCCACTTGAGCTCTCTCATTCTCTCATATCGATACCATCCTGGAGCTCTGTCTCCTCCAGATGCTCCAATTCTGATGTCGCCATCGCTTTCGTCACCAGTTTGTTTGTCCGTTGCGCCGGAAAGTATTTCGGGGAGACTGTCGATGGTCGCGATGTGGAGGGCGAGGGCTGAAAAATGGAAAAACCATGATTTTCAGACAAATTATGAGTTTTTTAAAAAGCTTTTTTTTCGCTAAATATTAATTTTTGCTCGGAAACTTTTTTCTCTAATTTTTGACGCTCCATTCAATTTTCACATTTTTGACGTTGGTTCCGTATGAGGAATCGTGAAATTCTATTCAGAAGCGTCTTTTTTGACCAAAACAACCCGAAAACCAATATTTCCCACTTGTCCGAGAGAAGTACACGCCAAGAGTTTTGCCGCAAAAATAACGTAGATGGAGTTTAAATTGAGGTTTGAAATTTTTTTGAAATAAATTTTTGGGATGAGAAAAAAATATCAGAGTTTTTCGTATAGCTTCCTGATTTGAAAGGACTTGGATTTCTTGGCCACTAAATGGAAAAGTTAAGCCATCGGTTGTTTTAAGTGTTTTAGACGTTTTCGGAATAAACACTGATTATTTTGGCCGAAAAACTTGTTTATGAGCTTAACATTTGACTTGTCACAATTTTCAGCTTAAAAATCTCACATTTTTCTCACTAGCGTTTAGTGAACCGCACGATGATAACTCAACTCCATCAAAAAGGGGAAGTTGGTCGGATTTGTTCGGGAGACGGGGAAATGAACGACGATAAAGATGTGCCGGCTTTTCAAGAATACCCTCCTGATGCTCCAGATGCTCTCCGGCTTCTGGACGTGGGAGGAGAACGCTTATGAGTTCTGAAAATAGTGATTTTTGATGGAAAATTAGATATTTTAATTCGAAAACACTGATTTACTTCTAAAAATCATCAAAAAAGAATGAAAAGCCACTTGGGGTCAAGTTTTTCAGAAATTTGGGATTCTAGGCCATTATGTGGAAAATTAGGCCACCGCCATTTTTTGCACTTCTCCAGTTCAAAATAAATGAAAATTGTCAAAACCGGGTTCAGGGACTACTTTTCGGAAAGCATAGACCATAGCGAGTATTAGATAGTTTTCGACGGTTTTTGGGGTGAAAAATTTGTTTTTAAGCTTGAAAATGTAATTTTTATCCGTTTTAAATTTGAAACTCTTATTTTTCAAGTGTTTCAGAGTTCAAAATTGACTTTTTGGACAAATGCACTATTTCAGCAAAGGTTTTTGGGTTTATTTCGCTCCATTTTTTCAATTTTTGGCTCATTTTTTCAATTTCCGAGCCCTTACCTATATTGATTGACGTCTACAGGCCGTGCGAACATCTTGGATGTGGCTTGCAACCAAGGCTGTTGAAAATCGCGGCCGGCCGAGGCCGCGGCCGGCCGTGAAGGGCCGCGGCCGGCCGCGGCTTTTTCTTGGAAATCACAAAAAGCCGCGGCCGGCCGCGGCCGGCCGAGGCCGCGGCCGCGGCTTTTTTTTCAATGTTGCAAAACATGGTCGTTTTTGAAAAATTTGTTGGCTTTTTTGTATTCTGGTACTAATCTGACAACCAGGGTTCGACCCCCACTGCTGGCAAAACTTTTTTGTTTTTTGTTTTTTACATTTTGGTACCAATCTGACAACCAGGGTTCGACTCCCACTACTGGTAAAACTTTTTTGTTTCTTGTTTTTTACATTTTGGTACCAATCTGACAACCAGGGTTTCACCCCCACTACTGGCAAAACCTTTTTGTTTTTGTTTTTGACCTTTTGACACCAATCTGACAACCGGGGATCGGTCCCCACTACTGGTAAAACTGGGCCTGGTTGTCAGATTGGTACCAAAATATAAAAAACAAAAAACAAAAAAGTTTTACCAGTAGTGGGAGTCGAACCCTGGTTGTCAGATTAGTACCAGAAAACAAAAAAGCCAACAAATTTTTTCAAAAACGACCATGTTTTGCGGCTCCGGGACAATTCGCAACGAGACGTTTCGCAGCCGAGACATTCCGCAACGAGACATTTCGCAGCCAGTCATTTCGCAACGAGACGTTTCGCAGCCGAGACATTCCGCAACGAGACATTTCGCAGCCAGTCATTTCGCAGCGAGACATTTCGCAGCCGGACGTTTCGCAGCTTTTATGACTTCTTGAACTATTAATTATCCAAAAAAAGTCAAGTTGTCACAGAAAAAACGCCGAAATTGAGACTGTAGAACGCATAGCTGCGAAATGTCCGGCTGCGAAACGTCTCGTTGCGAATTGTCCCGGAGCCTGTTTTGCAACATTGAAAAAAAAAGCCGCGGCCGCGGCCTCGGCCGGCCGCGGCCGGCCGCGGCTTTTTACTTTTTTCTTCTCGCGGCCGGCCGAGGCCGCGGCCCTACCTCGGCCGGCCGTGCAACAGCCTTGCTTGCAACTCAACGTGATTCTCATGAATATGGTCCTGCCATTTTCGTCAAAAGTTATTTTCCTAGACTTTCGTAATGAATTTCTTAAAATGCTCTTGAATTTTCAAAATATAATCCATATAGAGTGTCCGAATCAGTTCGTGCATCTCCAGATTTCTGTAGATTTGTACGGCGATCTCTCGGAACATCGTCGTCGACCATCTCTTTGATGACGAGTCCGCAGCGCGTCAGACTATCCGTGAGTTCACATTCAAACTGCAAAGAAATCAATAATTGTACAGCAAAAATGCAGAGAAAACGCTCTAAAAATCGTTCGATTTTGTCATTTTTGACCCAAATCAAATTTACGACGAGGAAAACGCGCTAAAAGTGCCCCAGATAGATTTTGAACGCGTTTAAAGTGTTTACTCACAGTTTCATCTCTTTGGCACCCTTGCGGTCTCGATTTTTGAACACGGGGAGCAATTGACGCATTTTTGACAGAAACGTGTGTGTATGGAATGCCTTAGGCACGTTTGTAGCGGGAAGATAAGAGACGGGGGTGCCTTTGGCGCGTTTTTTACAGGAAACTGAGTGGCTGTGTTGTCTTTGACGCGTTTTAACTGATAGCTGCACGACTGGTGCATGTTTGACGCATTTTTAGCTAATACATTCACGTCTGGTGTGTCGTTGACGCGATTTTAACAAAAATGTGTCTGTCGTGACTGTGGTTCATTACTAGTCAGTAGAGGCACATCTGGTATTGTGGTTGACGCGTTTTCGGCAGTCGAAAAGTGAGTGACTGGCGTTCTTGCGGTGTGTTTTTTAACTGAACCATGAGTGGATGCATATTTTTGATCGAAAAATTGCGATTCTAGAGTCGAAAAAACTCATTTCTGAGCATTCTGAACATAATTTATTTTATTTTCAGGTCGAAAATTTCGATTTTTAGCAGTTTTTGAGTCAAAGTTTCTGTTTTTCCATGAATTTTCAGACCTACCGCATTCTCCTCTTGATACTCGTCATCCGATTTGTAATATTCGTCCGTTGTTGATGCAAAAAACTGATTTTTCAATCGTTTTTACCCAAGTTCTGTACCGCCATCAATTCTTCATAAAGTCCCGATTCAGAAGCGACCGCTTCCGCTCCAGAAGACAACGACGGACTAGTGGTCCAGAATCCGGACGGTTACTCTCCAAATTTTCCAAATACGACATGAGGGACTCGCGGGCGATCTGATCATCGATATCCGCTCGAGTTCTCTGATGGTCTGTCATTTCGATTTTATCCTGGAGCATCTTCTCCTCCAGATGCACCAATTCAAATGTTGCCATTGCTTTCGTTGTCAGAAATTTGTCTGCCACGCCGAAAAACGTTTCGAGGAGACCGTCGACGTCGACGGTGGCGATGTGGGAGCCGAGGACTGAAAAATGGAAAAATCATGATTTTCAGACAAATTATGAGTTTTTCTAGGAAAACATCGGGACTTTGAGAGTTGACAATCGATAAAAATCAAGTTTGTTTTTCACTCATTGAGAAAAATAAGTTGTTGAACGCAAAAACTCCTAAAACCCCTGATAATAAAAAAAAAACGAGAAACGCGAAAGAAAACATTTGCCAATTGACAATTGTTTCTCTCAGAAACATTTTTCTTGAATTTTCTGACGTTTCACTCTGTTTTCACATTTTTGACATTGGTTTTATTTGAGAAATGGTGAAATTATATTCAAAACTGTCTTGTTTGACCGAAAAAACTTGGTAAACAATTATTTCCCACTTGTCCGAGAGAAGTACACGCCAAGAGTTTTCTCGGCCAGGAGGCCACGGCCGCAATAAAGTAGAGGGAGTTTAAATTGAGGTTTTTTGAAAATATTTTTAGATGGACAAAAGTAGACTTTCAGAGTTTTTTTATAGCTTTCTCATTCAAAAATGATTTTCCATAATTGTTGACTATTTTTTCAAGGTGGCGAGAATCTCACGAGTTCATCATTCAAAGCGGAATCAACAAGCTTGCCACCGACAACTATGTTGCTCATTGCAATTCAGATTGGTAAGATTTGGAAATTCAAATTTGAAAAACCAATTTTTAAAGCATTCAGATGAAAGTTTTTGAGAAATTTCGCTTTTTCGCGTTTTTGCAGTCATCAAAAAGATTCGAAGGGTCGAAAATCCCGTTTTTCCATATTGTGTTTTGAATATATCTTCAGTTTTTCTATGATGTAACAATGACATGAAGATGTCCGCACTGAGAGTATAGTCTGAAACAAAAAAAATGATAAAAAGAAAGTATAACCATCTTATTCCGCGACTATTCTTCAGTAAAATCCAACAAAGAAACACATAGCCATGCTCCCGTCTCAATTGCCCCTCTCTTTGTAATAAATCGACGCGTAGAAGAAAGAGAAAAAGCGGTGGAGGAGACGTGTGTCTCATCTTTCTCCCTCCAGTTCCTCTTACATCTTTATAATGTCTGCGTCTCTTCAGTCAGTCTATCGTTTGGGTGTACTATGCTAGATGGGAAAGGAGACATGAAAAGAGGGGGGAAGAAAAAAAACGCTCTTCGTGTAGAGAAGAACACGGAGAAGACGACCAGATGGCCTCCTTGCTAACTCATCTACTTTTTTGTTCTTTACGTGAAAAACAAACAGGGGAAAGGGGAAAAGAAGATAACGAGACGAAAGAATGATGTGTCGCAACGTAATAGACGGCGAGAGGGGAATATTTTTTTTGCTCTGCTAAAAATGAAAACATAATTCAACTATTACGATAAGGGAAACATGATTTGAGTTGCCTGAGATAGTTTCCGCTTTCAGATTGAAAACAACAGGGTCGACAAACAAAGCGGGCTGCAGGCTATCAGTACATAAGATATCTCTTATCAAGAATAATATCCACGTGGGGGTATCATCATGTGAAAAGTTAGTTCACAGAGTCATTTTTGACGTTTTTTCCTTCGAATATAGATTTTGAACGCGTCTAAGGTGCCCCAGGTTCTTGAAAAGGGAGTCTATAACAACGTCTCAGGCATCCCAGAGGCCTCGATTTTAGAATCTGGAGTGCATTTGACGCATTTTAAACAAAATCATGTGTAACTGAGGCGCGTTCTTAACAGAAAAAAACATTTCTGTGGCACCTAGAAGGCGTTTTTCACGGGAACAGGAGTGGGCGGGGAGCCTTTGGCACGTTTTTAACAGGAAAGCGTGTGGCTGGGGTGTCTTTGACGCGTTTTTCATGCTAATAAATGCACGACTGGAGTGCCGTTGGCCCGTTTTTAACAAAAAAACGTTTTCAGAAGATTTCGGCGCGATTCTCGAGAGAAAAACTCATGCCTGATCATTTTGAGCGGTATGTGCATCATTTTCAGCTCAAAAAGCTAGTTTTTCTGCGATTTGTGAGTCAAAATCCTCTATTTTCCATGAATTTCAACACCTACTGCATCGTTTTGCCATTCCTGCTCTTGATTCTCGTCATCCGAGTTGTAGTCAACGTGATTCGCTCTGTTCTCCAGATTCTCAGATAACGTCAATTGGAGATTCAGGCGAGGAGAGAGGAGTAGACTGATTGCTGGAAATAGTGTTGCTAATCCTTGCAGTGGTGATATCGTCCCTGTAGCTGAGAAATTTATTAGTAAAAATGAAGAAAAATGGATTTTTTTTGGTGGGAAAATCGTTGAAAACAGCACAAAATGGCCGAAAATTGCCAAGATTTACTGTAAATTTCTTTAAAAATAGCAAAAAACCAACCAAATGAACGAAATTGAGACTGAGATGACCGAAAACAAGTCTAAATCTACAACAATTTTTGCTTAAAGCTGAAATTTGACCCTTTAGGAATTTCTCATCTATCCAGGCCGATTCTTGATCGAAAACATTTAAAAAAAAATCGATTTTTCATCAACTCTTTCAAATTCTTTTGAAAATCCGTACTTTTTTTTGTTGACATGCCCTTCTTCTTGTATTCAATTCTTTTTTGACGATGAAGACATTGGTCCACTTTATGATTGGTCAGGTGGTTTGCAATTAGGGTCGGATAAGCTGAATATAGCATTTTAGTATAAAAAACGATTCAAAAGTTTCAATTTTGACAAGAAAACTGGGCAATCACTCAAAAATCACAAATTTGGGAAATTTCTGCTGAATATACACTATATTCCAGATCCTCAGTGAAAGATTTCAATTTTCGGCCGGTTTTGCCCATTTTCCCAGTTTTTAATCGTTTTTACCAAAGCTCTGCGCCGTCATAATTCCTCATAGAGTGCCGATCCAGAAGCGGCAGCTTCCGCTTCGAGAGACGTCAACGAGCCATTGCCCGGTGCTCCAGAATCCGAGCGTCTATAATCCAAATTCTCCAAATACGATAAGAGGGCCTCGCGGGCGGTCTGATCTTTGATATCCACTTGAGCTCTCTCATTCTCTCATATCGATACCATCCTGGAGCTCTGTCTCCTTCAGATGCTCCCATTCTGATGTCGCCATTGCTTCGTCACCAGATTGTTTGTCCGTTGCGCCGGAAAGTATTTCGGGGAAACCGAGGCCGATGTCGATAGTCGCGATGTGGAGGGCGAGGACTGAAAAATGAAAAAATCATGATTTTCAGACAAATTATCAGTTTTTCTAGGGAAAAATCGGGACTTTTATAGTTGACAATCGATAAAAATCAAGTTTTTACCCTCAAACACGTTTTCGACGTTTTTGTTTTCAAAGCTAATTGACCAAATTAAGTTGTTGAGCCCAAACAGCCTTGAAGCACCTGATAATAAAAGTGACGGAGAAATCATGACTGAAGCAAAGAAACCGAAAGAAAACATCGATTTTTGCTTATTCGCCAATGTCAATTTTTGTTCTAAAACTTTTCCTCGAATTTTTTGACGTCATACTCAGTTTTTACATTTCTGACACTAATGATACTTAAAGAACTGTTGAATTCCATTCAAAACCGTCTTTTCTGACTAAAAAACCTGAAAACAAATAATTCTCACTTGTCCGAGAGAAGTACACGCCAATTTTCTCGGCCAGGAGGCCACGGCCGCGAACAATAAAGTAGAGGGAGTTTGAATTGAGGTTTTTAAGAAAGTTTTTCTTATAACCATTTTTGAGTTAAAAAAGCTCATTTCTGAGCATTTTGAGCAGAATTAGCATCATTTTCAGCTCAAAAATCTTCTTTTCCGCAAATTTTGAGTCAAAATCCTCCATTTCTTATGAATTTCCACACCTACCGCATTGTTATGCAAATCCTAGTCTCGATTCTCGTCATCCGAGATGTAGTCGACGTGATTCGCTCCATTCTTCACATTTTCTGATGACCTCGACTGAAGATTCAGACGAGGGGAGATGAGTGGATTGATTGGTGATTAAAGTGATGGTGCTGATCCTTGCGATGGTGATATCACCCCTGTAACTGAGAGATTTATTAGTGAAAATGTAGAAAATAGGATTTTTAAAGGTGGAAAAATTGTTTACAACAGTTCAAAATGACTGAAAAGCGTCAAGATTTACTGTAATGTTGTTTAAAATGGCAAAACCTATCAAATGATCGAAACTAAACATGAGGTAATCAAAAATAAGTCTGAATCTACAACAAATATTTGCTTCGACCTGAAATTCAACCTCAAAGCAATTTCAGATCTATTCAGATCAATTCCAGCCCAAAAACATCCAAAAATTACCGATTTTTCTTGAATTCCTCTCAAATTATTTGGAAAATCCGTACTTCTTTTGTTGACAGGTCCCTCTTCTTGTATTCAGTTTTTTTTTGACGATGATGGGTCCACTCAATGGTTAGCCAGATTGTTGGCAGTTTAGGTCAGACGAGCTGAAAATGGCATTTAGTATGAAAAACAACCCAAAAATCTAAATTTTGACAGGAAAACTGGGGCAATCATTCAAAAATTACAAATTTAGCAAACATCTGTCATCATATTCCTAACCTCAGCAAAAATCCCAATTTTCCTCCGTGTTTGATGCAAAAATCCAAGTTTTTCGACCATTTTTTCAGTTTTTTAATAGTTTTTACTCGAGCTCTGCGCCGCCAACAATTCCTCATAGAGCCCCGATCCAGAAGCGACCGCTTCCGATCTAGAAAACGTCGTAACGGCAGACGACGTGAACGGACCATTGTCCGGTGTTCTAGAACCCGGGCGCCTATTCTCCAAATCCTTTAATTACGACATGAGGACTCGCGGGCAATCTGATCATTGATATCTGCCTGAGTTCTCTGATATCGTGTGATATCAATTATATCCTGGAGCATCGTCTGCTCCAGATGCTTCAGCTCTGATGTCGTCATTGTTTTTGTTATCAGATCGTTTGTCCGCCGCACCGGGAATCATTTTGGAAAGACAGAGGTCAATGTCGATGGTGGCGATGTGGGGGCAGAGGACTGAAAAATGAAAAATCACGGTTTTCAGACAAATTATAAGTTTTTCAAGAAAACAAGTTTTTGAGTCCAAAAACCCCCTAAAACACCTAATAATGAAAGTGGGGCAAGAAAATCGAAAGAAAACATCAATTGTCAGCTTAGTTTCACAAACTTTTTGACGTTTCACTCGATTTTTTCATTTTTGACATAGATTACACTTAATGAACTGTGAAATTCTATTCGAAACCGTCTTTTTTGAGGAAAAATATGAAAAACAAATATTTCCCACTTGTCCGAGGGAAGTACACGCTAATTGTAAGAGTTTTCTCGACCAGGAGGCCACGGCCGCAAAAATAAAATCGAGGGAGTTTGAATTGAGGTTTTTTTAAAAATAGTTGTTAAGGTAACAAAGGGAGACTTTCAGAGTTTTTCGTTCAGCTTTCTCATTTAAAAATGATTTTCCATAATTATTGAATACTTTTCCAGGTGGCGGGAATCTCATAAGTTTTTTATTCAAGCGACGTGGACGGAATTTGAAGGTTTAGGATCGATAAGACGTGTGCCTAACGCCTCTGCGATGATTAGAGTGTTTCATGAAACATATTTCTCGCTTTTCAGCAGTTTCAGACCTATTATATTTGGAGGGCCTTTGTCCCTTTTCCCATAATGAAGTGGTGTGGAAACGCTCTCAATTTATTTTTGGTTAATTGAATATATATCGAGCATTGGTCAAACTTATTTTTGCACTATTTCCAGCTATTAAAACCTTCAAAATCATTTTGATTGTTGGTTTTTCAAATTCCAATAAACAAATCTTACCAAACTGAATTGCAATGAGCAACATAGTTGTCGGTGGCAAGCTTGTTGATTCCGCTTTGAATGATGAACTCGTGAGATTCTCGGCACCTGGAAAAATTCAATAATCATCAAAAAAAATCTTTTAAATAAGAAAGCTATACGAATTACTCTCAAAGTCTTCTTCTGTTACCCTGAACAACTTTTGAAAAACTTCAATTCAAACTCCCTCGATGTTATTGTTTGCGGCCGTGGCCTGGCCGAGGACGGGTTTGAACAGAATTTCACACTTCTTTGAGTGGAACCAATGATAAAAATATACAAATCAAAAATGTACAAGTTTAAGTCACAATAAGTAACGGAAGCTCATCTCTGGTATTTTTGAATGGTCAGATACCATCGAAAATGTTCTAAAGTCAACCGAAGACCTACGGAATTGGTCATAGGACTACTGAAATCTCTACTTCACTGGGGAATCTTCTGCAGTTGGAAGCAATTGGGATTTTTTAGTTTGATCTCAGTTCGGAAGACAATTTTTAGGCTAAGGCGAAGAAAGTAACCTTCCAATACAGTGACTCAATCACAAGGAGATACGGAAGCTCATCTCTGGATTTTTTGAATGATCAAAAACCATCGAAGTTGTACGCAAATCAATCAAAATCCAACGGAACTGGTCACAGGACTATTGAAATCTCTTTTTCGCTGGGGTATCTACAGCAGTTGGAAACAATTAACATGTTTTTAGTTTTATGTCAGTTAGGAAAACAATGTCAGGCTAAAGGGAAGGATATAATTATCCAATACAGTAACTTAATCCCAATAAGTGTCGAAAGCTCATTTCTGGAGTATTTGAATGGTCAGAAACCGAAATTGTTCGCAAATCAACCAAAATCCAACGGAATTGGTCGAAGGATGATTGAAATCTCTTTTTCAGTGTTGAATCTTCTGCAGTTGGAAACTATTTACATGTTTTTAGTTCGATGTCAGTTCGGAAGGGATGGTCAGGTTAAAGAGAAGGATATAATTATCCAATACAGTAACTTAATCCCAAGAAGTGTCGAAAGCTCATTTCTGGAGTATTTGAATGGTCAGAAACCGTTGAAGTTGTTCAAAAATTGACAAAAACTCAACGGAATTGGTTATAGGAATATTGAAATCTCTTTTTCAGTGTTGAATCTTCTGCAGTTGGAAACAATTGATATGTTTTTAGTTCGATGTCAGTTCGGAAGGCAAAGTAAGGTTTGAAGAAAAGATATAAAAATCCAATATAGTAACCAATCACAAAATGAAACTAAAAGCCATCACTAACAAATAATTAAAAATCATTAAAAAACGGTTTCCAATGAAGCTCTGTAATTTTTGAATTGTAAAAAACCTACTTTGTATTGCAACAGCTTTTTTGGCTAGATCCAAACATCAGTTCAAACTCCATCAGTATTGCAGGCCATGAGTTGATGTATTCCTGTTCCACTTCTTTAGCGCATCCATAGAATATCTGACCTCACAGCAGATCGGACCTGTAATGAATGAATTTTTATTGGAAATCATGGGTTGTATTCACGTTATACGAGTTTATCCATTGAAAAATTGACCCTTTTCTCACCAAATTGTCTGACTTTCTTACTGTGCGTTTTCTGTTTGAAAAATAAGCGGATTGGGTGTCTTTGACATGTTTCTAGCTAAAAATTGTCGCTGGTGTGCCTTTGACGCGTTTTTGACGGAAATTGCGATTTTTCAGTCGGAAAAACTCAGGTCTGATCACTTTGAGCAGTTTATGCATCATTTTCAGCATGAAAACCTTGCTTTTCTGCGATTTTCAAGTCAAAATCCTCTATTTTCTTAGAATTTCAACACATACCGCATCATCTGTCTAGCATACGGTTTCCAATGACGTTCTGTATTTTTGAAATGTAAAAAACTTACTTCGTGTTGTAACAGCTTTTCTGGCTAGATCCAATCATCCATTCAAACTTCATCAGTATTGCAGGCCATGAGTTGATGTATTCCTGTTCCATTTCTTTCCAGCGCGTCCATTGATCAACTGACATTACTGCATATTGAACCTGTAATGAATAAAAATGTTTTTTATTGGAATTCATAGATTTTATTCACGTTATATGAGGTTTCTCATTAAAAAAATTGATTTTTCTTGCATCAAATTAGTTTTTTCGTGGTGTTCATACTATGTTTAATTTTTCTCTCACGTTTTAGCATTCATAAATTCAAAAATTGGCTTGATATCTTTGTTTTCGAATGGATATAGGCACTCAGATTAGTGGAAAGAGGCTACGCAAACAGCGCACGCGTTTTTTGCAAACATGCCGCACGCTCTTGACATTTTTCCACTTTTTAGTTAGGAAGAGTTTTAACATTTTTTAGCGTGTATATTATTGTTTTTGAAATAACTCACCCATTCGTGGATATGTTGTTATCAACTTGATCCCAAGAGTCCGCAAGTCAAGTGTTTCAAAAGATTCTTGAATATTTATCATTTTTTCAGTGATTGGAGATTTCCGCATTGAGAGCATAGTCTGAAATTAAAAAAATGATCAAATGGAATCATTATTTTCTGCGAATATTTATTGGAGAACTTCAACAAAGGAAAAAATAAACACTATTCACTCCCGTCTCATTTGCTTCTTGCAATAAATCGACGCGTTGAAGAAAGAGAAGAGGCGGTAGTGGAGACGGGTGTGGCATTTCTCCCCCTCCTATAATGTCTGCGTCTCATTATCCAAACTATCGTCTGGGGAGACTATGCTATGCTACAAGGGCGATGATGAGAATTGGAATGAGGGGAAGACTTTTTCTGCGTCTCTCAACTTACCAACAAAAAGAGAAGTCTGTTGTAAACGATAGATATCTAGTCGAATAGAGGAAAGGGGGCACTCTTCGGATAGAGAAGAACACGGAGAGGACGGACAGATGTCCTCCTTGGTGCCTCGTCTATTTTTCTGTTCTTCACGTAAAAAAGAGATGGGCAAAGGGAAAGAGAAGATAGCGAGACGAAAGAATGATTTGTAAATAATAAAAGGTTGAGAGGGGGAAAATTTGGCTGCTCTGCTCTTATCATATGAACATAATGCTACTATCATGATAAGGAAAATATGAACTGGGTTGGCCGTAAGAATATGTTGTTTCAGAAAACTCCGTCGTCGTCAAAGATTCAGATAGAAGTCTGCCTTTCGATTCGAACATTTTTTTAATTTCCCCCCCTTCCGACGACCTGTCACCACCCTCCTCAAATTTTCCAAAAACCGCTACCTACCCGATGATAAAGGCTTTGGCTAATCATAAGACGTCAGTGACGACGAAAAAATAGGAAGTTTATAATTTTGCAAACCGATTTTTGTTTTTTGTACTGCATTCTTAATTTGTGTGTGTTCATGTGTAAGATTTGTAATTGAAACTCAATTTTTTGGTGTTTTTTTGGTATTGAATTGGTTTTTTTTTCAAATGTTTGATAAAAACCGTAACAATCGCTCGAAAATTTTGCGAATTGAGTTGAATTTGGCTGAAAATGCAGATTTTCGGGAAGAAATATTTTGAATAGAATAAAACCACCGTTTTCAGTGCAAAATTCTAGCCAAACCACCAATTTTCGTGAAAAGCGTCAAAGGCGCACCAGAGAGACGAAAATCGTTGAAAAGTGGCTGAAAATGTCACATTTTTTGACACAAACTTTCAGAACATTACTTTCCAGCAAGTACAAGTCAGGTTTTTGACGAAAATCAAAGAAAAATGAGTGCAAATTGATCATTTTCCAGAATCAAACACGTTTTTTTAAAATTTGAGTTGGAAACTTGCGAAAAACATCTTAAAATCAACGAAAACTAATACCGAGACTCATTTTTCAACTAAAAACTCGTTTTTTCCTGTCAAAAACTATAGAAAACTCAATTTTTTAGGCTTGGGGAATGATTTTTTCCTCTGAATAAATTCCCCGTTAATCGACATGGCCTAGGATTCGCCGTGGCCGAACTCTCAGACAAGCTAGTTTTTGCATTTTTTTGGCGAAATTTTGCATTTTTTTCAAAGTTTTGGCTTGTTAGATAGATTTATTATGAAAAATGCAATCGAAAAAGTGTAAAAACTTTTGAAAAATCTTCAAAAATGAAAGAGAAAAAGGCGAAAATAACTTTAAGGCAATATTTTTATTCGTCAGTTCAAAAAATGCGGAGTCGGCTATCTACAGTGGCGGGTTTTTCGGCTATAACTTTTTTCAAATTGGTCGGATTGACCTGAAACTTTGAGGAAACATTTATTGTTGAGTTTTCGTTGTATTTAATTTAGATTCTGGGTGAAAAATCATGTTTCACAAGTTTTCTGTCAAGTTTTCAAATATCACGAAAGTTCGAGAAATCACATATTTTAATTTCCATGACCGGTATATCAAAAATAGAGTGGATAATTAGTGTTTATAATAGTTTTCTAAGGGAAACAGTTTTTTGACCGCTTGACTATTACTTTTGACTAGATACCCATATTTCCCAGGCTGTCAAAGTTTGGAAGTCATAATATATGGAGTTTTGAATTTCAAACATCCCTAAAAAGTTATGATCATTTTAAGATGAAAGCTCAAAAATTGCACTATTTTGCACTGAAATTGGTCGGTTTAGGGAGAAATTACTTTGTCGACATGTAACTCTCTAGAGAGTATCCGTACCAAAAAGTGGCCAACTACAAAAATGAAGCTCTACCTTTGTTCTGTATAATTCAGTAAAAATCGATTTCATGGGACTATCAGTATTGCCATGACACACTCTCAAAGTTGGTCAATTTCAACTAAAACCGGACAAAGGTAACAATATTTTGACCAGTACTGTATTTCAGGGCTTTCGTCAAAATAAAAGTATTGAATAGCTGTTTTCCACATTGTTCTCAATACTTTGGCAGACTTTGATAGTGTTTCCTCCAAAAATACAAGTTTTACGGATGTTTGAAATTCAAAACTACATATAAAAAAGCAAAAACTAGCTCTTGTCTAAGAGTTCGGCCATGAAAAATGAGTTTTCGAGGCTGAAACTATGAATGGAAACATACTTTCACTGTCATTCGAATCAAATCCCTCAAGATTCGTCACTGAGATTGGTTCCATCATGTCGAGGTCTTTGTAGAAGACCACGATACCAAAGAAGAAGAAGAAGCCGTCACCTTCGTAATGATTAATTGTTTTTCTTGTTTATCACTTTTGTAAATATTTTCGTGTGCATATTTCATCATCATTTCCCCCCATTGTCCTTCTAACATATTGTTTATGTTTCAGGCTCCTCTAAGAGACCAACCACCATTCCCCCTCCGGACTTTTCTAAGTCTCCCCTTTTTCTCCACTATCTCGGTAACTGTCCCTAGTAAATAAAGGAACGCGTTCCGTTCCTTTCCTGAGTTTTTTCTCCTCATCGATAGTTTCCCTCTTTTCCCTCTACCCTTTTCCCCTTCCCCTTTTTGTGCCACGTTATCACCTGTGCCCCAACTCGACAGTCCCCGGCCCCTTTTATTCTATTCTATCTTGGTTCTGAAATAAACCATTCATAGGAGAACCCGCAGACTACTACTCTCTTTCTTTATTCTTACAATTAGTTTTCGTTGATTTTAGGATGTTCTTCGCAACTTTTCGACTCAAATTTAAAAAAAAAATGTTCTCCCTACTAACTAATTTAGTTGAGCGCACTTGACCATTTACCGGGGTGTTGACGTTTTTCGATTGTTTGTACATTTTTCTCATTTTTTTCTCATCACAATGAAATGCGGATTTTTTTCTCAAAAACTGTTGTTCTTTTTGAATTTTTCCTGAAAAATTCAGCAACAATTCGTTTTTTTTTTTAAATTCTGAGCCACGCATTCTAAAAGGTAATTCAGAAGTTGAGTATTATCATTATTCTGCTTTTCACGTTCATTCTACAATTCCTACAGAATTGTATCATTGTGCTTGTTGAAAGAGTCATAGTTACAATTTCTTTGTTTGACCCTTTTATCTTTCCGCTTTTTGACGGTTCACCGTCTGGCTGAATCATCATCTATCTTTTTTTCTATTGTTTGTGAGCTCCGTCTCTATTCTTGGTATAAAAGCCCAGAGGTGAGCATCTACAGTACTGGCCATAAAGAATGCGAATCTTGCAGTTTTCAGTTGAAAATGGTCAACTTTGAGAGGGTGACACGGCCTTCCTGATAGTTTCACAATATCGATTGTTAATGATGCGTATAGATCACAAATAGAGCTTCATTTTTGTAGTTGACATCTTTTTTGTACGGGCACATCCTAAGAAGTTATCAATCGTCAAAGAAATTTCTCGCAATTTTTGCCGTTTTTCAGTGTTAAAAGGAGAAATTTTTGAGCTGTTCACTTAGACTGGCTGTAACTTCTTAGGATGTGCCCGTACAAAAAAGTTGTCAACAACAAAAATGAAGCTCCACTTGTGATCTATACACTTCATATACAATAAATATTAAGAGACTATCATGGAGGCCGTGTCACAGTCACAAAGTTGATCATTTTCAACTAAAAACTGCAAGTGTCGCATTCTTTATGGCCAGTACTGTAATTTTATCTTCCATTAAATGGCAACTTAACTTTCAGCCGCACTACAGAATCCATTTATTCATACGTGAAACAACACATTGTTACAACCAACCCAATCCATACTTCCCTGATCATAGTAGTAGCATTGTGTTCACTTAAGCAGTGAAAGTTTTCCCCTCTCTCCTTCTATTAGTTTTACACACTCCATTCCTTTTTCTCGCTACCTTTTTTCGCTCCTTGCCCTTCTCTTTATTACGTAATGAACAGAAGAAAAAACGAGGAAGCAAGGAGATCATCTGCCTGTCCTCTCCGCGTTTTTCTTCATACGAAGAGACCCCCTTTCCTCCAACTGGCGCGCCTCTGACGCGGTTTTGAACTTCGCTTGATTTTGAGAGAAAATAATCCAAAATGAGCAAATATAAACGCAGAAAAAGTTATACTAACATTTAAACTAACAAATCAACTTCAGTTTTGATTAGTTACGCATTTATTGAAAATATGGCTCGTCATATCATTGTTCTCAGCTGGTTGATCCGTTTTATGAAAACGTAATCAATTTTTTTCATTTTCTACAGTATTGTACAAAAAACCTAACCGTAAATACGGGTTCGTGTGCTCGATTGTGTACTTTACACACTCCCACTTTTTCTGGTTCCATCTCTCGCTTCCAATCTGATGATTCATAGGATTGAGTCTTGAATCATTCTATCTTTTTTATTATTATTAGATTCTTCTACCCACTCACTTATGTTCAAACTCCGCCTCTGGTCAGTATAAAAGCCGAGGGGAGCGCCTACATTTTATCCTCAATAAATTATTATTATCACAGCCAGTTTATCACAGTGCGACCTACTCAGTTTCTGCTACCCCATTTGTTGTTTCGAATGAGACACCTCATCCACCCTTCTTTTATTCAATACTACAGCTTCTCATGCAGAAAAGCATTTGTTTATATTCAAATAAATAAATAAATACTATTTCTATCCTCGAGTCTCCTGCTCTCATTTTTCCTACTACACCCATTGACAGCCCTTCTCTCGGGGTTTCTGTGCAGTTAAAATTTTTTTTTGAATCTCCATCAAAACTGAAGCGTACGAGAAAATTTGAATTTATTTTTGAATATTTCAAAACATTTCAAAACAAATTGTGAAAACATTGTGCAGTTTTTTGAATCCGAGCCGACCGAGCCGAGCCGACAATAAACTAAATTTTGTCAGGCCTGTCTATTTCTCCCATTTAAGTTCACAAACTCAGTCAGTGACGTCACCATGCATTTTTGCCACTCTCCCCACTACACCCGTCTTTCCGGTCTTTCCACATTAATTGAATTTCACTCTTTTTTGTTTACCGTATACGCTGAGGAAATCCAGTGGGAATGCCAGGTGGTCTTAATCCTGCCTTCGGAGGGTTATACGCTCATTCATTTGCTCATTTTTTCCATTCTCTACTGTTTTGATTTTCTCTACTCGATCTCTTCTGGTTTCTGCTTCTATCATTTATTGCATATGCTTCTCCTGTCTTCCATAATTTTTTGATTTTCACTCTTACCTATCCATTGGATAAGCTCTATCCTATATTATGCATTCCAATATTGTCTGTTCTTTAAATTAATTTGAACTTGTTTTTTTCAGAATAACTTTTCCGAATGAACCACAACAATCATCGAGGAGAAGGTGGCAGACGTGGAGGATACCATCAAGGTGGTGGTCGCGCTGACCTGGTCAATGATATCCGACGGATGGACATAAATGATGGTCGTGGAGGAAGACATGGAGGAAACAGGTACTCTCAAGCAGGATCAGCTCGCCCTCGATTTGAAAGAAGCGCAGCAAGAGTTGCTAATCCGGGAGACCTCGTTGGATCAGCGCACTACCCTCGAATTCCCGTTGCCAAACAAGATCTGGCACACACAACACAGGAGTTCTACAAAAGACCGGAGGGATCTGTTTTTGAAGGAAAAGTGGGAAAAAAGACGAAACTCTGGACGAATCATGCCCTCGTTCATCTACCATCCCAGCCGTACATGATCCACGAATACAATATCGACGTGTTTCAAAACAAAAAGAGATTGGAGAAACGAGAGGAAGCTGCTCCAGTGTTTCGTGACATCTGCGCAAGTAGAAATGGACGAGAAAAACTTCCAAGATCCGCCGACTACATCTTCAATGATGTAAATCTTCTCTGGTCAATCGAGAAACTTCCAGAATCTGAGGACACGGTCGGAGACAGGCGAAACTATTTCGTTTACAAATACACTCAAAGTTTCGAATTTGGAGAAGGAATAGCTCAGAGAGACAACCAGCTTCTGGCCACACTCATCGACGCCATTGCAACTGCTCGAGTCAGAAATCCGAGGTATATTTTTTAATATATTTAGTTGTTCAAACACAAATCTTTTGCATTTTAAGAGGAATTACAAAAACTGGTATCTGGGGTATCTCCGGCACGATTCTCAGTCTAGAAATCGAAAAAAATAGAAATTGATGGAGAGACCGCCTGACGCTGCATTGACGCGTTTTCCATACAAGAATCAGTAAAAATTGAATCTGGGGCGTCTTTAGCGCGGTTTGAAAACAAAAATGACAGAGAACAAATTTATTGAAAATTTCTAGCGTACCTAGGGCGCGTTTATACGTTTCATGCCATGAAGGGACGCCGTCGACGCGTTCCCAGTACAAAAATTGTTCACAGAGCAATTTCCGAAACGAAAACTAGAAAAACCCTCATGATAATTATTCATTGTGTATGAAAAATGTCCAAATAACGTCGATCTGTTGTTTTCCAGAATGTGCCAGAACAAGTTCACCGTTTTCAAAAGGAGCATGTTCATGATTCAAGATGAGAAGTATCGCGAGGATTTCGATGATGCTCCACTTTTTTTGGAATTGAAAAACGGATTGGATGCTCGAATGGGAGTTTCCATCGGCATCAAGTTGAACCTCCGTGCTGGAATCACTGCTTGTTATGACTGTAAGTTTGAATTTGACCCAACACGCTCACTCCTAATTATTCACTTTCTAGTATCCCACACAATGTTTACTCGTCCAAGTTATCCACTGATCCGCCTCTTTGTCGAACTTATTGCTGGTGAAACAATCAGTGATGAAGACTTTGAAAATCGATGGGACAACTCGCTGAAATACGCAATAGTCACCTCCAGGAAACAGAGAAATAATGAAGTCAATTCTCCACAAGATGAAACTGTGTTATACTCTGGAGAGTGCAGTCGACGTTAATGGATCTTCGGGAAACGCCAGACACGACAATAAAGACTTCAAGTTCTATGACGTCACGGAGAAATCTGCTCAAGAGTTGATGTTCTTCGATGAGGAACTTGGAAGAGAAATTTCAGTGGCAGAGTTTTTCTTGAACAGGAAAAACATTCGCCTCCGTTATCCGAACCTCCCCTGCATTCAGAAGAAGCCTTCGAGAATGAACGGGAATAGGTTCATCGCTTTTCCAATAGAATTTGTAACTCTCATTGCTGAGCCAAAGAGATACGCAGGCTTGACAACTCTGGAACAAAAGTCTGAAATGGTTCGATGGACTACATTCACTGCCAAGCAACGACTTGTTGTACTTCAACATATTATGGCTCAGAATAGAATCACAGATGTTCCAGCTGTTGTTGACAATAATGATAGATACATGACAAGACATGGAATCACGATTGAGAAGGAAATGCTCACTGTGAACGCTTCGGTTCTCCCACCACCGACCGTTGTCTATGGAGGAGACGACAAGTTTTTCGATAAGCATCATGAAGGAGAATGGAAAGCTGTCGATCACGACCCAATTCGTAAGGTTCTGGAGGGAGCAGTCTACAAACGAACAACTGACAAGTCTGCGCCAAAGCTGAAAAAACGACTGTTGGGATCGATTTTAAAAATTGGATCACCTTACAACAGTAAAGTGGATATTGAGATCAATGAGTAAGTTTATGAAAGCTGATAAAAAATACTTACAAACCGACACGGGTTGGCGCGAAATTCGCTTTATCATCATTTTGTAATATAAGCTAAAAAGTATATCAAAAATCGATTTATACAGATCAAAAGTAGAGCTTCATTTTTATGGTTGACAATTTTTTTGTATGGAGCTTCCCTAAAAAGTTATGGTTATTTTAAGACAACAAATTAAAAATTTCACTATTTTACACTGAAATCAGTTGATTCGAGGGATAAATTACTTTGTCAATATGTAACTTGCTTGGGAGTGATTGTACAAAAAATTTGTCAACTACAAAAATAAAATTCTAACTTTCTTCTGTAGAATTCCCAAATGATTGACTTGATCAAACAATCAGTATTACTATGCTACGCTCTCAAAGTTGGCCAATTTCAACAGAAAACGACTAAAGTTTACAAAATTTTGGACGGTACTGTATTAAATTAGGATTTTCAAAACAGAATATCTGAATTCTGGAGGCCGTTCAGCAATTTTTGAAAGCTGATTTCCCATTAAAATGCGATTGTCTTTCCATTCTGTTAGGTCTCGTTTCTGAACTCCACGGTCAGTTTAGATCATTATCTAGTTAAGAGGAGATAATTTTAGATTAATGCTGATGGGTTTCTGTAAAAAATGGAATAAAAGTACTGCCGAAATCATCAGAAATGTGCAATCGGTTTGGGAAACGGCAGTGTAACTAATGATTAGAATGTGATGACTTCATTCAAGAAGATCTGATTTCTATAGAGGTGAATAAGGACTTTTTAATAGTAATAAAATCTCACTGATGAGATAAAAACTGACGCACGTGAAACAATTTCGTCTGAACAGCCCTTGAAGAAAATAAAGGCAAAGACCAAAATAATGACTCGAAAATTGTTTTTTCACCACTAGTTCTGGAAAGTATCTTTTGTCGCCTCCGTCCATTTTGACATTCTCTCTTACCTTTGTGATCTCGACATGTAATCTCATTTCATTCTATTCCGTGTTTCCTTACTGAAAAGGAGTCTCCCCCTTCCAGTTCATGCATAACTGGCTCATATTTTATTTTATTTGAACTCTAATGTTTCATTTTTATTTTCTACATAAATTCGTGGAAAGATGTGTGGATTTGGGATAGAGGTAGTTTTTAAAATTAGAACTGGTCGAGATACACATTTTGACATACTTGTCAAAGTCTAGCCCGAAGGGCCGGGTAATTGGCGCCAAAGTTCAAAATTTGAAATTCTGAAAAATAGTCAAATAGGGTCACATTTTCGATGAAAAATTGAAAAAATTTCTAAAAAAGTTGGAGAAAAAGGCACATTTTTGACGCCGAGCCTTCGGGATGGACAAGTAGGCTGATTAATGCTTGTGACACACACATGACAAGTAGGCTGATTAATGCTTGTGTACCGTTGAATTACTTTCAGTACCTGCTATCACAATTTGATGAAAGCAATCGAAGCCGCTGGCCAACCGGTCTGTTGGGAAAATGAAGAAATGGGACAGGCTGCCATTCAAGGAAGCTGTGAATTTCTTCAAGGAGTTCATTTACCAGCTGTCATCTACAATTTCTTGCATGATCTCAAGAACAACATCGATGAGAAATACAAGACGAGTGAAGATGAAGTGGTTATTCCCCTTGTCTTTGTGATCTTTGAGCAGAGATTCACAAATATCGTGAACAGCAGAAACATGTTCCGTAACGACTACAATCTCTTGAAATATCTCGGTGACACTCAATTGGGAGTGTTCACTCAAGGAATGCTTTACAGCACATTTAACACTATTGGAGTAAGTTTTGAAATTCTAGAATGCAAATATCAAATTCTATATTTTCCAGGCAACACCAGCCACGTGCAAGTTCACTCGCCTCATAGTTGAGAAAATTCTCGGAAAAGTTGGAACAACTCATCGTAAACTCGAGAGCGGAGGAACCCACAAGTCATGGACGAAAGTGACCAATCCAAAGGAGCCCACCTTGTTCCTTGGAGTCGACGTATCGCATCCAAGTACCCGCGATCTCAAGGATCCAGAATCAGATGTGAAAAAGATGTCAGTAGCTACAGTCGTCGGAAACATTGATATTGAATGCACCGAGTACCGCGCCTCCTCCAAAATCCAATCGGCCGGGGAAGAGAGAATCGTCCGATTCCAGGATGAAGTTAAGACTCGTATAACTGAGTTCACAATGCACAATAGCATCCGCCCGGCTCATATTGTGGTCTACAGAGATGGATTGTCGGAAGGAGATTTTCAGAGAACTCTTCATGAAGAGAGACTGGCAATTGAAAATGCATGTATCAGTCTGGATCTCGCTTACCAACCATCAATCACCTACATTGTTGTCACCAAGAGACATCACACGCGATTTTTCTTGAAAGACGAATCCGAGGGGATCGAGGAGCAAGGATTCAACGTCCGTCCAGGTACATTGGTTGAAGATACAGTTACAACTAACAACTACTACGACTTCTATCTCACGAATCAAGTCGGTCAAGTCGGATTGGCTCGTCCAACTCACTACTATGTTTTATGGAATACATGGCATGGAAGTCTCCCAACATTCTGGCCAACTGTCACTCATGCTCTCACCTACATGTTCTGTAGAACTACTTCAACCGTCACCTTGCCAGCTCCAGTTCTCTATGCTCATCTCGCTTCAAAACGTGCAAAAGAGGCAATGGATGGTGCTATTGAAGCTCATAGGTAAGCAATTCATTGTAAATTTATATTTTCATCTGTATTTTTTCATTTTCAGACTGAGAGGACGAGTTTTCAACATGGAAGTGTATAGCGATGTCGCTGAACTCACAAAGCAGATCAACAACCACCCGGACCTTGATGGAATGGTCTTTGTTTAAATATCTAATTCACATCCGAAAATCATGTTCTTTTTCTTAAACTTTTTTACAATTCTTGTACATTTTGTGTGAAGTTTTTTCGTTTTTTTTAATCGATTGAAACAATCAAATAAATCTTGTAAAGTTAATACTTCCGTTCCTTTTTTAGAATCAACCGTTTCAGACATTTTCGATAATAAAGTGAGTTTTCAATTTTTCTGTCTCTCATTTCTAGGACTTATCCAAATTGCAGTAAATAATTAGGCAGAACGATTCTATTAGCTGGAGAAGGCCGAGTGTTGCGTTCTCAGTTGCCTGGATGCTCACCACCACCAGTTTCATCAAATTATAATAAGAAATCTTTACAACTGAAAAAGGACGATTTGTGTATTTTTCTGCACGGCACTTTACTTATCTTAGAACACAAAAAACCCAAACATATCAGTTTTGGATGCGTTTCGAAAAATGTTGTTAACGAATGCTTCCCCACTTTTCTTTACTTTGTAATAATAATTACAACCATCAAACAGTGAAAGTTATATTTGTCAAGACCCGGCCCGGGTACTTGCGCCAAAGTTAAATTTTAGTGAAAACAAAAGTTGTGTTTAAGAAATATCAAGTTTAGCAATGCACTAGTTTGTAAATAAAAGTAAGAACAAATGACATTCTGTCAATTCCCACATCAATCCCTGCCATCCATATTTTTCCACCTTCCTACACGCCATGTCTAAAAAACTATTGTATGTATTTTTGTCTACTGGAACAATCAAGGAATACTTGAGGTTGTCCATCAAAAAATTTTTATTTCTTACGAAAGAATTTCACATTATCATATTGCAAATGTTATCTTGGCACGATGACCCCCTATTGCATTCTTCTATCAATTTCCCTCATTTGGTCTCGTTTATCGCCCTTTTAAAGTATATATGTGTTTATGAAACGATTCACAGGGGCGCATAGTCGTGTTTTTAAGATAGTCTGATGATTTCCATGGATTGTGTCTATGATTGTTGATTGACAGTTTACAAAGTAAAATATATTTATTCCTCATGAAATTAGCAATACAACGAAAAAATTCAAATTTTGATTATATCCAGAACCGATCCAAAATGCATTGTTTCTAGAATTTGAAATGCCAACGAACCAATTTCTCAAAATCCAACAGCAGCATCAATCGTGGCTTCAGGGACGTACAGTACTCACTATATTTCTACCAACCTTTCGCAGAAAAATAGAACGCAACTTTTAAGAACCTTGTTTTCTTTCCGAGTTAGTATTTTTCAAAAAATTGGTTGTTTTTCTTGTCTTTTCACTGAGAACAATGTTTGGAACTGGTCTCGCTCTCTTTTGGTCTTTTTGATCACATTACACTTGCGCACTAGTTCAGTCCCCAACTACACCACATTATTTAAAAAAAAACGGACGCATTCGTTTTCAACAAAACGTCTTCTTTTTTCCTTTTTTTGAACGGAAATTCAATTCCTTGAGAACTTCTCTCCAGTTTCTTGGTTATTAGGTTTCACTTCTTATTTAAATACACTGCAATAGCCTCCTTTGTGCCTTTTTCTCTCCGTCTCACTTTTAAAATAAAATAAGAAAAGAAAGCGAATGCGTCTGAACCCCCTAAAAACTGCAGTGTACTAAAAGGAAAAAAAACCATATAACTGAGGAACTGATAGAAAGCGGTCGAGGAAGCAAGATTCCGTTAAAAAAAAGAAAGAGACAGAAGAGAACTTTTTTGAAAACAAAGACGTCTTCTTTCTTCAAAAAATAGTGTTGTGTATTTAGAGTGCAAAAAGATGAACTGAACTAGGGAAAACGTGTAATGTGAAGAGAAAAGCCGAAGGACGGCGAGGCCACTTTTGAACATTGCTCACAGGGGAAAAGACTACTGATTTTTTAAACTTTGTTAGCGGAAAGAAAACTAGGTTTTAAAAGCTTCGTTCTATCTTCTGCCTCAAAAACTCTGAACTTCGGTCTTTGGCAACAAAAAATAAGAGTTGACATAATTATGGACCGTGTTTTGAGTTTTATTTGTTTCATTCGTTTTCTTGTTAGTTCTTTGTTTTTTTCTTATGTAGTAACAAACTTCCCCAAAGAGCACTTTTTCCCCCATCCGTTTTTTGGTCTCGTTCCGGCGTTCCATTTTGTACAGCGCTCATGTTTTATACAAAGACATGCACTCCTAATTCATTCAGGCTCTTTCTAGTATCCGTTTCTCCTTTTTTTGTCCATAAAAATTTTCATTCATCTTAATGAAGGAAGAATTATGTGAGGGTCGGCATCAGATAGTGGAACAGAATTAGAAACCTCATGAATAGCTGTAGCAGAAAATTTTTCCAGATAATCCATTTGAAAGGGTTTTTTTTTAAAATCTAACAACAAAAGATCTTAATTTATGTTGCTATAACTTCTGAATTTGTTTTCAAAAATACCCACACCTGGTTTTATAGCGTTTTTCATTTTCTGAGACCGGTTATCATATTTATTGTTCTATCCTTTCGGAATAATGAAAAAAATAACTTTTGGAATGAGGACCCATTTTTGAATATAACATCTGGAAAAATTTTAGCCTTTTCTTCCATGTTTCTTCCTATTCTTCCGAAACGATGGATTAGAAACTTTCTGAAAAAGAAATGCATCCCCCTTTCTAAATGGAAATTTTGAAAAAAGTCTGGTGATGGACAGCTATTCCCAAGGGATAGGAAAATGCGGCCTCATTTAAAATGGAGCACTTGTCTATGCATAAAACATGAGTGCTCTGCAAAAAAGGAACTCTGTTTGAATGGAGTTTTTGAGAAATGTTTCTGCACGACTATTCAGAAGGAATAAGGAAAAAGTCTTCTACGGTTGTTGCGAACGAATGGGAAAAACTAATAAGAAAAAAGCCTCACTGAAATAGGAGTGCATGTCTATGCATAAAACATGAGCGGTGTGAGAAATCGAGCCGCCGGAAGAGATCATAAAGACGAATAGGGAAAAGAGTGCTCTTTGGGAGAGTACGGTAACAGAGAACTAATAAGAAAACTGGTGAGAATTTAAAAGTAAATAATATAAGTGGAAGGAAATCGAATACAACAAAAGTTAACAAAAGTTTATTTCGGATATTATCCAAAAAAGGAAATTGAAAGTTCACAGGTGTGAAGGGCGACGGAAGAGGGACCCTTTTCATATAACATTTTTTAAGCAACAAAAAAAAGAAAAATAAAACAATTCTGTGTTACTACTGATTGAAAATAACTACAAAAAACTAGTACTCATCAGAACTACAGTACCGTCCAAAAGGTTGTAAACTTTTGCCGTTTTCAGTGGAAATTGGTCAACTTTGAGAGGGTGTTACGGTATCACTAATTGTCCCACATAGTAAAATGTTTTATGGATCCTACAGATCAAAAGTCGAGCTCTATTTTTGTAATTGACAACTTTTTTGTACAAACACTTCCTAGATAGTTATGGTTATTTTAAGACGACAGCTCAAAAATAGAATTATTTTCCACGGAAATTCACGGATTTGTGGGAGAAATTACTTTGTCGGTGTGTACCTTGCTAGGGACCGCCCGTACAAAAAAGTTGTCAACTACAAAAATAAAGTTCTAGACTTGGTCTGTTTGATCCCATAAAAATCTACTTGATGGAACAATTAGTATTACCGTAACATACTCTCAAAGTTGGCCAATTTCAACTGAAAACGACCAAAGTTTACAACCTTTTGGACGATACTGTACGTGGAAATGAGAATCAGCACAGCAAAAACTGTCTAAATCTGACCGCGCGAATAGTAATCACTCAGAACCGAACATAAGTAGAAAACCGTTTTTTTTAATCAATGCAAATTTAAAGTTGAAGATTCTGAAAAGTACCAGTGCTGATCGAAACAAAGAATTTGATTAATTTGATATCAATCGGTTTTGGTTCATTGGAAAAAACGATGAAATTTATGTGACCAACCGGAATTTGTTTCATATGCCAGCTCAAATATGTTGCTATGAAGTACCGCTTGAAGTGTTAGCAATTTTGGCCGTTTTCAGTGGAAAATGATCAACTTTGAGAGTGTACTTTGGTGTCACCAGATTGTCCGATAATCTCAACTTTGTATAGGCTAAACAGAGCAAAAATGGAGCATAATTTTTGTAGTTGACCATTTTTTGGTAGGAAAACTATTTCTTCCTGATACCAATTATTTTTAGCGAGTATTAGCTAAATTTCGGAGGTTTTCATTATGACAACCTGTAGTTTTCAAGATAGTATCGCTACAAAAAAAACGTCAACTACGAAAATTATGTGCTATTTTTGATCTGATTAGCCTATAGAAAAACTGAATTTATTGGAGAATTAGGTGCTATCGGAATAAACTGTTAAATTTAGTCATTTTTCACTAAAAACAGTCAAGTTGATAACCTTTTGTGCTGTATTTTCTGTTCAATTTGTTATTTTCAGTTTTAGTTTTCTTTCTCAATATCTGGTCCCGAGTTTCCCAAACGTCTTCTTATCCCATCAAACATAACGAGAAACTTTTTGAGTGAGGGATGCATTCCCCTTTTCAAAGGGAGTGTATAAAAAAGTTATTTTGATGGACAGCTATTCAGAGGGGATGGGGAAAAAAACGAATGAAAAAAAGAACGAATAGGAAAAAAGCCTCATTGAAATGGGAGTGCATGTCTATGCATAAAACATGAGCGCTATACGAAATCGAGCTCACGAACGAGATGAAAAGAGCAGATAGGGAAAAGAGTGCTCTTTGGTGAAGTTCGTTTCTACAAAAATAGAAATAAAGAAAAAACCACTAAAAACTTGGAGACAGTTCTTGTTTGAAGGAAGTTTTAAATGTAAAATGCAAAGATTATACACGATAGAAACCAGGTGAACAAATGAAACAAAACTATTTTAATATGTGTTTAAAAACACCTTCAAAATTGGAAAATCTTCCTGTATTTTATGCAGAGAACTCAAAGAAGTAGGGCAATTTATGTTATTTCTTTGGAAGTTACAGTTTTTCATATTCAACGCAGGGTGAGAAAACACAGAAGTTATTTATTTATTTCAGTATCTGCGGGCTTGAAAAATCGGGATATTTCATAAAGTGTCTAGTTTGCGATGATTACCACAGAATGTTAACTATTTGTAAAATAAATAGAGGATATCAGTTGATATGACAATCTTTGAAAGTGCGCCTCGGTGTCAACAATTGTTTTCCTAATTAAATTTCATATGAACTGCATAGATCAAGAGTTGCTCTTCATTTTTGTAGTTGACCATTTTTTTATACGAGCGCTCTCTGAGAAGTTACAGGTCTTTGTTGCCGTTTTTCACTTTTTCTAGATTCCGCACTTTGGTCAGCCTGCACGCCAATTTTACATGTTCCCCAATTCTTCCATGCTCCGAACGACGTCAAAGCCTTCCTACGGTAGCTCCACCCAGTTTTGTATTATTGGAAGACTCCGCCTCTGGAAACCAAACATGTTTCATGTTTTATTCAGTCTTCAGTTATGCCTCTGGCTGCTTGGCTGGACAAGTCAAGAAATTTAGTTTCTTGAATTTTTCCTTCTTTCAAGTTTTTGGTCGTCCCACAGTTAAGTTTCTTTGGCATAATCAGTGAGAAATTTTCTAGAATGAAATTCCAACTTCTACTTTCTCTCGCTCTTTTCCTGATTGTAGCGATCGACGCCCAGCCTACCTTCTTCTTTCCAACCAATATTGGCGGCACCAAAGATAAACCCAAAGCACCAAAAGGAGCACAACAGGTCGAGTTTTTCGGACGTGTTCATTGTCCACTGGATATCGTTTGGTGCGTTGCTGTCTATTACAAGGAAGAAGATTGGTTGTAAGACTTACTATATGTATTTCACACAAAAAAGTTCAAATGTTTCAGTTTACACGACATAGTCAAATCTCTTCCATTCATGTGCTCTAATGGATCACGCACACTGGAGAACTACGTTTTCTTGGACTACTTCAGTTCGGATATATATGGTGTGAGTGCCCAGTCTAAACATTTCTTTTCTTCATTACTGTCCAATTTCAGGAGGCATTTGAACCTTTTGTTCTGGTTCAACACGACTGTTCTCCCAACAACGTAAAGTACAGCTACGAATTGAAATACCCAATGCAAAGTCACGCTTCCAAGTAAGAAAATCTAACACATTTAATTAGAGTACATGATTCCTATTTAGTTGTTCTTCCTTTGATTACGATCTCAACTTGTTCGAGTTGGGAAGAGGCAATCTAACCACGCTAGTCGACCAAGTCAATGGGTTCGACCTGTGGCACCCAAGAGACCGAAAAATAAAAATCGACGGTCAATGGGTATGGTCCCCACCTGGACTCAACGACATGCCTGCGCCATGGGGTGTTCTGCCACCTAACGGAGAGTTCCCGACGGAGAAATGTCGAAACATGTCCACTACTGAAGTAAGCGTCCCCCTCAATGTTTCCACCCATGAAGTCCTACTCAAAAATGACTCGGAATATGATGAGATAACACCCCTTCTTTCTAACGGTTCGGCTTCTTCCGTTGCTTCTCATGTTGATTCTTCCCCTGGAAACTTGTCTACCCCAACCAACTCCACTACCCCTCATTGACATTTTTGCTTGTTCTCTGATCTCTGAAACTCTGATGCCCTTTGTCCTGACTCTTGCTTCCTCTTTTTATTTTGCTTCTTTTTTCTTGTTTCACTGCTCTCACTTCTGTTGATGATTGAGCTTACTGCAAGCTGTTTCATTCCTGCGGTTTTATTCTGTTTCTGAATAAACTTCGCTTTGTTGATAATTGATTGTTTCAATTAGTTTGAATTTAAACAGGTTACTTTACTGGAATTCACTTCACAGAGAATTTCAAGCTTTTTTTCGTGAACGACCTGCAAACAGTCAAGGATTTTGTCACATCCTTCCATTCATCATAGAGAAAACAGTGGTTTCCCAATCGAAAGCACATTTAGAAAAGCGGGGAGAATTCCAAAAGGATAGATGGAACTACATTAAAAAAACTTCTCGTAGGGCGCGACACCGCGTTTCTCTGTCTCTTGCACCCCCTCACCCATGGGACACCACATGAAACGCACGTTCCACAAGTAGGAAGTGTTCAAAGGCCTAGAGACTGATGATGCTCAAAAACTAAGTTCATTCAGTTTGTTCTGAAATTATCGTAGTTTTTCTCCGTTTCTCAACTAGTTTACAATTTTTTTCCAACACTTAGAAATGCAATTGCCTCTTCAACTTTTTTTCTATTTCTAATGAATAATTAATGCATTTTTCTGCGGTAGCCCTTTTCGTTAATTTTATTTTTGTCTTGTCTTGTCACGTTCGAGTCAAACGGAATTTTTTAAAAGAATTTGTTTGTATTTTTCCGTGAAAAAATTGTTTGTTTTAGTAAAAAAAAAGTGATGGCAGGAAATGAATAAAATGGGATACAACAGGACGATATTTCAACTATTCAAAAAAAAAGGTAGCTGAGCTCCGTATTTCCAATTTTTTTCGAACGTTTTTTTTTTCACAAAACCATTCAAAAAATATCAACTTGTTTTGATGTCACAAAAAAATAATGAGAAAAAGCAAAAAAAAGAAGTTTGAACATTCAGACAGTAACAACCAGTTGCAAACATTTATTGAATTGATAATCATTTTGTAGAACAAGTCTTCGGCTTCATTTCAATAGTTGTCAGTTTTCTTATTGCTCCACCCAGTACAGAGATACGGGCGCCCAAAGACGGTGACTCGAACACACACACAAAACCAATGAAAAAGTTCTAATTTTGTTGTCTATCCAAAGAATTGATGAGAAAAATGAAAAAAAGAATAAATTTGAACGCACATACTGTTACAACCAGTTGCAAACAATTATTGAATTGATAGTCATTATGTGAAACAAGCTATCTGCTTCATTTCGATAGTTGTCAGTTATCTTGTTGCTCCACCTAGTACAGAGATACGGTCGCATAAAAGACGGTGACTTGAACAGACTTCACTTTTCATCATATTTGCTTTACAGATTTCTACAGCAAAAGGAAATTAGGAATACTCAAGAAATATTCAAGGTAGTCAACATAAGTAATATCATTCACTATGAAAAATTGCACGCAAAAGAGAAATCACCATGGAAATTCTCATAGCGTGTACACCTGGCGTTGTTCCAGTTTTTCACATTGTCCTATTGCAAATTTTATCTTGACATAATGACCCCCTTTTGTATTTTTCTATCAATTCCCCTCATTTGGTCTCGTTTATCAACTTTCTAAGTAATTATGTAGTCATAAAATGATTGACATATGTGCATAGTCGTGTATTTAGGGTAGTCTGATGATTTCTATGGAAAATGTCTATGATTGTTGATTGACCTTCCCTCACAATCAGTTCAATTTTCAGTATTCCAAAACTCCATAGTAAAATAAATTTATTACTTAAAACAAAAACTATACAACAGTATTTACAATATTTACATTTTCAATTTAGTGATGTGGCCGACCGAATCCGAAATCCGTTGTTTCCAGAATCATTGAACCAATTTCCAGAGAAGCCGGGTCGACGATTGGAGGATCAGAGGATCCAGATTCGATCGCCTCGATGGCACACGTCTTTATGGCAAGCGATGTGACAGCCGGGTCGAAGATTGGACCAAGAAGAACTTCTTCATCTTTATCTATGGGATCGACGAGGGCTGACGATCCATCCAGATCTGAGGGTCCTGCCAGATCAACGAGTGCGGATGATGAAGCTGCAGGAGAGCGTGATCTAGCTCGATCATCGATATCGATTGGAAGATCGCCCTGGAAGTTCCAAGATTCCGAATTGTGCAACTGTTGGCTGGCATCATTGGATCCCTCATCGACTGGATCCAGATCAAACCGGAGAGACGAGTGGGTGAGCGATAACTTCTTCATCTCTATCCAGTGGATCCATGTGAGCTGGTAATTCGTCCAGATCCTCGACAGCGACTGGAGGATCGGCTGCAGCTGAGAGTCCAGCCACAGAAACGAATACAGCTGGTGAAGCTGCAGGAGAGTTTTTCAATCCAACAGCGGCATCAATCGTTTTTCCATGAACTTTATTTTTGCTGAATCTCTTTGCAGCAATCATTTCAACAGGACTGGCAGCTCGTTTCAATGCAGTAGAAGCTCTCAATACAGCTTGTGGATCCATATCACATTCGGCTCCTCCTCCTTCATCATGATGTTTTTGGCGGCCATTATTGCAATTTTTGAGGGGGAAGACAGGAAGATCTGGAATAAGAGAAGGGGATATAACTAAAAATGAAGGAAAATGCGAAATGACTTACCGCAAACGGATATTGATTTCAGATTTTTGTAAACTGAGAAGTCGACGGTCTCCAAATTCCAAAACTGACGATCCGATTTCATCATCAAGGTATGGACGAACTAAATGTTAGGAAGAATCCTTTGGCGAAGAGCTCATTACAGCAAATAAATAATATAGCAAATACGGGGTGGAGATGGGGATGGGGAAGGGGTTTTGAATTCACAGAAAATCAATAAGGGCCGTCATTCAGTAGTCAGCCAGAGAATGAATAGCTAGGATACATACAAAACGGGTTAATGTTTTATGGTTGTCTCCTGGGAAAAACCTATGCATTCGTTGCGAGACCCATTTCGGAGAAAGTGAATGCGCCTTTAAACACAGTCACATGACATGACGTCACATAACATTGCTCAGAGGCACACTTACATGGAATGCGACTTTATAACTTTCTTAACCAATTTGTTTGCTCACACTCTGTGTTTTCAAAAGAAACGGAAATATCAACAAGTTTTCTGGTGACTTGAATTGCTTCTGAAGGTTTCTGAACAGAATACATAAAAATCACTCGATTGAAAAGTTAATACTGACAGGACTACTATATAACGTAGCGCACAGGTACACTTACGTGGAAATTCGAACATCTAAGAGTTTTCTTGTGCCGTGAACTGCTTTTTGAAAAATGGGATCTGTTTGGAGACTATAAAATTCTTCTAGGCTGTCAAAGGAAGTTTTTTAATGGTTAAGTGAAGAGCGACATGCTCTGAGTAGCGTCATAAAATTGTACCATTAATGTATTCATTCCATACTATCAGCATTCCAATGTTTGGCATCTAGAAGCATAAAATAGGTTTTAAGACTTTGATTGTGTCTTCGTTTGATAAGGGAAGCCACGTGAAGCTGTGGAAGTCAGTTTCCAGCCCTAGTGGTGCTGTCATTAAAAATTCGGCTGGAAATTCAGAAAACGTCAGAAATTATTTGGAAGTTTGCTTGTTATTTGTTTCAAAAAAGACTTGATAAAGTCAACTCTCTCTTTTCGATTCTACAAAAACTGATACTTTGTACGAAACGCATTATTTTTGATGCTCCAGTTTGAATTTGTGCATGAAGATTTGTATTACGTTAGACACTTGGTCAGGGGGCGCAGAGATGAATGTTTTTTAACGATTCCAGGACTCAACGTCTTTAAAACTGATGTAAAACACCAATTGGCCCCCTGTTTCTTCATATCTTTTGAAATCTGCGTTTCTTTCTATCAACTATTTATTTTCGAGTTTGTGTAAAAAGAAGTCACTTTAGTTCTTTCCCCTGACGCCTAACTGAATTGGTGTCTTTGACCTATGCTCTTGATTTTTTTCAGAATTATAATTTTTCTATTTATTCACTAATATTTATTAGATTTTTTGTATTCTCAATCTGTATTGAGTTTTTCAATTAAATGGAATTTAGAAACTGGTGAGTTGAAAGTTGTTGTGTACCAAATATAGAATTCTTGAAACTTTGAATGATATACTTTTTTAATGTTCAATTAACAGACATTCCCTCTCCATCTCGCCTCGGGTTTGATAAAATTGGTGAAAGCAGACGGGTGCAACATTAATGAATAATTTTATTTGTTTTATTTGTGATATTTTATGTTATTTGAAACAAGGCCACAATCACCACCGAGTTCCTTTTTGAGAGATTAATAAATCTGTGGAATGTCCATTTTTGTTCTGTGAAAATTTGGAAATGGTTGAATCAAATCCGTCAGATCATACCTAAATTTCTACCAACTTTTCAGATTACATCTTCAGATATTGTCCAGCACTCCTTCCGCTTCTTTTTGTTAAAAATTTGAAAAAAGTGGATGGTTTCTTTCTGTTGTTTATTGGATGTGGCGGAAAAAGAGATAGAGAGAAGATGGGAGATAGGTACTTTGGAACACTGATTTATGAGCAGTTGTTCCTATTTTATAAGCGCGTGAGAAGTGCTAGTGAGATAACTTTGAGAAGACACACGTGTCTAGGAAAAATTGGACACCATGTGTTGATCGGAATTCAAGCTTAACAATGAAAGGAAGATTCACTTTTTTTTTGAAGAATGGGAGAAAATTCGTTTCTGCATTATCAGTTTGATTTTTTATGTAGGAGTATAGCTCTTCTTGTATCTCTCTATATCCATAGTCCTGGGTTTGTTATATTGATAGTTGTCAAGGCCTGTCTTTAAAAACGTGCCAGTCTTCTTTTGACATTTTTTCAAATTTTATCGAAAAAAGAACACTTTTGATGATTTTTTAGAATTTTTAAATCTTGAGTCCGTAAAAATTACGGCTTTTTCTGGAAGAAAATTTTTTTTCGAACTTCGAGTTCTGGCGCTGAAATCCGGGATTTACCTCGACCGTGGTCTAGACACCTGGTTTTATTCAATTCCGACCTTTTTTCAAAAAAAGACAAAACAAAGTATACAAATTATGTTTGGAACTGATAACGTCCATCATATTCACTGCACAAACATAAAAGCGCACGTTTTCCTATTTCACACAGGGCATGCAAATCATCTGACATCCTTTCGATTATATCATGAATAGTCTGACAGATGCTCGCTGCAAACTAATTTCAGTTGAATAATCTGGTCCCAATTTCTCTTAGAAAAAAAGAGTTTCTAGAATACTTGCAAAATATCGGCCCGGCCGGTAGAGAAAGTTGCCGGCCCGGCCCGGCCCGGTCGGCCCGGAGTCAAAAAATGAGCACAATTTTTTCACAAAATTTTTCGAATTTTTTTGAAATTTCCATCAAAAATAGTCAAAAATCCTATGTACACTTGAGTTTTATCGATATGTGAAAACATACTCGAAAATTCGACTTATTTTGCGAAAAAATCGAAAAAATTTTCAAAAAAATTCAAATTTTCAAATTTTTGTACTGAGACCCGGGCCGACCGGGCCGGGCCGGGCCGGTGAAAATTCTCAAATCGGCCCGACCCGTTGCAAGTATGGTTTCTAGGTATTCAGATGTGCGCACACCTGAGTTTTTCTGTCACCACATGCCTTTACCATACAATCCAACATAGTGTGTTATCAAAATACTTATTTTCCTCAAAATAGGTGCACATTCTTATTGAATGCGGAATAAGTGATTTCTGACAGTCTTTCTGACATCAAATTAGACGTTTTGTTTAATCTAGAGGTGTGTCTGTGTGTCCAGATGTCGTTTGTCTTTTCTTCTATTTTCTCTCACTTTTCTTGTATCTTTCTGTTAAATGTTATTCAGAGTTTTTCTTTCCTATCTTTTTGAGCACTATCGAAGTGTTTGAATTCACATGAAATGCTCATGATTTTCTATCTAGAATATATTTCATGCATTTTATTTTTTTCTGCCCCTATTCTTGTTTTTCTCTGAACACACAATACGGCAGAAGACAAATGACCATTGTCTTTATCTCTCTCTTTTCAACAACACAGAGCATACCTTTTCTTCCGCCAACATACGTATGGCTCTCTCTTTCTCTTTATTCTTACTCTTTTGCAGTGTCTCCAAATGATAAATTATAATGAAAGGATGAGACTTAGACACGGTCGTCATCTCTATTACACGAAATGATTCTAACAGTGTCGTGTGGCAACAGCTCTTTCTTTGATTGTTGTAAAAAAAGTAATTGTAATAAAAAATTCATTGAAACTTGATAACACACTTTTTATTCATCAGCCACCAAATGGAAGGGACATCTCTCATAAGCTCCGTGATTTAATGCTGCCACCTCGAATTTGACCTGCTGCCTGGAAATATTTGATAAAGAAATATTGATAAATCCATTTCATAGACGAGAAATTCAGCACACCAGTTTTTGATTGATGGATCACAACGAATATGCATATCCATATGGATTGGATCCGAGAGGATCATCGATATGAAAAGAACGGAGAGAAGAAGAATGCGGAACGCCAACATTCTCCTGGTGAGGTACAGAGAAAAAGTTTTACCAGAACAGGAAAGTGATAGAAACTGAAGGGGGAGAAAGGTTTATATAGAATTTTTGATTTGATTAGGATTTCCCGTTTCCTAATTTCGTCATAATTGGACTGATTAAACTCCGGTAATAGGAAGAATCAAATGGTCTAAAAATGCAATAAACATGAAACATGACTAAAATGACCAGATCGTTCGAAAATTCAAAAAAGATGACTAAACTTTACGGTTTCAACTTATCAAAAACACAAAAAACTGCCTGGAAAATTAGAATGTTTCATGCAGCACGGGTTTGGGAAATGACAGAAATGCTCTTATTTTTCATGTTAACAGTTTATGATGATGACTGAGAAAAGTACAAGAAATGACAATGGAATGAATTCAGAGGAAGAAAAAAATTAAATGGCACATTAAAAATTTAGATGGAGTAAAGCTGGTTAGAGATTGAAAAATTGATTAAACAGCGGAGCATAAAGTACCGCCCAGTTGAAAATGCCCAACTTTGAGAGTGTGTCATAGTAAAACTAACTGTCCCACAAAATAACTTTCCAAGAAGAGAACTCCATTTTTGTAGTTGACAAATTTTTTGTTCGGACACTTACTAGCAAGTTACATATTGAAAAAGTAATTTCTCCCTCACATCGACCAATTTCAGTTCAAAATAGTGCGATTTTTGAGATGTCCTCTTAAAATGACTATAACTCTTTAGGGAGTGTCCGTACAAAAAGTTGTCAACTACTCAAATGAAGTTCTATTCACTATTGCCATGACACGCTCTCAAAATTGGGCATTTTCAACTGGAAAAGATACTGTAATTTTCTTCATTGAGACCGCTTCACTTTAGACGACGGTCCAGACGCACCACCCTGATAAGTTCGTTTTCTTCCGAAAGAGTTCTGGGGACGCATCGAAATCTGTTGAAGTTTGTGAAAAACTTGTTGGCGTTTATCGAAGACTATCTGACAACTCTCACAGAGAGTATTGATTGTTCGTTCCATTAGACAAGGTGGGCTCCTATCCAAGTAGACGTGTCTTTGGATGAGAGTACAGAAAAGTTTTGGAGGTGGAGGAGGAGGAGGTGGAGCTGGGGTGGGAATGGCTTCGTTGGAAGATTCTGGAACTGAGTAAGCGGCTACTGGGGCTGGTTGATCCTCAATTATTCGTTCAGAAGGTTCCACGGGAGCAGCAGATGGTTCTGGAAGGGAAGCCGCCACGTCATGTGTAGGTTTAGCTGTGTCTGGGTCACTTTCAGATGGTTCTTCCGGAGCGTCAATTTTGAGTTTGATTTTTTTAATCGGGTCAAAATCGTGTGCTCCTTTCTCAAATGGCTTCACTTGAGTAGTGGATGTGGAGGCTTTGCATGGCTGAAACATAATTTTTTGGTTAAAAAAAGGAATACCAAATAGACTCACCTGCTGAGAAACACTCTTTTTCCTTTCCATCAATGCGATAGCTTCCTCTATAATTTTCGAAACGAAACTGCCACTCGTCGCACCTGCAACCTCTTTGGGAATGGGAACACCTTGCTTCTTTTCTATATTTCGTTTTATGGAGAACCAGTCGTGGATCTGATGATTGGATAGCCCCATTTTCTTCCCTAGTAGTTCAAGGTCTGCGTCATAGAGATACGGACCGTTTGGAGTGTCCGATAGTTGTTTGTAGATATGTTCCAGAGCTAGTTTGTTGTAGTTTTGATTTGATTCTTTTACTGATTGGATCTGGAATTTTTTTTGAAATATTCATAATAGTTCTGTTTTTCAGAATTGTGACCTTCTTTTTCCAAAATTCCAGACCTTGAGGGCAAAACTTGAATATATTCTTGGAATCACCGCTTTCTCAGCTTCCCAATGATATCAATCACGTCCCTGGAGGTTTTCTCTAGTTAGAATGAACTTGAATTGAAAAACAAATCTCAATTTTTGATTTTTGATGAGTTTTTCTAAATCTTTAGAGATTTGTCTTTTTCCTGACTTTCAGAGTTAAGTCATACCAAAAAACCTAATTTTCTCATACTTGTCAAGGCCACGCCCTGCCCGTTCTTCGAAAATTTGAACATTTTTGATGATTTAATTCAAAAATTTTCGAAAAATTCGGAAACGTATGAATTTTGAACATTGGCGCCAAGTACCCGGGCCTTCAAGCCTGGCTTAAGGCTAGGGCCTTGACCAGTATGAATTTTAAAAAGAATTGAAAAAGACTTACCACTTTCTCGATTTCCTGGTTTATAATTATCGTCACAAAATTATCAGTTTCAGCTCCCGACGTAACTTTTTCAGGTACAGGTCCCTTCGAATACCGCTGATCCCACCGTTTGTTCCGGAACCAACGTCGAATCTGCAATACAATAATTCAAGTATATTTCCAGAAAAGAAACCAATTACCTCCATCTCTGTTGTTTTCAAGACTTGTGACAATTTCGTCAGACTCGCATCATATAAATATGGACCGATTGAGGAGTCATGGAGACTTTTGTAAATTTCCTCTAACAGTTTACTATCTTTTTCTTCCATTTGTTGAAGTCTGAAACTTGAATTAGATGAAAATGACGAAATAAAATGAACAAAATCAAGGCACAAGTCGATGGCGCCGCTCCCTTCCCTTCTTCTTCTAAATTCTCTGTGCCCTCTTCATTCTATATGCTCTCTCATTCCTCTTTTTTCTTCTCTCTACTCGCAAAAAAAGACACAGAGGGTTTTCTGCGTTTCTGGTTCCCCAATTATCTCTAATTGCAATCGGACAGTAAGAAAACGATGAGCGGGGAAAGGTCATTTATCTAGGTGGTCTTTTAATGGAGGCTCTTTAGATATACAAGATTTGGGGAATAATGAGAGTGAGGAATAGGTAACAAGTTATTTTAAAACATGGAGAATAAATGGAACTAGATAAAATAAAGACTGGTTATGAGGGAATTGCAACTGAAACATTAATTGCATCTAATTTCATTCAATTAGCGGGTAAAACATTTGAAAAATACCACTTTTTCATAAAATTTTATATTTTTTCTTAGATATTCTCATATTTGAAATGGAAAATAGACCAAATTTGATGAAAAGAAGTAGGTACTTTCCAAATTTTTACCCTCGAAATAAATGTAATTAGAAGTTGCAAAACAAAACTTGAAGAAATTGTTTCGTAGATCAGAGATCTCGCTGAAATATGTCAGACATTTTTGTTCCGTTAGGCATTGAACTAACATCTTTCTGAGTTTTGAGTACTACTGCTTTGTTCTAATGTATATTCGAATCGTCGACATGACTTTAGGAAGGATCAATTGAAATGATCACTAAGGAAGGCTTCATGGAGTTTAATGGAAAAGAAAAAACTTTGAAACTCTAATACACCACTTCAAAAATTTACTGTTTCAGATCATACTCAAGTCATTTGGTTTTTGTCGGACAGTGAGAAATAAAGGCAAGTGTCACAGGCCAATTTCTGACCTGTCTCTTCTCCCTTTTCCTCGGGTTCTATCTCTCGATTAAGAAGATTAACTACCATCTGCCCCGCGGAAGTGTAAACAACCTCGGGCAGACACACCCATCTCTCCTTTAAAACTAAAAGGATGAGCAGGCGCGCTCATGTCTTTTACATAGCTCATTTGGAAAAGAAATTTTGAAAAAAATTCTGTCTTAATAAATTTAAAGAACAGACAACATCGGAATGCATAATAGAGGATAGAGCTTATCCAATGGATAGATAAGAGTGAAAATCAAAAAATTATGGAAGACAGGAGAAGCATATGCAAAGTTCTGCAAAGAAGAAATAACGTGAATGACATTGACCAGAAGCAGAAACCAGAAGAGATCCAGTAGAGAAAACAAAACAGTAGAGAATGGAAAAAATGAGCAAATGAATGCACGTATAACCCTCCGAAGACAGGATTAAGACCACCTGGCGTTCCCACTGACCGGATTTCCACAGCGAATACGGTAAACAAAAAAGAGAGGAATTCAATTAATGTGGGAAGACCGGAAGGAAGGATATAGTGGGGAGAACGACACAGATGCAGCTGAATACCAATTAGCAGATGGGAGGGCGCAGATGGGAGAGGATGGGAAGAGCTGGTGAACAAATGAGTATCTTACGGCCCGGGGGAGAAGCAATTATTAATAATAAGCACGGAACAATGAAAGGCGATTATATGTATGAGCTGAGGTCAAGCAAATAAGCCGACAAAAAGGAGATAACGATAATGAGACCATCTGGTCGGAATTAAAAAATTAGTCGCTTATACCGCAAGGAGCATGAGTCATCTAAACAATAGAATGCCAGAAGCAAGAGAATAAGGTGATTGAATATGTGCAAGAGAAATAATTACAAAAAATTTGTTTCGATATGTTTTGAAATTTTCAAAAATAAGTTCAAATTCCCTTGTACGCTTCAGGTTTCATAGAGATTCAAAAACTTTTTTAAAACTTCACAGAAATTCCGAGTTGAATGTAAACAAATGCGTTTCTGCCTAAACAATAAATGGGGTAGCTGAAACTTAGTGGGGAGGGTTGGAAGAATGTAATAATAATAAAAAAGATAAAATGATTTAAGGCTCAATCCTTTGAATTATCTGATTGGGAGCGGGAGATGGAACGGGAAAAAGTGGGAGAGTGTAAAGTACACAAACCCGTATTTACGGTTATCTGTGCAACACTGTGATAAATGAGAAAAAATGGTTATGCTTTCATAAAACAAATCAACCAGCTGAGAACAATGCTGTCTCTGGATTTTTGAAATTTTGCTAATCGCACAAAAATATATATCAAAGTCTTGGCCCGGTCCGGAGTCAAAATTTCCTAAATCTTTTTTTTCATTTAACTGTAATGTTAGGCGTAATTTTGATCGAAAACCAATAATTTCTCCATTTCTGTTGCCTTTTACTTATAGCGGCCGCGAACGTTTTCAAATTCTCCGTAAAACAACGATTTAATGGATTTTCCGTCATTTTCGTTAATTTTTTGCGGTTTTTGCTGTCGTTTTAGGCGTAATTCTGGTTAAAAACCACCAATTCCCCATTTCTGTTCAGTTTTAGTTGTCGCCGCCGCTAAATATTATAAATTTTCCGTAAAACGACGATTTGACGAGTTTTCCGTCATTTTAGCCGATTTTTTTGCGGTTTTTGCTGTCGTTTTGAGCGTAATTCCGGTTAAAAACTAATAATTCCCCATTTCTATTGATTTTTAGTGATCGCCGCCACGAAATATTTCAAATTCATTTTTGCAACGACACTCCGTTATTCCGTTGTCGCGCGTTGTTTAGCAAAAAAAATTTTCATAATTTTTTCCGAAATCCTTTTTTTTTAATTTTACTTTGATGTTAGGCGTAATTTCGATTGGAAACCAATAAATTCTTCATTTCTATTGCCTTTTACTTATAGCGGCCGCGAAAATTTTCAAATTCTCCGTAAAACAACGATTTGAAGGATTTTCCGTCATTTTCGCTAACTTTTTGCGGTTTTTGCTGTCGTTTTAGGCGTAATTCTGGTTAAAAACCAACAATTCCCCATTTCTGTTCAGTTTTAGTTGTCGCCGCCGCTAAATACTATAAATTTTCCGTAAAACGACGATTTGACGAGTTTTCTGTCACTTTCGCTGGTTTTTCGCGGTTTTTGCTTAGGGGTGGTAATATTTTTTATGAATCTTGGATTATTTTTTCAAGAATGCTGTCTTTCAGAGTCATCAGGCAATCAAAGTTTCCGACCCGCTATGGGAGCTGGAAATCGCTGCAGTGACTTTGCGCCTTCTGCGATCAATTCACACAAAAGAAACGATGTCTCAGACTTCAAACCAAGCAACCTGGAGTTGGAGAAAAAGATTGCAGCCAGCAAACTCAAGCAAAATGCTAGAAACAGGAAGTACTCGGCAGATGAAACGTGTTCCCACTATTTTCAGTCTGCTCTGGAAAAACGTTCAAAGGTAAGAACTCGTATTAATAAAAACCTACAGTAGCATAAAAAGAATGCGAGACTTGCGGTGATTTTTAAAGAGTCAGCTTTGAGCAAGTGACACAGTCTTTCTGATTATCGCAGAACGTCAAATTTTTATAGAGTCAATAGACCAAAAAGAGAGCTTAATTTTTGTAGTTGACTACTTTTTTTTACAAGCTGTACCAAGCAAGTGTACCAAACAAGTAAACCAAAGTGTACCAAAGCTGTACCAAACAAACCAATCCCGACAGTTCATCAAAACTTTCTCTCTTTAGCACTGAAAAAAGGGCGGCAATAACATTGACAATCGATAATTCACTAGGGACTGTTTGTACAAAAAAGTTGTCAACTACAAAAATAAACCTTTCCTTTTGGTCTATAAACAACTGACATTGTGAGACAATCAATGAAGCCGTGACAAAGTCTCAAAATTGACCATTTTCAGATAATACTCCAAGAATCATATTCTTTATGGACACTTGTTGGAGTGAGACCCCATGTCTGTGTGACATGGGTCACCAACAACTCTCGGAGACTGCAGACCATTGTCACAAGATGAGGAAGTCCAATCCTGTCAAAACGGCAAATTGTGCTGATGGTATGGTAGTCAGTGGCTCAATCGCTAGAAGCAAGAAGGCGAAGAAAAAAGCGAGGAAGGCAAGAAGGAGAGACAACGGATCACCGGACTCAGTGGAATCAGCAGTAGAGAGAAGAGCGAGGGTGAGCAATTTTTCGAGTTAGCGGGGGACTTTCAAGCAAATTACATGAGTTAAATTCCTAATTCAAATAAACTTTCAGAGCAAACTCTACAACCTCGATGTCCCCAAAGCGGTAGATATCTATTATCGACTTACGGATCGAAACAGACTTACGGATCGAATCTGTCGCAATAGAGAACCGCAGTTTTCTATTGTTCATCAGGAAGAAATGATGTACCGGTTTGAGATGGAAGAGGACGGTGGCGTCGTCGAAGGATTTAGACAACAATCTTCACCAGTATACCCGGAGTACACGCAATTCTCAAATAGTTAAGAAATGAATTATTTTCTTTACTTGATTAATTTCTGTGGTTTCAGGTTGAATAAATAATTATTTGTAGATAATAATGTTTTGTTAATTTCTAGAAAACACAGAAAGGTATTTTCCTACAAATTTTTTCCTAAATTTTTTTCTTTTTTGCTTGTCATTTTCATAGAATTAGAAAATTTCTGAAAAATCATCAGAAATGTTCACATTTTCGATGAAAAACTTGAGAAGTTGTGAATTTTTATTTGAATTGGTTCATTTTTTGAAGCCGGGCGTTCGGGCCCTTCCGGGTCTATGGTCATTTCTCATTTCTAAACATGTGTGACGCGCCGCGGACTTCTGGGCAAGAAAAAGAACCACGCCCTCTGACTCCGCCCCTCCCCCTAGAAGGAGGCAGAGAGCGAGGCTTCAGCAGTCTGGGGCCAGCAGGCCCTAACTCACACCCCTATAATCTTCTAGCTATTATATACACTAAGTATTTATCTCATTTTATTTTTTTGTATTTAATCTTTCTTATGTATTTATCTATTTATTTCTTTATCTTTATTTATCTTTATCTATCACTATTTTCTCCTATTTTGCATTTAACCTCTTTCCATTTATCTTTTATATTCATTTAATAAACTAGTAATTATCTAGAGGACATTGTGTTTTGTCGTTTATTTCAGGAACTAAATTTTAATTTAGATATCCCTTCGGGTGGCATCTAACATGGAGGTCCCTCTCGAACTCTAATATGATCTCACGATTCATGTAGAGAGACCAGAGGGCAATTTACGAACCATCCTGTCATAGACACAAAATATAATTTTTTTAATTAATTCATTAATGAAATTAGGAATTTCTTTTCTTTTAAATATTAATGTGGTCGTGTATCATCGTTGGAAGCGGTTTCTTGTGAAGGTTACCGAAGTTCAGAGATTGGAAACCGCTCGGAAGTAATGAGGAATAGCTAACCACATGCTTCCACACAAGATATTCCCTCTACCATAGTCGTAGGTAAAGTAGAGTTTTCCAAGGAATTCTGGATGGTCAATTTCGAAACATAATGAAAAATCTCTGATAAAAATCTCTATTCGGCAATAGTTCGTAGTTCCTCTTGACTTTTACCCCATTCTACATTCATATTCTCACATTCTCTCTCATTTCTTAAGTTCTCTCCTTCTACCTTTTTCTTTACTCTAAACCGCTACACCAATTTCCCTCTTACACCAAACACCCTTTTATTTTGTACGACCCCTGGTGGATCGACCCGACCCAGGCCGATACCGTATCCAGCATAAAAGGCTCCCAACTTTTTATGACCAGGCATGGAGAATTATTTTTTTGGTTATAAAAACAATTGGTTCCTCTTGATTTCACCAAATTGTGAATAGGGCGTCAAGTCCTCACTTCACCATTTTTTTGAAACAGCTATTTTTATATTAAGGACATCAGCTCCTTCCTTTTTTATCCGGGCTGGATACCGTAGATTTTTGTAAGACCGGCAACATTTGAAGCATAGAAGAGGAACCGTAGAGAAGTTCGGTTGGGTGAGCGCTAGATGAATTGGTCTTCTCTAGACATTACTCACCTTACCATCTTGCATCCATGTCGAAAAACGCTCTGATTTTCTAAAAACGCGTGTCATAACTCCGTCGTACCCTGCCGAATAATAGAGAACCGGACTCAAAGCGGGAAAAACTCAATCGGATGAGCCGCTGACTTCAAAATTCTTAAACTATATCTGAATAACTGATTAGTTCCCTTTTCAAAAGATTTGTGGTTGCCTTGGTCCTGGACCAAGGCTGTCGCACGGCCGGCCGCGATAAGAAAAAAGTGAAAAGCCGCTGCCGGCCGCGGCTTTTTGAGATTTTTAAGAAAAAGCCGCGGCCGGCCGCGATTTTCAACAGCCTTGTCCTGGACTACTGTAGGTCTTTCCATTGGGCGGTGCTGTCAAATGAAGGATCCAGAGTGTTTTCCCCCAGGCCTACTGTATCTATTACTGGTACCCTTCCGGAGTTTTTGTTCCGAAATTAGGTATTTCTGAATGAAAAAAAAGATTTTGATTGTAGTCTTTGGTCAGAGACTAGGAAGAGATTGACTAAATCTCTTTGGACTCAATGTCAGAATTTAATTTCAAAAAAAAATGTGAATTTTTTATTTGCACCAAGAAAGTTTAAGAATTTTGAAGTCAGCGGCTCATCCCAATGAGTTTTTCCCGCTTTGAGTCCGGTTCTCTATTATTCGGCAGGGTACGACGGAGTTATGACACGCGTTTTTAGAAAATCAGAGCGTTTTTCGACATGGATGCAAGATGGTAAGGTGAGTAATGTCTAGAGAAGACCAATTCATCTAGCGCTCCCACAAACGAACTTCTCTACGGTTCCTCTTCTATGCTTCAAATGTTGCCGGTCTTACAAAAATCTACGGTATCCAGCCCGGATAAAAAAAAGGAAGGAACTGATGTCCTTAATATAAAAATAGCTGTTTCAAAAAAATGGTGAAGTGAGGACTTGACGCCCTATTCACAATTTGGTGAAATCAAGAGGAACCAATTGTTTTTATAACCAAAAAAATAATTCTCCATGCCTGGTCATAAAAAGTTGGGAGCCTTTTATGCTGGATACGGTATCGGCCTGGGTCGGGTCGATCCACCAGGGGTCGTACAAAATAAAAGGGTGTTTGGTGTAAGAGGGAAATTGGTGTAGCGGTTTAGAGTAAAGAAAAAGGTAGAAGGAGAGAACTTAAGAAATGAGAGAGAATGTGAGAATATGAATGTAGAATGGGGTAAAAGTCAAGAGGAACTACGAACTATTGCCGAATAGAGATTTTTATCAGAGATTTTTCATTATATTTCGAAATTGACGATCCAGAATTCCTTGGAAAACTCTACTTTACCTACGACTATGGTAGAGGGGATATCTTATGCGGAGGAATGTGGTTAGCTATTCCTCATTACTTCCGGGCGGTTTCCAATCTCTGAACTTCGGTAACCTTCACAAGAAACCGCTTCCAAGGATGATACACGACCACATTAAAATTTAAAAGAAAAGAAATTCCTAATTTGATTAATGAATTAATTAAAAAATTATATTTTGTGTCTATGACAGGATGGTTCGTAAATTGCCCTCTGGTCTCTCTACATGAATCGTGAGATCATATTAGAGTTCGAGAGGGACCTCCATGTTAGATGCCACCCGAAGGGATATCTAAATTAAAATTTAGTTCCTGTAATAAACGACAAAACACAATGTCCTCTAGATAATTACTAGTTTATTAAATGAATATAAAAGATAAATGGAAAGAGGTTAAATGCAAAATAGGAGAAAATAGTGATGGATAAAGATAAAAAAAGATAAAGAAATAAATAGATAAATACATAAAAAGAAATAGTTACATATAAAAGAGTAAATAATAAACTAAACTTAGTGTAAAAATCCTAAGAGTAATATGTTGTGTGTGAGCCCTAGGGCAGGCTGCCCCGCGACTTCCGAAGCCTCGCTCTCTGCCTCCTTCTAGGGGGAGGGGCGGAGCCAGAGGGCGTGGCATTCTTCTTCTCGCCCAGAAGTCCGCGGCGCGTCACATTACGAATAATAGCAAAACAGAACAAATTTTGAAAGATAATACAAGTTTGAAAAAACGGAATATGTTGGAAGAACATCAAAAGTAATGAAAGGGTTACTGATTCAAAAAAACAACGCTCGTGTGTACACTACTGGGCAAAAAATGGTCAACTTTGAGAAAATGATCAACTTTAAGCATGTTTTACATTTTTTACCGACGCGCAAGAATCCCGCCACTGATCTCCGGGAACGCCCACTCATCATAAACATTTCTTCTGAAAGATCAGGGCACGATTTCAGTTATTTCGCGGGTGAAGTTTTGATTAAAAATACCACTTTTTAAACAAAACTTCACCCGCGAAATAACTGAAACCGTACCCTGATCTTGCAGAAGAAATGTTAATGATGAGTGGGCGTTCCCGGAGATCAGTGGCGGGACTCTTGCGCGTCGGTAAAAAATGTCGGAACTTTTTAATTCCGATAAAAAAAATGCGAAACTCTCGGATTTTTTGGTCAACTTTGAGTATGTGTCACGGCCTCACTGATTGTCTCGCAATGACAACTGTTTATGGTGTGTATAGATCAAAACTACAGCTTCAATTTTGTAGTTGACAACTGTTTTGTACGAGCACACACTAGTGAGTTATCGATAGTCAAAGTACACAGCTCTAAAATACCTTTTAGCAATGGAATACGATTACCAAAAATGACTTTGACAATCGATAGCCCACTAGTGTGTTGTCTGACAAAAAAAATTATCGGAATGTGATATCACAACTGTTGAAACCGACTAAGCGACAGAAAATAGAAATTGGTGGTAACAGGAAAAAAATAAGTTGATTAAGGAAAAATGAGGAGCAAGTGTACTGTACTACTAAGACAGCCAAAAAATCGATAGAAAGGAATGAAGGGATGAAAAAATGGCGGGAAGAGAAGGAAAGTACTGTCCCAAGGAAAATACCTTACTGTGTTTTCTAGAAATTAACAAAACAATATTATCTACAAATAATTATTTATTCAACCTGAAACCACAGAAATTAATCAAGTAAAGAAAATAATTTATTTCTTAACTATTTGAGAATTGCGTGTACTCCGGGTATACTGGTGAAGATTGTTGTCTAAATCCTTCGACGACGCCACCGCCCTCTTCCATCTCAAACCGGTACATCATTTCTTCCTGATGAATAATAGAAAACTGCGGTTCTCTTTTGCGACAGATTCGATCCGTAAGTCTGCGATAATAGATATCTACCGCTTTGGGGACATCGAGGTTGTAGAGTTTGCTCTGAAAGTTTGTTTGAATTAGGAATTTAACTCATGTAATTTGCTTGAAAGTCCCCCGCTAACTCGAAAAATTGCTCACCCTCGCTCTTCTCTCTACTGCTGATTCCACTAAGTCCGGTGATCCGTTGTCTTTCCTTCTTGCCTTCCTCGCCTTTTTCTTCGCCTTCTTGCTTCTAGCGATTGAGCCACTGACTACCATACCATCAGCACAATTTGCCGTTTTGACAGGATTGGACTTCCTCATCTTGTGACAATGGTCTGCAGTCTCCGAGAGTTGTTGGTGACCCATGTCACCCAGACATGGGGTCTCACTCCAAAAAGTGTCATAGATCCCTGGACCACTTACGTGTTTTCCAACGGCACAAGTCGATTCGTCATTGGAGACGTCGTCGTCCTCACTTTCGTAGTCAGCAGGGTCCGCCACGAAAAGAGCAGCATGGGATTCTAAAAATGTCCTCTTCGTCAGTACTGACGCCATGTGTCCAGATACCAAAATTTTTGAAAATTGTAATTTTTGAATGATGGTTTGTAGAAAAACTTAAGACACATCTTTTGGTACATGTTTCGGCTAATTTGGAGCCTTTTTTGATGAGTTATGAAAATTTGAGTGATGAATCATCCAAAATTCAACCAAAACCCAAAATGATGCCGAAATGTCCAGATACTGACAAAAATGTCTTCCGCTAAGTACGGTACTGATATCAGGTACTTATTTTCAGGATCATCACTAATATACTTGTAGCATCGGTAGTTTCCAGATGTTTTCCAACATTCCTCTTATATTTGTTCAAACATGTTCCCTCATTGCGGCTATTCAATCCACTTACTGCAAACAGTAGAAAATGAGCAGGTGTTCATGGTAAGGATTAGCTGGCGGGCGGGTATTGCGGCACCTCTGTCGGGATCTCCCGCATATCCTTTGAATTGGGGGAGGAGTCTTCGCCATGGGTTCCCTTTCTGAGGTCAACCACACAAACATACCGATACCCTTCCTTTATAGTCATTCTGTATTGTATTACGTCTACAGACCATTCTTTCAAATAACGTCTCCTGCTATGAATTCCTCTATTGCTGTTTCTATGGTCGATGATGTATTCTGGAAGCAATGCTATGATCTCACCAATGAAATGAGAGTCCACTGCTATCAATTACTGGTTGTTCCTTCCTTCAGTTACAAAATCTCTGGATTGGACCCGCATGAAAATTACTCGATGAGTGTTCATTTTGAACACTCGAATGATAAGAAGTGGAGATGGGTCAAGAATCAATATGTGCCCTTTGGCCGACCAGACAACATCAAAAGCGTGTCCCAAACAGTTTTCCACTCGAAAGGGCAACAAAAAGGAAGGTGGTGGATGGAGAAGAATGTGGATTTCAGTTACCTCCAACTCACAAGCCAGGAAGTTAAGCAGGGAGTATCTGATAGAGTAAGTTTTTCATATTTGTCTTTGGCTTTCAGAAACTCTTCATCTAATATCATGATACAAAATTGGAAAAATTCAGATTCAACTACAAGCCGGCTATAAATGGATCCCAGTGCTGACTATATTCAAAAATGGGAAGCTTTTTCATGAAGCCCAATTGGAACACACGGAGTTTCTTGCGGTGAATACAGTTCGTGTGAGTAATTGGGTTGGGAATGGTTTTGATATTTTACTGGGGTAGAAAACACTATAAAATCTAGTGGAAATTCCATATTAAAGAAAAAACTGGGAATAGATACCGAATAAGTCAATTTTTCATTTTCAGAACCCTAAACTGATAGACTTGAAAAATCATATTAGAAAATTAAGACGAGGTCGCAGACTTTATGTCCCCAACTTCAATCTCAGCAGAATTTTACCATCCTCAGTTCATCGAATTCCACTAAAGGTTATTAACAAGCCAAAAGACTTCTCAATTCAAAATATTTTATGCAATAAGTAAGCTAATTGTACTTTATATACATTGCCGGTCAAAAAGATGTGGGTTTTAGTTGCTTTCAGTGAGAATTGTTTGAATTTAAGAGTGTGGTAATTCTGATTGTCATAATCGATGTGTGAAAATGAAAACTACCATGACACATTCTCAAAGTTGAACAATTGTAACAGAGAACGGCCCAATCCTATATCTTTTTGAACGATACTGTACATCCACTATCGACTTGTATTCTTTCACATCTCCTCCATTCATTCCTTTTTTCCCAAGTCTGTACATTTTTCTCTTCTTACTTTTTTCCATTTTCCTTTCTCCTTTTTCTTTTTTTACTTCTCTCTAAGATTCCGATAAGCTTTCTGTGAAGCTCATTGTACCCTCGCCCCTAAAGTACCGCGTCCGGCTAGCTTTCGACTGATTCACACCTCATTTATAAGAACCCATAACCATCAAAACCGCATGTCTTTTTGTGTATTGTTTTTGTTAGTTGTTTTCAATAATGCTACTTTTCTGCACATACTGTTTACGCTGCTTCTGTAAATTAACTATAAGATTTACATTATACGCGTTTTTTCTAATTTGCTGTTATTTGCCAGCAAACTTCCCATTTGTTGATTCAATTATAATGTTAATTACTTTGTTATCTTTATTCTTTCTTTTTTCCCATTTGAATTGTTATTTACTAGTTATCGACAATTGTCCTTCTTTTACATACAAATTTTAACCAAGTAAACAAAATTATAGCACTTAATTTTTTACAAATCAATGAAAATCACCATGGGTTAAAAAAAATTGAAACTGACAAAATTAATATAAACCATCTGTAATCTTATAACATAAGTTCGATATTTCGTGTTGTGAATAGTTTCAATCACTGTAACTTAGCGCCATGTCATGCTCAGCGGTCGGAGTATGTAACTTTTTGGACCAGGTGTGTCATCATACGCGTGCGCGTCGAGTGACAGCATCATTGGGGCATACTGCATTCCATCAGGAGAGGGGGGAGATGAACTACATACAAAACTTACTAGGGAAGGATCCCGAGTCAAGATGGAGTTACAGGTCGAGATATATATCACTTGAACGGAAATTTTACGCTGATTTCCAATCTGTATTCCAATTTTGCTGAACGATCTCGTGAAAAAAGATATTCGCTTTTTTGTGGCTTCTCAGTGCAAAAATGGGCATTTTCAGGCCTCTCAAAATTAACGTTTTCCTTATTTTTTCAAGTTTTTTTGGGTTGTACGTGTGTTTCCAATTATGTAAATTGTTTTGTTTGTGTTAGAACTTCTGAAAATTTTCAAACGAATTTTTTGTAGTTGCTTCATTTTTCAAAATTTAAGAAACTGCACAAAAATTTTTCTGAAAATAAATTCTGAAATCAAACTATGCCAAAATCATCTTTACATGCGTTCTCATACGTACAATACAAAAAATTTGAAAAAATAAGGAAAACGTTAATTTTGAGAGGCCTGAAAATGCTCATTTTTGCACTGAGAAACCACAAAAACGCGAATATCTTTTTTCACGAGATCGTTTAGTTAGCATGCAATCACATAGTTTCATTTTACAAAATTGACTTCAACTTTCTATCTGATTTTTGGTTGATTCCCTATTTACACAGACAACCGGCCCAGTAGTGGATACTGTAGATTACTCCACTCTTTTTTCCTTTCGGTGTCCTTATAAGGGACTCCCTGCTGTGCATCAGCGGATGAGGTTGAAAAGAGCTGAGAGACAACTGGCTACTAATCCGATAACAATGTCTCGGATAAAATGACTATGACTGCCTTCTTGCGCAAACATTGGTTAGTAGTCCCTTTTGCTGTTCTATTCAACACAATGGTTCGAAACCATCTGCATTCAATGAAGAGGGACTGAGAGCTGTGATGAATAAATGCGTATAGTTCGAACAAAATGAATGCTTTCCAAAAAGTTTTAAAATAAAATTTACAAAGCAATATTTCAGATTATTTTGATTTCCAGTTCCCGTTTAAAAAGTTTAAGGGAATGGTTGGTGGCTGAATGTTATACAAAATTAACTTGAGAAAATTGTTTAGTTTCGGTGTTAAAGTAAAAACTTCCATTTTGTCCTACTGCAAATGCTTATTTCTTTCAAAGCATACTCCCAAAAATTTTATTTTTTTATTTTTCCGGATTCTGTTGAACTAGCTTTCTAGTTTTCTCAATTTCACCCACAACAGAAAAAAGATGGCTCCAATCGGACAATTAGCAACAGAGTTACTGATTTTCAGTCAGTTTCAGAGTCGCCAGTCGCCACGTCATAACATATTTGTTGAACATGATCCGTTTTCTCTCTGTCTGGTCTCCTTCTTCCTCTCTGTCTCTGTCCACCCCCCTTTTCTCATTCTTCTCCGCCACTCTCATTCGTTTCTCTGCGTCTCGTGCCGCGCAACACTATTTTTTTCTTCCATACCATCTGAGAGGGGCTAGTTGAGGTTGGCAAGTTATTTGTATATTTGGGTGTTTTTGAAGTAAAAAATTCAAATATACAACAGAAACGTGATTACAGAGACTACTCACAACGAAAATGTGTTCCTGAACCCTTTTTCCAATAGTATTTGTAAACAAGACCTGCGCTATCCAATTTATTACGCCTGTATCTTAAAACTGAATAACGTTTTATGGAAATAGTTAACATGCATAATTTAGCTCTAGCTTTGCTCTATAAAACAGCACGTCAGCCCACACGTGCCAGCAATACCACAGTTTGTTACACGCACCCAGTTTTTTCTTTTTTTTGAACGATTTGGAGTAAGAGTTGAAAATTACGCCTTTTTGATGCTTATTTGCAGAAGTGATAAGGAAACTTAGAAAAGTGAGTTCTGTTCAATATAAATACCCGTATTTCTAACAAGGGAAGTACTCGAAGTGTCCTCTCTCAAACGACTCAAGAATTTGGCCCCTGGTACTTTTGAGTCTGTAGATTCCGAATCTGAAACAAAATTCTGCTAAATGTCTCTGTGAACCGAGTTATGAACCGTCAAACTTTTCCTATGGTTAAGCATTTTTCGCGTGACACGCGGTCTGCCGGAATGTCTACCCAACCATATCCCCCAATTTTCCAACCATCGGTGGTGTAGGGGTTGTGGGCGCGTCTAGTAGTGGGAAGGCTGTGGGTTCGTTACACTTGGAATGTAAAATTTTTTTTTCAAATTTTTTTTCATTTTTTGTGGCTCCATATCTGGCTCCCAGATGGTTTTTCAGTAATTTGTTTATGCGCACGGTAAGGATGTGATCAAAATGAAGCAATTTAGCCAATAAAAGTTACAACTTTTTTTTGTACCAGGGGCCAAATTCTTGAGTCGTTTGAGAGAGGACACTTCGAGTACTTCCCTTGTAAAAGATGTTGATTCAAAAAGAGCATTTTGATAGAGTGTGCGGCAACCTTGCAAGAAATTTGCGCCCGCATTGCATTTTTGTTACCTTCCCCCTGTTAAACCCGTTGGTAGCATCAATCATGTCTTGGTTCTTGGTTCGAATGAGAGTAATTAAAATATTAAAAAGAAAAAACATGATTGCAGCTTCAGTATGCCTAACACTTAAATGATGATAGTCGTGGTTATATTCATCAGAAATTAAAACGTTGTGATGTTAAATTAAAATGAATAGGCATCTAATAACGTTCATTGGTCGATTTGATGCAAATTCGGCTTCTTGAGACATGGGTACGGAGGTTTCCTGACTTGAGTGTTTGACTCTTCGGTACCTGAAAGCGAAATAATACGATTTTTATGCTGGTTCAAAAAGAATAGCGAATTACCTTGAACTCGGAATCTTTGTCAATGATTGTGAGCCAGAATGAGAACTTGTTACCAAAATAGTAACAAGACACGGAAGAACTATTACAAGTCGATAAACGGGGTTGCACCAAAGTCTTCTAAGCAGGATCAGAGGTAGAGACAGTATGATTTGTCATTTCTGGAGGGGTAATGGCAAATTGAAATCGCAGAACAAGAATGACGTGTTGAAGAATCTTTGTAGGACGAATCCAGCGTGTCCTGGAATTCAAAATTGAGAAACCTATTTACAGCAGAAGACAGTTAGTAAACTCACCGAGGTTTTCATAGGGGATTTCTTGTTTCCTTCAGTGTACAACAGGACAAATCGAAGTTCCTTCTGGACATCTTCGCATTTCGGTGATTTTTTGACTGCTTGAAAAGAACGAATCCGTCTGTGTCGACTTGTTCGGCAACTACTGGTGCTCCTGGAAGATCAGAGTCTCATGGTCCTCCGCGTTGTTTTCTGGGTTTCCGTCGTTTCAATGCATTGTGGTCCGTCATTTATTTCGAGCTCATCGAGTATTCACATTCTTCGGCAGAGTCCTGATGAATCAAAGCAAATCGGCTTTTCTACGTTGCCCGGGCAGACCAGCGTCTCCTGAAAACAAATCAATCAGTAAAAGAGAAGTTGAGAACTTTTTCCAAAAAATGGAGGGAAAGGAGTTAGATAGGATGCATTTTCAACCATATAACTGGATTACTGTACTTCTATTGGGAAAAAATTCAAAACAATGGGCGTGTTTCATATATTATTTTTGTAGTTGAGAACTTTTTCCTAATACTGGAGGTAATGGAGTCAGAGAGGTTTCGATTCGGGCCTTATAACTAGAAATGGATTACTGTACTTCTATTGGAAATGGTTTCAAAACATTGGGCGTGTTTCTTATATTATTTTTGTAGTTGAGAACTTTTTTCTAATACTGGAGGGAATGGTGTTAGAGACGTTTTGATTCAAGCTTTATAACTAGAAATGGATTATTGCACTTCTATTGGGAATGATTTCAAAACGTTGGGCGAGTTTCTTATATTATTTTTGTAATTGAGAAATTTTCCCTGATACTGGAGGGAATGGAGTTAGAGACGTTTCGATTCGGGCCTTATAACTAGAAATAGATTATTGCACTTCTATTGGGAATGATTTCAAAACGTTGGCCGTGTTTCTCATGTTATTTTTGTAGTTGATAACTTTTTCCTCGTACTGGAGGGAATGGAGTCAGAGAGGTTTCTATTCGGGCCTTATAACTAGAAATAGATTATTGCACTTCTATTGGGAATGATTTCAAAACGTTGGGCGAATTTCTTATATTATTTTTGTAGTTGAGAACTTTTTCCTAATACTGGAGGGAATGGAGTCAGAGAGGTTTCGATCCGGGATTTATAACTGAAGTGGATTACTGTACTTCTATTGGGAATAAATTCAAAACATTGGGCGTGTTTCATATATTATTTTTTTTAGTTGAAAACTTTTTTCTAATACTGAAGGGAATGGAGTCAGAGAAGTTTCGATTTGGGCCTTATAACTGAAATGGATTACTGTACTTCTATTGGGAATTATTTCAAAACATTGGGCTTGTTTCATATATTATTTTTGTAGTTGAGAACTTTTTCCTATTACTGGAGGGTATGGAGTCAGAGAAGTTTCGATTCGGGCCTTATAACTGAAATGGATTACTGTACTTCTATTGGGAATAACTTGAAAACATTGGGCGTGTTTCTTATATTATTTTGTAGTTGAGAACTTTTTCCTAATACTGAAGGGAATGAAATCAGAGAGGTTTCGATTTGGGCCATATAACTGAAATGGATTACTGTACTTCTATTGGGAATTATTTCAAAACATTGGGCTTGTTTCATATATTATTTTTGTAGTTGAGAACTTTTTCCTATTACTGGAGGGTATGGAGTCAGAGAAGTTTCGATTCGGGCCTTATAACTGAAATGGATTACTGTACTTCTATTGGGAATTATTTCAAAACATTGGGCTTGTTTCATATATTATTTTTGTAGTTGAGAACTTTTTCCTATTACTGGAGGGTATGGAGTCAGAGAAGTTTCGATTCGGGCCTTATAACTGAAATGGATTACTGTACTTCTATTGGGAATAACTTCAAAACATTGGGCGTGTTTCTCATATGGTTTTTGTAGTTGAGAACTTTTTCCTATTACTGGAGGGTATGGAGTCAGAGAGATTTTGATTCGGGCCTTATAACTAGAAACGGATTACTGTACTTCTATTGGGAATTATTTCAAAACATTGGGCTTGTTTCATATATTATTTTTGTAGTTGAGAACTTTTTCCTATTACTGGAGGGTATGGAGTCAGAGAAGTTTCGATTCGGGCCTTATAACTGAAATGGATTACTGTACTTCTATTGGGAATAACTTGAAAACATTGGGCGTGTTTCTTATATTATTTTGTAGTTGAGAACTTTTTCCTAATACTGAAGGGAATGAAATCAGAGAGGTTTCGATTTGGGCCATATAACTGAAATGGATTACTGTACTTCTATTGGGAATTATTTCAAAACATTGGGCTTGTTTCATATATTATTTTTGTAGTTGAGAACTTTTTCCTATTACTGGAGGGTATGGAGTCAGAGAAGTTTCGATTCGGGCCTTATAACTGAAATGGATTACTGTACTTCTATTGGGAATAACTTGAAAACATTGGGCGTGTTTCTTATATTATTTTGTAGTTGAGAACTTTTTCCTAATACTGAAGGGAATGAAATCAGAGAGGTTTCGATTTGGGCCATATAACTGAAATGGATTACTGTACTTCTATTGGGAATTATTTCAAAACATTGGGCTTGTTTCATATATTATTTTTGTAGTTGAGAACTTTTTCCTATTACTGGAGGGTATGGAGTCAGAGAAGTTTCGATTCGGGCCTTATAACTGAAATGGATTACTGTACTTCTATTGGGAATTATTTCAAAACATTGGGCTTGTTTCATATATTATTTTTGTAGTTGAGAACTTTTTCCTATTACTGGAGGGTATGGAGTCAGAGAAGTTTCGATTCGGGCCTTATAACTGAAATGGATTACTGTACTTCTATTGGGAATAACTTCAAAACATTGGGCGTGTTTCTCATATGGTTTTTGTAGTTGAGAACTTTTTCCTATTACTGGAGGGTATGGAGTCAGAGAGATTTTGATTCGGGCCTTATAACTAGAAACGGATTACTGTACTTCTATTGGGAATAAATTCAAAACATTGGGCGTGTTTCTTATATTATTTTTGTAGTTGAGACTTACACAGAAAGCGTGTTTGAAAGTGCTTACCATTAACAAATCCGTCTCTGAAGGTCCGGCGGGTCCTGGGGCTCTTGGTTTACCTAGTTATCCGTTATGAAAATCTGGGAAGTACTGACACTCCTTTCGCTCCAAAATGTCCTGATGCTCTTGAGTATCAATTGTCTGCGCGCTGTACGAGAAGTCCTGGTGATCCAGCAAGTCTCGACATTCCTTTTTCTCAGCGGAGTCCTCGAGCTTCCGGCAGACGTTTGAGCCCCTTCTTTCCAGGCTCGACGGTCTTCTGTTTGTCCAAAAGAATAGGCGCCTCCCAGTTCTTTCTTGAGTCATGGAATTTCTGGTTGCCCGCTTCTTCCTGACACGCCCGGATGATCGTCCTCTCCACTTATTTTCTGGAGTTCCGTTGCTTTTTGGGTCTTCCTGCTGGGAATCCTAGCAAACCAGCGTCACCTGAAAATAAAGTGATCAGAATTGTAAGTTAGAATTGTGGAAGTTTACCATAAAGTCCTTATCCATGAAGTCCAGTTCTTTTTTGTTCTAGAAGTCTGGAGCAGTGTGTGCTCTCGAATTTTTTTTCTCGAAAGATTTGATTTTCGAGAGATCTCTCGAGAGATCTCTCGAGAAATCTCTCGAAAATCTCTCGAGAGAATCTCGAGAGATTTTTGAGTCTCTCGAAATCTCTCGAGAGATCTCTCGAGAGATCTCTCGAGAGATTTTCGAGAGATTTCGAGAGATTTTGAGAGATTATTCAAAGACTGCGCCAAAGAGAGCATAGTGCAAATTTCGACTCTGTGACATCGCAACCGGACATTTCAAGACCAGACAGTTCGAAACCGGCCATTTCGAAACCCGTGAAACACGAATAATTTTTATTTTTGAAAAAAATGGTGTTATTGTGGTTCCGAGGGTCCGGGGTTCGACACTGGGCCAAGCACAACATTTTGCATTCTGTTTTTGGATTTTAGGTACAAATCTAACCACCAACAGGTTCGAGCGCAATTAGTAGCAAAACATTTTTGTTTTTTTGTTTTCAGCCGTTTGGTACTAATCAGAAGACCATGGTTCGATCCCCACTGCGGAAATGAATAAAAAGTTATTCGTTTTTCACCGGTTTCGAAATGTCAGGCTTCATAAACTCGGAAATGATCTGTCAAAAACTTAATTTTCACGAGAGATTTACGAGAGATCTCTCGAAAATCTCTCGAGAGATCTCTCGAGAAATCTCTCGAAAATCTCTCGAGAGATCTCTCGAGAGATCTCTCGAGAATCTCTCGAGAATCTCTCGAGAGAAATCTTTCGAAAATCTTTCGAGAGATTTTCGAGAGATCTTTCGAGAGATTTCTCGAAAATCTCTCGAGATGCTCTCGAAGACACACACTGGTCTGGAGAATCCGTCTATCATTCGAAGAACAGGTGCTCCTGGTGATCCTAGTGACTCTGGAATCGATTGTCCTTGTTGAAAGTCCTGAAAGTCCAGATTGAAAGTCCTGGGAGTGCAGATGTTCCCTTTCTCCGCAAAGAGATGTCCGAAATGACCAGACATTCTTGGGTTTCCGACTTCTCTCTTTGGTCCTGGATCTCCAAGAAGACCTGGTACTCCGCTAATTCATCTCTATTGTGCCACTCCAGGGTGTCTTGTGCCACTCCAGGGTGTCTTGTGCCACTCCAGGGTGAGCTTTTCCGAACCCAATATTGACAAAAATCATCATTCCTGGTGATTGATATCCGATGCTCTGAAAAAAAAACTTCAATGACAAACCAACTGCGCTTGAGTTTTCTAATAGTATTTTTTGCTGAAAAAAACTGAAATTCTATAAAGTTTTGCAAATTTTGGTTAGTGGTGCTACTGAGCAGGTCCTCGCAAACGAAGTTCAAAAGAAATGATTCAATTTTGTTTTTTTAGGGAAATTTACAATTGTTTTTGGTCAGAAACTCGATTAACCTTCAGAAAATTGCACTTTGTCGCAAAATCAAAAATTGACAAGTCTTCTTATTTGAAACACAATGAGGATCAACACCTGGCTTATGAAAATTCGGCTTCCTGGCGTTTTCCTTCTGAAATTTGATGAAATAATCATTAAAAAAGGCTTACGAAGTCTTGTGATGTTTTTTATAATTTTTTGCCGTTTTCAAGCGGTTTATAGCAAGAAAAATCAGCTTACCTTTCTTTGAAATTATCGTTTTCTTAAATCAAAAGCGCCATAATCAAGTATTTTCGACTTGATATTAACAACATGACGCCTCAGGTGGTTCAAAAGAGGTGTGGCAGAGGAAACGCAACCCGGGCACGAGGTTTTTTGCAAGTGCCGCACACTTCTCCAAAAAGCGCGCCTTTTTAAATTGGAGTTTTTAGAAGATGGAAAATAAATTATTTGGAAAACGACTTACTTATTAGAGCTTTCCGGGAACATTATGATTGAATGTAATTGATTCAGTCGGTCATCTCGGCATTTCGTAATTCGATTTTTAACGAAAATTTCCAAATATATTGCAGCAGTTCTGGAAAAAATAAAATTTAGAATTGATGGGAAGTTTCAAGATTATTTTATTCAAAGCAAATATGAAGAAGTTCATATAAAAAATGAGAAACTATGTATTCATTAGTGTGGATTTTTTTTGCCGATAGTTGAAAGAAGAATAGAAAAGAGAAGAAAAGGGGAAGAAGAGAAAGGCACGTGGCCTCCCGCTGTGCGATGGCCCCAAAAATGTCTGGGTCTCCGCAATGGTCCCTTTTATTTCCTCGACGATCATGTAGATAAGGGTCGCAAATAGCAAGGGGGACTCGTATAGAAGAACGATGACACCTCTCGGTGTTGAGAGGAGAGCGAGGGAGATTGGCAGCCGACGGAAAAATAACATTTCTCGTTTTCTTGTTCTTGTGTGTTTTATGGTGGTTTGGTGTTGAAGAAGATAGATGGCAGAAAATGTAAAAGAAGAGCGAATTTTTTGATTCAAAAGGGCTCAGCTGGTGCTTTGTGAGAAAAATTGAGCGTTAGATGAAAAATTTGAAAAGTTGAAGAAGAAACGAAAAAGTAGTTGGAAAATGTCGAAATAGAGTTACCCCATAAATGAGACTCAAAGAGCAAGTGTCCCATTATTATTATTTGCAACGTTATTGTGAATAATGGTGCCATGACAGGGCGGGCTGAACTTCCTATTGGTTCGCCCGGTTGTAAAAGTGAGTACTTTCATGGAAGTTTCAAAATAAATATGCTTCAATTACCGAAAATTCAGATTTTCATTGAATTTTGAAATTTCAGTAAAAAAACTAGACGTTTTCCAAATCACTCAAATTCCAAATTTTTTCGAAATATGTTTTTGTATGAAAACAGGCCAAGCGGGCCAAGCTGATTGGGCTGAGAAGAATACTGATATTGGCTTGGCCCGGCGCGTAAATCTGGTATCTTATATGCATAAGTGTGAACATTGCTTCAGCATCTTCATTATTTTATTACATTTCGAAAACCTGGATTCAATTTATATTGAAAACCTGAATTCAAACTTTTTGTATTATATTATCAGGTTCATTAATATCATTAGTTTATTATTCTGTTCTTGACTGAATATTTATTGTTTCAAAAACTATGATTATCTTTTTGTGTGTGTGCACACACACACACATACACAAAAAATTTCAACACTGTCCAACTCATTTTTTCACGAGGAAAAAATGTTCTCTTCTTCCAACTTCTCACGAGTGAGAAAAAGAAGGAAGAAATAGTTGGATGGTCAGCACTCGCCTGTCCGCATTTATGAAAAGTTATGTACCGACATCAATCGAGGTCGGCGACAGGGTACGAGAGAACGGAGACACAGAGAGTATGGGATTTGGATCTGTGGAGGAGTAAAGAAAGGAAGAATGAATGCTGTTCTACTGTTTCACTGGGGGTACTGTTTTAAAAAGATTACTTGTTTTTATAATAGTTTATAATTGAAAAAGGGAATATACATGCAAAAGGCTGAAATTGTGTTTCTCGTGTGGAGAGAGAGAGAGATAAAACGGATATTTGTTTCGTTTTCTTACATGTAGTATTCCGCTCGAAAGTACAGAAGTGGACTCTCGGAGTCTTGAACCAAAGATAAAATGGAATATACTGGTGTAGTTAGGAAAAAATGTAAGCGTAGCTTTTAAAAAACAAAAAATAAAAAGTTTTAGAAAAGAAAGGGATGTATGCAGTTGGCGGGGCGACTGCTGCCCACTTTCTCTTCTTTATGTGTCACTTGGAGCATGTGGTCGTTTGGCGGTTGAAGAAGATAGATGACTTTGTTCAAAAAACACTCGACGCGGCGAAAAATATGAAGACACCACCAAAAATCTGCGTGGGGATCTGAAATTGGTCCAAAATTGACAAGCATTTTGGTAAACATTTATTTCGAAGGTTTTACAAACCGAAAATAAGAACGTGAAGTAAAAATAGATGTAAGAAATGAGAATATTGACAGAAATAAAAGGACAAATAAGAAAAAGAGTCAATTTTGGGAAACAGGAAAACATTTTCAGAAAAAAAGAATAAAGTGGTCAAGGGGCGTCATGGTTGATTTTGTATTGCCATCAAGAAGTCTTTCAAAAATTATTCTTTCTGGTTTGAATCCGGTGTTGTTCCATTCATTTCTATGCGACTTTCCATAAGATCGACTCTCAGAGATTGTTTGAAGTTTCTGAAAAATTGAGAATCTTTGTGTTGTTTTCAATTCTCAAAAATTTAACATACCCGTTTCGTATTTTTATTTCCGGGAGATAAACCTTGGTGGTCATTTTGTTGCTTTCCATAGAGCAGTTATGATCGATTTTCAGAACTGGTTCATATTCATACTGTAATAAAAAATAGGTTAGAATGACTTAAGTTTCATTAACAAGGGAACCCTTTCTGAAAAATGTTCGAGCATTTGCTGGAAATCGATTCATAAGTAGTTTCAATCATTTTGACTACGATGTTAACAATTTATTTTTCCTTTTCCAGTTCCGGAGCTTGAATACGAGAAAATGAAAACGAAACAAAATCTCAAACATTTTCTGAAAGGAGTTCACTTGTAAACTCCACTTACATTATATGGACCATCGTTTCCGGAGAATACCACATGGGAATTGTGTTCAAGAATATTTGAAGTGGTGCACTGCATTGTTTCTTTCTTGATTTTATCGTAGGTCCTGAAAAATTAGTTCAACCATTGACGCAGTAATTTTCAATCAATTGAAACTCACAACCAATCTTTTTCCAAATAGAAGAGCTCAACACAGAACGGTTTCAATGAAACACACTCAAAAGTGATTTCATAATCCACTTTTAATTCAAAGTGTGGAGTACTCTTTCCAGCTACGGCAGAGAACGTCATCGCAATGACAAGGACCAAGAATAACATTTTGATTCCTTCCATTTTCTGCAATTCGCAGAATTAGTTTAATCAAATGTCAAAAAATGAGAAATTTTGAAAGTGTGAAAGTGGAATAGCTGATCTATGAAGAACTACTTTCAAACAAACTCAGAAAAATGTAGGCAAAGTATACAGCACAAGGCTCTTTTTGAAAAATGGACGCCGGCTCTTTTTCTCTCAGTCTCCAGCGGTTTTTTTGGAACGACGATTTTGAGGCTCAATTCTCGCAGTCCCCTGGGAAAAATTCCTCAAAGTTTACACCACAAAGTTCTTATAAAAAAGAGGACAGCTGCTCTTTTTCTCTTGGTCTCTTGGGGGGTTTTTTTCTGAACGCTTGGCACCAAAGGATCATTTTCTTTCCTTTCAAAAGTGAGACGGAGAAAAAGGGCACAGTGAAAGGGACTGCAGTGTATTTAAAGAAGAAGGAAAACCAAATAACCAAGAAATTGAAGAACTGCCTTCAAGGAATCAAATTTCCATTCAAAAAAAGAGAAAGAAGAAGACGATTCGTTGAAAACGAATGCGTCCGTTTCCTTCAAAAAATAGTGTTGTGTACTTGGAGTCAAAAAAGATAAACTGAGCTACGGAGTCTTTCTTCCTTGGCCGTTTTTTTCTGTTTTTTGATTTTTGGGTTTTGCATGTTTTGCAAGTACACTTCATCATTTTTTGGAGGTTCTCAATTCTAGCAGCCCTCTGGGAAAAGTTCCTACAAAGAGCCAGAGTTTACACCACAAAATTCTTATAAAAAAGAGGACAACTGCTCTTTTTCTCTTGGTCTCTTGGGGTTTTTTTTTCTGAACGCTTGGCACCACAAGATCAGCATACGCGGATACTTGGATACTTGCAAAAGATCTTCAGATGTAATAAAAGAGCCAAGATTGCAAAAAATGCTTCCAGAATAAAAAGACGGGCAGATTTTTTCTTCTTGTTCTGTTGCAAATAACCAAAAAGCTGAAATTTGGGGATGTGATAGTAAGTGAAAGCGAGAAAATAGTTTCTCGGAAACATCGAAACCTAAAAAACGATATCCAATTTTTAATAAACGAAAATTTTTTTTCGTGATATACTGAAGGGAATAACAGAAATTCTTGGGTACAAGAAACAAATACAATCCATACAAATTCAGCTTTTTGTTGAATTTTAAACGTACAGTTGAAATCTAGAATTTTTTTTCAAAATTATCCAAAAATTTCAAACTTTTGTTTGAAACATGTTTTTTGAATGAAAATTGGCCAAAATTGGCCAAGTTTGTCGGGTACTAATATTTGCTTGGCCCTGTTTGTGATAAATCTGGTATAACAGTTCTGGAACACCGAAAATCAACACCAGGAATCTACATCAAGTTTTGTAAATCTGCAATAAATGTTGTAAATTATCACAGGACGTCATAAATCCACACGAGACTATTTTTGCTCTTTTCTTCATGCATTCGCTAGGAAACTGGAAAATAGTATTTAATTTTATTCAGTTTTTTCAATCTTTGAGTGGCTCCTATTGTCCTGTCTTTCTCGAACATTTCAGACTCTTGGTTTCTAAATTCGGATTCAGTTTGAAAATATTTGCAGGGTACAAAATTTTAATTTCCCAAATCATCATTAGCTCAGCAGAAAAAAGTTTTCGTGTTTCATTTTTTCCAGAAGAAGAAGTAGTTCTAAAGTTTTGAATCGTTTCCCGGACCCATCTGGTGATTTCCGACAGCGCGGTTTAGCTCTTGATGTAAACTTTGAAGAGTGAGCATCGAGTCTCCACATTTTATGATGCCCTTAGCTTTTTATTATAACTTATGTGAGAAGAGAAGGATGGGGGAGAGGGGTCACGAGTGGACCAGGAAAAGAAAGAAGAGGGGAAATTACATTTAGAGCGTATTTGCATACCGCACGTCTTTTCTTCAGTCAAAGTTTTAGCCGATACTGGAGTCGAGGTCTTTGAGACGTCCTACCGGTAATGGATGTCGACCGATTTGTCATTTGATTATTCTCTAAATTCTTTTTTATTTTATTATTATTTTTCTGAGTATCTGTGGGCTGTGTAAGGTGAGTTAATTACACGTTTTCAGAATTCGAAGTTGATCTAGAAACTTTAACATTCAAAACAGGCGATCGTATTCGTTTTTACAGTTACGCCACCACTAATTTCATCTTCAGTGTCAAATCTCCAATTATACTTTTCAGCGTATCCGGAAATGTATAACCAACACTTCCTTGCGCGATAAATACTTGGATGCACCATATTCTTTTCATCCAAGTTGGGGTCCAGGTTCGCTTTTTTAATTCGGTTTTCAAGTTTGTTACTAATTCTTTATTTCAGCCCCAAGTTGTTATCCACCCAACCAGCCTCTACCCTCATATGCTCACCACTACCTATGCTCCACCAGCTACTCCAAAAATTTTGAATTCGAAGTAAGTAGAATAACTGATTCTCAAAACTTCTAACACACTTTTTCAGCACTCCTAAACATCCGGTGTGGTGAAATATTGGAATTGGACTTCAATGTCAGAGAAGAACACGCTAAAGGAAGACAAACATGTCAATGGGATAAATGTGCCAAAGAGTTCAAGGTGAATTTGACTGATAATAATCAAACATTTATAATTTTGTTTTCAGATGTAAACTGATTCACCATTTACCTGTTCACACTGGAGAGAAAGCGTTTTGGTGCGATACCTGTGAAAAAGCATCCGGAGTAAAGGAAAATCTGAAAATTCATCAGAGAACTTTTTATATTATAATGTTAAATAATATTTATTAATTAGAAGAATAAAGCTACAATTTTAAATATTTCTTGACGTCGTTTTCGAGGGTTTTCGACACTCCATCGGGTCAGATCTCTGAAAAATTGCAGTTCAGTTTGGTTATTAGGTTGTTCAACTCACCGTGCACTCAAAAGTTACAATTTCATCATCGGTTTCTGGAATCATCTCGTTGTCCACCATCTCATATTTGCTCGAAGAAATCTCCGATGTAATCCGAATCGCTCTCCTCAGCTGAAAATGAAACACAATTTAAAGGTGTTGAGGGTTCAAACAAAGTCACCTGTCAAGACAATCATCAGCCGGAGTTCGCTCCAAATGTGATGAATGAGAAGGTACTTGGCGAGTTCGTAAACTTTCATTTTCTGAAAACTCGCAAAGTCTTTTTCAAATTAATATTGCTCAAAATTAACCAGTTTCATACTTGCTCTGAAGTAGATTCTCACATCAATGTCTTGATAGTGTACACATCGGATTCTGGAAGTGATTGCATTGCTGATTCGAAGTTCAAAGCTCTGCAATTACCGAAATAGTTATTTTATGAAAAAAATAAAATAGTGTTACCTTTCAAACCGTTTAGGTGAAGAAATTCGTCACGGAGCAAGAAAAACGAGTCGAGTGATTCCAGGAAGCGATAACGACATCTGTCATGGAGACAGAGCTATAATAAAATGTAAGTTGAAACAAAAAATTACCAGCTTTCCACTTCAAATTTCAGCCAAGTAATTGCAAAACACAAAGCGTTCAAGCTAAATAGTCCAAAATGTACTCATTTTAAGCTCTCTTGGTCTGTTAGTTTGTACGAAATTTTCCGAGTCGCGTTATATTTACTGTAGTTTCAATTTCTTCCTATTGTATATACATACATATATATATATATATATATATATTTACTGAGAAAGTAATCTTACGTCAAACTAACAAGATATTCTCCTTCAAGCAAAGCGACATCTGGACACCCTCTACACACAGACAGACATTCCCCCCTATTTTTTCTCCTCCAAAGAGATTGATGCGCGCGGAGAAAACATAGCTAGCGAGGGGAGGAGGTGTGTGAAGAAAAAGAACAAAGATGTCTGTCAGTTTGTCGGTTTGTCCGCAGCCAAATAATTGTAAAATAGCTAGCCTTTCGGCTAAGTAGTCCAAAAATGTACTCAAAAACATTTTAATTTATAAGAGAATTGGTATTTAATGCAAACATTACAAAATTTTGAGTTTTTTCCAGACTCACCATTTAGAATTCAAAAAAATCATATATATACAGTTTTACCAGCTACACATGCCGATTGAGGGGAAGGGTGGGGAATAGACAACGGGAATGATGTTTGAAAGAGACACAGTCTTCCCTCTAATGAATACGCTTGGTTGGGCGCATTTTCACTACTAGGGTAAGAGTAAACAATATGTACAGGCCGATAAAGAAAAGAGATGGCGGAATGAGACACCTATTTTCTCCTTTCTGCTTTCAAAGTGATTGATTGATGCGCGCGGAGAAGACAGAATTAGTGGGGTGAGGGAAGAGTGTACGCGGAGAAAAGAGGTGTCTCTCGGTGTGTCGGTTTGTCCAAAATTCTCCGATTCAGACTGATGGTTGCTGACGGTTGATGGTTCTTGTCCATTTTTACAATCAGATTTATTTCACTTTCCGTTTTCAGAAGAATACCCGCAAATTATAGTTTGGAGAAATTTGCGTCCCACCACTAAATCTACAGTAACCCAGATTTCAGCAGTATTTGTGACAAGAATCATTTTTCAATATGTTATCTGTTTGCGAACGGCGCTCCCTGCCCTCTCTTCCCGCTTTTTTCTGTACGAAACAGAGGTGTTTTCTATCAACTGGTCCTATGGTGTAGTGGTTATCACGTCTGCTTTACACGCAGAAGATCGCCGGTTCGATCCCGGCTAGGACCTTCTTTTTTTGCTTTTTTTATTTGTTAAGAGCAAAAAAATACATGTTTTGGGAATGATTTTGGTATATTTACTGGGGTAGAATGTTTTTTTTTATTTAGGGTAAAATACGAGAAAATGTCATCCAACGGTTCATTGTTTCTCAACGATTTGTTTCTGAACGAAAACTGAAATACTCTCCCGTGTTTGTCCTCGATCAAGTTCTCTACGACGAGAGAATTTCTCCAACAACAATGGTTTCTTATCTTCATCAAAAGTTTATTTGTATCGTCTGTTGGTGTGTTATCTCCGTGCAGGTCAGCGAAATGTGTGTCTTTTTCTTTTCCTTCGTGCATCTTACATTCCATTTTTTTTCTTTATCAAAATAGACAAAAGGAAGACGGCTACTTAACAGCATATTCATTTACAAAATTTATTGAAATCTTGGTATTTGTTTTGATGATTATAATACTGAAAATAATTCACTTCGATTCCGCTTTTATTTCTAAGAATCGAGTATGGGTTTAATCATAGATATTAACAAATATCAAGAGAATCATGAACACGGGCCTTTTGCGCAAGCGCCTAAAACTTCTGTTCATAATTCAATCTATTATTTACATGTCTATTCAAAATTAGTATCTGAACAAATCATTTTTGCTGTTTTATCGTTTTACCCGTCAAAACATTTTTCGAACTTTCTTATCTCCATCGTGAAATTATCATCCACCCTTTTCCCACTAGCCAAATATTCAAGAGACAAGAAAACAGTGCCTGCGTATCTTGTTTTGCACGGTCGTTTTAGCATCCTCCCTTCCCCACACATTCCCCTTCAGGCTGCTGGCAGGAAAAGGTTGGAAGATATGTAAGTGCAAAATGTAAATGACTATTCTGGAATTAAGGAAAGTTTTGAAAAATGATTTGACGGGAATGGATCAAACAGCAAAAAAGATTCATTTTGATACTGATTTTGAGTAAAAATGTAAAGAATGAACTGAGTTATGAGCATTACTAATAAGCACCATAAAACATGAAATCACGGCTTTCCTTGTGGTATATCCTTTGTTCATAACTCTCAGTTGATATTTGTTTGTTTCTGTGATTGAACCCATTTTCAATGCACAGACCTTAAAACATAATTGAAAGGAATAATTTTCGATTTTCTAATAATTGAAACAAATACAATGATTTAAATAATTTTGTAATTGAATATGCTGTTCAACCTTCTCGTTTTTTATTTACGGATATTGACTGTTGCTTTGAAGAAGAAAAAAGAAAAAGAAATGTAAGGTGGAGAAAAGAAGAGAAGAAAACACACGTTTCGCTGACTTGCTCTGAGATAAGACACAGGCAATATAAGTAAACTTTTGATGGAGAACATTTTTCTAATAATGAGAAAACTGATAACGAGCGCTATTTTATTCTCGAAGTCATCATTTCAAAACATTTCATCTATTTATTGCTGTCTCCAACACAAAATTTGACAGAAGAAAAATACTTGATGTGACGATTAGTTTTTACAAATGTTGAATTCAAAGGATAATTAGATATTTTTGAACGGGAATATGTAGATAAAACAGAAAAAAACGATTCTTATTGACGCTAATTTTGCAAAACTAGTCTTTTGTAATTTCCCCTCTTCAACCCAAATTTTTGGAAAACTAGTCCTCGAGGGTCAAACCCGGTGGAGAGTCCGGAATACTTTCACAGAGATAGCAGTAGATTATACAAACAACTTCTGTTGGGCTCTTTGATTTGTTCTATGTCTCCGATAAAATCAAATGAACATCCGTGAAAACTAGGCAGTTTAAAGAATCGAAAATTTTCAAAAAACGTTGGATTCGATCCCTGGAATTCTAGAAAACTACTGTGAAATTATAGAACAAGTCAAATTTAGTTAATGTCCGAGTTTTTCCACTTGTGGCCTATAAAACCAGACCTTGCAAAGACTAGTCCTTGAGCTCAAAAACTCTGTAATAACAGATTTTGATGATGAAGAAGGGGGACTGTAACTTGAGATGGGGATTTGATGGATGAAAATTGACAATTAAAGACATTTAGGGCATTTTATAAGTTTCATTTTCCTATTTCAGCGTGTTCTGATACAACCAAAAGCCATGGGAATGATCGGTGAAAAATGGAAGGTGTTTTCATTCAAAAATGTTTTTTAAAAATGTTTCAAGTGGGGAAGGTGAAAAGCAAGAAAAACACTGCAAGTGGGGAGCAGAGACGGAACCACGTCTTCAATGGATACAGTTTATGGGCTTAAATGCCATTTTCTAGTTTCATTTCATTTTAAAACTATAAACAGAGGAGTTCAAGATGATTTTTTTCTTCGATGTGTCCATTTCGATGATTATCCTCAAAATCTTCAGTTGAATTGAACAATTATATCCCTTTTTCTCTGACAAGAAGGGATAATAGGGACAATGAGGGGTTCGCAGGACCATCTGCTCACTAAATATTAGCAACCACAGAACAATTGAGATCACACACCCAGACATACACCTCTAACACACACCTCTGTTTGTCGAGCCACCAAAAGATTGTTTCTTCTTGCAATTCTCGTGACCTTCTTCACCAACGACATCGATTCAAACAAAATGAACTCCCAATCGAACGTTGAATTTCTTCAAGACGGCGAAAAAACTGAGTAAGTAAATTTGAGTGAAGACTTATGTCTTTTTAATATGCTTACCTTTAGTTTTTCATTCCTTTCAGAAAACCATTCCCACTTCAAAAACTTCCATACCTTGCCAATGTTCTTGTCATCGAATCAATGGATCTAGAATCAAGGTAAGACTTTTTATTATAAGCAGTATCGTGAAAAATAAAGAATCAATAGATCGAGTAAAACCGTAATACTCACAATTGCTTGCGCAAATACATGAATGATTATGTGGATACGATGCGGAACGGTCACCCAACCCTTTCTTCCCAAAGGACAAGTTTTCCCAAACTGCCAAAAATACACTGCGCTGACAGAGCTAACAATAATTAACTGTCATCTCATAAATGTACTTTAGGGATCCGCTAGGATTCGACACTATTAAAAGGGTCACTTCTATTAATGCTGTTTGGCAAAGTAGTACAAAAGCACATTTTAAGAGTTGATACTAAAAAAAATTAAAAATGTGAATATAGTGGGTTTGAATTTCGAATAAGTATGCGTTCATTGCAATAACTTTGCTGAATAAAAATCTCTATTAAGAAAAAGAATACCAAGAACATTGAAAAAAAAACTTGAGCTGCATTTGACCAAGATAATCTTTTCAGATTCCAACTTCCTTTCGCCTCGGAAAAAACGTCTCTAATGACGAAAAAAGCAAAAAAACCAATTGTTCGGGCAATTATTGAGGTCAAAAACGAAGAGATACTCTTGCAGTTTATAAACGACGACGCCAATCTGATTGTAAGAAACGACAAGGAGAGAGTTGAACAATTCAGAACAAACCACGAATCGCTGTGAGTTTTTTAAAAGTGTTGATTAGAAAATGGATGAATTGGGGTTAGTAGCCATCACATTGAATAAATGACTTGAGTGACTATACTGTCACTTTGGTAGTTAATTTTTTGCACGGAAATCTGTGCAATTTTCTTTCGGCTTACCAAAAAAGATTATATTTTGAAGTACATCATGCTTAGGAATTTTTCAAAACTTTTACTACTGTTATTTTCTCTCATACAGACTGTTTTTCATAAGCACAGTACCAATCAAAAAATATACACTTTTGCAGTTTTCTAGTTGCAACTTTTTTGTATTGACACTTCCTAGTAAGTTACGTAACGACGAAATAGTTTTTCTTCTCATACCACAAATACTTATAGTGCATTAACAACACTCCGACAAAATGTTCAATTTGCAAATTCCAGGTACCATCAGTACGGAACTGTTCTGCAACAGGCTGCAATTTATTTTGAATATGCCTGCAAGGTCTGTTCGTTCGATAGCGTTAAGATAAAGATTCGTGATGAAAACGTTGGCACAGAAGAACTTTCGGAGTTCCTCGCTCATCCGACGTTTAAAGATTGGACCAGCATGAATATTGATGGTGTTAATTTGGAAGCAGAAGAGTTTTGTTTGATTTTGAATCAGGCGGATTCAAATAGAAGTATATTTTTAATGAATTCACAAATCCCAGTCAATTTCAAACACCCAAACGTAAGTTACAGTTTGTGTTGTTTCTCTTAAAGTCTCAATTTTCAGGCTTTCAACTTCAAAGACTTTGAATACGATGACGCGCGTTGGGTTACCTTGGATGATTTGCTTAATATCAGAAACGTCGAATATGTCGCATTTGGAGTAACTAATTTTAATGATAACGACATGAAAACTTTTGTGAATCATTTGGTAAAGAGTGACGAAGATTTGTTTGAATGGATGAGGGTTGGGTACACATCATTGCTCCCTGTGGATCAATTATTTAAAGGATTGGTCATGCTAGAGTGTCCGTCTCGACATGGAACTCATCATTTCACGTAAGTTTTGCTATTCTATCAAAAGTCAAAACATTGTATGCTTACATTTTCTACAATCAAAAGTTCAATCAAACATTCATTTCAGCCTTGCCAAGCCGACGTCGATCAATCGAAAGCGTACTCTGCTCTCGTTTCTCTCTAATTCATATCAAATAACAGTTTCTGCATTGCTTCCGACTGAAGGTAATTCAGAAAACATGAGATACAGAATAGCCGGAAATATACTGAACCTGTTAGAAGAGAAAGGCAGACTGGAGAAGAAAGTGACGAAGAACTATTCGGTAGAAGATGAACATGCACTCAGAATAGTGACAAACGAGTTGAATAAGTTGAATGTGACAATCAACAACGGGAAGGCAATAGTTGAGTGGCAAGATTAATTCATTTATTTTGATTTGATTGTTTTCTATTCGTTCTATTTTCATTCATTGTATTCATTATTCATTATTGTTCTATATTGTATTCAAATAAACATTAATGAAGACGCTTTTGATGAAATTCATGATCAGAACATTGGTTTCTTATCACTGGATTGTTTTTAATGGTTACTACGAAATTCAACAACAAAATGTTCTGAAAACAATGACAAAACTTGGTAATTCCATAAATGAAATGGATATAAGTTATTGGAAACAAACTGATTTACAGAAATAAATTAATAGTTAGTTTTTTCATCCCGTAGTTCAACTGTTTTCAATTTTTTGGTAATTCCATATTTGCAAACACAAGCTGAGGTTATGAGCTGAAACGTATACCAAAATGAAGATCTAGGCGCGGACCGGATGGCGAACCGTTAACGTTCCGAGGGTCGGGAGAAATGACAAAAAACGCGAAAATTATTGAAAAAATCCATTCTATCTTGGTTTGTTTTAGTGTCTTCAGTTTTCCCACATTCAGCATGTGTGCTATTTCTATTGTACTATAACTTTTCTGATTTTACTCTGTTTTATTTGTTATGAGTTCAATAAACATGTTTTATAACATTTTTTGATTGGATTTATTTTTCGTATGTCGATACTTTTACAAGATGATGTCATCGGAAAAATCTTGACGGCCATACATCGCATGTATTTGAAGTCCAATGCCATGTGTTGCCGCCAAAGAGTTATTTCAAATATCTGCGTGGCACCGCTTCTGAACACGTGGTCATTTCTCATTATGAAGCACATACATTTGGAAACAACATCTGCGTACTGTCCAGTTGTACGTTTGCTTCGTGCCGTCTGACGTTTTTCTTGATAAACAGTCTGATATTACAACCTGTTCTGGAAAATGCAACCGATAAGTAAGTGAAATTGCAGATTTTTGGTGATTTTCAAAGCCGTGAGTAAAACTGACTAATTCAAGAAAGCTGGGCTGTATTCAAAATTTCCCGGAATATAGGAAATCGTTATTATTGAACATTTATGATGAGGATAGATTGAAATCTTAAGACTCTTGTTCATTTTTCGGTTTAATTCTTGATATTAGACCGAGTTTGAATGTATATTCAGATAATTTAGTGATATTTCACTTGTCAGCTCAAATTTTTGGTTCAGAGCACTCCATTGCTTCGTTGCTTGCTCCTATTGCGCCTACAGTCCCGCAAGCTGACAATCAAGCAGCTTCCAGTCAACCTGCTCTCAGCAATTTTTCGGTTGCTTCGTTGCTTGCTCCTACCGTATCCCAAACAAATCATCAAGCAGTCAGCGGTCAACCAGCCATCAAAGGGTATTCCATTTCTGCATTGCTTGCTCCTACAGTACCCCATGCTTACAACCAATCGGTAAACGGCCAACCTGCCGTTAAAGATATTTCTGAAACGAACCAAGAAAGCGATTGGCAATGTTATGAAAGAATGCGGAACAACTGTCTCGCTTTATTAGCAGAGCGTAATTTCGGTAAGCTACACATAAGGAATATTCTGTTTTCAACCTTGCCTCTACAGATTTGTCAGGAATAAACTGGCCACCGGGTCTCACTCAACAGATTTTCTTATCACAACTGAAGACTGGTCCACGAAGACAAGAAGTAATGGAGGTGAGAAAGACATAAAGTGACTTTAAAAACTTACTTTAGCTATGTCTTCTTAAAATTGAGTTTCTTTCAGAAACAGAACTCAGAAACAGAAACCCAAAATACGAGAGTCCAGAAGCACAAGTGTGTTCATTGTGGCAAAGAATTCAGAGTTGAAAAACAATTCAGGCGTCATTTAAGGTGAGAAAAACTTTCAAACTATATATCCTTTTTTGAGTACATATTTATAGAAAACACACCGACATACGTCCGTTCCTATGCGATATCTGCCCATCCACATTCAAAAGCATCTACCATCTCACACAACACCAAGAATCACACACTGCACGAAAACACCAATGTGTTGCTTGTAATTTGCGTTTTGAGACTTCTTCTGAGCTAGAGAATCACATGAATGCATACAAGGACTTGCACGGAACAAAAAACCCAATCACAAAGATGTTTGATTGCAAACGGTGTGGGAGATCACTCACAAAACTAGGCCATTTGAAACGCCATATGCAGTATTCAAACGAGTGCAGAGAAGAATTGAAGGTAAGATGTTTTCTTTAGTTTTGATTACCAAATGTTAGCTTGCAGAATACCGCGACCCAGGACATGGGAGTATTGGAGTAGATGAGCTTTTAAATTAATATGGGATCTAGATTTTGAGCTCATATCAAAAAACCCGGTCGGATTGAATTACATCCAATAATTTTTTGAACTACTCTTCCATATTGTCTGACTGTTCTTATTTCACTCAACCGACTTGTTCCTCCCATTATTGTATATTCTATAGTTTTGTACAAATTATATCGAATTTTAACTGTACATACTCTGTAATTTTCGGATTTTCGATTATCTATCTCTACCAGGTAATACATCCCACTTTCTGTATCTCTGCCTCTCTGATTTTTCTACAACTGCTCTCTTATGACAAAAATCTTCAAACTGAATATAGTCGCATTCAAAATAACTTCTTCCTCATCAATCTGGAACTCCAATCTGTTTGAAAGAATTCCATTTTATATCTAAATGGTTTCTATCTTCCTCTGAATGAAGTTTACTGTAATAAATAATCAAATTTACTTTCAATTCGTGCTCCAAAAACGCCTTGGCTTGCTTCACAGTATCCTCGCGACCAGACCACTCTCTGCGTCTCCTCATTTTCTATGCTCTCACGCTTTTTCACTGGAACGGATGTTTTGGTTAGACTTGTTAATTGATAGCCTTTGAATTTGATAGCGTTTGATTTGGCATTTTTCAGCTATACTACCATGATTTGTCACAATTGTTTTTGCATTTTTCCGTAATCGTGAGCTGCAGAATTTTGAGTGTGATTTTATAATAATAAAAAGAATCCAAAAAATTGAAAAGAGAGCCAAAAAAAGTTCGAACTTCGATCTGATTGGGAGTCAAAATCGTTAACAAAACAACGACAGTGGCTTACTAAAGTTGTTGTGTGTAAGTGGGTTACATGAGAAACACATTTTTTTAACCACCAGTTTATTTTCAGAAAATAGAAAAAGAAACAGAATAAAGAACGAGGTATACAAAAGAAATAAATCAAGAAAAATGAAAGTAGAAACAGATAGAAAAATACTCAAAACAATGATTAGAGGTCATGGCGGTTGATGTTGGATTGACAGTTGGTACAGCGTCCGATCTTTGGTTGTGCGCTCAATTCAACGAGAAGGTCTCGAATCCTATCAGTTTCCTCCTCGTCTTCCACCAGAAGATCCGCCAACAAGTCCATTTGTGAATGCAGTTTTTCGATTCCCTCTCTGTATCGATTCGCCTTACAGAAGTTTTCAATAACCGTTATCTTCTGTTGCTTCGACTTCATATCCTTGTGTGCCACATGAACATTCAGAAAACTTCCCAGATAATCGTCTGCCACTCGCAACGTGGGCTCTCTCATTAGGAATTTTGTTGATTGTGCTACGATGGCGTCTCGATACTTGTCGTTGTATCTGTTGGCTAAGAAGTAACAAAGGAATGCGTCGTCGAATGGCAAGTCGTGTCGAGCACGTTTTGGAATTGATGGAAAGCTGATGTTCTCAAAAGTGCTCTGAAATAATGGAATTTGAATAAAAATAATTAAAAATCATCTTAACCAAGAATGTGCGGAAAAAACGTGAATTTTGGAAATTGGAACTTTTCCGAAAACTGATTTCGGGAACTCGAAGCTCGGAAATTTCCCGAATCAATCTTTTTGAAAATTCCGGAAACTTCGGAAACTCGGTTTTTCTAAATTTTTCATAGCCCAAATCAGTAAATAAGCAGATAAAAACTTGAAATTTTTGTTTTTCCGAAAAATTTCTCCGAAGTCGGAAATGTCTGACTGAAAACACTTCCGAAAAAAGTCGGAAATTCGGAATTTCCGATTTTTGTTCCCCCATCCCTGATCTGACACTGTGAATCCTTACCGGCATCTGTCCCGGAAAAGTGAATCCGTTGGAGGACTGAGCAGGAGCATGAGCTGCTAAGGACGATGAAGACAAAGGAGACATTCCAATTTCTGGGCAATCTGGAATTGGAAATTTATAAATACGGGTATAGAATGAAATTTGGGATGACGTGTCCTTAAAAGGTTTTCACTAAATTCTCACCTGCGTTCACTGGTGACGGTTCTCTGGTGTCGCCAGTCATCACTCTCGTCACAGCACTCCCTGAGAGCACTTTCACCTTCGTAGCCCCCATTTTTCCAAGTTCCTCGTAAAGTGGATCTCGATCCGACACCATTTCTACGATGAACGCGAACTCGGCGTTGGGTTGGCCGTAAGTCCCGCCAGCGACGTTTTGTGAACCGTTCGGATGTCCGAATTTGATCAATTCTCGGGGCAATAAGGTATGTTTTTCAGTTATCTGCAAAATGTTTTTTAGATATACCGATAACTGAAAAGTGTTTGATACTTACCCCTAACTTCTTGTCGTTGATATAAGTCCCGTATTCGGAGAAATCATACAGGAAGTACTGCTCAAAGTTGTCGTCGTCGACAGTGTGATCGACAAATGCGTGGACCCGCGAAATGTATTTTGGGCTGAAAATAGGGATCATTTTAGACATGAGAGAGATTTTCAGAACAAATAGTTTTTGACTGACCCCCAGAAAAATGTTTTTGAGTTCAAAACTAGAAAAATTTGGAAAAAAATCAAAAATTCCGAAAGTTTTTACGCCTCAAAACTATTCGAAAACCACCGAAAAAAAGTTTCGTCCGAAAATTTTTTAGCATTGCCCTGATCTGTAGGTCTCAAGGAGGCAAAACCTATTTTTAGTACCCACTCGACACTCATTTTTTAGTGTTGGCACGTAGAAACAATACCTGGGACCATTTGTGAAATGTGGGCAGAGCTTGAACACCATTTCTGTCTATTTTCACGTGGATTTTCTTAGTTTTTTAGTCAAAAAGTTGCATTTTTCTAGTTTTTCTCAGAGATTTTTGGCATCTACTTACGATTTGAGGGCATCGTCTGAACCATCAACTCCATCCACAAACAAGACGTCGTTCGTTGAGTAGCTTCCGAATATTTTTCCGCCTTGTAATCTGGAAACAATTTCGATTCAAGGGGTGATTATTAGTTTTAAGCCGAGACTTAGAATTTTCAACAAATTTTCAGTTGAAAATCTCATTTTTCGGCCATTCTGACTTACGAAATAATGGTTCGTTGCTTCTCCTCGTCCGTCAACGAAACCGTTCCGGGCGGCGCCGTCGAATTGCACATAACTCGACGCAAATAGAGTCGAGTTCCCATTTTTTGGTTTGCCTTGTACTGAAATTTGAAAATATTAGAGTTGGAAAAGAAGAAAAAACGGAAAGTATGATTTTTCAGAGCGAGAAATGACGAGAAACAAAAATTGACGGAAATGAGCCGAAAAATTCTGAAAACTTGACGTAAAAGAGACCATATAAAGAAAATTTGGCGGGGAAGTGAGGAATGTGTAGGTCTAAAGTTATAAGAGAAGGTCTTGAACCGAAACTTATGAAGACTGGGGTGCCTTTGACGCATTTGAAACGAAACTTATATGACTAGAAGCCTGTGGACGAATTAGAAGGTATTTCGATTAAAAATTAAAAAATGTTAAACGTTTAACCCGAAAAAAAGGGCTGAACTTCAAAAAATGTTGCCCGAAAAATGTTTCGCCATAACTTTTTTCGAAAAGTTTGGACAGAAAAGTTTTTCGACATGAATACTTCGAAAACCACCGAAAAAATCCAAAAATATTTTAACTCGCCAAAAAAAGTACCCAAAAAACCGATAGCGACAAAAAACGTGATATATCCCCCTTTCTACAACACAGAATCAAAAATTCTGCCAAAGATAGTTGAGAAGAAAAGGAGAGGCGCGGGGTGCCCAAAGGGCACAGATAGAGAGACATACTCAGACACAGCGACACACGATAGAGACTTTGGGCAAACCAGATACACCAGATACGGGAGGTATTTTCTCTTCTGAAAGGGGGAATTGAGTGAGACACTGGGCGTTGGCTGGAGACCGTGTGTCTGTCTTGGTGACGAAATCGCTGTTGGCTTGCCTTCTCTTCCCCCAATCGAATAGGAAGAAGAAATGAGAACGGAACACATTGGGAAAATGACAAGGGCAGATCGACTAACAAGAAAAATTGAAAATCGATTCGAAAACAGAAGCAAAGCAGTAAATAACATTCCAGTTGTGTCGAAATTTCAATAGAATGTCAGCAGAAGCAGTCTAAAATTGTTCAAAAAAGAAGAAAATGAAGCGAAATGAAAAATCTCCCCAATTTTCTACAGTAAAACCAATCGAGATTTTCAAAAAAATCTTGACGATTTTCTTTTTTTCAACAAAGAATTAAATTAAAAAACCTGAAAAAAGAATCGTGTCACCGTTCGAAATTCAACTAGAAGGTAGGAATTAATGTTTGCGAATGAATTTTCAGGTGATTTCAGACAATGTTTGATTAAAAATTGGTAGTGGACCATGCGCTACCAGTATCTTGTAAGCACTTTCAGTGAAACTGGAGTCAAAATTTGAATTATCAAAAACATTTTCATTGATTTGAGTTTGTTTTTGACTGATAAAGAACCATAACGTATGTGCTATCAATTTTAGAGTATTTTCAGAGTGATTGTAATTTTTTTTTAACTTTTAACAAAAATCACGTCTATATGTTAATTTTCAGTTAATTACAGTCGCATTTTGTTCAAAATTCAAATTGAACGCAAGCCCAGACGTTTTTGGAGGACTTTCAGCGTGGATTGAATTTGAAAATCAATTTTGGTTTTGATTTTCGAACGACTTCCATTTTTCGACATCTTTTGACTGTAATTAATTGAACATTAACTGAAAAACTTGGTTTTCAAATACATTTCCTTTGAAAATACTCAAAAATCGGGGACACATGCTTGAACATTGCTTTCCAGCCAAAAACCAACTGAAATTCCTAAAAATTATAAACATTCACATTTTGACATCAATCCCGCTTTAAAATTGGCAGCGCATGCTTCAACATCGACTTATGGTCAAATATTGACTGAAATCATCTGAAAATTTATTTCTAAAGCACCAATTCCAACCCTATGAACCTGATGGTCATCTGGACCCGCTTGAGATTCCTCTACCATCTCATTACGTTTCCCATCTCCCCCTCCGCACATCCCATTTCTTGGTCAAACACTTCTAATTACCGAAAAAATGTCTGGTGGCCCAACACTCTCTCCTCTAATCTCCCTCTGAGCAACCTCAATTATGAATGTCGTTGCAAGTACGCTCTCCTGAACAGGCCGCGAAAACCCCCTATTTGAATCTCAAACGGTGACAAGATGCGTTTCTAATAGTTTTTCCTCTATTTCGGTGTTTTAATGATGGTTTCTCAACTTTCGGTGAAAAATAGTGAGATCATTAGGAACTTTCGAATTTCGATTAGTTTTTTTTCTTTACAGTTGGACGAAAAATTTTAGTCAAAATGAATTTTTCCTTCAATGTACCCATTCCCATTTTTATTCAAATTTCAAAATCTTCAGTTGCATTGACCAATTATTTTTCCTTTTCTTCAAGAAGAAGGAATAATGGAGATAATGAGGGGGTTCTCAGAACCATCTGCTCACTACATATTAGCAACCACAGAACGATTGAGAGGACACACCACTATACATATCCACCAATACCTCTATTCGTTTTTTGTAATTCCCGGGACGAGTTTTTCATATTCATTAACAGTTTTTGAGATTCGATTTGTTTTAGTGTTTTTCTCCTGTCGTGTGAGCTGTCTGATGCCTGTATGTGCTATTATCCCAATGTTTACCGTTATTTTTCCTCTTTCCATCCCACACCCTTGATTGAAACTGGTCGTGTCCGCGTCGCATCTGCAATCGAGTGCTCGGGGTCAAAGTGAGACTGTATGTAACGATACCGTGGCTGTTTCTTTCTTGCTACCCTTAATTCTTTAGCTCTATCTTTCAAAGTCTTGATTTTCCGAACCATTTCTCAAAGTTGAACTATCCAGTCGCAATAAAATTTGGAAAATATTTCGCAATAGTAATATTTGGTAAAATTTGTTTCTTTTAAATTGAAGTTGCTTCGTCACTTGTTTTTCATTTTTCGTTTCTCTTTCTATTTCTTGCTGTTCTAATGAAACATGTTTTCAGCATTACCAATAATGGGAGCTTCGTCAAAGAAGAAAGCTGTACCACAGCTCAGCTGGCCCACCAAGAACGGTGCACGAGTGGCCCGTCGCGAAGCAATGGGGTACGCTCCCATCCCCCCTAAAAAGAAAGAAAACACAAATGCTGTAAGTTGAAACAAGTTCAAAATGCTCACGATATTTCAAAAGCAATTATACCTCAGGCTCCTGCCAAAAAAGCAACCCCAAAGAAGCCAGCAACCGCCCTCAAGGCTGCTACCAAGAAAGCAACGACTGCTGCAAAAACCAGAAAGGTCACAAAGAGCTCATCTAATCACAAACTCATCTAATTTTTCTAAAGATTTCTTTTTTTCTAAACATTCAATAAAAAGATCTGAAAACTTGGAATAAGTAACTTCTCACGTACGGCTGAGACCTTATTCTACCATTACTTATCCAAAATTGCTTTTGTTTTAAATTGTGGTCTCCAAGTTGACCATCTGCCACCAAAATGCTTTATGCAGCCTTTAAACTGTTTGTTTCTGATTTAAATACCATCAACTAGGTCCCCAGTGTTCATTTTTTCTCTAGTATCGGTCTGAAAAATTAGTGAATCCAAACTATTAAGCGATTCAAATCAGAAAATTCAGTTTTCGCAATTGGAATCTTGAAACAAGCAAGAATGAAAAAATTTCTTGAGAAACAAATTTTTTATGGAGAGGATAGTCATGGGGGCATAACAAAGTAGTTATGGGAAAATAACACAAAATAAGATTATTATCTGATGGTGTCCGTCCTAGCAGCGGCGTGCACGGATGAGCTCGACAAGGGTCGTTTCAATGTCCGTGACAACTCTCTTTTTGGCGTAGTCGGCGAAGTGCTTGGTGTCCTTGAAGAATTCTTCAAGGTAAGCCTCCGCAGCCTCCTGAAAATAGAGAAGTTGAATAGAAAAAGTCATACTAGTCAAGGTCCAGGCCGGGCCGGACCGAGCTTTTGAAAATGTGAGCATTTTCGAACATTTTTCAGTAATTTCTCTAACACTGAATAATAGTCAAAAGTTTACTTTTTTGCACAAAAAATTCAAAAATTTTCCAAAAAATTCATACTTGTCAAAGCCCGGCACGTCCCGAGAGCCCGCATGTTTTGGCGCCAAAGTTCAAATTTCAATTTTTTCAAACTTTTTAAAATGTTTAAATTTTTCAGCAAAAAGTAAGTCAAACTTTCGACTATCATCCAGAATGAGATGGAACCTTGAAAAAAACTGAAATGGTCACATTTTTGAGGAAAAACCCAAAAATTTAAACAAAAAATCGGAAAAAGGGTCATTTCTTGAAGCCGGGCCGGGCCTTGAGAAAAAAGTATGAAAATTTTGAATTTCAGTTTTTGGAGCTAATTACCCGGGAATTGACAAGTAAACGGTGTATAGATAAATTCGATCAAAAAAATTTTAGGAATAATTGCTCAAATTGGTCACCTGGAGAACGTCCACTGCGGATTGCTGCATGCGAAGGTCCTTGTTGATTTCCTTCGTGATCTCTCGGACGAGGCGTTGGAATGGCGTTTTGGGGAAAACGCGCTCAGTCGCATTTTGGTACCGTCTGATGTCGCGAAGAGCCTCAGCGCCTGGTCTATAGCGGCGAGGATAGTCGGGAGGAACTCCGCAAATTCCCGCTCTGCGAGCTCGCATGGTGACGAGTTCGGGAGTTTTTTCTTTGGCGGACATGCTGCAATAAAATAGAAAATTGAGCAAAAATTGAATAAAGATAGGAAAACCAGAAACGGAAAGAAATACTGAAAAAATGAAGATTTTTGTTGAAAATATTTACGATTCGAAACATTTCTACTTTTTAGATGGGAATTCAACAAATTCAATAGTTCCCTAACTAAAAACGACGAACTTTTTGAATTTTCCAAAAGCGAACACTATGATTCAAATGACAACGGAAAACAGAAAGTTTTGGTGAGTGAGAGAGAAGAGGAATAGAGAGGAAAAGAGCGAACAGACCACCACGTCAAAAAATGAAGCGAGAGTGTACAGCAGAGTGAACAAAAGTTTCGAATAGTTTGTATATCGAGGAGACATCGAGAGAAATTGAGAAAAAGAGGAAGTGTTCGGCGGGGGGCTGCGCGCCTTTTTGTCGCACTACACTAGTGGGTAAGAGGGCTACAGGCGAGAACGATAGAAACTGTTTGTATGTGTAAACAAGCAATGATTTGTTACTTATCATGGCGTGATGAATAAAGAAAAAAAACTAATATGGTAGAAGAAGGGATGCTGTTAATGTTTCATACTTTTCATATTTATTTGAGCTGGAAAATTCGACTTTTACTGGAAGTGAAGGGACGTTGATATAAAAAACATAAAACCAGGTGTCCAAATGGAATAGGTTCACGGTGAAAAATTCTTCAAAACAAATTCAAATAGTTTTCAAAAAAACCATTCGTAAAAATTTGGAAATTTTTGCTGAAACAAAAAAAAGACGCTTTTTTGGAACTTCCTGGAATTCGTTCTAATTTTGTATTCAAAAACATGTTTATGGGGGTCTCTCCTTATAATACTTACAGTTTTCGTACAAGTTCATGATGTTTGGCTCCGAAAAACATATTTATTCAGACAGCGTTTTTCACTTTTTTCGAACTTTTTCGGTTTCTTCGGTCAAAAACTTCCGAGCAAATGTTTTCGATTTACCGACACGGAGTTTAAGAAAAGTTAATCGAAAATTGAATGGAAACGATTTTTCGCAGCCCTGATCATGATGGAGGGGATGAACAGTACTGATAATCTGGATCTGAAATGTAGAGGCAGGGACTGTAGAGACCGAGAAGTGAGGGTGTGCAGTTGACTGGAGATTTTGGGTAATCGGCGGCTCGGGCTCAATGTACGTCTGGTGGTATTCCGCCAAGACAGTGTGAGAGATGACAAGGGACAGAGACCAGCTGGACTGCTTGGGACGGTCTTGACAGTATAATGGTAAGTGAGATATAATGTAAAATAAGTAGGGCATTAGAGGGCTGTCTTGGACCGTCTCTGATGGGCTTTGGATCTAGCTATCTCAAAAAAATACCGTTGGGAGATAAAGCGTCATTCCCGGAGAAGCAAAAACCAATATCTGAGCCTTTTCTGTATGACGCATTCCTTTGGGAAGAGCTGAAAGTAAGGGAGACGTCAGTAGACAGAAAACAGGAATATCAAAGAAATATCGATATGCATGTTCTTTACAGTATTTTTTATGTTACAAGAATGGTACTTGGTGCAGTGGTGTTGATAAGCAAATGAACAGAGGAACATGACAGTTGATAGAGAAACAGAAGAGAGGAAGGCGAGGTACGAATGATTCTAATCCAACTCACTCTTTATCAGGCTTATTCATGAGTCTTTATTCATATGGCTTTTTTATACGGCTCTATTGTTGACAACTTTTTTGCATGGGCACTTCCTAGAGAGTTAAGGTCTCTCTAAGACGAAAGCTCAAAAATCGCACAATTTCCATTGAAATTGATCTATTCAAAGAAGAAATTACTTTATCAATACGTAACTTACTAGGAAGTACACGTACAAAAAAGTTGTCAACTACAAAAGCAAAGCTCTACTTTTGATCTGTTTGATCTATTGAAATCTAATTACCATGACATACTCTCAAAGTTGGACAATTTCAACTGAAACTGACCAAATTCGTAACTTTTTGCACAGTGCTGTTTTGTGGTTTCCACTGTTCATAGCCGAATTCAATGATATTTTAAGGTTGATGAAAATTTCATATTTTCATCCATCCTTCCTTCTCTTTAAAACTTTTGATATTCATCATTTTCAAACATTTGCCGTTTTAGGTCAAATCAAAATGCTCTATCAGCTCGTGTTCCGTGGAGTCGTCGCTCTTTTTTTCCGATTAGAATACAGCCCCGTTGGAGCGAAAACAAAATTCGTCTCCTCTCTGTGAGAGTCATCTCTTCCACCCATGCTCTCTTCACTGCACCATACAGAGAACCTTTATCCTCTAGATTAAGTGTATCGAAAACATGTATGGATCTCAACCAGGCACATTTTCCAATCTTTCCTATTTTTCAATCCTTCTAAAGCAACTTGAAGACTTGGTTGAACGTCAATAATGCTTCTGACTTCTTGAAAATGTTGTTTTGATGATGGAATCATTAGCTGTGTCTTGTTTGTAGTATTTTGAAAAATGAACCAGCGTCACATTTTTAAAGTTAGAAACATCAAGCCCGTTTCCTGAGCAGACCGGAAGAATAATCGAAAAAAATTGATGAAAAAATCACATTTTTCAAAAATCACAACTTTTCAAAAAACCAGTATTCTTTTTGTTTTCTATACATTTTTTCCTTTTTTCATTTTAATTCCATTTTTTATTTCCCCTTACACCCCCCCCCTTTCCTAAATTTCGACAAACTCCGCCCCTCCCACACAAAACATAGCGGGCGGCGGAACCCGTGAGGTGTCGGGACACTGCGTTCACCTACCTCCACCGCATCACCTGACGGCTGATTCGATTTTCGATTTGGCCATTATATAAAGTAATATTCTGGACCGTAAACTTTGATTTTGGAATGTTGCATGGAGAACGGCCACTTCTCTATAACATGCTGCATTTTCAAATTCAAAGGGCGCGGTTTAGGATCGTTGCGGTCACTCTCATACTTGATTTCTAAGGTGATATAGAAAATAAGTTTTCGACTATAGGTAAATAAAAACTAATACCTAAAAAAGAGTCAAAAGAAAACGAATTTTGGTTATGTACTCCGAATTTTTTCTGTTAGACCGTTTTTGTTTTAGAAATATTGGCATTTGAAACTTTCAATTTCGCTATAGATTGGTACCAAGGGATTTTTGGGATTAGTCAAAAACGAATAAAAGTCACTTGATGTTAGATTCAAGCCGTTTTCGAAATTTCAAAGAATTTTGTTCAGTGGAAATTTTGCACAATAATTGTATTTTTTTCAAAACAGTAAAGCTTCCACAAGTTTGAAATGAACTCCCTTTTCAGTTATTGCAAAACTTCAGAATTTGTTTCTACCCTTTCTTAGGTATTAGTTTTCATTTACTCATTTTCAAAAAGTTATTTTTAATATCTCATAAAAATCAAGAATCAGAGTGACCGCAACGATCCTAAACCGCGCCCTATGAATTTGAAAATGCCGCATGTTATAGAGAAGTGGCCGTTCTCCATGCAACATTCCAAAATCAAAGTTTACGGTCCAGAATATTACTTTATATAATGGCCAAATCGGAAATCCAATCAGCCGTCAGGTGATGCGGTGGAGGTAGGTGAACGCAGTGTCCCGACACCTCACGGGTTCCGCCGCCCGCTATGTTTTGTGTGGGAGGGGCGGGGTTTGTCAAAATTTAGGAAAGGGGGAATGGAACGGGAAATAAAAATGGAAAGAATGTGGAAAAATGTGTTCAGAACTGCAATGTGTAGAAAACAAAAATAATATGTGATCTGGTTTTTGAAATGTTGTGATCTTTTTGAAAATGCGTCTTTTTCATCAATTTATTAAAATTGTTTTTTGGGTCTGCTGTGGAAATAGGCTTTACACATAATTGTATAAAGTTTTATGTACTTTTTTGGCAAAAGTGTGAAACATATAAGAAAAAAAGTTAGTCGTGAGAGATGTGAAGTCATCAAGAAACACGAGCGGAACAAGACAACTATTGTGCACTTTCCAATACAACCAGTCACTTTCTTCTCGCATTTTTCACTCCAACCACGCCATGAACAAAAACAAGGGGCTGGATTTGTCAACGCAGTTTCTGCTCGCAAACCACTTGATTTGGCTCACTTTTACTGTGACGATGATCGGATCTTCGTTCAATCTGTAGTTGCGATTATTTCGAAGTTTTCTGCTGAAATAATTCCTATAATTCAAGTGTAACACTTGATTTTCTCTTTTCATACTCTAAAACCGTGAAGTGTTCACCTTGATGATCTCCCAGGCTTCATCGTCTTGGCTTTGCTGATGAATAGTTGTTTTCCGTATTTGAAACAATCATAAACTCTAATTCTTGCATCAATTCCATACAGCTATCACACTATACTCCAGAACTGACAGCTGTCAATCAAACTGTTCGAGCATTCGACTAATCAGGTGACATTTTTCAAATAAAATTGTACTTTGGATCAGAACTATCACTCCGAATTCGTCTCGCCATTCTACTTGTCTGCACTTTATCATGTTTATCACCTTTTTGCCTTGAATTATCAAATTCCCGCTACTATCTCCACTCATTTCGTCTCCCTTTTCTCTGAACTTTCTTGTATTCTGCGTCTCTTTTTCTAATTTTCTTGCACTTTTTCTTTTGGCAAAAATGATAAGATAAAGATAGTTTCTGGACAACCATTTGTGTGATTAATAATTTCAATTTGTCAGTTCCTGTTCATTTTCATTTAAAAAAAGTTGTAGAACTTGAAGATTTTTTGTTCTGAGATTAAAAAAAATTTTGTTTCTGAGCCACAGTAATACTAATTGTTTCATCAATTAGATTTTTAAATGATCATACAGATCAAAAATAGAGTTTCAATTTTGTAGTTGACAATTTTTTTGCATGGGCACTCCCTAGAGAGTTATAGTCATTTTGAGACAACAAATAAAACATTTCACTGTTTTGCATTGAAATTGGTCAATTCGAAAGAGAAATTCTTTGTCAATACGTAACTTACTAACAAGTGACCGTACAAAAAAGTTGTCAACTACAAAACTGATGCTCTAATTCATATCTGTATGATTCATCAAAAATCTAACAGGTGTGACCATCAGAATTACCATGACAGACTCTAAAAGTTGGACAATTTTAACTGAAACCGACCAAAGATCGTAACTTTTTGAGCGGTACTGTAGTTGATAACTGTATTGTGGTTTTAACTGTTCTTAGCTGAATTCCATGAGTTATTCAAAAATTGAAACATATTTCATGTTTTCGTCAATCTTTCATCTTCACTGCAACTTCTGTTATTCATTATTTTCTGTTTAAAGTCTCAAATAATTGCAATTTCAGGTCAAATCACCATGATCCACCAGCTCGTGTTCCTTGGAGTCGTCGCTCTCCTATTCCGATTGGAATACATCCTTGCTCGCTCTGTCTGCAGACAAAAAATGCCTCGCTGGGGCGAAAACAAAATACGACTACTCTCTGTGAGAGTCGTCTCTCTCACCCATGCTCTCTTCTCCTCCATTGCCGTTCTTACCTCGTAAGTGCCGTTTTTTTGTTATCACTTGTCTTGGAGGGGGCAAATCGAAAATTGAACATTGAATGAACAATGATGGAGACATGTTTCAAAGTATAATGTATAACTGATAAGGGTGCTTTGCAGTCTAAAGTTATTATAGTGTTGTTGAGAGAGGCTGAATAATAGGACAGATGATAAGAACTAGATAATTAAATAACCGTTTCAAAAACATAGTCGCTGGGGGTTAACTAAATTTATTAACTTCAACTTTTGAAGTCAAAAATTATGAAGTCAAAAAACACGAAATACAGTACCGCTAAAAAGCTGTCAGCATTGGCTGTTTTTAGTGGAAAATGACCAACTTTGATATGGTATTTCGGCGTCATCTGATTGTCAAATGAACGAAATTTTGTATGGGCTAAACAGATAAAAAACTGCCCAAAATTTTTGCAGTTGGCAATTGTTTTGTATGGACACTTTCTTGAGAGGAACAGGTCATAATATTGATAAACTCCAAAATTTCGCTAATGTGCACAATTAGTTGGTTTCAGAAAAAAATATCACTGATCAACCTGTAACATTTCTCGTTGTTTCCTTACAAAAAATGGTCAACTACAAAATGATATCTTATTTACGCACTGTTCAGCTCATACTAAATCGAGTTCATTGGACAATAAGATAACACCGAAATCCACTATTAAACACAGTTACTTTCCACTAAAAACAGCCAAAGTTGATAACCTTCTGAGCAGTACTGTAGTGTCTTAAGGTCAATTGTATTGATCAACTACGCTTTGTAGCAGTCAAAAAGTTGAGTCAAAATGAATGTAGTCAAGCACAAAATATCGTACTTTGGTGTCTGACGTTAGTATAGTGTTGGTGAGAGACTCTGAATAATAGGGGAGCTGATAAGGGCTGGAAAATTAGAGAAACGTGTCAAAAACATAGTCACGCCGTGTCAATTGCACTTACATATCAACTATTTTAAAATTAAAAATAATGTAGTCAAGCACAAAACACATTTCCGGAATGTTAGTTTAGTGAAAGCATATGTTTTCAGTCTCACGGATGCTCGATTCTTCAAGAACCCCTATGATTTCTTCAAAGAGGAAACACAGTTCGTCTTCATATTTTCCATGGGCTACTTTCTCTATGACTTGTTTGATATGGGTGTCCATCGTGAACTCCCAAAGTCCAAGGAGTATATCGTTCATCACTCGCTGGTTCTTGCGGCATTCTCATCGATTATCTACTCTGAGAAATTTTTTGGTGTGGCTGTTATCGGACTTCTCGTGGAAGTTCAAACCGTGTTTCTTCATTCAAGAACAATTGCTCGGCTCATTTTGGAAGAATCGGAAAAATCAAGACTGTCGGAATTTTTCATTCAGATGAACATGATCTGTCTCTTCCTCTTCAGGTGAGTCCAACGCACAATTTTATTGAACAAAAAAGATTTTTTCAGACACTGTCCGACACTGTGGCTGATTCATTTCTTGATCTTCGTTGATGAGAAATGTGGATTCATTCCTAAAACAATCGTCTGCGCTTCTCTGTTGTTTTTGGAGGTCCATAACCTACACCTTACTGTAAATTAGATTAATTTTCACCTGTTTGACATTATATTTCAGCATTCCATTGCCATCTCTGATGGCTTTTTCGGATACCGAAGGCAGGAGCTAAATGAAGACACTGTGGATCCTCTTGGCTCTGTGAGGCCAACTGAAGTTCAAGAAGGAAGCCGGAAGTCGGAGGACAAATCAAAAAACGTTGATTGAAAAGCAGTAATTCTTCTACAAAATTTGTGTTTGTCTTTTTAATTGTTTTCAGTAAACTTCTAAACAGTCGATTTGTCGCGTACTGTGATTGTAGATTCAAGACAGAAAAACTTATACACATAGGGCGAAGTAAGCAAAATGAATTGATCAATGAAGCGTTGATTTCTCTCTTATCAGAAGAAACCAGGCAGTCCAAACAGGGTGAAATGTTATCAGTGCGCTTTTTCAGTTTTTAAGTCTAATAAAAATGATACGTAGTTGTCTAATTGTTTTGTTTACGGAGAAGACAAGTGAAATTTTCTGACATGTCGAGAAAAAACTGAATTGGAAGAAATCTGAGAAAAATTACCCAAAACTTTGACCCGGTGCGGGTATTTTTTCTAGTTTTCCACTTTTGTTTGATATTTTTGTGAAATTCACTCTCCTTCTTCATGATATACCACATTTCTTTTAATTTTCAACGTTAATCATTTGGTTTTAGAAGATTGAGTGTAGACAAAAAAATATTTTTTGCGTTTTTCCTAATTTTCAGAACTGACGTTACAGATATCAAATAATTATTTTATTTATTTATTTCAATTTTGAGAAAACAAACGATTTCGCACTTCACCAGTTGCAGTGAATATAAGGGACAGTTAATTCAAATTACACAGGATTTCCGGCTTTGCAATGATGAGATTCTTGAATTTTTTCTCCATCTTCTGTCTTGTTGGCGCTTTTTTCGAGATAAACCAGCTGCCGAGATGGGATTAGATTGATACCAACGAATGAGCTTTCTGTCTCCAATTTGTCGCGACAATCGAAACGGCAATTAACTTTGATAATTATGCTGAATAGAAAAGTGGAAACGTGGAAATTTCTTGGTACTCACTTTTCTTCAAATTTCCATTTTGAATCAACACATTCCAAGTTTACAGTAAAACTGTTCAGTCCATCAACACCCAATGAGATATGTGTATCGTTCTCTAACTTTCCATATATCTGAACTGAATTACAGTTTAATGAAGAGTTTGTGTTGCATTGAATACGCGAGGAATCACAAGATGTCGAGTATCTGGTAGAACAATTTTGATTTTTTTACTACGACTAGCAGTACTCACTCAATAAACCCTTCCTCCCCAAAAGTGAAGTCTGGAAGAGGGTCCCAAGGTTGGCAACTTCGGTTTTTACAGTCTGAAAATTATATATGAAGATTTCAAGGAAAAGTACGCCATATTATTCACTTTCTGGAACAGTTCTTTGGTAATCTTCAGTTTTTGCGAATTGCAGAAAAAAAAGTAAAACAATAATGGGAAGATTCATGACAGAAAAAAACGTATTTGTATGTTGAGAATTACTGACTGGTTATATGTGGTAGACCTGGTAATGTGAAATTAGAATAATAATTATTTAAATTAGTAGAAAACCACTCATTATAAAGTTAAATTAGTTTATTGAATTGTTTATTGGTTTTTTGGAACACCACAGTTTTTACAAGCCATGTAGAAGGGAAAAAAATCCACCAATAACACTGGAACAAGGCGTGGATCACATAAATACCTGGAAGTCCCACAGAAAAATACGAATATTATCAAAACAAAAAGAATAATAGAAAAATTGAAATATGAATTGCGGTGGACGGCAATTCAACGAGCGACACCCCTTCATGACACTTTGATGCCACTTTATAATAATTCAGTCTAAGCTACAATGTACCCTAATCATGCTCTTTCTTACACCTTTACCTTTAATTTTGCTACGGTCGCCTCTTATCAGTACCATATTGTAAAAACATGACATACTCATTATGACTTTTCTTTTGTGAATGTTCCCTTCATAACTAGAAATCGAAGAAATCTATTACTATCTGAGTTTCCCGACTTCTTTCATAATCTCTCCTCATCTAATTGCTTTAAAAATATTCAATGATCACAATTAATGCACTCCTGTGCAAAGTTTTTTGCACACTCGGTCTGAAAAAAATAAAAAACTCTCCAGATTTCAAGCTGAATAGACAGTCAATCGTAGTCATAGCAGTACACATGAACACGATTTAACTGACCATTTAGCTAACAGTCTATGGGAGAAACTTACCTGTTTCTTTAGAGTTTTAGAGATTTCCTTTTCATAGTAGTGAATATAAGAATAGTAATAGTATATAGAAATAGAGAATTGCAAGGAATGAATGCTTCAGAACTTGTGATCACAATCTTCCAAAGATCAAGACTGGTCCACCAGGCTCTGATACCTCGACATATCAGTGAGCGAATGTGTCGTTGGTGTTTTGTCGACAATAATCCAATCTTGTAGAACCTCCTCCTCCTTTTTATATGGATTTTCTCTCCACCATCGGGTAAGTCAATTCCAGTTCCATTTTCAGAATCAGAGTTCTCACGAGTTTTTTTTGCAACTTTCACATGTTCTCCATTAAATACAGTTGGTTGATCATCAGGTTCATCTCCACGTTCAATCCTCACAAGGTCCCGTTTGCCGTCAGGTCCGATTCTGAAGAATCTCTTTTTTTCTTTATTATCACAGCTTTTTCTGACTTGTCTTCAGATGGTTCGTCTGAAAATACCGTTCGAATTAGTTGGTGCATTTCCACTGCAGAAAATTAGTCTCACCTTCTCCCTCGGTTCTCACAAGCTCTCGTTTCCCATCAGGTCTTGTAGAAACTTCTCATCTTATTCATCTGAATCTCTTCACCAGATTGTTCATCATGCTGGTCATACTGGGGATGGGAACTCTTTCGAATCTTCTTCGCAACCTTTACTTCTTCACCATCAGATCCAGTTGGTTCATTTTTTTTAGGCCCGATTTTATAGAATCTCCTCCTCTTCTTCATGTACATCTGCTCTCCAAGTTGGTGATCAGGTATATAATTTTGAGGAATCGGGCACATCCGAATCGTTTTGGTAACTTGTGTCTTCACCATCAGGTCCATTTTCTTCTTTCTTTATAACAAGCTCTCGTCTTTCATCAGGCCCGACTCGATAAACCTTCTTCTCACGAATCATCACAAATTCTCCATCTTTATCACCTGCCATTCCATCTCCCTCAGTTCGAATCAACTCCCGTTTTCCATCTGGTCCAACTCAATAGAATTTGATCCCATTTGGTAGACTTTCTTCTACCTTCACAACTTCATGATCCTCTTCATCATATGGAATATCTTCCTCATCTGGTCCTATCTTGCACATTTTTTGAGAAGTTTGATCTATTTTCTCTTATCGTTATTGTCATCAGGTTGCTATCCTAACCATTCATACTTCACAACTTTTTTCTTGGTAACGACAGTTCGGTCTGTCCTTATCCTTTCCTCTCCGTCTTCTCTTCTCCACATCATGTTCTTCAGATCTGCCAATTTTATAGTATCCCGAGTTCCTCCCACTTATCGATGGAGGTCTGTATCTTTTTCTCTCTGAGCCATGAGAATGCGTGGTCCATCCGAATGTTTTTGGTACATTTCCTCTAACTGCCACTCTCCCTTCTGCAAATGTTTCTTCCTCTTCATCATTTCCTGGACATTTTCTTCCTTTATTCACATTTTGTTTCCTCTTCTGATTTCTCACAATAACATTTCTATCCTTCGCCACATTATCATTATTATCAAACTTCTCGGTCTCCTCATTACCAATTTTCATCCCCTTCAACTTCTTCCCCACCATCACCTCATATTCAACGTCTTCTCGTGTTTCTTTTGGAATCTTCCGAAGTAGAATCCATCTTATTTGATTTCTCAGTTTGACACCCTTGAAATCACCTTCTCCACTTTCTTTAACCACTTTTTTGTTACGTCTCGAATCTCCGGTATCTTTCTGTAAACGACGGTCTTTACCGTAACTCTCCCGGTTCCGCACCTACTTTCACAAAACGTTTGAATTCGAAGTATTCCTCAGGTTAATCCGCCTTCACATCGACATATTCATCATTTTCATAACCAGGTCTCGTGTATTTTCGAAGTGGGCGATTTGGGAGTCGTCGTCGTCGTCGTTGTAGCTTTAACTTCCGTACTTGACGGGGAATCATCACAGTCTTCCTGGTAATCTTGAAATCTGGTTCTAAAATCTCTTCATCAACTGCTTTTTTCCAGGATACCGTTCCAAAGTGTTTTCGGATCGTGACTTTCAGCAACACAACGTCAGGATGCTTCGTGTTCTTTACCAACTTCAACACCTCCGTTGGCTTCACCACTAAGAACGTGGATGTTTCTTGATCACTGTGAGCAGAATAACTTCTTTTGTAGTCTCCTCATAATCTCCTCGACGTTTTCTGAATCATCCCTCTCTGGTTACGCTTGTAGCGTCTTCATTATCTTTTCTTCTTTTCAATAATTTCAAATTCAGCATCGTCATCATCATCAGTTTCCTCAAAAAGTCTTCTTGCAGGTACTTTATCAATCAGTTTCTTGACAAGAATTAGTCCGGTTTCCGATTCAGAATCATCATGGTCGTCCCTTAATTGCCTTTTTCCTGATTTCAGTTGTAATTCTTACTTCAAAATTCTGATTTCCCTCCAGATATCTTTCATCTTATTGAATCGAAGATGCTCATGAATCTCAAACTTCTCAACAATGGCTCGTTCTCCTCGAGGGGCTAAGGTAGTTGTAGTGATTAACTTGATAATGACTTTTTTCCCTTTTTTGTTTTTTTTTCGATTTTTGGAATGTTTCATCATCCAAGTCACTTGTCTTGAAAAGCAAAGCATTTGAGAAATGGACGACGGGGTGGTATGGACGGAGTTGTGGCAGTCCACGGGAACCACAGCGTTTGATGTGCTCGATCTGGAAAATGTAGTTTTTGAATGAGTTTCAAATTAAAAGTAATTGAACTTCACTATAATTGTTTTCCAGCTCTCTTATTAACAGACTATCGGCGTCTTAACCTTCTATGTTAAATTTTCAGAGTTTCTCATTACACTCACAGCTTATTTCTAGAATTTCAATCAGTCATTCCCTCCAACCGAAAACTAACGTCTGGAAGCGTAGACAAAATGACAGTTTGGCAATCGACCGAAATTTTCCTTTTCATGTTTTATTAGAAATTCCGTAGGTTTTTTTTGGTCAAAGGTGATCATGCTTTTGAATCAAGAAAAATCAGTTTTTGCTTCGAAATTCCCAACATTTGCAGACAGACATCATTTTTCGGGACTACTTGGTAAAATGACAAAATTTCCAGCTCAAAATATCAATGCTAGTTCTCTTAACAATCTTCCATCACGAATTGTTCCAATTTTCTAGCTGAAAAACAGAATTGTTATACGAACCTGTTTGTTGGGCTTCTGAAGATGTCCTAAATAGTCCGAAACGTATTGATTATCATTTTCCCCTTCACCGACTAGATCGATTCTAAAACAACCACAACTTCTTGATCGGACAGTGTTTCGAACGATTGTTGAGTGCTGATATCCACTCGGAAAGCCAGCAACCAAATCCTGGATCAGAGTGATATCATCCGACGACTACTTCGTGGTGGCCCGTGTTGTTGAGCTGTCGGACATCTTCGCCTGGGAAACCAGGTCCTTAACATCAACGGAGACTACCTGAAAAGCAACAAAATAACGTAATAGCCAAAATTCGTTTTTTTTTCCGAAAAACTTAAAAATTTCGTTCAAAACTCACCGTTCCTGACTATGGCATTGCAAAACAGCGATGACGTGGACGGAGTAGTTGTCGTCCAACTCATCGAGCATCACCTCCTTATTTCCATCGGCACTCCGGCTATTTCGTGATTCAGCATTTTCAGGAGCGCCAGCAACGAGATTTGAAATTTTTCCTAAGTGTCAACTCATATTGAATCCGATGGGTTTGCGCCGAATCGACCGAGACTACCGTTGAGTTTGCCGAATTGAAATAATCGTTCCATTTCACTCTGAAAATAGGAGATAATTTTTTTTTGAAGTTTTCATGCTAAAAAAGCCGATAATATGTGAGTTTAACCACATTTTGACATGAAAACCGGTGAAAATTATCATTTTTTGGATTAATTCATATCTTTTTTCGAACAAAATAGCTGAAAAACTCAAAAATTAGATAAAAAAATAGCGGGTGACGTTCGAAAAATCGGTGGATGACTAAAAGGGTGTACGCACACACCACCGACGCACACACACACACACACACTACGGGCTATGCATTTTATTTGACGCGCGAAAATTTTATGGATTTTCAGATGATGATTTCAGTCAAAATGATCTAGTTTTCGCAGGTTTACAGATGGAAACTTATTGAAAACAAGGTCTAACATTTTAAAATCATTGGGGAACTCTGAAAAGTCAATAACTTCAACCAAGCATCAGTATAACTAGAAATCGAGAAGGCAAAAGTGTAAAAAATCGTCAAAAGCTGTGTTACGAGGATACAAGTTATTTCAGAATCTCAGCTGTCAACTTTTTTCTTACTAACAAGTTGAAATACATACGTGGAACATTTTGAGCGATTTCAAGTAGCTTGCCAGTAAATTTAGTGACGAAAAAATACATAAAAACTGTTTTTGGGTTTAAATTCGAAAAGTTTCCACTTGGGTGGCCGGGCTGTCTCGTCAGATGACAGGTATGGTGCTGACAGAATCACTTTCGGAAAATTTCAGTCTCACATTTAGTATTTACAACAAGATCTCAAAACTACAGTGAATCAGAAGCCGAACAGATACACCTAGACGACACAAAAGCATTGACAGTGATAAACTACGGTACAGTACCCCTATCCCGGATTTCTGTCTCTTTGCAAGTACAGTAACCTCTATCCTGGATTTATAGTCTCTAAAACTATAATGCCTTTATTCTGGATTTCTGCCTCTAGAGGCTTCATTATCATTTATTAAAAAATACTTTTATCCTGGATTTTTGTTTCCTGAGGCTACAGTACCCTCTATGCTGAATCACTCACCAACAATCCATTTTCCCATATCATTCAACGCATTTTCCAACGCAACAGACTGCTCATAAGCCAAATGTAACTGCTTCTACCGACCGACGACCAACTCTTTCACCTTCCTTCACCCCGTTTTCATCTTCCAATGCGTTTTGGCGAGCCACGTGTCGCCCTCCTGCATCTCCTCCTCAAATATCTCTCCGTTGCTGTCAAATGCGCTTTCAACGGCTGTGAAGTCATCTCGGCGTTCTGTTTAAGCATTTTAAACTCATTCAACTGGAATTCCGCAGTCACCGGCAATCCTTCACTGGGTTTCGTGGATTGCACTGCCGCTTCCGTCTCCTCCTATCATCCCTTCCACATATCCGCTTCTCCACCCACATTTTCAGCCGCTTTCTTCGATATCTCAATTTCAGAGACCAACGATGCGAGCAACTTCTAAACCTCCTCATACTTGACCTTCACTTTGCCCTGTTTTCCAGAAATATCGTCATCCCGTGATGTCCAAATGTATTGTTGTTGTTTACCGTATCCACACTGTGTTGATGAGCGTGAACGTCGTCACTCAATACGACAAGTTTGAACTGAGCAATTTCGATATCTCGTAGATTCATCGCAAGCAATGAGCTGAGCAATCGCATCCACCAGGTTCCTCGTTTGGAGCATCGAAGTCTCCAATTTGCGATCTCTTCCAGCAAGTGCCGCATTCAAACAAGTCCATCTTCCGTTCAACTTGGCTACCGGTTGTCTCATGGTAGCTGCCAAATGAGGCGGGGCGTCGGCGGCCTCAGCCGTACCCAATCATTTCATGAGTGACTGAAGATTTCGTTTCATTTCGTTTGCCACCTGGAAATGAGTTTTTTCTTTTTGTCTAAAATTTGATGAATTTCATACTAAAAAATCCGTGAAAATCGGAATAAAGGAAGTTTTAAACAAGTCAAAGATACGCCAGACTTGCTAAAATAAAAAGCTAGCTCATTAAAAACGCGTCACCCTGTGATCATAAAAAATGTGTTTTTCGAGTCTGGCGCACCTTTGGTGCGTTTTCAATTATCTTAATCAACCTGAAAATGACTGTACATTTCCAGATACAGCAACTACAGTAATCTTAAAATCAGCATCTGGCGTGCCTTTGTCTTTGTTTGTTTGTTTGAGTCAAAAAATTAATTTGTGGTCCGAAATTCCAGATTTCGAGTCAAAATTCGAAAATGACATTAATTTTAAGCAGAGAAGCTTGAATTTTCCACCGAAATTCAACAAAATATACTCAAATTCACTATTTTTGATCCGAATTTCAGCTTTTTATCATGTAAAAATTCTCACATGCGCCATAATCTGCATCTGATCGACCAACTGTCCGGGATGCACTGTGGCCGGTTCCATCAACTCCAATCGATCCCTCAAATCATCGACAGTTTTCGGACACAAGTAGAGTTTACTCCAAAAGTGTTTTGCCTTCTCAAACACGTCTTCATGTAGGACACCCCTGTTGAGGGCCTCTCGTTCGATCTCCTTTCACAACTTATCCAACAGATTCAACATGTTTTCCACGTCTCCAAGAGTTTCTTCTGGCGCCGTCTGCTTCAGCGCATCGTATGCATTCTGCCTATCTCTCCCACTCTCCACTATCGATGGATTCTCGGCGAGTCTCGACTCGAGCAAACTCGGATCCGTCGATTTTAACCTGGCGCTTTGCTAATTTGCCACTAATGTCTCTTCAGCCGCTCTTCGAATTCAATTGTCGCTCGTATCATGTTGTCAATAGCATGTTTACGAGCTCGCACCGCCTCCCGAACCACCTTGTATCCTTGTCTAAGTTCTACACCTACCGAATCCAATAACGGCGACTGATTCTCCGTAAGAATCTTTTCCAGAGCATCCACATCAAACTTGAAATCCTTAATAATCGGTCAATACGCGACCACCGATCTCGACAACTTCTCATTAAGATCGTGAATCGCTCTGAGCTCCGCAGCCGGTGTCCCAGTCACCACCGCCGCCACTCCCTTAAATTCTCCAACCATCTGATCCAACCACTTGTTCAAATCATCAAACTGAGCCGTAAGTTGCTCCCAGTGCTCTTTCGAGTGTCATTCGATCTGCCACAGGGACATCAGCTCCTCCACCAATACTCTCTCCTCGTCTACCGTTTTTTAAGATCTTGTCGTTTGCCTCGTTTCCTTCGGTGAGCCAACCGATCCCCGGACGGGAGTGAAACCATCTTTCGAGGCGATTCACTTTCTTTATTTTGAGGCGGGCTGTGTGCTTGAGCTTGCTGAGCATTTCTTCTGGGTCCACAGAATCGATGGAGTCCCTGAAAGCAGAAAAATTAATGAATTGGCCAATAAATAATGTATTTACTAAAAAAATTCAAAAATTTGCTTAAAACTCACCTTTCCCAACTGTGACGTGGCAAAAACGTTGATGACGTTGATTGAAAAACTCTCCGAGCATCCGAGTTGAGAGAGACCATCGCCATGACCGCCGGGTTAAAGAAATAATTCAACTCCATGCCTGAAACTTGGAAAACATTTATATTTGAAGTTTTCATGCGAAAATGCTAATACTATTACGACTCCAATCACATTTCGATTTGAAAAATGATAAAAACTACCATTTTAAAATAAATTTCATATTTTTTTTGCTCAGAAAAGTCGAGAAACTCCAAAGTTAGAAGAAAAATAGCAAGAGGCGTTCGAAAAATCGGTGGATGACAATTGGAGTGTACACAAACACCGCCGTTACACACACACTGCGGACTATGCATTTTATTTGACGCGCAACCTGTTACTCATTTTCAGACTATGATTTCAGCGGGAATATTCCATTTTTTGCCGATTTGCAGATGAAAAATAAATGAGAATAAATTCTTAAATTAAATATTAATGGGGAACTCGGAAATAAAAAGATTTTGAATAAAATTTCCTGTAATTGTCAAAGGCAAGTTAGTTTAGGTTTTTTGAACAGAAAATGACAAAAATATGCAATTAACGGTTGCGGAAACACTTTGGTTGATTTTGATGATTATTCGCGATAGAAAAGGAATCGATCACTTAACCAGAAACTGGCAAACTATTCTATCAGTGTTTTTTCCGATCAATTAAATTTTTAAATACGTTCACTCAGTTCTGGCTCAAAAAGAGTCAACTCGGAATGTTTCGAAAACAAAACCGGATTTTTTATTTGAAGGTACATTGATCCTGGCATTAGCTTCAAAACTTTCTCAATCAAGGCTGACAGGATTATTTTCTGAATGTAAGTATTTTTTCTTACTATTTACAATAAACAGTGAAAACTAAAGTGATTCGAAGCCGAGCCTATAGACCGAAACGATATGTGATCAGCGACGGTGATAGTCATGGTCAATTTGTTCAAAATCGAATGGATTTTGTTATTGTCTGGTTTATATTTATGCAGAGATGCATTTCGGCTTTGGTTTTAGAAAAAAATTTCTCGTTTCCTAGAAAATGGTATTAGGGCTTTTTGGGTTTCATTGGTATTCTGATATTTGAAGTGGCACTGTTCAAGCTTCAATTTTAGGAAAAATGTGGATGGAAACATATTTGTTCAAAATATGGAGATGAACTTTTTAGCAAAAAAGGGAAATACTTACTGTAGATGATTAATCCGATAAAAAAACTACTTTGTCTCAATGATGAATCTGATTATCATCTAGCGATATGTCATGAGCTTTCACTGCACTTGCCTGATTTCTTCTGACTGAAACAGTGGAGACGATAGCGAAGCATGTCGATTGATTGGTTGGAAAGCGACTATAGTTGACGAGGAGAGGATTGCTTCTATTCCAACCCGGTTGTTTGCCACATCGAATGAGGAGCAGCTTTTATTGGAATCATCATTTTTGTAGTTCTTTGCCGGCTTGAACAACACCATCAAATGCTTCTCGTTCATCTCGCCGCATTTTGTGTAGTTATCCACATTCACTGTGTCCATCGCCGACAGATTGTGGAGATTTAGAAAAAATAATTTCTGCTCGAAATCCCGTGTTCGGTTAGCGAGGGAATGAAATAGTTGTGACGGTTGAAGTCAATGCCTGAAATGAAGGATAAATGAGAAATTAAGAGTGACTTATTGTAGTCTTTAAAACTACAGTACCCCTATCCTGGATCACTCACCAACAATCCACTTTTCCAATATCATTCAACACATTCTCCAACGCTTCCTGCTCATAAGCCAACTCTAACTTCTTCTCCCGATCGACGAGTCTATTTTTCACCTTGCTCCATTTCTTTTCTATCAATCCATGCGTTTTGGCGAGCCACGTTTCGCTCTTCTGCGTTTCCGTCTCTCTCAAATATCTCATTCCGCAGTCTCCGGCAGTCTTCCAGTATGTTTTGTGGATTGCAGTGCCTCCTCCGTCTCCTCCATAAGCTCTGCTACTTCCCCACCCACATTTTCAGTTTCTTTCTTCAATATCTCAATTTCAAAAGCTAACGATGCGAGCAACTTTTGAATCTCCGCCATTTTCACATTTGGTGAATATAACTCTTCAATTTGTGCTCTCTTTCAGCAAGTGCCGCATTCAGGCGAGTCCAACTTCGGTTTAACTCGGTTCCCGCTTGTTTTACGGTAGCTCCCTAATAGGGCGGGGCGTTGGCAGCAAGTTGGAGAGCTGTCACGAAGACTTTTTCATTTGCAACTCCTCGTTCGACCACTTCGTTTTGGAATCTAAAAAATGAATGTAAGTCTGTGTGTCTGTTTCATCGGATGTCCGTCCCTAGATTCAGACTCCGCTCAGTTCAACAAATCCGTCAAAATCACTGTCTTGGGTACGCCCACTGTATACAAGTGTTCTCTGAAAATCAGTTCTAAAAGGTGGCGTGGCAATTGACCATAGACGCCGCTCTTTTTCAGGTTTCGAAACCCCCTTTCTCTGTGAAATCAGGATCCGCCCACGTTTTTTAGCCAGCAGCCTAACTGTCTGTCTGTCTGTCTGTTATTCTAATAGTCCGAATCAGAGCTGTGCGGAATTCCTTCCTTCTTCCTTCCTTCTTCCTTCTTCCGGGCTTTTTTCACTTTTTTATTCCTTCTTCCTTCTTCCCTTTTGAAAAATTTACTTCCTTCTTCCTTCTTCCTTCTTCCCTTTTGAGAAGTTTACTTCCTTCTTCCTTCTCCCTTCTTCCCTTTTGAAAAGTTTACTAAAATTTTGTAATTTTCGACGGAATTTTGGCGGAATTTTGGGGGTTTTTGACGGAATTTTGTATGAAACAACATCAAAATTCGTTTTCAGAGATGACTAGAAAAAAGTTTCCTCAAATTTGTCATTTTCAAAATTAACTTCCGATTTCCCCGTTCGGAACCCAACTTCTTTCTTCCTTCCTTCTTCCTTCCTTCTTCCTTCCTTCTTCCTTCTTCCGGGCTTTTTTCACTTTTTTATTCCTTCTTCCTTCTTCCCTTTTGAAAAATTTACTTCCTTCTTCCTTCTTCCTTCTTCCTTTTTGAAAATTTCAGTTCCTTCTTCCTTCTTCCTTCTTCCTTTTCAAAAAATTTTACTTCCGCACAGCTCTGGTCCGAATGTCCGCCAACTATCTATCTGTCAATATGTTTGTCCAGATGTCCAATCATCCTAGATGTCTATCTATCTGTCTAAATATCCGGATGTCCGTCTGTACATCCAGATGTCCTTCCTTTACCTATGAAACTCATCCAACAAGTGTCCAATCTCGTTCATCTGTTTCGCGTTGTTCGACAGGTACCATCTTCAGAAAACGTTTCTCAGCCGTATCCAACCACTTCGTGAGTGATTGAAGCCGCGTATGTTAGTTACTTGACTCGATAGCCTTTATGTCGTCTGGAACGTAGCCAGCAAGTTGTTGCTCGTCTATATTAAGTGCTTCGATTCGAGGACGTGGTCGTTCCATTTAGTATGCTACCTGGAAATGAGTTTTTAGCTTTTTTCAGGTATGTGTTTCCAGATTCGGTAATTACAGTGATATAGAGAGCAGCATTTGGCGTGCTTTTGACGCGTTTGTGCCATCCATGGTGAAATTTAGATGGATTTTGGTTCAAGTCACAAAATTAATTTAGCGTCAAAAATTCTAGATTTTGAGTCGAAATTCTGCTTTTTGAACATTTTTGGCCAAAACGTCAAAAAATCAGTTTTGTGTCTAAATTGCAATATTTTCGATAATTTTCAGCCAAATATTAGGTTGGCAAGAAAGTTTTTGACCATAACTCGAGTTATTCGTACTCAGATAGAAAACGTGCCCAATGGCATATGTAGTAACTATCTTAATACACAACAGTCTGCTGTTTACTGGGTACGTTCCCAATACCCTCCGGTCAAAACTCCGGCTGTTTCAAGCCAAAATAAACTTTGTCCGTTAGCATTCAAAACAAATCATGGTCAAAAACTTTCTTGCCAACCTAATAGCTTGAATTTTCCGCCAAAATTCACAAAAAAGGCTCGCATTCACTATTTTTTGTCTAATTTTCAGTTTTTTAGCTCGCAAAACTATGGTTTTCCGTCAAAATTTCATTTTTTTGAACCATAAAGTTCAAAACTCATTTTTACCGTGAATAGGTCTAAATTTCGAAATTTCTGACCATTTTCAGCTGAATAGCTCAAATTTTTAGCAGAAATTCAACAATATGGTCTTGAGTTCACTGTTTTAGGTCCGATGTTCAGCGTTTTAGCTCGAAATTCGCAAAAGTTTAATCCGTTTCTCACCTGGGCCATTACCTGCTGCTGATCCTCTAACTGTTTGAGATTCCCTGTGGCCGATTCGACTAATTCTAATCGATTCCTCATATCGTCGACAGCTTTCATACACGAGTCGAGTACACTCCAGAAGTGCTTAGCCTTCTCAAGCCGGTCTTCCACAACTTATTCAACCAATTCAACTCATTCTCCACGTCTCCATAAGTTTCTTCTGGCGCCGTCGCGAGCAACTTTTTCCTGTGTGCTTCAACGCATCGAACGCATTCTGCTCATTTCTTATACTATCCACTATCGATCGACTCTCGGCTAGTCTCGAACCGAGCACACTTGGTATTTCTCTCGTGCTCCGATATTCCCTCGTGCTCAGTCAACCTGTCGGTGGCGCCTTGCAGATTTGCCACCAACGCCTCCAGCCGCTCTCAGAATCCGATTGTCGCTACCATCATGTTCTCAATCGCGTTTCCACGAACTCGCACCGCTTCCCAAACTCCTGGTACAAGTTTTCTAGCTACCGATTCCAACAACGGCGACTGAGCCACCTCGAGAATCTTATCCAGAGCACCCACACCTGACTTGAATCCATCTATAATTGGTCGATACGCGGCCACCGATCTTCCCAACTCCTCATTATGATTCTGAGCTTCGCAGCCGGTGTCGCAGTCATCTCCGACGCCGCTCCCTGAAGTTCTCCATCGATCTCATCCAACCACTTGCTCTTTGAGCGCCAGTGCTTTTTCGAGTATCTCCATTCGATCTGCAAACAAGATTGCACTTTGTTGGCGCCTAATCAACGATGGCAACACTCCTACCAGAATCGGCTTTCTTGCCGCACTAAACCACTCAATCAGATACTATAGATAGCCGAATACAGCTCTCGATTGTTTCGACGTCATCTCAATCCGTTCAGCTCGGTGAGCAACTCTATCCGCCACCGAGTTCACCAACTTATTCCTCGCTACAGTTTTGACAAACACCTCGTCAGCCTTGTCGGCAGAACAGAGCGCTTGAAAATGTGTGGAGAGTACGGTAAGATTGTCTTCTCCCAGACGAATCTACTGCGAGATGTCGTCTTCCAATAGAAATATCAACTCAGCTTGCGTATCCGGATCTTTTTCGTCTGCAGGTCTCTATCCATATCCTTCAGTACTTGCACAAAATTGTCAAATCCATCAGGAAACACTTTAGAAAGCTATTTTCTCATCCACCAACGTCATCAAATCCGCATTTCAAAACTTCAAATCATCCAATTTCTTCTGAGCAATCGACGCCTCTTCAGGTTCCTTTTTAATCGCCAGCGGTTTTCCTACTTCAAAAATATTTGTCACTTGTTCACTAATCACAATTGCGTCCTCCACAGACACCAGCGATGGCAACATCGGCGCCAACTCCAGAATCGCGCCCCAATCATCCGATTTAGGAGCGTGCTTCATTTGCAACGCCTCCGAGCATCTCCTGAGCCTTGTCCACCGTAACCGGAACCTTCGCAAGAGAACTAATGATCAAGCGGCAGCGTGGATTCCTGAAGAAGTTCCACCAAATCCGCGGCGTCTAGAATTTCTGGTTTCGGTCCGCCGCCAAGTTCAGGAGTTCCTTATAGCGACGATCGATCTGTTAATTCTTATTGAGCAACACTGGTCTCTTGTCATCCGATCCGTCGGCTCCTCCCCTCGCGATCTTCTTCTCAATCATCGTTTTATAACCATCGGCAATCGATTTCTTGTCCTCAATATGCTTCATCGACACTTTATTCGCATGTAATTGAGCCTTGGCAACCTTCGCATCTGCAGACGGTTTCTTCTGATTCTCCATCATCTCCTCAGTCTCATCCAGCCGATTCAAAAGAGCTTAATACGCGTGTTCAACCTTCCCCTGTTGCTGAACGTCGTCATCCACTGTCATCTTCTTATCCAAAATCTTTTCGACGACGTCAGAGTAGGCGTCGCCGACTCTCTTCAACAACGAATCTAACTTTCTCGCATCCGCATCCGATCCAACCGTTTTTATCATCAATTCAAAGTCCGAATTGGACTAGTCCAATTTCTCGCCGAACTTTATTGATTCTGCCTCGGTTCCGATGAGTTTTGTCTCACTTTGAGTCAAACGATTTCCGGCACGAGCGGCAAGCTGGAAAGTATAAAAATTCGTTATATTTCAGCATCAAAATATCTAGACTTTTCACTTTTTCACATAAGTTTTCACTGAAAAAATTTCCACAATTGTCATTTTTGACCACTTTTTCTGAATTTCTGATCAATTTTAGCCATTTTTGCTTCTTTTTCGTGCCCTACCTGATCAGACGACTTCTCAATCATCTTGTTTAACTCGTCCCTCGACTGGGCCGCAAATTTCGCCTACTTCTGTATCTGTTCATTGTGCTCTTTTACTCGTCTTCATGAATTGAGAATTCTCGCTTGTCAACCTTCTCCTTCACGTCTTTTCATCTCGACTCCACAACTCTCATCCAATTTCTAAGGAGTGGTTTGACCAACGGTTGCACTTTGTCAGAATCTCCACTCTTCTCAAGGCATTTGTTGTCTTCCAGTCACTCTTCAGTTTTTGCTCTTTGACGGCAAGCCAATTAAACAGAGAGAGGTTTTTGAGTCGAATTCCTCCGTCGGTTGTTCGGCTTTCTGGAAAAATAAGTTTCTGAGCAAAAACTAAATACTGTAGCTGCAGGGAATCCCCTAGAAGGTGAATTGTTAGACAAAAATAGTCTTTTCCTTCAAAAAGGTTATAACTTTTGAGATAAAGTTGAGTGCTACAGTATCCTAGATGTTAGATACGTAAATTCTGGACTATAGTAACCGTACAGAACCATACAAAACAATTTCTACAGTTTGCTACCGTAATCCTACAGGCTCACAGTAATCCACAAGTTTTTTGAATCCGAAGGATTCATGGAGTACAGTAACCTAATCCTAGGCTACTGTAGTTTTACAATACTGTAATCCACGATCTGAAGTACCTTACAGTCTCAATAAGAAACTGTCATTCTACAGGATCGCTATCTCATCCAAAATTCTTCCAACCCTGGATTCAATGTGCCGTAATCTTTCCAAAGTTCAAAAAATGCAATTTTGTGACAATAGACACAGGATTGCTATCTTTTCTAAAACATTCTGAATCTAGGATCGAAATGACTACCGTATCCAAATCCTAGGATCCTTGATCTAATTTCTATACCGTAACCCCACCACTTTTGCCTCGATTCCTGGCGGCTTCCTCCACTTTCTGCCACATCTTCACAAGTCGATCCTTCGCCTGCGCTATTGAATCCTTCCCATCGACACCGGAAGCCAACAAGCCACCGTCTTTTCGCCTTTGTCTTTTGTCTTTCTCTCGGCCACCCGTCTCGTCTCCTCATCCACCAACTGTCTTACTCCGTCGATATATCCGAATACCGATTGATGCTCCGTCTGCTCGTATCTCTGCTACTCCACATCCACCTACGTCTCCAAATCGTTTATCAACTCCTGGAAGATTCCGCCCTCGAGCTCCGCTTGCTCCGCCTCCTAGAGTCTATCCCTCAACTTCTCTATTATCTCATTCCAGTTCTTGCTGATGATCTCATTGCCTATCGCAATCTGCTTGTATCCCGATTGTGTCGCCTGTTCCGCCAATCCGATACCTCGTTTTTTGGTCACATCGAACAGTGTCTGCTTGCAGGTCACATCTCATTGTGCCTCTTTTACCTCCTCTAGTTTTGTCTTGAGCTTGCCCAACGAACTTGTTATTCCTCCGGGAGATTCTTCCGGGCACGTCGCCAATGAAACATTCCAACTCGTGGAACCGATTTTGCCACGCCGCCACTTTGTCTCGCGTCGTTGGCCGTAGATTTGCACGTTCGGCACTTCGTCCGGTGGTCTTCTCGGAGCGATGTTTGAGTGAAACGAGATGATTTTCGATTGGAATCGCGTCCTTTTTCTCATAATAATGTTTCCTTCGGATTTCTGGCGCTTGATGTTGTGTCATTGAAGTCTTTCTTCCAGCTACTTTGTCCATCCATAATTCATGATCAGACGGTGGCTTTTCAATGAGTTTTGGAAGACGTTGGATTGGTGGGAGGTCTGTCAGTTTTCGTTCGGCGTCTGCAAAAAACTATTTTTAAAATTGAGACATTTTTATAGAAAAAATTGGGGACAGCGTCATGAATTCTATATATTGTCACCAAAAATGATAGGTGTTTGCTGATAGAGAGGTACTGTAATCTAGTATGAAAGCAAAGTTACAGTAGTATGAGGAACAGAAGGGTAGAAGGGTTAACTGTAACTCTAGCTGCAAACACACCGTCAATTTGAAGGCGCATAGAATTTGTTCAGGTCGGGTCTCGCTGTTGTAAACATGCAAAACCGTAGTAAAATACGGCATGTCATTCATTTCACATACGAGACCCGATATGAACAAATTCTATGCGTCTTTAAATTGACGGTGTGTTCGCGAACCAATAATATAATAAAAATTAGAATTACAGTAATTCCTACTACCATACACACTGACCTGCATGCTGACCATTTCCCCTCCACAGGCTGGTTCGGTTCCACGACGACAAGGAATGCACCCGGAAATCGTTTTGAGCGATGGTTGAGTGTCGACATTCACTTGGAGAGCCAGCAACCAAATTCTGGATCGAAGTGATGTCATTCGCCAATTATTTCGGCCAGACCCGTCCACTTGTGGTTGCGGAGCATTTCAGTCTGGATGACCGGATCCACAGCATTGACGGAGACACTCTGAAAGCAAAAAATTAACAGAATCGTGCAAAAATTTCAATTTTTCTGTAAGAAACTTCGAAATTTTGCTCAAAACTCACTGTTCCCGACTGTGGCATTGCGAAAACGTCGATAACGTTGACAGTGTAGTCGCCGACGAACTCGCCCATCAGCGGATTCACCACTTCCTCGGTATTTTTGTTTTTGCGTGTTTTTCCATCTTCAAGAAGGCCAGCGACAATATTTACAAGATTTGCGAAATGTCCACTTACTCAAAATCCTTAGAATCCGCGCCTTATTGATCGAGATCACCGTCGACACCGTTGAATTGAAGAAATTATTAAATTCCTCTCTAAAAATTGAAGAAAATTTATTTTAAGTTTTCATGCAAAAATCGATAAAATCACGATTCCAACCTAATCACAAGAGGGAAAACAATGAAACTTATCTTATGTAGATGAATTTTATTGTTTTTTGCTCAAATAGTCAAAACACTCAAAAATTAGATTAAAAAATAGCGGGTTACGTTTGAAACCTCGGAGAAGGGCATGTGGTGTACGCAGACAAACTTTTTTTTTCGAATTTTCATGCAAAAAGCGATGAATTCCCAATTCCAACCACATTACGACACGAAAACCGATAAAAATTATCATTTTTTAGATCAATTTTAACATTTTTCGCTGAAAATAGTCAAAAAACTCTAAATTCGATGAGAAATAGCGGGCGACGTTCGAAAAATCGGAGGATGGCAATTGGTACGCAAACACCGCGACGCGCACGTACTTTGCATTTTATTTGACGCGCAAAGTTTACACGCGTTTTCAGATGAAGATTTCAGCCGGATTGGTCTTTTTTTTCCAGATTTGCCAAGGAAAAAATGTTGTAAACAAAAACTAATATTTTAAAATCAGTGAGGAACTATGAAAGAAAAAAACTTCAACAGAAAATCAGCATTACTTAAAATCGAGAATGTAAAGGTGTATCAAACCGTCAAAAACTGTGTTACGTGAACACAAGCTATTTCAGAATCTTACCACTCAATTTTTCTCTTCCGAACAAGTCAAAAAACATACGGAGGCAGCTTCTTTTATAAAAAAAAGATTCTTTTAGTTTGATCTAGTACATTGATCCCGGTAGTGGCTTCGTAAAACTTTTCTTAATGATTGCTGATCATAATAGTCACTGGCCGGGCTGGGCTAATTTTGAAATTTCCACCGGACCGGCCCGGGTGAAGCGAGTTTTCACGGAAACATGTTTTTTCAAGCAGGAATTCAAAAAAAGGATTTTGGAACATTTTAAGCAATAGCAGGTAAACATCATTCAATTTTATTTATTTCTTGGAGTAAAGATTGCCACTGACACAATACAAAATCACTAACACAATACAAAATGATAACATTTGAAAATCCGGTATTGCTGTAGAAATCGGGATTTTGAAAAACAGGTGTTGCTGTAGACATCGGGCGACGGGAAGACTACGAAACCTGAAAAATGTTCGTTCTGATACATGTACATCAACAATTTTCCAAGTGAACATCATACAGAAAACGGTTTGTTTCTATTTCAAACTTATAAGTTATCAACTAACATGTTCCAGTTTTTTGTTAGATATAAAAAATTTAGTGTTGAAAAAGAACAAGAAAATTGTTTTTGGCGGTTAAAATTCATAAATTACTATTAGAAATTAGGGGATTTAGAAGTTAAGATCGTTTGCCTACATCGCCAAGCCAATCGACGTTAACAACGTTTCAAAAAGTAGTTATCTGAATTTTAATCGGATGAAAAAACTGTTATTTCATATCTCAAGTTATTATTTATTGTGACTAAATTGACCTTGCAGACTTGTCAACCATTGAAACAGGTTCTTCTCCACTCACATATATGTCCTCACACTTATCGAAGCAGCTAAAGGAGCTCTTCCACTTCCACTATTTGAATTCAGAAAATTCAATCAAGAAGAAAATGACGTCACTTTTGGCATCTTCTGATTCTTCATCTTCACCCTTTTTGGCTTCATTTTATCCTTCTTCCCAAATGTTACTCCTGTCTGGTTCCACAGCTCCAAAAAGACAGAAGACGTGCGGCATTTGTTCAGAGGCCACCATCAGGATGAACATGATCAGGAGGGAATCAATTCTGAGAGACAGTTTTTTCAATCTGAAAATTTCAGATGGAAATAGTAATTTATGAAAGAAAAGTTCAATTATTTTTAGTTTCTAACATTTTCCAAAAACAGTAATCTAGAATAGTTCATTGGTTTGTCTAAATTTTTTCGTTCAACTTACCTCGTTTTGTATTGAAACTGACGACAACCCATTCTTCACTCGGAATGAAGTTGTCCATCTTTACTAATAATATTCAGCAGATCTGTCCGTCTGTCCGTTTGTTGCCGACTCTAGCGTTTGGAAACCAGGAATTGCTGTAGACATCGGGCGACGAGAAGACAACGAAACCTGAAAAATGTTCGTTCTGATATAATTTCTTGTTTTGATATATACACATCAAACATTTTTTGAGTGAACATATATAAGCTAGAAATTCAAATCAGATTTTCGATTTTCAAAGCGAATTTGGCATATCCAATGCAATTTTTGCAGTAGTTGAAACAAAAACTAAGGGTTTGGAATGATAGAGACGAAAATGTTGCTTCTAATACAAAACTTTGATCTGTGAGCAACAGAAAATCGGTTTCAAATTAAAATTTGCCAGTTTTCAAATGGATTGCGGTGCGATGAGAATCAACATTTGAGTGATTGAGACAATAAAGCAGAGAAGACAAGATCTGGCTTTTGAATGAAGAAAAACTCGTTTTTGCTCCGAAATTGCGAAAATAAGTTGACAGACTCAATTATTTGAGACTTACTTGCAAAATGAAAAGATTTTATACCTCAAAATATCAATTTTAAGCCTCCAAACAATCTCCCTTTACAAAGCTTTCAAATTTTCCAGCTGAAAACAGGATTATCATACAAACCTGTATTTTGAGCTTTTGCAGCTGCGGATTAATAGTCCGGAAAGCTGACTTTTTTTTTCTTTAAACACTTGATCCGTCTACTACGACGGTGACTGCATCATCAGTGTGTGTTTGGAGTTTATCTTCAATCGGAGAACCAGCAACCGAATCGTGGATGGTAGTGATATCTTCCAACAACCATTTCGGTCATCTGGAGCACGCCGAGCATCTTGGCCTGAATAACCGGATTCACAGGTTTGACGGAGACTTCCTGAAAGCAAAAAAAATTACAACATCATTCAATAATTCTCAATTTTAGGCAAAAACTTCAAATTTCCCTCAAAACTCACCTTCCCGGCCGTATTCTTCATCAGCAATGGGTCGTTCTGGATTCATTTCTTGTTTTTGTTTGCTAATTCCTGATCCGCCATGTTTTTTTCATCATTCAACGCCTTCGAGAAGTGCTTCGAACGATTGCCGTGTATTGACAATCAATCGAGGATCATGAATCCGAATCCTTGATACCAGTGATACCATAAGACGATCTTTTTGGGTAGACCCAACTAAATGAACATTTCGACCATTTTCGCCCGGAAGACCGAGTCCACAGCGGCGACGAAGACTTCCTGAAAACAAAAAATTCCAAAATTCTCATTTTTAACAAATAATCTTCGAAATTTTCCTCAAAACTCACCGTTCCTGACTGTAGTATTACAAAAACGTCGATTGAAAAACGAAAAACGCGAAAAAATCGTCCTTGTTAGATAAATTTTATTATTTTTTGCTGAAAGAAGTCGAACAACTCTTAAACTTGATGAGAAATAGCGGGTGACGTTCAAAAAATAAAAGGACGTCAATCGGGAAGTATGCAAACACCGCGATGCACACACTGCAGACTTTGCATTTTATTTGACGCGCAACATTTACAGATGTTAATTTCAGCCGGAATGTTCTAGTTTTTGCAAATAAGGAGAAAAAAAAACTATTGAAAAAAACTCTCAAAGTTTAAAATCACTGGGGAACTCTGAAAGATCAATCATTTTAACCAAAATCAGTATAATTGTCAAAAGTCAGATATTTTCAGCTTTTTGGTCAAAAAATGGCAAAAAGATGCAAACATCTGTTCTGGCAATGAGAGAGAAACGTTATTCACTATATTGACTACATTTTTGAGCTGAAAACATCATTTTCCAGTTGAAAACCTACAAATATCGGTAGAAAACTGTCTCTCAAACGGCAACCCTTTGAAGAACACTGTGGATCCCTTCGATGACTATTTGTGACAGACATAAATCAATGTTCCGAAAACTGAAAAATAGGGATTTTGTAGCTCGGTGATTCACAAATGTCCTAAAAATTGCAACATATGAAGACTTGCAAAAATCGGTTCACTTGTACGATATCTTAGGAACGGTCCCGCAAAAACTATCCCAAACGCAAAAGTGGTATCCGCATAGAATAACATGGTGGGTATATAAAGATGCATTTTGAAACAGACTGTGACTGTGTCCAAGGAGTCAATTTTTTTGGCTTCACGAAACTGATTTGCAGGAGTTGTTCGGCTTAGGAGCCTACTACTGATCGGAGTGATTTTTGAGGAAGAATATGATGCATAGTGTTTATTAATGAAAAATATTTTGAGTTTAACTGAAACAAAAATATCCAAAACTTCAATTATGTCTTCTCGGACTCTTTTGATGCTCGGCAGAATGATTTGTTTGTTAGTTTCTCGACATTTGAAATTTCTTAATAGAGTAAATACAGTAACCCAAGTTAGAATAAAGCTCCCACCTTCAATATCACTTGTTACATCTAGTTCCAATAGTTTTGTTGAAAGAGCCTTGGTCTCCGCATGGTTATATAAGAACTCGCTATTCTGAAATGAAAATGATTGTGGTTGGACAACCAGACACACAGATCTACCATAATTTGATACAATAAGCACCACGACTTCTTGCTTGACTTCCACATCATCGCATCTCTCAGAATGAACTTGATCTCAATGTCTTCGCGCAGAAAAAATATGGATGAATGGTATTGTCTCGCAATGTGGCAATGTGGTTTGTTTGTTCTATCCTCAGAAGTATTGAAGGAATGTGGCAAGTTTAAACATCCACAAATAGTATTGTAGTGTTCGACATCCACATTTTCCATAGGGCCAATATTTTCCAATTTGAAATCCGCAACTCCAACGGAAGGCACTGTTTCAACAAACTAGTGATTTCTGACAAAACGATCATTGTAACAAGCAAATTCTGAGAACAAAACCAATTTTTAGTTAACTCATTCATGTATTCACGTGAAAATGATAGAGAACTGTCTGTCCCAAGAACATCACTTGCTGGCTGTCATGACTAATGAAGCTGATGGGAGGGCTTCTACCTTTATAGAGAGCGAGAGCTGTCACTTCCACTGAGATATCATTGACCATCTTAAATGAAATCAGTTTATTAAGTAATCAATAATTAGACCTACAGTAATTTCCGCTTTCTTTTTGTCGAATTCTTCCAACACCCGTTCAAACTTTGCAATGTCTATTGTCTGATGGAGAAGACTCTCCTTATGCTCAACTGGCTTCCACATCTTTTTGTGTACTCGGAGGCGCACTGAAAAAACTTTTGGGTCAATCTCGTTAAGTTTTGAAAAAAAAACTGATAGAAAATGTGTTCCCGGGGGGTTATTTTGGAATTAAAATCAGTTGGTATTTACAGATATTTGACATTTTTCTCTGTTTTTTGAACCCCCAAAGGGGGGGGGGGATCCAAGAGGTATTTTGCGCACTGTATGGTTACTCACCTGAACTTCCATTCCGCAGACTGAAATGATCCCATTGCGGCCAACTTTCGGCTCAGTGTCGGAAGTGACGGACATGCAAACAAGTAGCCTATAAAACTAGAAATAGTGTCACAGGCAGTGAAATGGTTTATACTCAGAGTGAGGTTAAAATTTTTTTAGATTTGGTTTTTACAGGTGTTCTCAATTGAAAAAAAGAAGTTTAGGATGTAATGAAACATCATTGAAATCCAATTCTATCTATCTTGAAGATGAGGATTATTCCACCTTTTTATATCATTTTTCTATTCCATGACCTATTTATAATTAGAGCCTACTTTACAATTTTTCCAAATTCACTACATAAATTCAGTTACCACACAAAAAAAACGAAAAAAGAGTCAAAGTTAGTGTCCAAAAACTCAAAAAGCTGGAAAATTGTCAGTAATTCAGTTATTTGTAGACATTTACTAATAAATGTTCTTCTTTTTTTATCTAAAAACTAGCATTTTTTGAAAACTAAGCTTCCGCCTAGAAAACTAATCAGTCCATTTTTTAACTTTAGATTTTGTTAGCCCACACAGCCAAATGATTGCAAAATAGCATGCATTTTGGCTAAATAAACCAAAAATGTATTCAAATATATTAAAAATTTTGAGAAAATTGGTATTTGATTCTAACATTGCGAACTTTTGAGTTTTTTTATTTTATTTCTGTCGACTTACCATTTAGAATTCAAAAAAATCAACAGTTTCCTTTTTTTAACTTTAAAAGTTTGGGGTAGAACAGCATCCGGTCGCCGCTCAAGAGGGAAGGGTACGGGAGATTACATGATAAAATGATGTTTGAGTGAGTCACAGCCTCTCCTCGATTGTATACGCTCTGAAAGGCGTTCTTTTGCTGCCACGCGAAAAGTAAACAAAGAACAATAAAATATTTTGAACGCTAGAAAAAAGAGATTTTTAAAAAATGGTGGAAGCTAGTGGGCATGTAAATAGAAAACAAGTGTTATTAACCAAGACTAATATAAATCTAACATGGAATGTACTTTGACTGCCCCCCCTAAAGTACCGATTTTTTTTGCTCATTCGATGAGTTTTCTCAAAACAAAATGACCCATAATGGGTTTTCCTGTGACGTGACCTGGTTTTTGAAAAATTGAGATTTTTCGAAAAATGAGATTTTTCGGAATTTTTATTTATCATTTTTTTTGAGTATTTTCCCGGTTTGTACAGAAAATGAGATTTACACATAGTTGTAGTAAATTTTATGTAGTTTTCGACAAAAATATAAGACTTACAAAAAAATAATTTTTTGGTCTCAAAAAAGGTAAAAATGTGACACCCTCCAAAAAAAAATTTTTTTCGAGCGGGGCAGAGGTGACATATATGTGGTAAAAAAGTACAACTTATCTGGATCATTTTTCTGTATAGCACTATAGTCGTTCCCTGGCAAAAATTGAGGAAAAAGTTGCTCTGAAAATTTTCATTGTTCGAAAAAATGTGATATGTCGGAAATGAGTTTGAATTTCTAACATTGACCAAGTTCCTAATAAGATTTGATAAGAATAGAGAATTTCAGATTATGTTCCACCATTTTCGTAAAAAAAATGTACATCTCTGTTGACTTCACTTGTCATAACACTCGTTTAAATTCTGCAAGTTTTCTCATATGGTATGAGTTCAATTGGTCATAACTCCTCTAAAACCAAAGCAAACTTGCTCAAAAACACAGAACAACCTAAAAATGAATCGTTCTTTTCAAAACATTACATTTGGGCTGTTTTTAGAAAAATAATTTTTTTCGATTTTTGATAAGGGGGGACCACATGAAATTTTTTCCAGAAACTGAAAAAAAATTTTTTTGAAAAAAGTAAAATTGATTGTTTTTAGCATGTCTCTTAGATTAAAAAACCAGTTTTGAGTTGTTTTTCAAAAAAAATTTTTCAGTTTCTGGAAAAAATTTCATGTGGTCCCCCCTTATCAAAAATCGAAAAAAATTATTTTTCTAAAAACAGCCCAAATGTAATGTTTTGAAAAGAACGATTTATTTTTAGGTTGTTCTGTGTTTTTGAGCAAGTTTGCTTTGGTTTTAGAGGAGTTATGACCAATTGAACTCATACCATATGAGAAAACTTGCAGAATTTGAACGAGTGTTATGACAAGTGAAGTCAACAGAGATGTACATTTTTTACGAAAATGGTGGAACATAATCTGAAATTCTCTATTCTTATCAAATCTTATTAGGAACTTGGTCAATGTTAGAAATTCAAACTCATTTCCGACATATCACATTTTTTCGAAAAATGAAAATTTTCAGAGCAACTTTTTCCTCAATTTTTGCCAGGGAACGACTATAGTGCTGTACAGAAAAATGATCCAGATAAGTTGTACTTTTTACCACATATATGTCACCTCTGCCCCGCTCGAAAAAAAAAAATTTTTTTTGGAGGGTGTCACATTTTTACCTTTTTTGGGACCAAAAAATTATTTTTTTGTAAGTCTTATATTTTTGTCGAAAACTACATAAAATTTACTACAACTATGTGTAAATCTCATTTTCTGTACAAACCGGGAAAATACTCAAAAAAAATGATAAATAAAAATTCCGAAAAATCTCATTTTTCGAAAAATCTCAATTTTTCAAAAACCAGGTCACGTCACAGGAAAACCCATTATGGGTCATTTTGTCTTGGGAAAACTCATCGAATGAGCAAAAAAAATCGGTACTTTAGGGGGGGCAGTCAAAGTACATTCCATGTAAATTAAGTCCTGGAAAAAAATGAACAAACACTATTCTGTGCTGGTGAACATAGCTTGAATATAATCAGATTCGTGGAAGAATTGTTTCATAACGATGCACTCTTAAAGTTGATCATTTTCAACTGAAAAATGCAAAATATGATACTTTTTGGCCGGTACTGTATACATATTTATAATAAAAATAACAAAATTCTCAAAAGGTAAAGTGCATACAATTTGAGAGTTCTACTTTTATTGTATTCTTATGAATATTATAAAAGATCTCCATTATTATTCTCATCCTGAAAAGTAGAGACAGTGTAATTTTACTTTGCTAGCCTCTAAATTATTACCAGTGCGTGTCTTCTACGGTCCAGCAAGTAATGTTTTCTGATTTGCGTGGCCAAGCGCAATACCCGATACGACTCTTTCTTCTCTCCTGTTTATTCAGATTCTACAAACATTCTTAAGTGCTAAAAGCGCAGTCGGTGAATCCACTATGCAAATTTTGCATTGTGTATTCATCCTCACCCTCTCTGCATGAGATCGCGCTAAACGGACAAACATCAGATCTGTTGTGAACCCTCAACATGCCCCGCCTACTTATCGGAGAAGTATAAATACTCAAGCCACGTCTGATTTTATTCATTTCCAAGGACTCATCGGTTATGGGTCACTCCAATTTCCCTATTTTTTCTGAATAATTTTTCACAGCAGCTTCGAGTTTACAGTAAGTTTTCCATTTGCACAATGTTAATACATACATTCTAGTCCCAAGATTGTTTGCAGGTTTCTCTTCATGACAGCATTTTGAATAAATTATCATTGTATTCCAGATGAAAGCGGGGAGTTTCTTCCAAAAGTATCTCAAACCACGTTTGAAGATGAAGCATGAAGCATCCAGCACAAAATTAGCGAAAAGGAGTAGCAAAGTCACAGCGACACCGTTTGAGAAAATGATGGAGTCTAAATATGTGCCGACAATGTGAAGAACCCCCCCAACAAATGATCAAGCAATTTTAAGAAAGCGCATGGAATGATATTGCTCAAAATCCAGTAAACACGGAAGTCAAGCTGTTTGACTCCAATAACGGCAATGGCATTTTCAAGTTTCTCAATTCAAAACTACACGAATCGAAAACGATGAATATGTTTGAACCAAAAAACTGGCTAGCTTTTGGAACCACTCTGAGAAGCATTGTAAACCGGAAAGTTTTCAAATGTCATTACAGGGTTGATAACAACTACAATTTCATGCATTTTTAACGTCCTTTTTTCATTTTTTTTCTATAAATAATGGAAAAGACTTTCATGACGATTCTCACTTTGAAAACTAAAAATTATGGTTATTTATTCGCTAGTCTCTACATCATTACCAGCGCATACTTTTTAGAGTCCATCAAGCAATGTTGCAGCCCAATACCCGATGCGATTACTTCTTCTCTTCTATTCGTTTTGATTCTACAAACTTTCTTGAGAGCTAAAAAACCCAACCGGTGAATCCATTATGCAAAGTTTGCATTGTGTATTCTACCTCACCCTCACTGCATGAGATCGCGATATACGGACAAACATCAGACCTGATGAGAGCCTTTCAGTTTTTGTTCCGCAGCGGTTTACCTGTGTTTGTACGTTGCAAAAATAAGATTATTCTGCGTATACTACTTGTTGATTTGGGATTCCATGTGAAAAAGCTTATCCACGTGAAAAGTTTGACAGCTCATAACTCAGCTCGTAGAGACATTTAGCAGATTTTGATTGCAGAAATGGACTCCTCGTGGTCGAAAATACCTAAAACCAAATTTATAGGACGTTTGAAAGTGGCGTCTCCAAAGACGTCTCTTGTAAGTTTTATGCAAGTCGGCTTTTGTCATAAAATTTGATGATTACTGTAGTTTTTGTGGCGGAGTCTCACTTGCTTCAAAACTAGTTATGATTATACTTATATGGAAATCTTTTTTTTTTAATTCCTGCAATAATGGATGGTGAAAATGCTTTGTTACACTTTTTCATTGGGAGTGATTGTAGTACAACAAATATAAAAACTTCAGCGCAATTTAAGACGGAGGTCAAAAACATATAAATGAAAAAGCGTTTAATTCAATAAATGCTTGAGGATGACAAAAAGTATCAATTATTTAATTGACGATTGAGCCACCAGTTCCGCTTTCTCAGTAAATTCCTCTCCCGATTCCGGTACTACTTTGATGATGAAGAAGCATTGTTTATCATTTTCCACCGCATAAACATGAAGCTTTGAAATCGGATTTACCGGGATACAGAAACGTGGATAGTATTTCCTGCCGCTGTAAACATAATTGATTCTAACTGAAGATTTTGGCGTTTCACTTACAAAGAAGTTGTTTCCTCCAAATCATGCCTATTTCCCTCAAACGCTTGTTTTATACGCATCAATTCGCTATAAACAAATTTTCTATTAAACTCAATAAAAGTGTACTTTGTGCCAATTTCTTTTGGATTTTCAATCATATAGTTGATCATTCTCACAGTATCAATGATTTCAAGGTCGTAAAAGAATGAGATAGTTTTGCATGGTAGTTTTTGGAGACATATCATTTCTGCTTCACTTTGTTCTTCGGAAAGATCGATTAAAAGAGTTTCGGCAGAACGCAACACCGGGTGATCGTAAGTATGGAGTCCACCAGTTCCAGTTCTCAGATATTTAAGCGGAAAACTGATTGGATCGATAATTTGAAGGAAGTTTTCAAAATCATTATACTTTGCATCAAATTCAGCAGTTATAAACTTCGATTCCACTGACAACAATGGACTGGAAGGAGGATCAAAGACATGCAGTCTCTTCACATAGATTTTCGATCTTCCCCCTATATAATATTGATCAATTTTATTCTCCACAGTTTGAGAATCCATGTTTTGTGGTACCTTCCGTTCCCACACTCTTTCGTTTTTGTCATTGGTAAACTCTAGTTTCAAGTCGTTACGCTTGATATCAATAGAAAAATAGTCTAGAGATCTCCCGACATCGGTTATATCAAGACAGTTCAATCGAAGAGGAATCGATTTTTCGCAGCGTTGAAGGACTGCACTGCGGGAAGCGATGCGAATTCTAAAAAAAATAGTATTAGACACAATGAACGTCTTGAAAACAACTTTCCGCTTAATCGCATCCAAATGCTCCAACACACATCGTAGACCAGGATAAGAGAGTCCAACAGGCATCTTCGAGAAGGGGTAAGGGGGATGAATGAGGGGGTCTGTGAGCAAAAAAAGAAGGAGGGGATCAACTGGAGAATTCTATTAGGTCAGAAAGGACATTTCCGCGCAAATGGATGACGTGACGTGGAAGGTGCTAATGGATTGACACACCACCAATGAAAACCGCCTGGGCAAGAGGTTGTGTGTGTGTAGAGGGAAAGAGATCAGATACCAACTGGAGGAAAATGCAGCACCAAGAGCTTTATTTAAACTTTATCTTTCATCATTCTGCTGCTTGAACCATATCATAATGTATGCATTTCGGGAAGTTCATTTTCATACTTCAAGAATATTTAATTTTGTGCTCAACCTGCTGGAAAGTTTTTTCAGTAAAATGGCGGGTGAAAATTGGCGCGGTGGCCTAGAAATTCATTGGATTATTGAAGGTTGATAGTTTGTTCGATCATTTTTGTCGTATTCTTCTATAAACTGGATAAAATACGACAAATATTGATAGAAAAACGCTGAAAAACTATACAAAACAACTCCAGAAATTGGAGGGTACTGAAAAAAACCACTTTTCCAGAGTGAAATTTCTAGAACTTGCCAAAACGCACACATTATGATTTGAAAATATCATAAACAGTCACAGTATATTTTTTTGAGCTCACAAACTACGAAATCAGGACAGAAATAGTGAAAAACAAACCTGCCGGCCATTCTATTAAAATGTTTCCGATAAACTAATTGAATCCAACAACAAAAGTCCTTTTTTGTACGCCGTGTGCAAGTAAAAACAGAAAAAACCGGAATCTGGCGTCAAATAGGAAATGAGACGGAGCTACTGCTCTTTATGACTGACATTCAGAGGCGCCGTGCTTCATCCCATTTTTCCTAAATTTTAATGTCTATGACAGCATACGAAAAGAAATTGAGATCTTCCCCATTTTTTTTCTCATAAATGGTAGAGATTTCCATTTTTTTTGAATTGTTTTACACAATTAGAACAGCACACGAATCAAACTTTTTGATCTCAGAGTCTTCACGTTTCTCACCTTTTCTTTGACATCTTTCACTCCAAGTTGAATTTGCACTTTTTAATTTTGATTCTCTGGGGGGTAACCGGATTATTCATGCTCGGAGTTAACACACACAATTTCAAGCCAAATATACTTTTGCCATACTTTTTTGTTGAGTTTTCTGTTTTTTCAATCATTCGCAGGCTTGGTCGGAGAAAAAATTTCGGAGAATCGGATATCCGATTTTTTCTCCAAAAAAAATAGTCGAAGAATCGGATATCCGAAATTTATTTTCTCCGACTTTTTTCTCGGAGAATCGGATAATTTCGGATAATTTCGGAGAATCCAAAAATGTTCCCAAAAATGGTTCTAAAACGGGTTTTCTGTTGCGTTTTTCAGTATTCACCTTTCTTAAACATGTTTAATCATCATTAAAAGCTTTTACCAGTAGAAATATAACAAAAACAGGGTTTTGAGTGTCGTCGTCTCCAGTATTCTCCGAAATTCTCCGACTTTTTTTTCGGAGAATCGGAGAATTTCGGATAATTTCTGCGAATTGAAAAGTCGGAGAAATTCTCCGAAAAAAGTCGGAGAATCGGAGAATCGGATTATCCGATTCTCTGACTCCGACCAAGCCTGATCATTTGTCTTTAATGAATCTGAAAAATTCAGAAAACCTCGGAATACAATAAAACTCTCAAAACTGAACATTTCCTTGTCATTACATAATCCTCTTACTCACATTCAGTTTCGATTTTTTCCAACACTGGAGCAACGCAAAAATCCAATTTTTCAAAAAGAGAATCTCTATACAAAATTTCTTTATCATCTGTTATGGCTGTTCAAAAATGACGGTCGGTCATAGAAATACGCAGCTTTGCTGTATTTCAAAAGACGCGCATCTCAAAAGTAGGCGGAGCTATCAAGAAGTAGTCAACTACAAAAGTATGCAAAACTTTTCACTGATCATTTTTGAAGTTAACAACATTTTCAGATATCTACCCAGTTTTGAGATATGCGTCTCTGAATATAGTAGTTTGGAGGAGGGAAGAGGGTGACAAAAGGGGAGAGACGCAGAGAAATTCTCTCTCTCTCCCTTCCCCTCTCAACACAATTTTTGCATAATCCTATCTTATCAAATTGAAAAAAAAATCTTTGTTTTTGGTTTAACAACGTCCCTTGAACTGGTAAATCTTACGAATTCATGAACAAATCGTTCATTGTACAACTGAAAAAACAAAGAATTCAATAACACAGTTGTTATGATTCATTTTCATTTACAAAAAAAGATAGTTTAAATCATTTCAAGGTTGTTAACACATTTCAAGGTCGCTACTCTGTGTGTACGGAACTCATGACAGAAAGCGCGTGGCTTTAGACCCGGTCCCTACTGCACCACGTGGTCGAGATGACAAGCTGAACTCAAATTTGAAAACTCCATTGTGAACTTATTTGCTGTTTTCGTTCCTGTCTGTGTAGTATGACCCTGTCAAACACTACAACAAAAAACTACCATCATTTCCGACCGAAATTTGTAAGCGTGGTGCTCCAAGTAATCTCTTTCAAATGTTAATGTGCAATACACCAAATGCTCGCCTCCTCCCCTCTTTATGGGTGAGAGACTGCACGCCGTTCTTCTTATGACTCTTTGCCTACCGCCACCACTATGTATCTGCGTCTAGCATTCTGTCTATTGCATAAAAACAAGACAACCAGTCGATACACACGTCTTTACCATCGTTTTGTCTATTTCTCCGTTGTTTTCCCTCAAAGATTCCTTTTTTCAATTGAAATGTTTTCAGAATGCCTCAATCAGCATCAAAAGTCCAATCGAAAGCTCAGGAAGAAATTCAGAAGCATATCGACCACGATCGTGAGTTTTTTCTATTAAAGTTCTGTCTTATTCGGTTATTTTTAAATTTCAGATGGATTCTATTGCGCTCGTTTCGAGACAAACGAAAAGAATGAAGAAGTTGGTGCCTCGACCGTGAAACCGTTGATGGAAGTGACCGTCGTTAAGATGGATAACAAGGAAGGTGCTGGAAAGGTTGAAGAAAGACAATCTGCCAGGATCGAAAAATCGAAAATCGGACCAGTCGATTCGTGAGTTTTTAAAAACAACTTTTTTGAGGTGTAGTCATTTTCCTCGAAACTGAGCGAAAAACGGAAATTTCGGAATTTCCTAATTTTTTCGGAACTTTTTCCCGTCATTTCTGAATTTGCTTTTTCAATATTGATTTTCGAGAAACTGTTCGGAAAAAATTGGTTCAGAACTTTCGGATATAAAAATACCAAGTTTCTGAATCTTCCGGATTTTGCTGAAAGAATAATTCGGAAAATTTCAGAATTCCGAAATTTCCAAAAAATTTAGTTCCGCAAATCCCTTTATATTACGTCATTCATTAGATTACTTTCTTCTGAATGGGCGCGTCATCCCTTTAAATGATCCACATGTCTCATAAGTTTCAATGTTTTCAGAAAACATCCTCTATAAATTTTTCCTTTTTTCCACAAATCTGCAGTTAACTTGAATTCAGAATATACTTTTAGAGTAGTCTAGATATAATTTGTTATTACATATCGGGCTCTATTTCAAATTTCAAACCAACATTAGTTCGGTAGAGCGAATTTTCTCGTTTCTTTTGTCCTGTCTCTCTCAACACAATTTTGTCATTTTTGCCCCTTGCTGCAAGACTTCCGACTTTCTTATTCCCTCTTATCGTCCTTCTTTTATTTCCTCTAAATTTCCCTATTCGACACACCATCCACTCCTCCACAATTCATTCTTCTCTAAACAAACATAACAGGCCGTTCCCTCTGCTTCATGGTGCTGTCTTAAGCGTCCTGTGTCACATTGTCTGCGTCTATTCTGGTACGGTCGAGCTTTCTATTCTTCGTTCGTTTTCGTCCCGGAACCCTTCATCATATTTCTTCCAGATAACAATATTCGAAGCGGGGGAGTGAAACAGTTTTTACTTCCGTTCTTTCCAATTTTTCTCCGGTTTCGAATATATCCCAACCATATCAGGTCGTCATTCTGCATAATCTTCGTCTAAATTCGTTTGTCAAGCTCGCTCTTTCATTAGTTTTTCTTTCGGATCTTTTTTCTTTCGGAAATCTTTCATATCACTTCATTAATCGAAACATCACAAGCCGGTGAAATAAACCGTTCTCGTCTTCTTATTTTTTATACCTGCTTCTGATTTTCCTATTATCTTTCCTATTTCTTTCTACTTTCAACCTGTTAGTCTCTCCCAGACAACTGGATTTTCCAATCGGTGTCCCCTTTTCTCGTCAGCATCAAGCACTTCCCCCTTTTCTGCTCATGTATACCATATCTCATTATGTCTGCTGCCTATTCACTCAACACACTCTCTAACTGACCGTTCCCTTGTTTCTTGGCGCAGACCTATGCACCCTTTCTTACATTATCTGCGTCTAAACTAGTAGTGTTCAACTCTCTCTTTCTCTCGTTTGGTTTTTTTTTCTAGACGATCAATAAAACCATTTTAGCTTCCGTACTCTCCGACTTCATTTTGATTTCTCTTTTGCCGATATTTTTTTCGAACAATATCTTATCCTTCTTTTGAATGGTGAATGGGGAATACATAACCTTTTGGCCCGAATCAGCTTGGTTGGCCCGGCAGGCCCTGTCCGGCCAGGTTGGCCTGGAAGTTCAGTACTAGATTTTTTAAATTTTCGAAAATGCTCCAATTTTAGGGAAAATCTGTGAAACGATTTTTTTATGTTTCAAAAGTATAGAACAATTTCAAAAAACAATTGTTTTTGCAAAAAATTGTAGTGAAAACAGATCGAAATTTCAAATCAGGGCCGACCGAATTGTAACAATAAACCGTTATCGTATTCTCGTTCTCCATATTTTTATAACTTTTTCTACCTTTCCTATTCTTTTCTACTTTCCATTTGTTAGTCTCTCCAAAGCAACTGTTTCATCCAGTCTGCGTCTCTCCTCTATCATCATATCGTTTTCTACTCTGTACAATGCACTTCCCCTTTTCTGCTCATACCATTTGCTAAATGATGTCTGCTGCCTATCCACTCATCACGCTCTACAACTATTGCGCAATGTTAGCAACACGTCATCCACCAGAATGTGTCCCCGCTATTATGCCCATTGCACCTCTCCTCACTTCGACAAGCTGCCTCGTTTCCCCTTTTTTTCTTGTCTAGGAGTAAAGGATGGTTTTGAGTAGCGGGGACGCAATTTGGTGGATGACGTGTTGCTAAGATAGCGTGAGGAATGTGGAGAAAGTGATAGAGTGCAGACATAATATAACAAATGATATACATAGATGAGCAAAAGAGGGAAAGTGTATGATTGAGAAAGGGATATTAAAGAGGGGAGACATTGGCCCCGTTGCTAAGATTTTGTTATAGAGACTAACAGGATCAAAGATGTTCTCAAAATAAAAATGACAAAAATAGCAAAAATAATAAAAAGTAGAATTGTTAAATACAGTACCGGTCAAAAAATGTTGGACTTTGGCCTTTTTTCGCATAAAAATGTCCAACTTTGAGAGTGTATTATGGTAAAACTGATTGTCCCATCAAGCCGATTTTTAATGAATCGTAAATTATAAAAGTAGAGTTCTATTTTTGTAGTTGACAACTTTTTTGCACGGGCACTCCCTTGATAGTTATGGTCATTTTGAGACGGAAACTATGAAATAGCACTGAAATTGTTCGATTTGAAAAAAGTACTTTATCAATGCGTAACTCTTTAGGAAGTGTCAGTACAAAAAAGTCATCAACTACAAAAATGAAGATCTGTTTCTGATCTGTATGATTCATGAAAATCTTCTTGATAAGACAATCAGAATTACCACACTCTCAAAGTTTGATAATTCTAACCGAAAACGACCAAAGTTCCTTTATTTTTGCCGATGCTGTAGCTTGTACTAGGGCAGAGGTCACCTACTGCTTTACTTGAAAAACAACGAAACATGAAGGAATGGAATTTTGACTATGATTTCTTTTAAATTTCGATGAATTTTACCCATGCAAAATTCTCATACCCGTGTTGTAATTCCCAGTTACATTAGGTTAGTGGAGCACAATTCCTTGTTCACTTATGTTTTCACTTTTGCTCCTAAATTTCCCTTCATCAATTCTCACAAACTTTCACATTCAAAACAGTCTAAAAAAGCAATAACACCGGTAACTGCTTCACATTTCGTTTTTCTGAATGAACAGCGTGAATCATCCCTCTTTTGTCAGCTACTGCGCCCCTCTTCACGAAACATCTGCGATTCTCGTGCGTTCTGATCGATTGAGTTCCTGCGTCCTGTTTTCATCTTGGCTATGGGTTTGGAGATCATTTGCAAAGTAAATGCTACTATAGACTGAACATATGCTGCTTCACTCAACCAGTGTAGTTGGGTTTGCAAAGTGATGTCCATAACTTTTTAATCGTTTTCATATAGAAATGACCACATTTGAGAGGGTGTCGTGGTCTCAGCGATTGTCCCGCCAACTGAAATTTTTGTAGATCGGGCAAATTGAAATTTCAGCCAGATTTTTGTAGTTGAGAACTTCTCTGTACGTGCACTTCCTTGCAAGTTACGTATCGACAAAGTGATTTTTCTCTCAAATCGATCATTTTCAGTGCGAAGCATGCATATCGAATTTTTACCTCTCGTCTCAAAATGACTATAACTCTTCAGGGAATGTTTTTACAAAAAAGTTGTAAACTACAAAAATGAAGATATGCTTTTGATCTGTATCCTTCATTGACTTTCTCTTCTTTTTTCTCACTCTCCTGTTTGCGTTTTTCCTTAATTTCAATCTCTGAAACAACTCGAGACTGGCACTAACATTAAAACTGTTTTTATCTCCATAGCTCGGGGTAGACCGAACCCTTTACGGCAAGGTGCTAACTACTACGACCCCTAATGAATGGATTAGGTATTTCTTTCAATACATCATATCTCTTTAGATAAGTTATGCATTCCTATTTCGTTTTGATCCTCATCTTTTTTTTGATCCTCAATCGCCATCATTTTAAGCATTGGTGCCGTCTGCAGCCAATATCCGTCTGGTTTCTCTCTCCCTCTCTCTCTCTCTCTCTCTCCCTCTATTTTGTTTCATATAATAACATAAATCGTTTTCAGAATGAGTGCCACCCCGATCAAGGATCGACTGAAGGCCAAAGCGGAGAAGCGAAAGGATGATCAGGCGCACCGTAGGTGTTCTCTTGAACGTGTGTGTCTAATTGTTGAATTCCAGATCTTCGATGTTGCATGGCCCAAGAGAGATTCCGCCACAATCCGTTTTGGCGTAAGTTGTTTTTTTCTCAAGTTTCAAACGATAAAAAGAATTTACAGACGCCGATTGCTGCCCGTTGAATGAGGGCTCAAAAAATGGGGGAGTGCAATGCACCCCGATCCCATCACCAAGAAGAGTGTCGGGGCCTTTGACTTCCCGCATCACTCTCCAACAAATGCCACCCTCCAAACCGGTCACCACTTCGGCTCCCACTCCAATTCCGATTCCACTTCACACACCAATGCCGCTTCAAAAAAATAAAAATACCCAAACCGATGCTCGGGGCCAGGTGATGGAGGAGGAAGTGAGAAAAACGAAAGGTCTCATTGAGAAGATGCAAAAGGAAGTCAAGAAGGTGGAGAATAAAATGAAGGAGCAGCAAGATAAATACAAAGAGACCTACAAACAAATGAAGGAGAAATATGAAGGGTGAGTTTTCAAGTTACTCAATTTTTAGAATATTGACTAGTGCTCAGGCTTGGCCGAAGAAACATTTTCGGAGAATCGGAGAAGTCGGATATCCGAATCTCGGATTCCGACCAAGCGAGCTAGTACTGTAGGAAAGACGTCAAGCCAAACAAAGTTGTAATATTTCCTATTTTGCCGAAAATTGCAGATTGTCAATCAAATTTTATATTTAACCTTCCCGATCTATTTCTATTAACATTTCTTCTTTTTGCAGATTCATCTCCAGTGCTGCCGATCGCAATCAAGCTCTTCAGGACCAAATCATTAAGCTGACCGAACGCTGTGCCAAAATGAAAAATGAAGTCACTGGAAAAAAGTGAGTAAACAATTTGTTGTGACACTAAAAACTTTGTTCTTCAGTACCGCTATCATCAAAATGGAAAAGGCAAACGCCAAAGAGCAAGAAGCTCTCAAAAATGAGCTGCGCGCCAGCAATCAAGCAGTAAACGCTGGGAAAAGGCAGATCGAGCAACAAAAGAAAGAAATTTTCCACCTCCGGGAGCAATTCGAAGCGGCCACAGAAAAAGAGTGAGTTGTTTCTTTAGTACTCTAGTTGTGAATATGATAATGAAATGCTTTTCAGGATGAAATCTGCATCAACAATTGCAGATCAAAATGACAAAATTCTGCAATTGAAAAATGCTTTAACAGCATCCACCAACAAAGAAAAAGGAACACGAGAAATTCTGGACCTGTGAGTTTTCAGTAATCCTAAGTTCTTCTATATAGATTGGGGTTTTCAGTACAAACGTCCAGCTACAAATCAAAGTCAACGAAGTTGAAAATCTTCAAAATCAACTTTGTTTGAAAAGTTTGATGGTCCAGGAAAAGGAAAACGACAGAAAAACGATGGACGAGTAAGTTATTGTTTACACCTTGCTAATCCCGGCTCCCTATCACTCCAAAATCTACTTTTGATGTGTCAGCGCGACGGAAAAAACGTCAGTAGAAAAAAACCTATTTTCGGAATTTAAAAATCGATTTACGGGAAAATTCGAAAATTTTGTAGTATTCTCTATGAAAACTTTTTCGCTATGCGCCTTTTAGCTACAATAAGAATTCGCACTGCTAAAGCTTCAGTAATTCCTTAGGCATTTGGGTATCAGCGTAGGGCTCGTTCTGATAATCATCTCAACCAGAGATTTGCGGAACGGAAATCGGAATTCCCGACATTTTTCGGAACTGTTTTTCGAAACTGTTTTTTGTCGGAAAATTTTGGATTTCCAAGAGTTTTTTTGAAAAAATTCTGTTTTTTTTGTGTTCGTAACTTGACGCAGAGGAAAACCGTATCAAACTCTCACCAAAAAAGATTTGGGATATGAAAAATAACAAAACAACATGAATCACAAAACAAAAATTCGGAACATGTCTCATTAAGTTGTCTTCAATGCCTGGCAGCAATTTGGAATGATTCCAAACTTGCGACCCCTTGAGGTTTTTTGTTAGTTTCTTGTGGATATTTATTGATTTCGACAAAAATTTGAAAAATCGAGATTCGGAAATTTCCGGAATTTCAGTAATATAATCGGAAAAATTCCGAATCCCAAAATTTCCAAAATTTTTTAGTTCCGCTCATCCCTAATCTCAACTTACTAATTCCAGCCTTCAAAAGAAGATGCAAATGTTGGAATTGGAGAACCAACGCCATCGGAGCCGAGCGGAGATGTTCAGAGGCAAAGGCCTCCTCTCCATCAGCACCGCCAGCGCCCGGGTCCCTCTGCCATCTCTCAATCAATGGACGCAGTCCTCCCTGGCCGACTCTCCAAGAAGCCGACCAACCTCCGTTGGTGTCGCCACCACCAACTCCGCCGAGCATTGGAACCAGCCGCCACCGTCAATTCTTGCTCCGATCTCATTGACAGGAGGCGGCTCGGAGTCCTCTGGCTCGGCCTCTCTCGTGCTCCACCAACTCTCCACCTCCACCGCCAACTCTACGAGAATCCAGGACCCGCTTGCGATGTTCTCAACATTGCTGAGCCGCACGGACACTCGCTCTACTCATCTCGTCCCTACGCAATTTTCAACATCCACTGCTCCTGCCTTCCTTCCCTCCAATGCCCCACAACTCACACAGTTTCCAACATCTCTCACCAACGCTACACACCTGCCATCATCGTATCATCATTCGAACTTGGATGAATGCGCCATGTGCGGCAATCCACTGTCATCAGATCTGACATCCGTCCGATGCGGGACCTGCTCAGTCTTCCTCCATGAGATTGTAAGATTCATTTAAAACTAGATTCAAGTAGTTTATTGGATGCTTTTTTCAGTGTGCCGAAGTCAACGAGCACCAAACTGGACTAACCTGCGGAGGATGTAAAGGAGCGATGATGTAGGGATGATCCCTCCTACACCTCACCTCATTTTTGGTTCCTCTCTAGTTTTTCTCATTTTGTTTTCTCTCTTGAGCTTGCCCTATACATCTTCTTACCTTCTTTCCTCCTGTCAGTGTCTTCTCTCCGTTCGCATTTTTCATCTTCCCGTCTTTCTCCCCCACCGTCCCAAATCGATACCAGAAAACGTTTGAATGACTCTATCCGAGTCTAATTTCTCCTCCCCTCCGTTCACCCATTTTCACTTATTCGTTCCTACTGATCTATTTTTGTGTATTACCAGTATTATGTGCCCAACCATTCCCGTAGTAAGACCTCCAAGTTTCGTATTGTAATGTGTTCCATTTTTCCACCCTTTTTGACTTGTTCAGTTTTTTTTACTTTGAATAAAAAAGGGATCTTGGATACTAAGAACTTTTGGGACAAGTAAGAGGCGCCAATTATGATGGTGTAGTTAACACATCCTGACTTCAAATCCGCTAGATTACCCTTACCGATTGGATATTTGTCAACTCACATTGTTAGTTTCCGTTTTTTAGTTTGCTACCGAGGTGTTTGCAGAGAATAAATTTAAAAATCAATGTTCTTTTTACTCTCCTCTTGACAGCTTAATAAAAATTCCCTGAGCGCCAAAACACACGATTAACACAATTTCAGCTTTTAAATTTTTCTCACGAATATAGATGATATTCAAAGCATATTTCCCTTCTCTTGTAGACTTGAAGACGGGTGAAAACATCTGGAATAGGTAGAACATTTTTAATTATATGGAAGGATACTACATTCATTTTGAAATTTAATCTGCTCCAATGTATATATATAGAGATCAATGGCTTTACTACATATAAAACGTTTTTTTTTCATTTTCGGAATATTCTAGTTAGAACAACATCTCTTTGTACCCCACAATCAAACATGTTCAGAAACAAAATTCAAATATGTATCTGTTATTTTATAAAATATCTTCTCTGGTGAAAATATATATTTACTTTATAAAATACAGTATCACGTATGTGGATAGAACAAGTTTAAGTATTAGGGGAGTAATAAACCAATTGAATGGTGTTAAACAATTTACATCCGCCACGTGTAGATCAAACTAATATTCAATGAAAATCCAAAATAGAAACGACGATTGATCCAAACGCTGAAATAATCCAAACTGCCGGGGAAAAGAGACACTAACCTTTTTTTCTTGATGAAGTATACGACTGTGAAATAAAACGTATATTGAATTGATGTATTACCATCATCTAGCTAAAAAAGTTGAAATATGAAACATCTAGGCTAAAATTACAACAACCAGTTACTCTGTTCTCATCTTTTCTAGAATTATAATTTTGCATTAGAAAAATAGATAGATATGGTTATAACGCCGCTGATAACTATCCATTCAGAGCCGGGTAATTCAGAATGAACAGTTGTGTCATAATTTTTAGTACACAAATTCATATTTGTCGTATTAAAAAACAAATTTATCTTTTCTTTTTGACTAAATGTTATACTCCTCTACTTGAGTGTCTGAGAGCTTGCAGCTTCCACATGTACAATTTTCGCCAGGTCGGCTTATAACCATCACTCACTTAACGTCCATTTGTTCAACATTCCCAAATTCTCTCAAATTACACGTCAATTCTTGTGATCTCATATCTCCTGGGAACCTTTTCCCACACTTTGAGTCTGCAATCTCCGAATATGAAGATGTAGTGGAAAGTAGGAGTCTGCATCTGACGTCGCCCGACTATTCCGTATGTAGTATCGTGTATTCTTTCGTATTGTCAGCATCGCACTACTCCGAGCAGCAAGTCAAAGCCGGGTCGAGGGGAGGTGGGCTACGATATTTGACATAAAATAGGACAGAATTCCAACACCATTATAAATGAATAAATAAAAATATGGAACCATGACTCTCATTCCGGTAGTGAGTCAATATCGCTTAAAACATTGCTTGCTCTATCGCTTATATTCTCGCTTTTTAAAGGGGGACTGCGGTATTCCAAAAATCGAGATTTTTTGATATGAATCGACTCAGAATTTTATAGAAAAGAGAGAAGTCTCTTGGAGTGAGGTCCGAAAGTTAGCCTGAAACGAGTTGTGAGCCCTCAAAGTGTCGAAAAAGGTCCCCTCGCCGTGAAAATTTGCCGTATATTTCAAGGTAAATTTCTCTCGCCGTGAACGTGAAAAAGTGAATATTAGGAGAATAACGCCGTGAACTTTCTTTTATATGTATATTCTACTGTTCAAATAAGGAAGTATCACCATGATCATGAAGTCTTTGGCTGGAATTGACCTAAATAATCCGAGAAAACAATACGAACTTTGCATCATTGAGAAAGTAGACAAATCCTCTAGATATTTCGTTTAGCCACACAGTCAGGAGCACTAAGAATTTGACGATATGTTCTCTAAAATTCCATCGCTGTTTCAGAAATGATAACTGTTTGCAGAGAGTTGGAGAAGTTTCCTATTGATACTAAAGTTATGTAACTTATTGAAATATCTAGAGGATGTGTCTACTTTCTCAATGATGCAAAGTTCGTATTGTTTTCTCGGATTATTTAGGTCAATTCCAGCCAAAGACTTCATGATCATGGTGATACTTCCTTATTTGAACAGTAGAATATACATATAAAAGAAAGTTCACGGCGTTATTCTCCTAATATTCACTTTTTCACGTTCACGGCGAGAGAAATTTACCTTGAAATATACGGCAAATTTTCACGGCGAGGGGCCTTTTTCGACACTTTGAGGGCTCACAACTCGTTTCAGGCTAACTTTCGGACCTCGCTCCAAGAGACTTTTCTCTTTTCTATAAAATTCTGAGTCGATTCATTTCAAAAAATCTCGATTTTTGGAATACCGCAGTCCCCCTTTAAGGCGGAACTTCTTTTTCTCTTTTGCTTTATTCCCTTGAAACCCGCTTTTTTAATGTGCGCGGAGACAAGCTTGTGAAAATGCAAAATTGTTCAGAGTGAAAAATCATGTTTCACAAGTTTTATGTAAAATTTTCAAAAATCTCGAAAATTCGAGAAATCACATATTTTCATTTCGATGACCGGTGTATCGAAAATAGAGTGTTTTATCAGTGTCTATGATAGTTTTTTAATGTAAACAGACTTGATGTTCATTTTTTGACCACTGGACCACTACTCTTGGCTTGCTATCCATGTCTCCCGGGCTGCCAAACTTTGGTAGTACTAATATACGGAGTTTTACACTTCAAACACCTGTAAAATTTGTATTTTTGTAGAAAACAGTATCAAAGTTTACCAATGTATTGAAAATAATGTTGAAAACATTCATGTAACATTTTTACCTCGAGATGAACCCCTAAATAACAGTACTAGCCATGAAGAATGCGACACTTGCAATTTTTAGTTGAAAATGGTGAACTTTGTGGGTGTGACACGGCCTCCTTGAAAGGCCCACAATATTGATTGTTTATGGACTTTACAGAACAAACATAGAACTTCATTTTTGTAGTTGACAACTTTTCTGTACGGCCACATCCTAACAAGTTATCAATCGTCAAAGAAATTTCTCGCAATTTTTGCCTTTTTTCATTGCTAAAAGGTGAAATTTTTGAACTGTTTACATTAACTGCCTGTAACTTATTAGGATGTGCCCGTACAAAAAAGTTGTCAACTACAAAAATGAAGTTCTATGTTCGTTCTGTAAAGTCCATAAACAATCGATATTGTGAGACTATCAGGGAGACCGTGCCACACCACAAAGTTGACAATTTTCAACTGAAAACTGCAAGTGCCGCATTTTTCATGTGTCGCAAAATTTTACATAAAACTTGTGAAACATAATTTTTCACCCTGAACTTTTATTAAATATGACAAAAACTTTACAATAAATGTTTCCTCAAAGTTTCAGGACAATCCGACCTATTTGAAAGAAGTTAGGGCTCAAAAACCCTTGCGGAATAAGATTATGGCCGTGACTGTATGTACCCTTTTCCTCTCTGATGAAAGTTATATGTATGTTAACAAACTCTTATGAATCATGAAAACGGGTGAAACGAAAACAAAATTTTAATAACAGGGGAATGTACGAAAACAAGTTGAAAAGAGAAATTTGTTTTGATTTGTAAATTGAAAAACATACTTTAGCGACTAAACAACATATGTTATTTGCACGTAGCATTTAGATTTATAAACTTTTGAGAAGAATATTCATGTTAGTAATCGATCATTTAGATCAACAGTATACGAAACGCTTTTTATTATTTTAAGGGTCTAGTAATTGAGCACAGTGAACATTATGGGACTATCTCAATGAATGTGAAAAACAAAAGTAAGGGATTTGGAGCAAACTAGAACAAGTTTTTGAACAACAAACCAAAAAAGTGTTACTGCTAAACGCGAACTCATAGAAATACGGTAGGCTTTTGGCACCATGCCTAAGGGAATTTTCAGGCTCTCGTTGCTCGAATTTTAATGCTACGTTTTTTCAAAGAAATATAATGAGTAGATGCACTAGTTACGTATTGGAATACGTGAAGATTGACGAAACTGGAGAGACTCTGAAAGAGAGAAGAGGATACACGTCTCGGTGTCTTAACTTATTGATTTTGAAAGCGAAACAAAAAAGAGGCATTTTGAGAGACATGATGGGGAGATTCTGTGAAATAGAAACAAAGGTGAATGAATTAATAGACGACCAAACCAGGACAACTAACAATTTCACATTTAACACTGCAACACTCCGTCGACGCATGTGAGACTACTGATAGCTATGTATTCAGAAAGATCAAACTAATGTCAATCCAAAATAGAATTAATCGTTAATTCTGACACTGGAAATAATCTGAACTACTCGGGTTACGTGGCACTAACCTTGTTTTCGCAATAAAACCTGCCGCTGTAGAGTACATTGTATATTGAATAGATATATACCATTATCTGACTTGAATTATTGAAACTGGAAGCATCCATCCTGAAACTAAAACATCTAATTACTCTGTTCTTACCTTTTGTAGAAAAATAACTTGGCATTTGAAAACTTATTCATTTATTGCATACGTGAATTGATAAATATTGCTGTAAGAATAATATCTTTCTATCCATTTAGAACCAGATAATCCAAAATGAGCACCTGTGTCAAAATTTTTAGTACACAAATTAACAATTGTTGTATTTAGAGAACACGTTCATTTTTTTTTACAAAATTCATAATTACAAGTATCTATATAGCAAGAAAAACAAAAAAAACACATAGATTACAGCCTCGATTATAATGAACTGTAGCATTTTCTTGCGCAGCTCTCTACTCATATTCGGACCTTGATTGGGCTTGGTCAAAAAAGCAAATACCATGAGAACCTAAAAACATGAATAAGGATCATGATAGCTAAAAAAGGAGTCCTCACAGCCAAGCATCCTATAACTACAACTCATGCTTGCTTGCACACAGAGCCAGTTTCAAAAACAAATGTCATTACCAAACGAGTAGAATATAAAGAATGATAAAAATGGGCTGGCTCCCATGGCTATTTTCACTCCTAGAGATTCAGATGGACTGTGAAGAGATAGCAAATGGTCCAGGATTCTTATAAAATGAGCAATGCTATTTGACATAATATATGCTAGGATTCCATTACCAACTAGAAGAAATATCAGCAATAAAAATAAACAAATACAAATAAATAATTATGTTTAGAATTCAATAAAAATATAAAATCAAGATTCTCAGACTCTCATTCCGGTAGGGAGTCTATTTAACTTAGAGCCTTGTTTGCTTTGTGTCCGTTATATACTCTTTTCGGGGGGCGGAGTTTGTTTTTCGCTTTTCTTGGAAGTAGGCGAAGAAATTTCGAAATCTTTCATAATCTTGTGCTATGTACCCTTTTCCTCTCCGATGAAAATTATATGTCAACAAACTCTTACCAATTTTGAATACGGCCGTTGAGGAGTAAACGAAAAACAAATTTTTAATAACAAGTGGAATATACGAAAACGAGTTCTGAAGAGAAGGTTGTTTTGGGTTGGGAATTGAGAAATATATTTTGGAGATCAAACAACATATAATATTTGGAATTAGCATTTAGAATACTTATGTTAATAATTGATGTTTTGATCAACAAGGTATGAAACGCTGTTCTCATTGTTTGACGGGTTTAGTAGTAGCTCACAAAGAACGTTATGCGGCTTTTTCAATAATCTAGTCAATCAGTAAAAATACGGCAAAGGCAAAGTTTGGAATGTCGCCGATTCTCCGAAATTCTCCGAAATTTTCTGATTTTTTTCCGGCGAATTATCCGTCGGAGAAACTTCTCAAAAAAGGTATAGAATCAGAGAAGTCGGATATCCAATTCTCCGACTCCGAACAAACCTGATCGGAGGAGTACCATTTTAATTTATATTGACACGTTCTAATGAAATGCACAAAAATATGGACCGCTCGGTACAGAAATCTTCTAGAATCAGAATTTAATGGCAGGTAAGATGTTTTTTATTTGGTTGGTTGATATCAGTTTGGTTGATTTCAAATCTAAAAATTTTTGAACCCCGACTTTCGTATTTTTCACAGTATTGAAAGTCTTTCATTAGTCATACAGACATTTTATTGAATAACTTCGTCACTTCAATTTAATTTTTTTCTTGAAATATGCAATTATTTAATATTTGTTGAGAACAGCCAATGAACTCACGTACGGATCAAGTCGGATGCATAATAAGTGATCCATGACAAGCATTGGAAAAATTCAAACATTATATGCCAGTTTCACAAAAAAAACCTCTGTTCAAAACAAAGTCTAGCCCATTGTTAAAGTAGATGCAGTTTTTCGGTTACAGTGACAGCAGTATATTGCTTGAAATGTTGTTTTTTTCTGAAAATTTACCGCCGGAACTTTATGAAAGTCATCCAGATATGCAAAATAACAAAACCGTCATTCGAAACACTTCATATCTAACAATCTTTTGAACTGATTTCACTTAACTAGGATCTGTGTACATTTTGCACTGTTGAGAAAAAACTGTTGGTTTTACCAACAACATTCTTAAAACAAGTAGCTGAAAAAAAACACAACGTGAGGTTAAAAAGTTAACAGAGGAATGATATCAGTCTTATCGAGTTAAGATCCTGGTTAAACAACAAAATTGAGATTCGATTATGAGAAAACTAGAAGAGATTTGAAGATGAGAATGAGATTCAGAAATTATGAAAAGACTAATTTCAGAATCATTCTCGATTAAGAAGAACAATACAATTAAAATTGAGAAAAAGACATGTCAACTGGTCCCGATGACTCTTCTGCAATTGGTGGCACGTTGGAGTTGGTAAGAACAGTAGATATGCCGGTGTGCCATAAGGCTGCAGTGAGGTACGGCGATGACTCGGAGGGTTCAGTTGATGGTACGTTGTGGTGGGTGAGTGTAGAGAATCTGCCGCTGGGCCACAGGGATGAAGTGAGGTATGGCGATGAGATTTTGGCAACAACTCCTTTCATCTTTTGATTATCCACTCTCTTTGGATGTTCTTGGCCGCTGAAAACTGATATTTGAGAATCAGCCATGACAGGGTCATCCAAAGCTACTACTGATCTTGAAATGCATTCGCCCTGCCTCCAAGTGAAACATAATATTGCGTCACGGTTCAAAAAAATTCCTCTACCGTATTCAGCTAGTCAAACATGTTAAATTTTCGACAAGTCTTGTTTTGAATACCGTCTAACTTTTGAAACAAAGCACAAGTATCGAGCCTTAAATAAACAATTAATAGACAATCCGTTGAGCTAGGCAGCAACAACAGATGGCTCCGGGACGTTTCGCAGCCTTGAGTTCCACAGCCACAAGAAGACCATTTTTTCAGTGATAACTTGACTTTTTCAGATAATTAATTGTTTGAGAAGTTATAAAGAACTTTTTTGTGATTTTGAATAAGGGGACCACGAGAAATTTTGCCAAAAAAAACCACAAAAAAATTTTGTTGAAAAATATCAAAAATAATGTTTTTCTCGTGAAACTAGCCGTACAAACCGAAAGTTTAGTTTCAGAAAATGACGAAAACCTTTACTTCTACGAGAAAAACATTGTTTCCATATTTTTCATAAAAGTTTATTTGTGGTTTTTTTATAGCAAAATTTCTCGTGGTCCCCTTATTCAAAATCACAAAAAATGTTCTTTATAACTTCCCAAACAATCAATTATCTGAAAAAGTCAAGTTATCACTGAAAAAATGGTCTACTTGAAGTTGTGGAACTCAAGGCTGCGATGTAAAACGTCTGGCTGCAAAATGTCTCGGCTGCGAAACTTCTAGCTGCGAAATGTCCCGCAGCCACTTATTTTAGTGCATACTTTCGACATTTCATAACTTTTCAATGTAACTTTCAAGATAGTGTTCCTACAAAAAAAAGATCTACTACAAAAATAGATTTTGAGCGATACTGCATATCTCTAATCCTAGAAATTTCTATTATGTTCTTCTAACTGCTCATTGAACTCCCAGCTTGAATTTTACTGTATGCAAGTCTTGAAAACGAAACTTGAGTCACTTACGCGCTGAATTGTTGAATCTGCTTGTTTTCTCCATCCAGTGCTTCTCTGACACGGGCTTCATCTTTCTTTGTTTCCTCAGTTCCTATTTCAGTCGATAATTGTTGTGAAATAACAACTTTTTCTGAAGAAACAGCAGAAGCAGGAGATTGAACATGAATTTCATTACAATTCATGTTTTGCTCATGATATATCGCAACTGTAACTTCATATTCTGTCACATGCATGTGAAAAATGCAAAAAAAAAACTTACCATCTTCGGCGATTTGCTGTTTGAATTCTTGCTTGGTCTTGAACTTGTTTCTAGTTGAGAATCGTTTCATGCTGCAAAAATCAGAAACATAAAAAAATGTTTTTCTTGCTAGAAAATACGCTTTAAAGAAAATAAATGCAAATGTAATAACTGAAAACGTCCCACCAGTCTCCTTTCTTGCATCAATCGATTTTTGAATGAGAGACACAGACAGTGAAAGGAACGGTGGTGGTGGCTGGCACCGTGCCAAAGGAGGAACGACCTTGAGAAGAAAAAAGAAGAAACATGAGAAGGGTGAGACTGTGTTACTTTCCTTTGATGTTTTACATATCAACTCTATGAAGGAAGTTTTCGGAGACATCAAACGATCTATAAGTTTCATCAAATCTATTTCTGTAGTCAAAACCTCCTAAATATGAAACTTATCTTATGGTTTAGCTTTTTCACATGGACTTTCGAATCGGAGAATAGTGTCCGCAAAAGTGTTCTAATTTTTCCAACGTCCGAGTGGTGCAGTGGTCGGTGTTGGGGGAAGTAAGCCCATGGTTCGGCCCCCGACCCAAGAGTTTTGACGGCGAGTGCGATTACATCGTTTTCAAAAAGTATATAAAAGCACATGAACAGTAGCAAAGATGCCATGTTTACGGTTTTTTTTCATCCAGGGATAGTTTCCATATTGTTTGAAAAAATCAGAACGAAGTGCACTGCAGCTACTGAAGAAGTGAGAGAACGATAAAATAACAAAGCAAAAAGAGAAAAAAGTGGTCGGAATCAAACCATGGCCTTACTTTCAATCCATTTGAAAAAGGTTAACGATTAAAAAAAAGTTTGAGAACTCATAACTCGGCTTGTAGAAACATTTATCCGGTTTCCGCTGCAGAAATGAACTCCACGTAGTCAAAAGCACCGATGACCAAATTTATAGATCGTTTGAAAATAGCATTTTTAAGGACTTCCCTAGTGAGAAAAGATGTAATGGGTATCATCGGAATAAAACGAGATGTGCTTTACCAAAGCCCCTACACCTAACAGAGAAATCCCAAGTTGATGAGAAACGTGACAGACATAAGATCATCTTCGCGGTATGAAAAATCTTGTGGGTAAATTGATGATGTCTTGAACAAGTACTAGTAACTGTTGTACCGTAAAATATAACGAAAGTCCAACAAGGTTTACAAATTTGGTGCTGTGCATTTGAAACAACAAATGAGTGTAAACAAAACATTTTATTCAAAAATTCCAAAAAATATCCTCACTTTTGTGGGGGAATTTTCATAAAACATACAGACTTGACACAAGGAACGGTGGGCACGGGTGAATGGTTTTAAGATTGCTTTAAAGAAGCATTATATAAAAACATTTTTGTTGGGAATTCTGGAAAGGACAATAAAAGCATTATTGACTGTCACGATGGGAAGTATGGTCTCGTGAAAGTCAATAAAGTCGGTTTTTAGATGGATGGAGCAATGTAATCATTTTTTTGCTACCGAGGGAAGTTCGGTCCGGTAGCAAAAAAACGACAGAGATATAGGAAACATGGTTTAAAGGAAAGGAACTTACAAAAAAGGAGCATTAATGATGAGGGAGAGAATGTAAAAAAAAATTGGAAGAAACATGGCTCTAAAGGAGCATAAATAGTGATAAACCAAAAATGGCAAGAACTGGCACCATTCGATAGCTACCACGGGGTGTATGGTCTGGTATCAATCGAATGGCATAGGAAAAGGCACAAGTGATGGCTTGTTAGCCAGTAAGCGGAAAGACTTAATTGGCCTAAAATACAATATTTGGCTCAAAATAAAAAATAACGAGCTCAGAGTACAAAAGAAGGATAGAACTGAAAACTATGTAAAGGAGTCGGAATATACGAAAAAGTTGGTGTGATGAAAGCAATTGTAAAAAGAAAAGACATCCGATAATAAATGCGCAAGTTAATGGAATAGATAGAAGATTTAGACAAGTGAAATGAGACATGACGAGAGGCGAGTCGATTTCCTAGAACGGTTTCAGGAGACTACGAAGCTCGATGAGAGTGTATGCAATCTCTGCGATGGCATCATCACGGCACAAGTCTGAAATTGAATTTTGATTTTAGATGTGATTAGTCCTTCCAAGATGTTCACCTTCACTCCACTTCTCTCTGAATTCCCGAGGAATTTTCAGCAACACTTTTCGAATAAGTTCATATGAAGATGGAATGTTCCTGAGGACGTCACCATCAATGTAGTCGCTGTCCTGAAAATTTAAAAATATAAATTTGTTGATTTTCCCGTTGTTCCTACAGTATCACGACGTTGAGAGTGCATTTGGCGCGTTTTTTCAGCAATTGGTTCAGACATTTCTTGTTCACGTGCAGCATTGATGAAGTCTCGAATCACCGGACTCCACTTGGAGGTGAGCTTCATAACAAATCCGATCGATCCACTAGCGGTGACAAAGAATGCTTGAGGGTTATTCTCAACGATTTCTCCAAATACCAACTGCCGATCAGTAAGCATGAACTTAATCTCACTTCCTATCCAGAAACGTCCCCTCGGGTGCATGGATCCAGGACCACCATGTCCAATAATCTGATCATCGAGGTAAAAAGAGTTCAAATTATTGTCGGCGTCCACGTATCCCATCATATCATCACTGATAGACGCTATGGCCTGAGCTAATTCCGGCACAGCACCATTTCCATCTGATCCAATAATTTGTAGAGGATGTGTTGATCCAGAGACAATCAATTTATTCATGTTGAAACACAGATGACACATGTCTTCGGATGTCAGAGAACGCTCGACCTCGAGTAAGTCTCCTTGTTGGTAAGAGAATTGAATATTGACACCAGCTAGTAGTACATGTAATTGGCCTCCGTTGAACTGCATCTCTTTTGGTGGGAGAGAGAATTCATCAGTTGCTCTGAAATGAAGAGATCCACTGAGCGGCTGGAATTCGAAGATATGCAACTTTCCAGCAGATTCGATCGAAGAAAGCATTGCAAAATATTCGATTGCGTTGTTGGTGAAGAATCCAGAAGCGAGACTGAAAATGAAAAAAATAAACACACTGCTTCAATATTCAATAAGAACTCACTCTACGCATTTCTCGCCAGCTGGGAGTGAGGTTGAAAATACTTTAGAATAATCATCAGCTGTGTAAATAGTCAAGGTATGAATCATCCCGAGAGCCGAATCAAATTGCTCAGTGATAACAGTAATAGTATTCGTTGTCTCCTGGTATATCACTTTGATTGGCGTTTGATAGAGACTAATGATTTCTGGAGACTTGTTGTATTTTCCAACCAACAAGCCGCATTCGGAGACCAGAATGAGACACTTTCTGTAAAATAATATTTTTACGCTTTCTAAGAAAACAACCAATACACTTACCCAAGAGTTTCGAGGTGAACTGAGCTAACTGACGTAAGCGGAGTCTCTCCATAATACTGTGGAATTGTGCTCGTCGCCTGTGCGAAAAGATCCGCAGCTGATGTTGATTCGATGGCTGTGGAGTCTCCAACGCTGACTTCTTCGTCCGCTTCACCTGATTGCATGCAAACGAACTTTCCTTGATAGGTGTTGACCACTGAGTATTCGAAGAATTTTACACGTTTTCCTGATTCATCCACCACAATGAAAAAATCACGTGTACAGAAGATGGATTTTGGAATAGACGTTGGCGGATCAAATGACATGATCTGAAAAAAACAAGTAACAGGAATTGATGAGTTAAAAAAATAATTGTTACCGTCTGCATGGTACCGACGCTCACGCAAGTTATGCCACAACTGTTTTTGTAACCAATCAATGCGTACAAACTTGATTCTTGTTCCATGAACGAAATCAAAGAAATTGGGAACCACAGATAGACGGATACTCCCTCATCGACAACTGGAAAATCCTCTTCGATTGTACATGTGAAACGAATCAATTGATCATCAGCAGAAAGAAGGAGAGTCCCAGTGGTGATGTCAGCAGCAGCTTGCTCAATTTCTCCGATAGAACTATGAATCGTATTAACCAATTCCAACTCGCTCATCGCCGTACGTCTAATCACAAATAAGCCTTTTCTCGTAACCTGCACAATGCAGTTTTGATGGTGGAAGTTGCCAACGAATGTAGTTGGGTCGGATGAAAATACACTCTTTCCAAATGGGGTGAATCCAGCAGAGGTCACATTGAACAGTAGAGAGTACTCATCGTTTGAAACACAAACAAGGTTGTCATAGTCATTCCAGACTTGCGTTTTGATTGGAAACACCTTTCTGATATGCTGGATTCCCATACCGAATGCCTGCGTAAAACGATATTCGGGAGAGTAAACTTTCAGGTGACCTTCCTCTTCTTCTCCAGAACAACACACAAGGCGCCTTTTTCTGCCGTTTCCAATTACACACACATCTTTAATATTTGTGAGATTCGAGATGCTGCCAATCTTCTGTAAAAACTATTCATGTAACCCAAAAATTTTCTAACACACTAACCTCAGCTGTATGCATTAGATCGTTCGACGTGACACGATACACTTCGGCATCTCCAGTTTCCATAACAATCAGGCGAATCCAGGCTCCCATGTTCAACAACAGCATAGGTGTTCTCTGAACGGAAACTAGTTGTTGGAAGTGGATGACTGGAGAGTTTCCGATATATGATATTCGGCCAGTTGTAACAGTCCCATTCTTTTCCGCCAAAAGGACTAGCGTGTGCTGATGGAGCAAGGACGCTCGATCCTGATGGAGCAAGGACGCTCGATCCTGATGGAGCAAGGACGCTCGAGCAAAAGACGTTCGATTCGATATCTGTTGGGAGTCTTCGGTGATGTGGCTGAAATAATAAAGATTTGACAATAAGAAAATTAGAGCAGAGAATCATACTTAAACAGAACCAGTCCTCCCTGACCAATCATCATGTCGTACTCGCCAAGAACCGAAGGGATAATTTGATTAAACTTTGATCTGTATTGTTGCGCGTAGATCACTTCTCCAGAGGCAAGATTGAACACACGTACAATCGTTTTCTCGGTGTTTCCATCGTGTCCAAGAATCAACATCAGTCTCTCAGTCTTCATCGACGTATCTTGAACTTTTTCGAATCGGATATAATTTTGAACGCGTTTCCCTCTATGGCCAAGATGGAATGAGGTGAATAATCCCTTGGAATCAGTGAGGGTTATCCACGATGCATTTTCAAGCGTACACAGATGGTATGGAGCTTGTCCGGCTCTGGACTTGTCGAAAAGTCGATGACAGATATATTCCCCGATGGATGCATCAAAACGCCAGTAGTTGAGCTGACCTGAGAAGCTGAGAGTGACGATGACGTTCGTGCCAGCAATCCCATCGGACTTTTGTTTTTGTTTCAATGCGGAATCAATTTCTGAATCCTGAAAAAATTTAAATTTTATGATTGAAGTTGAAACACAGAAAACAAACCTCCTCATTCAAAAAAACTATTCGAGAGTGGGTAAGCTGCTCATCGGATCGAAGTGTGGCAATCGTGTGGAAGTTGGTAGGGTCAATGATGATTGCGTTTCGTCCTTGGGCCAAAACGAGGCAAGTCTTATCGAGGCCTGAAACAAAAATTAATGTTTCGAAGAAATGTTTCGAAGTTTCGATCCGGTGCACCAGTAAAAACGCGTCTTGTTGGTTTTTTCTTAAGTTCTACGGCCCAGTGTAAATTAAATAAATGGAACTTCTTATGAGACTCTTTCTAAGAAGGTAACATTTGAAAATTTTTGTACATCCGTTTTAACCATGTTCAGCACGAAAGTATCCTATCCAAGAATGTGACCTATAAGGTCGATAAATTTATATTTTTAAAAGTTAGCTTCTGGCAAAAAAATGCAGAAAAACTGAATTTTTGCCAGTTCTAGAAAATGACAAGTCTTCAAATTTCCAGTGAAAGTAGTACTTCGGATGTTTAATAAGAGCATCTTAACAAGTTAGTCGAAGTTTTGCTGCTTCAAAAATCTAACACAGTTCGGATTAATTTGAGAATTTAGGTACAGTTCTGGAACGCATTTTGTTTGACTTTGTTTTGAATTACACGTTTTTCTTTTTTTTTCCGAAAATTTGAAGTACCGTGATTTTGAATCACATTCTGCCGGCTATTATACCAATCTAGAGTCTGAACCCTTATGGAAAAATCTTGCAGTTTTTACAAATCTGACTAACAGAAAATGGAAATTCTTACCTGTTAAGTAGCCGTAGTCCCCATCCCAAATCTTCGTATCCTCAATTAACGTGGAGACTAGAAATTTGCTTGCCATTCTCGATAACTGTCTGATAACCAGTTGAAGTGCTGTAATTGAAATTCATTAAATTGAATATGGAAGAAACGAGGTAAGCAGACATCGAACGAAACACGTAACGAGATAAACAAATTTTTATATAAAAAATTATGTGAGAGAACACCTAACAAAACACAGTTTACACTTTCCATGAAAAAGGAACCAACAAAAAAACGACGAAACCGAAGGAAAAGAGCAGCAAAATCAATAGAAACCTATATGTGTACAGAATTGTGTCATAAGAAAAGACACAGGTCATCGCTAGAACAGATGCGCAGACACACCACAGGACATACAACAAAGAGACACCCAACGTGGAGAAGATGTTGACGTGAGAAGTCGAGATGACCTCTCAGTGTACGGGACAGAGAGAACGTATGGCAACGAGAAAATGGTTGGATGGGTAGTGAGACCCAGGTCACACAACAGATGGACATATGTGTAACAATGAGACCCCAAACGATGAGAAGACGTGCATGTAGGCGTGCGGAGGCGAGATGACCTCTCAGTGTACGAGAAGGAAGGAACGTATGACAAAGAGAAAATGAATGAATGTATGTTCAATAAGGTCACTCACAAGTTTTGAAAATGGAATGGCACTGTGCCGGTTATTTAAAAAAAAACACCAAAAAAAGCGAACAAATCGGAAGGAAACAGCGGGAAAGTAAAAAAAAACAATAAGGCTATAGTATTGAGTCAATGGTGAGACACAGGTCACACAACAGATGGACATATGTGTGACAATGAGACCGCCAACGATGAGAAGACGTGCATGTAGGCGTGCGGGGGCGAGATGACCTCTCAAGGTACGGGACGGAGAGAACGTATGACAACGAGAAAATGGTTGGATGAGTATTGAATAAGGTCACTAACAAGTTTCGAAAATGGAATGGCACTGTGCCGGGCATTCAAATAAAACACCAAAAAAAGCGAACAAATAGGAAGGAAACAGCGGGAAAGTAAAAAAAAACAATAAGGATATAGTATTGAGTCAATGGTGAGACACAGGTCACACAACAGATGGACATATGTGTGACAATGAGACCGCCAACGATGAGAAGACGTGCATGTAGGCGTGCGGGGGCGACATGACCTCTCAAGGTACGGGACGGAGAGAACGTATGACAACGAGAAAATGGTTGGATGAGTATTGAATAAGGTCACTAACAAGTTTCGAAAATGGAATGGCACTGTGCCGGGACATTCAAATAAAACACCAAAAAAAGCGAACAAATAGGAAGGAAACAGCGGGAAAGTAAAAAAAAACAATAAGGATATAGTATTGAGTCAATGGTGAGACACAGGTCACACAACAGATGGACATATGTGTGACAATGAGACCGCCAACGATGAGAAGACGTGCATGTAGGCGTGCGGGGGCGACATGACCTCTCAAGGTACGGGACGGAGAGAACGTATGGCAACGAGAAAATGGTTAGATGAGTATTGAAGAAGGTCACTAATAAGTTTGAAAATGGAATGGCACTGTGCCGGTCAATTGGATAAAGCACCAAAAAAATCGAACAAATCGGAAGGAAACAGCGGGAAAGTAAAAAAAACAATAAGGATATAGTATTGAGTCAATGGTGAGACACAGGTCACACAACAGATGGACATATGTGTGACAATGAGACCGCCAACGATGAGAAGACGTGCATGTAGGCGTGCGGGGGCGACATGACCTCTCAAGGTACGGGACGGAGAGAACGTATGACAACGAGAAAATGGTTGGATGAGTATTGAATAAGGTCACTAACAAGTTTCGAAAATGGAATGGCACTGTGCCGGGCATTCAAATAAAACACCAAAAAAAGCGAACAAATAGGAAGGAAACAGCGGGAAAGTAAAAAAAACAATAAGGATATAGTATTGAGTCAATGGTGAGACACAGGTCACACAACAGATGGACATATGTGTAACAATGAGACCCCCAACGATGAGAAGACGTGCATGTAGGCGTGCGTGGGCGACATGACCTCTCAGTGTACGGGACGGAGAGAACGTATGACAACGAGAAAATGGTTGGATGAGTATTGAATAAGGTCACTAATAAGTTTTGAAAATGGAATGGCACTGTGCCGAGCATTTAAATAAAACACCAAAAAAAAGCGAACAAATAGGAAGGAAACAGCGGGAAAGTAAAAAAAACAGTATTGAGTCAGTGGTGAGACACAGGTCACACAATAGATGGACAGATGGACCTTACGTACCTTCAATGGGGTTCCCTTGTGAGACATCTGAGACAAGTTCCTGATTCTTGTCACCGACCGACCATCGTATTGCAAGAATGAGGGTTTTGTAATTTGTAAAAAGTTCAGATTTTTTTCAAAAAAATTTATTAGGTTTTTAAAAAACAAAAGTAACAAATACAAGGAATACAAATACAATCAAGGGAATGTTCTAGTTACAAACTCCTGGATTCTCTTCGCCGCCACTCTTTAGATTTCCAAGCATTGTTCACTTCTTCCAATCGCACGAAGGCTTCCGACAAGTGTTGCCTTATTAATCAATCGATATTCATTTTGGTCCAATTTTCTCAATCCAATCTTTCCGATAAATGCAATACACGGGATTTTCCAGTCCTCCTCTCCAGTTTTCAACGCAAGAATACGGTAGGCGATTGAGTAAAATTGATTGAAGTCCAGTGTGGTATCCCTCATCAAATACTGATCTCCGATTGCTTCAAATATGTATTCAAGTTTTGGGAAGAACTCGGTGAAATAGCTGTTATCCAAGTAGAAATTGCAGATGAATCTGAGACATCCAAGGACTTTGGGTTTGTTCGAGCAATTGTTTTTGAAAGATAATTATGTAATTATAATTGAATAATTGGAATTTTAAACCTTACTTTAAAAGAAAAGAGAGTGTTGGGGCAGATTTATGATGAATCGGGTAATCCGATTGGTAGACATCGTTGATTCTGCAGACGATCTTGGCGCAGTCTTGAAGATCTTCTGGAGTCAATGGGATTTCGTCTTCAGATGCATCTTCTAGAATCTCCGTTGCCAAATCCAATAATTCCAGAATCATCGGCCGATTATCCATTTCCAGGTAGTGTTCTATCGCCCGGTCAATAGATTTCAAGTCGTGTCCAATGATGAAAAAACTGTAAGAATATAGTATTGCGTCAGCAGATGAGACACGGGCCATCATTAGAACGACGTGCGCAGACACATCATGACACACAACAAACTGAATCCCAACGTTGAGAAGACATGCATGTAGACGTGCGGCGGAAGCAGAGTGACCTATCATGACCTCTCCATGAGAGTCCGTCAAAGTTCATGAGACTCTCCATAAGACTGGAGAAAACGTTCATGTAGACGTGCGGTGGCCGTATGACAACGAGAAAATGAACAGATGTTTGTTGAATGAGACCACTAATACGTTTTGAGGAGATTGACTCAAAAAAACAATCTTGAATCAATGTAGCGAGGGCAACGTAATAGTTACTGGAATGAAAACCTGATAAGATGAGAATGAAATAACGTGATGCGTAAAGTTTGGAAGTCTGTAGATTGCAGAACAAGGACAGCCGAAATGGAGTGCTCACAATGACGGCAACTTAAACAAAAAACCGAAAAATGAAAGAACCGGAAGGAAAACCGCAGGAGAATCAGTAAAAACGTATGTGGAAACAGTTTTGTGTCATAAGAAAAGACACAGGTCATCACTAAAACAGATGCGCAGACACACCACAGAAGGACATACAACGAAGGGAATCCCAACGTGGAGAAGACGTGCATGTAGATGTGCGAAAGAGAGATGATCGTTAATGACCACTCCATGTCAGTAGGTGAGACACAGGTCACACAACAGATTGACATATGTGCAACAAAGAGACTCCCAACGTTGAGAAAACGTGCATGTAGATGTGAGATGACCTGGCAGTGTACGGAAAGGAAAGAACGTGTGACAACGAGAAAATGGTTGGATATTTTGAAAGTTATGAATGTTTGGGTGTATTTTTCAGAGATACTAAACTTCAGAGAGTGACCCAAACGAAATTATGCTGAAAAACCTGAAATCGCCGTACGCAATAATTACTGGATCAAAAAACCTGGTGTATTAAAAAAGAAATAACGTAATGTGAAATGGTTGATAGGCTGTACTACACGTTAAAAACGACAAACAACTTTTGGGAGTTTCAAAGGACGTCTAAGCGTTTCGAGGGACGTTTAAGTTTTCAAAGGACATCTAAACTGGAATAGAGCCGCCTTTTTTGCGTTCTGAACTAAAATTGAATTGGTGAATCTATCTAAATTCGTTGCACTTAACCAATTGAAGTATTACCATAGCGTTTCTATATGTGATACATTATAATCGAATCATTTTTTCACCTGAATTTCACTCTATTCTTAAAAAATGCAATTAAGTAACGTTTGTCGAGAGCAGCCAATGAATTCACTTACAGATTGAGTTGAATGAATTATAAGCGCACTATATTTTTGCGCACTATGAAAAGCATTGGAAAAACTCAAGATTGCCATTTTCGCAATTATTTTTTTTTTTCAAAAAACAAAGTCTAGCCAATATTGTACGTCTGGTTGAACGTTGATTCTGATAGCAGTATCTAGCCTAAAAATGTTCATTTTTCTTTAATATTTATAGGGTAAAAGTTATAATAATTGTTCAATTGCCACGCGCTAGTATCTGTCCATATTTTGCACTGTTGAGAAAAAATCAGATGTTTTTACCAACAACTACTTTTTATTACGCAAAAACAAAAAAATCAAACTGCTGGAAAACAAAGAACACAACGTGAGGATCAGAAGTTAACGGAGAAATGATAACAGTCTTATCGAATAAAAATCATGATTGAACAAAGAAATTGAGATTTGAAAATGAGAAAGTTACGAAGAGATTTGAAGAGGAGACTATGAGATTTAGAGAGAACAAGTAGAGTGAGTTGAGACTCATTGTCAACAAGAAAATCAAAGTTGAGGAAAATATCAATTGGCTGTTGATGTCCCTGGAAGTTCATCGGATGGAGGATTTTGCCAGGTCCCCATTTTATAGGTGTGGGGAGGAAGGGGCTGGTTCCATGGACATTGGGGAGAGCGGACGTCGATGAATGGCGGATTTTCCCAAGTACCCATTTTATATGTGTGTGGTGGGAGGGGTTGCTTCCATGGGGTGCCAGAGCAGTGGGTGCGCGCGATAGATCCGGAGAAGGTGCCGCTGTGAGAATTTCTGAAAAACGTAGTATCACCAAAATTGTTTTAACAATTCAAAAGCAGGGGCAGAAAAACGTTTATAACAAGGGAATCTCGGGGGTCGCGTGTTTAGAATCGTTCCAAACTGCTACCAGGCATTAAGGATAACTTGATTTCGCATATCCCCATATTTTCTTTAGTGCTCGTCATTCGTCGCTGAGAAAACCCGTCTCAAAGTATCATCCTTGTGCTTAAGCCCTGTAAAAGGCCGAGAATGGGTAACAAAACCGGACAAGAAGACGGTTTTTCCACCAGACAAGTGGCGAGCACAAAACAACAATTTGGGAAATGCCTAATCATGCATGGTAGCAATTGGAATCGATTCCAGAAATAATACTTTTGGTTTGAGGTTAATCTTTCAAATCGCAGGCGAAATCAGTTTTTGATAGTTTTGGACAGTTTTTCACAGTTTCCAATTTTTGTGAAATGTGACTATGCTATTCGTGAAGAGTCTGTTTAAAACGTTTTTTTTTCAGTTTTTCAAGTGTTGAAGATGTCTTACTCATCTACCTAGAGTATGCGCAAGTTTCGAAATATTGCAGACATCCTTCGCTACAGTTAAAGCTGCTGATGGCCTAGTATCCGATTTCTAGATTTTTTCCTAGCTAGTTTCTGTATTGCGTTCACTTTCAAGGAAACTTACTGTTAGTATCCGATTTCTAGTTTTTTCTAGCTAGTTTCTGTATTGCGTTCACTTTCAAGGAAACATACTGTTTGACGAAACGCATGTCCTCTAATTTTCCATGAAGATGACGAATCTTTGATTTCTGTTTGTCGATATAATTGGAGTGGCTGAAAATTACGAATCGTTCATTATTATTCTGTAGAATTTCAGAAAATCACCTGTTCACCAACTTTTCCAATTTGGCTTTCTCACGATCGGACTGTTTCGAATCCGTCTTCAGTTTTTTGATTTCTGCGCCCATTTTTGCAAAACTAAGAAAGTTGTTAAGTAAGGTAAGCCACATCAGCAAAATAGCAACTCACTCTCGCACGTTTTCTGCAAGCAGGTCTCGCATTTCTTGCTTTCCTCTGTAAATATTCTGGATATTCACTGAATTACTTAATACCAGAAGACTTACTCCATCCAGAGCTCACGATATCTTGCTGTCTCCTTTTGAGCTTCTTCTAGTTCTTTTTTGAGCTCATCGACTTCAAGATGAGCAGATTCAGAGAGGTTCACTGGCCCCGTAGGTTGTTGGACAGGTCTAAAAACAATAGAAATGCAAAGGAATGAACCAAGCCTCACAGAAGATTGTCAACAATTGAAGTTTGTGGAAAATTTGCGAGACTAAGCCACGTGCTGATTTGGCTCTATTCCAGTTTAGATGTCCTTTGAAAACTTGAACGTCCCAAAAAACACTTAGACGTCCCTTAAAATACTTAAACGTCCCTTGAAACACTTAGACGTCCTTTGAAACATTTAAACGTCCTTTCAAATCCCAAATATGCTCAAAAATGTTTAAACGTCCGAAAAAACATTTAGACGTCCCAAAAAACGTTTAGACGTCCCCTAAAATATTGAGACGTCCCTTGAAATTCGAAAATTTGGTTTTTAATAATTAGACGTCCCACAAAACATTTAGACGTCCCAAAAAACATTTAAACATCCCAAAAAATATTTAGACGTCCCTTCAACACTAAAAATCACTACATGTGTTGAAGGGACGTCTAAATATTTTTTGGGACGTTTAAATGTTTTTTGGGACGTCTAAATGTTTTGTGGGACGTCTGAATGTTTTCTGGGACGTCTAAATCTTCAGAACTATTTTTTGGGATTTCAAAGGACGTCTTAACATTTTATGGGACGTTTAAACGTTTTTTGGGACGTCTGAACTTTTGAAAGGACGCTTGAAAAAAATTAGAGTTTGAAAGGACGTTTAAGTGTTTTAAGGGACGTCTAAGTGTTTTAAGGGACGTTTAAGTGTTTTTTGGGACGTGTGAGTTTTTAAAGGACATCTAAACTGGAATAGAGCCGCTGATTCTTAGTGTTTCGGTTAAAGTAGTTTTAGTACACAAACTGGGGTATAAATTTAAACAACGAAAACTGATGTGATAGCTCCTAAATGCAAGTAGGATGGATAGTCGCGTCTTCAGAATTCTACTCCTCAGGTTTGGTACAGTACCACTCAAAAGGCTATCAATTTTGCCGTTTTCAGTGAAAGTTTACCAACTTTGACAGTGTATTTTGGTGTCACTTGATTGTCCGACAAATTTTGTTTTGTTTGAACTGAAAAAAGGCACTACCATGAGAATTACAAGTAATCACAGTCATTCGTTTCTTCCGGAAACCGACCAATTTTAGTGCACATTAGCAATATTTTGGAGCTGTTCACTTTGACAATCTGTAACTTTCATGGAAGTGTTCCTACAAAATTGTTAACTACAAATCTGATGTTCTATTTTTGTTATCTCCAGCCCATACAAAGTTGAGTTAATCAGACTATCAGGTGATGACAAAACAAACAGTCAAAGTTGATAATTTTCCACTGAAAACAGCAAAAGTTGACTTCCTTTTCAGCACTAATGCACATTACCGTAAAAACTATAATATAGGCACATGTGTCTATATTTTTCAAACCCTTTTTTGAAGGGGTCATTATTTTTCAACCAAACTGACAATTTTTTGAACTAAATTGCACGGCAAACCTAACATTTGCAGTAATTTGAACAAAAAACATGGGTTATGTTGTGTTTTTTTAACATGTTATTGTGTTTTTTTATGAACTTTGAAAAGTAATGGTTGAAAAACAGAAAACAATTTCTCTAACATATTGAGGGTGCGCTTCTATTACAGGGTGCGCCTCTATTAGGCTTGGTCGGAGTCGGAGAATCGGATTCTCCGATTTCTTTCGGAGAATTTCTCCGGTGGAAAATTCTCCGATTTTTTTTTGGAGAAATTATTCGAAATTTTCCAAGTTTCCGAAAAAGAAGTCGGAAAATTTCGGAGAGTATCGGAGACGACGACACTCGAAACTCTGTTTTCGCTGTATTTCTATTGGTAAAAGCTTTTAATGATGATTAAATATGTTTTAGACAGGCGAATTCGGAAAAACGCAACAGAAAATCTGTTTTAGAAGCGTTTTTGAGAAAATTTTTGATTTCACCGAAATTACTTGAAGAAAAAATTAGTAACTCACGCGTTGAGCTTGTCTCCGCCTTCCTTTGCCTCTCCAGTTCCCATAGTCTTCATTCCAGCTCCAGTTTCTTCTTTCTTGATTTTTGCAAACCCCTTCAACTGATTTTTAGTCGAGAATCGATGCATGCTGCAAAACCAAAATTATGGAAAACCTTTTTCTCGGTAAAAAATACGCTTTAAAAAGAAAGAAAATGCAAATGTAATAACAAATAGGCTCTCTTGAAAGTCTCTCACAAGTTTCTCTTCTCGCATCAATCGATTTTTGAATGAGAGACACAGACAGAGAGAGGAACGGTGGGCAGCGGCTGGCACCGTGCCAAAGGGGAAACGGCCTTGAAAATAGGGAAGAGAGGAAATATGAGGAAGGCGCTAGACTGTGCTGCGTTTCTGTTATGTTCACATACCAACTCTAAGAATACATGTATAAGGTATTATAAGAATGACACGAGATGTGCTTCACTAAACTCATGCTCTGTTTAAAGATGAGAAAGTGCTGAAATCGACAGATATGGACAAATAAGTTCTGAAATAAAATATCAAGGTCAAGAATATTAATGTTGGTTCATTTTAATGGCTAACTCGGAAGTGTTTTTTTTTTCCAAAATTATATTAAAAGTTCCAATCAAATTAAGCACAACAAATACAAAAAATTAGAAAACCAAAAGAACAATGGTATTCGTGAGCAAAAAAGGAAGGAGAGGAAGTTCAAAATTCCTTCACAAAGAAAAATACATGTTAACAAATTTCACAAACTCAAGAAAGTGTATCCGTATAAGATTCAAAATGTTGTAAATGAATTTTTGAAGACGTATACCGATGAATAAATTCGTACTTCCGCTATAATAAAAAATCACAAAAATTTTCAAGTCAGACAGAAAAAAAGCAGCGTTCCATTTTTGCAGACTTGATTCCGGGTCGGCCCGCCGGCCCGGTTTTGGCCCGGCCCGGCCCGGCCCGGTCGGCCCGGATCTGAATTTTTTAACCTTTTTCAGCACAATTTTTTTTGCAAAAATATATTTTCTACAAATTTTCCATATTTTTTTAAGTATGTTCCTCAAAAACCTTTGAAATCTCTAAAAAATCAATTTTAGAACTTTTTTGGGAAAAAAATCGGAAAATTTTCGAAAATTTTTTTGAATTTTTTCAGTACTGAAACTCCGGGCCGATGGGGCCGGGCTGGGTCGGGCTTGGTCGGCCTGTTGCAAGTCTGCATTTTAATAGTTGACAACTTTTTTGATCAGGCACGCTCTAGAACGTTATTGTCATTTTAAGTAGACAGCTCAAAAACTGCAAACTGCAGGGAATAAGTTAATTTGGGGAGAAAATCAGTGTCGTCTCATTTCTCAAGAGATGTCGATAGAACAAGTTAGCAAATTCAAAAATGGAAATTTATTTTAAACTTGTTTGATTGTTTGATATATAAAATTATCTTTTGATGATATCTAAAGACATTCTTAATGTTTGTCTTCTCTATTGAAAATGCGAGAGTAAACAGCTTTCTTAATGGTACAGTGATAAACCAAGTTAAAAATTGATGAGTTACCAATGTAAAAGGACATACAAGTTCTACAACGCACTTGATCACCGCGGGGTGTCCAATTTCACGCCTCACGTCAAAACCTGACATAACCTTGTTCCAGCAATGCTTTGTTATCAGAAATTTAGATTTTGTAGGGATGGTTGATGTTTGGGACAATTGGGATCCTTCTAGTTTTAGAAATTTCTAACATAAGCTCTGTTTATTTATAACTGTTATTATTGAATCCATCAAATTTTTCTCTTTTGATCATCTCCCAAAACATGTTTTTTAACTCATGCTATTCTGAACATACTCCAAATATCTGAGGTTTCGTGCTGTAACTGCTAGAGATGGTCCTCCGCATAGAGACGACAGACAACCGGTTGCTAGGCTTTCCTCTTATATAAAAGCCACAGGCGTTGATCAAAACCATTAGGCAAATGGCGTCCAACCTCACTTGTGTGTTTTATGTTGATAACGAAAAATGATGTAATTTTCGCTTATATTTTCATAATTGAATGTTTTTAGGTCTCTAAAGTCTATATAATGATTGATACCTTCTCGTTTTCATGGACAATCTGAAATATGGAAATTATAGATGGATAAACTACTGAAAGAGAAAAAAGTTTCAAGACTGAATAAACACTTCAATATTCCCAAACCACTTTTTTTTCAAAACGAATAACAATCAACACATTTCGCCTGCCTATTTAAATATTGGCGACTGTGTCTCCGTTTGTAGTGAATTGATGTTGATGGGACCTACACAGATACATTGAAAGTTTTCGCGAAAAACCCGAAATTCTGCCCATGATTCAGAATATATTTAAATAAAAACTTTGAAAAATTTTCACATTTCTATGAGGTGTGTGGGATGTCATTTGCCCTTTTTTCCCATTACATTTTTTCAAATGCAGAGCATTCGTCCCTCTCATGTTGCACTTCGGCTGTCATCAAAACAATGAGCCTGACAGTTTGTTTGAGTTGTCCAAGAATGATTGATGGCGACATTGAGAACATTTTCTCAATTCAAATCCGGCTCGAACCGGTCTTTTTCAGGTCTGTTAAAAAATACGGCATCATTTGCATTAATGATATTATTGGCAGAAGTTATGTTTTACTAATGCTAACTAGAGAAGGTCACCGAGTAACGGTAAAGTAATAGGACATGACTTTTATCATTGAAAAACTGAGAAATGCTGATTCCTTCGAGAAAAGTGCCACAACACCTCACTACTACTCACACCTCCTTGCTGATATTTTTTACGCATCGGGAAGGTAATGAGTTGTGCTCAAAACGTTGTCCTTTTTTTTGGATACCAGGGCGCGGGAACAAAAACAGGATAAATGATTGGAATCAGCGTTTTCCCATCTTTCCAATGATATAGGTCCCTTAACTCTATTGTCCCCCGGAAATTTTACTTAGTCAGTCTGTAGCAACGAGCCACCGAGCGGCTGGGTAGAAAGGTCTATCAGCGGTGTGTGGGATGCCACTCGTCCTCATTTTCCCATAACAGATGTTCAATACAGACCCTTCATCTCCCTGATATTGCACTTCGGCTGTCACCAGAACAATGAATTTAACATTTTGTGTGAATTGTGTAAGAATGATTGATGACGACAGTAAGAACATTTTCTTAATAGCAGTGAAAAAAAGAAGAAGAGATGTTAAATGGGATAGATATATTGAGGGGCTAAAGAAGAAAAATCTTACATTTAATGATGGTATACGTTTCCTGTACTTAAGCTAATTATAAAAACATACGCTACTCTTTATTATGGTAATAGCAACGGAAGTTAAAGTTAAATTCACGAAAACAATTGAAACTCGCCAGACAAAGGATTGAGGGATCATTACGGTGTGAAAAATTTTGTTCAAGTTGTTACCAACTGTTCAAGTTGTTACCAACTGTTCAAGTTGTTACCAACTACAAGATAATTCTCAAAACTCACGGTTCCCTGGATGTTGTCTTCTTTGATTTCAGGAAGGCATTCGACCAGGTTCCTCACAATTTACTTCTAAAAAAGCTTGCCTTATTTGACATTCCACCTCTCTTTATCTCTTGGTTCTCTGATTTTCTCACATCCCGTTCCTTTTCCGTCAAAGTTAACAGTACCACGGATCCTTCTTCTGCTCTGATCCACTCTGGAGTCCCTCAGGGATCCGTCTCCGGACCTCTTTTATTCCTCTTGTATATTAACGATTTATTAATCAGCCTTCAATCTATCCCTCATCTCTACGTTGCTGCTTATGCTGATGATATAAAAATTTACTCCCACATTCCCTCCAGCCTTCAAGCAGGTATTGACTTGGTCTCCGACTGGGCAGTTTCCAATGATCTTCCTTTGGCTCATTCCAAAACGGGTTTACTCCGCTTGGGTTCCCTCAACCCCTCTCACCGGTTTCACATCGTTGGCTCTCCCATTCTCGATTCCCACTCTGTTCGTGATCTCGGAATTCTCTTTGAACCTGACCTCAAGTTTTCTGCCCACATTAAAAAGTCAGTATCTCTAGCTCGTCTTCGCTCTTCCCAAATCCTCAAATCTTTCAAGTCTAATAATCCGGCATTTTACTCTTTTCTATTCAAAACATATGTTCTTCCTATTCTTGAATACGCTTCTGTCATTTTCTGTCTTGCCCCCTCCTCATCCCTCTCCAGACTTCTTGAATCCACTCTACGAATTTACTCTAGGAAAACTCTCCAACGATGCAATATCGCTTTCTCATCCTATTCCCATCGTCTAGAACTTCTCTCTATCTACTCTATAAGACACCGTAGACTCAAAGCTCAATTAATCCTCCTGTATAAATTTATAGCTGGCGCATCTCATTTTCCCAATCTCAATTCCTTTATCAGACTGTCAAGTTCTCCACGAAGACCCATGACCCTCATTTATCTCTCCCCCCTCTCCGACAATTTTTTCTCTTTTATCCTTCCCATCTGGAATGCCATTGTTGCCAATGTTAGTAGTTTCCTCTCCCCCTCCCAATTTGAACATCTTCTTGACTCTGCCATTACCCGGTTTTAATTAATTATCTCATCTGGTCATCTTGTTAAATACATATCATTCTTCTCCCATTTAATTTCCCTTCCTACGGGTATCTCTTCCCCCTTGCCAACTGTCTGTCTACCCGCCATTTTATATTTATTCTCATTCCCCGTTTCCTATGTATCGTGTCATCCCTATTTTCTACTCGAAACTGTCTCGTGAGGGATCGTTTCTAGTCTTTTGTATCTATTTGGTTTTCTTTTAGTCACAATAAAATTAAATTAAATGTTTTGGTTTTTTGATTTCTGGTTCACTTTAATATTCAATGTACCAATGGACATAACCGATGGCTAGTAGTGATTGCATGTGTGATAAAAGCTTGTTAGATATCAAAAAAGTATACAAAGGTTTGCCAAATGTAAAATACATATATCTCTTGAGGTTTTTCGAATTGGGCGACTGTCTGAATATGTACATAATCATTTGTAGCAGGTTACGGTGGTATACATGCGGTTTAGTGTAATTTGTTAGAGAGACACCGCCCTTCGTCGTGTTCTGTCAAACATGGGGTAATCGGCCGCCCCCTTTCCCCTTGTTTGGTCTTGCTTTCCCAGTCGTCCAATTGTCTAACGACATCTTTCTACTCTCATCTTGAATGTGTAAGTGTCTATTGGAACAATTCCAACAACTCAGCCAGTTTATACCCATGCTTGCTGTCTTTTATAGCATATGTTCACAACTCACGTTACGCACTTTGCAACGCGTACTAACCGTATGGCTTCATCCGTCTAGCCCCCTTCCTCCTTTCTTTCTGTAAGCGGGAACTTTTTATTGTCCTTGACTTCTCGTTGCCCTCTCTTCTTGCTGCTTCTCATTCTCTCTGCGTCTCTTTGTGCTTGTGGTATTCCTCACTCACTGTATCAACTAAAAACATGTGTTCTCATAAACAACTCAACTTATTCATTCACATAACCCGCTTATTACATCTCCGTTCACTCATCGTATTTTAATTTTTTTGTTTCAAACCATATTTTCTTGCAGTTTTGCATTATTTCCAAAACAATATTTACGTGAAATCTGACTGAAAACTGCATTTTCCAGATACAACCCTGTCAATCGAAAAATGAATGCGGACATTCTTGAAAAGTTTCAAAATCTTCCAGTTCTCAAAGAACCTGTTGGTGAGTTAAAATTACATATTTTGTAATGTTTTACTGATTACTGATGAATGAGCCAAGCAAAATTGGTTACACTCACACAACGACCCGGCTTAGCCCGGGTAGTACTGTGAGTGCAAAAATTAGAAAGTTTGAATCTTTTAAAAAATGTTTTGAATGCGAAAATTCAAAATTTCCGGGCCGGATTTTGGAATTCTGACTTTTGGCGTTATAAGCTTAAATTTTCCAACTGTAAGAGTATGTCATGGCAAAATTAACTGTCACATAAAGAAGTTGGCAAAACATGATATATTTTTGGCCTGAACTGTAAAATGGGTTTGAGAAAAAAACAAAAATGTTTACACTACAAAAATAGAGCTCTAATTTTGGCTTTTACGATTTTATAGAAATTTTTTCCGTGGGACAATCAGTGATACTGTAACACATTTTTAAAGTGGAATCTTTTCAATTGATAACGAGCAAAGTTTTTATAAATATGGTCGTAATTGCATCATTTCTATCGGTTTTTTTTTGGGTTACAAGGAAACCCCAAGACCATGCGAGTGCTTTTTTGTCTGAAACTTTCAGGATATGTTGAGAATGATCTGATTTCTGAAATTTTTGGAGTTCGCCCGACACTAACTAGGGAAGGCCTCCAGGTGACCGTGGAGTTATGACTCATGACCTATATCATACATGAAAATCAATAAAACATTATCCATATCTTGAAAAAGTGTAAACTATATGAAACAAAAATAACGAGTAATTTTTTCATCACTTTTCGACCATCAAATGATGGACAAATTTTTGAAAAATAAAAATTTTTGAAGTAGTTATTTTTACAAGAAAATCAATAAAACATTATCCAAATCTTGAAAAAGTGAGACAGATTTGGTTAGAGAGTCTGAAAAGTTCATTACAAAAAAAGCAAAAAAAAATTGACTTGGTCGGGGACCGAACCCACACCCTACTCCATGCCACTCCGCCTCACTACCACTTGCGACACGCAGCCGATATTTTTGACACGTCGGTAAGGACTTGTCAGAAGGTCCAAACTTTGACCTCGTTTTTCTCAAATACCAGGCCTCGAGGACAAAAACTGAATATATATTTGGAATCAGCGTTTTCTTAGCTTTCCAATGATATAGGTCACGACCCATAACTCCACGGTCACCTGGAGGCCTTCCCTAGTTAGCCATGTTTTGAGCTCCTAAAGTTTTGGTGGGATTCTAGTTTCTTAACCATACAAATCTTTATTTGAGAAAACACCGCGAATATCACCACTCGCCGGCCAGTTCAGTTTCGTCCCAGGATGAATACAACCACCTGCGCCATCCTGGGACGAAACTGAACTGGCCGGCAAGTAGTGATATTCGCGGTGTTTTCTCAAAAATGAATTCAAAGATTTGTATGGTTAAGAAAATTTGAAATCACCGAAACTTTGAGAGCTCATCACTTGGCTGAAATTGCCGGGCACACTCCAAAAATTTCAGAATCATCTATTCAGACCATTCTTAACTTATCCTGAAAGTTTCAGCCAACAAACCACTTGCATGGTTTGGGGTTCCCTTGTTAGAGAATAGCAGTCTTATTTTCTTATTCTTATTCATAGTCTTATTAACAGACTAATTTTTTCATGAGTAGTATCGATAATCAAAAAAATCAGGCACAAAATTTTATCAAAGAACTTGTTTTTTTATTCCTGATTATTTTTGTCACCTATCAAAAAAGTTCGTACAAACCCGACAGGATTCAGTAGAAATACGCAAAAAAAGTATGAATACATGTACACTCAGCCATGCTCTGAATGTGTTCACTTGACTGTGCAGGCGAATCCTGAAGCGCTATTTTTGTAGTTGACAATTTTAGATTCCTTTCTAGTGAGATTCTCATTTAAGGCCCAAGGTATTTATATTTTGAAAGGTACCTCACAAAAATATTGTTAACTACAAAAAGACAGTTATATTTTTAGTTTATTTTGCACAAAAAAAAGAATGATGATGTTTAAGCAGAAAAAACATTCCGGGAATGTTTGAAGATTCTTGAGCAGCTTCATGTGTCGAAAAAAGTTGAGGTCCAAAGTTTGAGAAATTTGGTTTAGGGAAGGATCACAAAGCAATGAATCTCACTTTTGGGCATGGCTCTCAGAGAATTACTCTTTTTCCCAAAACATTGTATTGATTCACATGAAAAAGTGAAAACATTAGCATTAAACGTTCATGTTTTTCTTTTGTGAGCTATTTACAAATCTTGATGTCTAAATATATCAATTTCGGTAAAAATACAATTGCCAATTGAACTTGTCTAAGCCGAGGTTGTACATATTGTACCTATTTCAAATTTTTTAGATGCCACTCTTACTCCAAAACGCTCAACCGATATCGAAACGGAGGAAGTCTGCATTTTATGCCCTAACAAGGAAGATAGCAAATGGAAAAAATGGTTCGAGGAACAACAAGAAAAAGAAAACAATTTGGATATATTGGAAGATCGATTGATCAGATGTGGACACACTCAATGCCGTAACTTCTTCCATCTTTCATGCATAACGGTGAGCATATATTCGTTCATTGTTACGAAAATGAGACCGTTGTTATTTCATAAGAAAATTGAAATTTAATAATTAAAACAAAAAAATCCCAAAGATCTTTTTTTAAGTGTTGTTTCAAAAACGACAAACAACGTTTCAAAGTAACCAGTGAATCAAAAAACTTCTAGGCAAATCTAAAATGAAACGTTTTTTTAAATTATGATTTCACTGTCAAAAAAGTACGTACGTTACAAGGTAACTTTTTTGATTATTAGTAAGAAAAAAATCAAAAGATAACGAAAAAAGAGTAGCGAAGTAATCTTTTTTGTGTTTCAGCACGAGCGTCCTCTCTGGAATTTCTCTGCACAATATTTGGCAATGGACCGGAATTATGATGCAATTTGGTGTCCAGAACACTTTTGCCACACGTGTTTCAGGGAAGGACTCCAGCAAACGGCTTCTATTGGAGAGTTGTTGAAGGATCATGGAAGTCTTCGTTCATTCCATAAGATGTGTCTACCATCCGGATATGCAAGAATCGAGGAGAACTTTATTTATTTTAATGAAGAACTGGATGAAGAGACGTGGCAAGGACAACATATGGGAATTTGCATCAGTTGTGGAGATGATGGAAATAAAGAAGACGGTGAAGAAATGCTGGACTGTTCAACTTGCTGTCAGTCGTTCCATAAGCAATGTGACAGCAGGACTATTGACACGGTGGATGTGACTAATGTCAGTTGTCACGATTGTCACTTTAGAAACAAAACTCGAATTGGAGACATTGTTTTGATCCATCAGAACCAACAAATCGTGGCGGCTCGAACGGCTGGATGGAGTTGGACCGAAGCTGTTAGACCAGGATACGTAAATGTCCAAATCCCTTCCATGATGGACACTGTAGCCATGCCAGCCAAAGCCTTATTTCGGCCATCGCCACTTTTGGCTGATTTTGTTTACGCGTCGTGGCAGAGGTTGAACCCAAACGCGTCTCTGGAAGCAAGGGATCAGATCAAAATGATGCTTCAAGAAATCCGAGAAAGCAGACCGCTGATCCGCAGACCAGAGCCAATTTTAGCGGATGAATATAAACACCACTCTTCGTTCACTAAAACGGCAAATGCGGAGATATTGAAGGAGATGGCAGGCCGTTACCCGTCTAGCGAAAACACCAAAATCATGTTTAGTAAAGTCACTGGATATGGAGTTCATGCCGCGGAAGATATTGGTGGAGGTGTGATGGTTGGCCAATACATCGGATTGTGCACTTCAAAGAAAGAAAATGATAAGCGAAAAGAGCTCATCAAGAAATCATGTGATCGAGAGGCGAAGTATTATAGCATGAAGTCATTCTTCAAGAATAAAAGAGGGAAACAGATACCGTTTACAATTGATGCATCTACAGTTCACAATTGTACTGCGTAAGTAGAACTATTTGTTTTTTTGGAAACATTTAAAATAGTATTTTCAGAATAATGAACCATTCTTGCGATCCGAATTGTATAGCCTACTTCAAAAAGATTAAAGTTGGAGAGTCTTGGGTTGAAATGATTGTGATCAAGACAAAGAGAAGAATTGCAAAAGATGAAGAGATGACACTCAGTTATCACTGGACCAAGAAAATAACACGAGAGGTTTGTCGTTGTAGTGAAGCGAAGTGTAAACGGCAACAAATCAAAGATTTTGAAAAACGATGGAAGAATCTACTAAATCTGAACGAACTGTTATAAAACTCTCATGTTGTTTGAATTCTGAACGTTCATAAACAGTGTTGGCTCAATAATTTCTAATTATAATTCTTACGATTTTGGCCGTTTTCAGTTAAAAACTTCCAATTTGGAGAGTGTGTTGACAACTTTTTTGTACTGGCACTTCCTAGAGAGTCACTTATCGACAAAGTAACTATTCCCTCAATTCAACCAATTTTAGGGCAAAATATTGTGAATTCTGAACTGTATTTCTAATCTAACTATTATTCTTGTACTTTGTGTTGTGGTCATTTTAATACGACTGATTCAAAACAGCACAATATAGCACACTCGGTTTGAGAGAGAATTTACTTTGTTGAAACGTAACTTCCTTAGGAGTGTTCGTTCAAAAAAGATGTCAGTTACAAAAATGGAGATCTATTTTTTATCAATACGATCCATTGAAAATTTACATTGGCAAGCAATCAATGCAACCAAGAGACACTCTTGAAAAAAAAGTTCCAACTGAAAACCGCCAAAGTTGTCAGAATTATGTTCATTACTGCATTGATCCCTGTAATGATATTTCAGTTTCGTGTGGAATAAGTTTCAAAATAAAGCCGTCTATCAAAAATTTTGCACTGATTAAATGACAACCTCTGACTGGCTCGAGCATTGACACACAGGCCATGTATAGTATAAAATACTTAGAATTCTTAGAGTAGTATCAAAAAATCAGCCAAAACGGATCACTTTGATTTATGTGTAACATGACCTGGTGGCTTGAGCGAGTAATTGTTTCTTATCTTGTCTTAAAGATTCCTCGCTCACCTCTGAACATTCTTATTGGGAATTTATATATTCATTATCCTTGAAATGAAGAAGCAAAAATGACAATAGGAAAACAATAATCCATGTTTAAAAATATTTCAAACAATACAAGAATTAACGTTTAAAGAGTTACCGGGAATCGAAAGTATGAGAATAATGGAATTCTGGAAAATATGTTTGAGAAGATGAACGTGAAAAAATCCGAGTAAAGAAGAACAGGGAGGGTCTAAATAAAGAAAAAGGAATCATAATTGTGCTTTGGAAAGTTAGAAATTTACTGGTTTGACGCATTGGAAGTTATCGCAAGCCCGGTAGTGCGGGATCGAGTCGAGTACGGATGAGATATTACTGGTTTGACCTCTTCGCTTTCAATTAATTCATCTCCCCATCTTCGTCTATGCGCCTCCGCTTGTGGATTTTTGCAATTTTCCATGTTACAAAAACATTCGAAGTTATGCCAGAAATATGGGAACGTTAATTGCTGTCCTTTTTTGATGGCGTCCTTAGTTTTTATGAGAATTCTCGAAATCTCCCTCTTTCCTACAGTCACATATCCAAATTTTGTCTCGCAATTCGCTTCACATGAGTGGTTGAAGTACCTAAAAATGGGACTCAGATTGTATTTCTTAATCAGTTTACTTACGCAGTTTCATTATGCACTGTCGAGGCATCAATCATGAAGTCAGTTTCCACTTTCTTATCAGCAAGCAATTTTAGTTTTGACGCAAAACTATAAAATTTCCTCTCTCGGTCACCACTCGCTTCTCCCATTTTCTCTCTTCTCGCATACTCCTCGGTTGATATTGCCATCCCAACATACTGCCCAATTGTTTCTCCTTTCTTGATATCCTTCAAAGCCACTGCCATTATTCCAAATGTTTTGCTGCGTTTCAAACCAACTACAGTATTATCACATGGGGAACGGAACATTGCTTTCAAGGCGGCGCATTCTTCGTCACTCGCAATTCTTTTGAAAGATTTATGAACAACATATTCATTTTTGCAAGTAGGGAGGTCTCGTGAAACAATTGGGCCTTGCGCTTCGATTTCTTTTAGCATTTTCTTGATTTCATTGATCTTCTCTGGAGTGGCTGTGGGATTCATTTTTTCCCAAGAATCAAAAATTTTTGGTGTGATTTGAGCGGACGGTGAAAACAAAGCTTTTACCGACACAACCGTTGGCAAACACAATGAATCGCTGGTAACGGCTACATATCCAGCTTTGATATCTCTCTTCATTGCCCAGTCACTTGTTTTAGCTGGTATGAGTGTGTTATTATGACAAACAATAACATTGTCTCCTAGTCTGATTTTCGCACCGCTGACGCAGCTAACACATTTCACTTGTCCGTCAGAAAACTTTCTCCCATCACAGTTCTTGTGAAATGAGTGGCAACATGTGTCACAGTCGAGCATTTCTCCTCCTTCTCCATCCAAATCATCGTTTTCTCCGCAATAAAGACATATACCCACATGATTGTCCTTCCACACTGCCTTTTCCACTTCCTCATCAAATTCTACTTTTCGGCGTGCAACATTTTTGTATCCTGCTGGTATACATTTCTCGTGGAACGAACGCAGTTTGTCTTTGTCTTCATACAGTTTTCCTAAGCTCGCAGTTTGTTGTCGTCCTTTGTTGAAACAGATTGCACAGAAGTGGTTAGGGCACCAGATGCTGTCATAATTGCTGTCTAAAGACAGGTACGGAGCATTGAATTTCCACAATGAACGGAGTCTCTGTAATGAATACAATATGTTTCCTTGATGAGAAAAATTACCTAGTCAATTTCTCTCGACCGACGTTTTTTTGTGGAATTATGATTATTTAAAGATGAGGTCTTCTTTACCTTCAAAAATCATTCAAAATTGAATTGGATAATTATGGTACTTTTTTTGACATCGTCTCTTCCAGGGAAACGTTGAATAGCAGTAAGAAAAAAGACCGACATGCTATTTCAGTAGTGCACACTTTTTCTAACTATTTTGTCAAATTTCAAAAAAAAAGTTTTGGCTTTCCATATTCATACGTGAGCTTTGAATAGGCCTTATGAAATTGGAAACTCATAACTAATGTATTTTTCAAATTATGAGTTTTTGCGTAAACTGATTTTCAGAATCGAACTGTTTGAGCGTGGTTTTTCATGTGGTTTTGAAGTATATAACTATTTCAAAGATTAATACAAAATTAGGAACAGTAACTTTCATTCAAAAACTGTATCTTCAAACTTTTAAAAAACGACAGGTTTTTTTTTTACTTTTTAGACGTGCATAATGTTTACTATGGAGGTGCATTCAAAATTGTTGAGAACCCCAAAAGCTGGTTTTCTGATTTCACTATGTCAAAAAAAAGTTCGCTAACCGTAATGCATGACAGGTGGAAGAAGTATGGGCATTGTTTGTCTTCTTTCTGGTTTTTTCCATTCTGCTTCTGGACGTGGCCACATCTGACCAAACAGTCTTCCAACACTTCGAGAGTTTTTTCTTCCTCGCTTTCGTTGCCGGCTCCATTCTTTTCTTTGGTTACATTCTCCTTTTCACTGCCAGACGTAGATTAGTAATCCATTCTATCAGATTCATCTACATTTTCATCAATTTCCATATTTTCATCTGCTTCTCCAATTTTGCGTTGCGCATCCTCAAACCATTTTTTGTGATTACTCACTCCATTTGTTTTACAGATTGCACAACATTCTGACGAGACAGGTGGACGAGTAGGTGTAGAAGTAGCAGCTGAAACTTTTAAATGCATAAGATATTTTGTTCCGATTGTTTTAAATCATGTTTTCTGCTAGCGATAATTCGTCACATCCGCTGTTCACTTTTGTCTAACACCAACTATACATGCCAAGATAGGAACTTTCTAAATATATATTCTAGCTTCAAGCAACGCTTCAAGAGATTTCTTCAATATGAAAATTGAGGTTGGAAATTTCTTGACTATCAGCGTCGAAAAAACATCATCTTGCTACATCATTTCTTTCATTTATCACCGCTCGTGAAAAATGAGAAAAATGTGTTCGATTGACGCGGTTCAGTTAGAACTCGAACGGGAATCTTTACAAAATCGGCTCGATTTCTGTTGAGCTTATTATTTGCGATTAGTTTTATCTGGAGAATTACTATTTTTCAAAAGTGTTGCAAAACGCAACTTTTTACTACTAAAATAAAAACGATCGCAAGAAATATACAATAACCAAATTTGAAAGAAAGTCTCGGTATCTCTCATCGACCCACAAAATTTGTAGTAAACTATACAGATCAGAAGTTGAATTTCATTTTTGTAGTTGGTCATTATTTTGTAAGATCACTCTCTAGCATGTTATCGTCTATTGAAGTAAACCGGGCTTAAATTGCCCTAAAATCGGATAACTTGAAACATGTTTATTCGCAAAAAATATTTCCCAGCCTCTAACTTGCTTGAGTGTTCGCACAAAATATGACCAACTATAATATAAAAAGAAAATTCAAACAAAAAAAACATACAGATCAAAAATTGCGCTTCATTTTTGTAGTTGACAACTTTTTTGTACGGGCATTCACTAGAGAGTAATGATCACTTTAAGACTACAGCTCAAGAATGTCACAATTTCGTACTGTAGTGAGATTAGTCGATTTGAGAGAGAAGTTCCTTTGTCGATTTGTAACTCGCTAGATAGTGCGCGTATAAAAGAGTAACTACAATTTTACTGGTGCTAAGTTTTTATTGTTTTTTCAAAAAAGTTATGTAAATTCCAGACATTCTTAAGACATTTATTTTTTATGGAATCTCAAAACATATTTTCGAGGCAAATCTTTCAAAAGATTGATCTAAAACGAGTGAAGGCCTCCTTTTGTGCCCAGAATTCTATCACTCATGAATATTAATCATTCAAATTTAACGTAAACCATTTTTCGGCTTGATTATCATTGAAATATCTTATAATATATGATTTCAACTCACCATCAGGTTCCTTAAAGTTTGAAAGGCTTTGAAACTTTTCAAGAATCTTCGAATTCATTATATTTCGAGTGACAGACGGGTAGTATCTGGAAAATGCAGTTACAGTCAGATAGCTTGTAAATGTTGTTGAAATAGTAAAACATTCCAAGGAAATATAGTTTGAAACAAAAAATAGAATAAAATAAGTTGAGTTGTTTATGAGAACACATGTCTCTTTAGTCAATGCAGTGAGCGAGAGATAGGAAAACCACGAAGAGACGCAGTGAAAAATGGAAAGCAGAAAGAAGAGAGGGCAAGAAGAAGTAAAGCACAATCAAAAGTTCCTGCGCACAGAAAAAAGAGAAAAAGCATAGTCTGATGAAGCCATACGGTTAGAACGCATTGCAAAGTGCATAACATAAGTTGTGAACATATGCTATTAAGGTCAGCAAGCGTGAATATAAATTTTCTGACCAGGATCCCGAGTCAAGATTGAGTTACATGTTGAGATATATATCACTAAAACGAACGTTTTGCGCTGCCATCAAATCTGTATTCTGTTTTTGTTTAACGATCTCCTGAAAGAAGTTTTTTCGCGTTTTTGTGGTTTCCCAGTGCAAAAATGAGTATTTTCAAGTCTTTCAAAATTAACTTTTTTCTTATTTCTTTTCAAATTTTTTGTTTCGTACGTATGAATACGAATGTAATGATATTTTTGGAATGGTGTGATTTCAAAATTTTCTTTCAGTAGTTTTTTGTGGAGTTTCTTAAATCTTTAAAAATGACGCATCTACAAAAAATTGTTCTGAAAATTTTCTAAAGCTCAAACACTAACAATACTATTTTTACAATTGGAAATAAACGTACAACATGAAAAAAATAGAAAAAAGTGGAGTATTGAAATTCTCATTTTTGCACTGGGAAATCACAAAAACGCAAAAAAAATTTTTCACGAGATCGTTTAGCAAAAACAGATTACAGGTTCGAAACCAGAGCAACATTTTCGTTCTAGCAACACATATATCTCGACCTGTGACTCCATTGACTCGAGATCCTTCTCCTGTCTCCTCCCTCCCATTGTTCGTCATAAATTGACAGAGTGACAGCTCTGTCACATTATATTGCTAGTTATTGCTGTCTCATATAGAACAATTGCTTCATTTAGCAGGACAAGTGCCATTTTTAATTTGCTGGGACCATCTGCGCTACGATTGTAAAACTAAAACGTTTACTTGGAGAGTCAAGAATCAATAGAAAAATTCCGTACCGATTAGAAAAAAATACTTATGAGAAAATCATTTGTTGGATTTTTAATAAAAGCGGAGTATAGCCACTCTGATTTAGAATTCGAGCAAAAAAAACTACTTTGGTCATGCAGTATTCAATTTGAATGGAAGTCGGCAGAAGACTCATTGAGCAAAAACGAGTTATCTCTCTGAGTATCAGTTTTTTTCAACGGTATCTAATATTTTTTAGCTGGTCGATAACAGTAACTCCGATAAGATACAACCCCTCGAATTAAACATGAGCAGTTTGAAAATGAGTTCATCGTGCATTTATTATAGTTGTCCGGAATTTCGGTATTTTTTCCGGTTCCGGATTTAGAATTCCGGTTTATTGTGTTTCCGATTTCCGGTAAAATGGTTTGTATTTGCAATTCTAGCAAATTGTTCGGGATTCTGGATTTCGAAATTCCGGTTATTCATTTATTTATTTTTTTTAGTTCTGGAATTTTGCTTATTTTTCTCGTTCCGGATTGCAAATTTCCAACGTTGTTTAGGTCAGGGTTGGGAAATTCCGGGCCGGCCCGTCAGCCCGGGCCGGCCCGGCCCGGCCTGGTCGGCCCGGTCGGCCCGGCTACTGTAGAAATTTGAAATTTTTATTAAAAAATTTTGAAATGTTTTGAAAATTTTTTGAATTTTTTTGCAGAAAAGTCGAATTATCGACTATTTTTTGGAATATCGATATAAACTGAAGTGTATGAGAATTTTAGAGCATTTTGATCATTTTTTAATGAAAATTTCGAAAAAATATGTGAAAAAAATATGCACGATTTTTGAATCCGGGCCGGGCTGACTGGCCGGGCCGGGCCGGCCCGGGATTTCCCAACCCTGGTTTAGGTGTTTCTCGTGATTATATTCAGTTGTTGAAGTATAATCTTTGCCGAACAAGTGCTGCCTTTTGTAAATAATCAAAAAAGATTTATTGGGATGGTCTCCTGCAATTCAAATCGATCATGGAAGTGTGAATTGATATCGTCGTATTGCTCACAGACATCAAGAAGCGTCTTCCCATTTTGAACGACGGTTGCTATAGTAAATTAGATTCTTGCGATCCGATGTTTGAGATGTTTCAAAAACTTCCCAGAACACAACAACTAGTTTCCCGTAACCACTATTACTGGGCAATCAATATGCACTGTCATCGGATGAGAAGGGGTGAGTCAACAAATTAAAATCTGTATGGACGCTCTTAAAACTAATTTATAATTTAAGTGGTCCATTCAAAGTCTGAGTATGTATGTTTGTGAGCTTATGGGAAAGAGGCAACGTTCAGGAAGGGACCACCTGTCATGTGTCTAAAGTAAAAAAAACCAATGCAATTTTGACACATTTATTTTTATTCAAAAGTTTTATTTGAAAGATAAAAACACAAATTTGACTAGGGAAGGTCATGGAGTCAGTTTGGAGTTATAGGACGTGACCTATATCATTGGAAAGCTAAGAATACGCTGAATATATATTTGGAATCAGCGTTTTCTCAGCTTTCCAATGATATAGGTCACGTCCCATAACTCCAAATTGATTCCATGACCTTCCCTGGTGGGTAAATGAGTGACAATTGATGATATAGAACCGCATATCATTTTTGTAGTTGATCATTTCTTGTAGGGACACTACTTTGAAAGTTACAGGTTGTCAAAGTGATTTCTCCCTGAAACAGACTGATTTCAATGCATATAAGCAAAATTTTAAAGCTTTTCACTTTGGCAACCTGTAAATTTCATGGTAGTGCCCGAACAAAAAAAGTGTCCTAACAAAAATGATGTACTACTTTTGTATTGTTCAACCCATACAAAACAAGATTTGGCGCACAATCAGGTGACACCGAAATACACTGTCAAAGTTAGTCATTTTTGACTGAAAACAACCGTAGAAAACAGTGTCGGGCACCTAGGCCCAAACCGACAATGTATGCAATTGAAGAGTGTCGTCCGGGTGCTCATCGAGCAACTACGGCACCTACGGATCTTCTCCACCGCGTCGTTGATATTCACCTTCTCCATCAAACCCTTCTCGTCCTCTCCATCCACCATGGATCTTTCGCGAATAGCAAAAACAGCAACCAATTTTGATTTTATTCTGAAAATTAGAACAATTAAGTTAATTGTTAAGTCATCAGTTTTTTAAACTATGCGCTAAGAGGTCAGCAAACCTCAACATGGAAGAAGAAAAAGCGCGGTAAAACAATAGCTGCTTGAGTCTCTTCTCCATTTCTTATAAATTCCGCCGCACGTATCTCCTCGGGGTTTGGTGCTACCAAAAAGTTGTCAATAATTAAAATGTGGATCTCAAAACTCTAAACACTTTACTACTTGGCAACTTTCTAGTTACCCTTAACGCTGAGGAAATAAGACCTTCAAAAGCTACACGACCGCACCTACTCCCTCTGTAGTTTTAACTTCAAATGTATATTTGGGATTACATTTCATGATCTACATTTTCGAGTTGAAAATTTTTTGATTGCGCTCAACACTGAAGTGACTGACCCGCTACACCACCGATAACGATTGAAAAACTCGTGGATATGTATTTGTATAAACTCACCAAAAAGTAAAAACCAGTAGTTCAATAAAAAATAGTACAAATGGCCTGACAATGCGCAGGATAGTCGTCTAAAAATGTTAAAAACACTGGTTAGAAACCTCCTTTTATGCTTTTTTCTGAGAGCCGGCGTCATCGTATTGTACGCCTAATTGTTAGAACCGCCCACATTCTAGAACATTCCAAACGATAAGATATCCCAGAGGACAGAATTTTATATCCCCTGGTGAGTCTTATTGAATAAGAAAAGGATTAGTAAGTCAACAGAAGAAAGTAACCGTCAGACAAGATTGGATAAAGAGGGTTATTTTCAGATCGTTGTCCAATAATAAGGGTTGCTGAGCAATTGTGGGAATATTGTGGCTTCAAAAAAAGGTTCTCATGAATTATTAGTTTTTATGTGAGGGGACCATGAAAAAAAACTTTTTAAACCAACAGCCTCTGTTTTGTTTTTGATGGATCACCTAGCTGGTCTCATTTTCAAGGGTTACTTCAATACATGTCGGAAGTCCATCTATTGTTAGAGACTTGTGGGGTACCTATAAGAATCGATAACAACCGTGACATTTTGAGCAAACAGTGGGAAGACCAATGGAATGTACTCTGCGTCTCTCGGACATGCACACTATCTCATTTCTCTGAGTCATTTCCGCACAATGCTATTTCGTCATCTCTGCGCGCACTCTTACTTTTACACTGTCTCTCGTTTTCGTCGTGTGCTGTCACGCATATTAATTGAATTTTGTTTTTGTTTTATCCTTATCATTTTGCGCATCCTTAGCGCATCCTTACCGTTCCCAAACATTTTTCCCAAACCCCCATGATATTATACTTTTTGAAATCGGGAAGAACTGGAGATTACGAATATGCTAATTTCAAAGCATGAATATTTCAAATGTTCAAAGTGTATTTCATAAAACTGACAAATTTTGTTGCGCCAGGATGACGCAACTATGAGATATTGGATAAGAACCGCTGCCGCTCGATGACAAATCAATGAATCATATGTACGCCCGACGACTTCCTCCCCTTATCACTCGCCCGCCGGACACTATCATCAATTGGATATCAAACAGAACTTCCGGCGCCACAGATCACTTCTCGGCGCCTGGCTAATTTGGACGGCGCCACACGGACGGAAGATCGACGCGGATCTCGACAATCAAACTGGTTAATGGAGATGGAATGCAGCGACGAAATCGTTATCTGGAGGAGATACCGAGGAGCACCGAGAGACAGAGGATGATGACGCAATGAAGAATGAAGTATAAAAGGACCCCCTTTTGATAATAGAGTCAGTTGTTGTAATTGTTAAGACATTGTTGTCAACTCCCACCCAATTCGTGAATTATCCCCATTCTGTCCTTTCCCATTTCCCCCCTTACTTTTACTTACTAAATAAACTTATATTTTATCTACCACTGAACCCTTCAACCACAGGTGCAACATTTTTGGTGCATCGACCAAACGAGGTAAGTAAAGTTGACCAAATCCGCTTCGGTGGGACCGGTCTATTGGCAAAGTCCTGGCTAACTGCACCGCGAGATAAGACGCCCCAAAGACCAGTGACCCTGGCAACATATTGAACGCTTGATAGCCACCCGTGCTTAATAAGCGTATAACCTTCTATATTAAATAAGAAAAAATTCAAAAAAAAATATATATATACATCCTTGTTTCGGTTCCATTCGCATAAACCCTCACGTCGGCAGAAATGTCCTTGACGGCGGAAAACGTACGTCAAGTAGAGTTAACACTCAAAGAGATCCAGCAAAATTTAGCAACCGATATCAACACCTCGATAAATAAAACTTTAAGAGAAGCACCAGGCAAAGAAAAACTGGAAACAAACCAAACAGCAGCCGATTACATCGCAAAGTACGGAGTTACATTGCAAAATGAAGAAGCAAACTTCACCAGAAGAATCAACCAATATGAAGACACATTGAAGAAAGGACTGGAGATCCTTTATAATGTTCCCAATGGAAACCTACTCACGGACAAAGCTCAAGAAGTCATCGAAACTACAGAGAAAACCGACGCTGAAATCAGATCAAAGGTAAAAGAACTAGAAGAGAAACTTAAACTGAAACATATTGCACTCAACCAATTCGCGGACACAGAACAAGCAAATAGATTATCCACCCATAACTATCAAATTAGAAATTGGACACCAGGAGTAGATAACATCGACGTCATTAGAACAACAACTCACACCACCAACACAAACGTAACGCCTAGAAGAAGCATCTTGAGCAATAAAAATATGGACCTCCCAATATTCGATGGGGATATTGAGGAGTGGCCAGCGTTTTACGATATTTTTAAATCCACAGTCGTGGAAGATGATGAGATACCTAATGTTATGAAACATAACATACTTAGACAACATCTTAGAGGGGACCCCTTTAATCTAGTAAAGCCATACAAGTCAGATGGCACTGACTTTAAAACGGCCCTAGACAGATTGATAAAAATGTATGATTCGGCGGAGAAGCAGTATGACGTTTATTGGACAAAACTCATGAAACTGCCCCCAGCTAGAGAAAACCCACAGAGTTTGAGAAATTTGCATAACGAAATGTTAGCAATCACAAATGGTCTGAGTTCATATGGAACAATAGAGACACAGAATTTCCAGTCGGTCATTCGATCCAAGATACCTAGAGACATTTTGGTCGAAGTTTTGAAAACAAAACCAAAAGACACCACAACACTTTTGGCTAACCTAGATGACATCATCACAATTGAAGAAGCCGCACAGCGAGCTAGAAAACCAGATAGAGAAGAGAAATCCACATTTATGGCGCATCACACAAATAAGCAGCAGCAGAGAACTTGCAAATATTGCAAGAGAAGCAATCACATCACCTTTGAGTGCAGAACAGTCCCCACAATTCAAGAGAGAAAAGAATTCATAACGCGAAACAATTTATGCTTCAATTGTTTAAGCCCCGGACACAGAGTCCAAGATTGTAGAGTCCCCCCATGCAGAAAGTGCAACATTAAGCACAACTCCTCGATTTGTCCAAAAAATCAGAATCAGAACCAGAATCAAATGAGAAACCAGAATCAAAGCCCTCCACATCACTCGAAACCCAGAAATAATTACAGAAACGAATCATACAACAGAAACCAAAGCCGCCAACAAACTCACAGATCCCCGATGAGGCAGGGGCAAGACAGCAAGCATTACAACGGTCAAGGAAACCGCACCACAAAACCGACATATCACGGAAATCAAGGTCAGCAAGGACCAAAGAATAATTGGAACCAACAGAGGTCCAGCGAGAATACAGGAAATAGAGGTCAGTCATCACCTAATTCCAACCAAAATAGAAAAGCGAATGGATACCAAATCCACACTTACCAAACTTCACTAATGGTAGCTAACGCACCAATTTTAGTCAATGAAAATGTAGAAGAAATCCCAGTCCTCCTTGACTCCGGATCAGACCAATCTTTCGTACTAGAAGATTACGCAGAACAGACTAAAATGAGAATCCTTGAAAAAGACGTGTCTCTAGACGTCACAGGATTCGGAAAAAACCAGATCTCTGTCACCGCAAACAGAGTTGAATTTGAAATTATATTGAATAGTGATACTGAGACTACCTTGAGAGTAGAAGCACTAACGATCCCCAAAATTACGGATCTATTTAACCCAATTTATCTCACCCAAGAAGATATTGACTACCTAGACGCAAAAAATGAAAAACCAATAAATATTACCAAACCTGAGACAGCAGTCGCATTAATCGGATGCGATGCTTTTTGGAACCTAATGACTAATGAAGAAAAAGAACAACTTCCATCCGGGAAATTCCTTATTTCAACCCATATGGGACCAGTTATCTGTGATAAAAATGAGAAACCAAATAATGCCATTCATTCTTTAATTTCGAGAGTAACCGAAAAATCCGAAGGCGATTTTAACGAAATAAGCCTAGAGGAATACTTTGAGAACAGTAACATAGGTATTACTGATTCCTATTCCGACCCCACCAATGAAGAAATCATTGAAGACTATAAGAAAAGAGTTGAGATAAACCCAGAGAACAATAGAATTGTTGCCCCCCTCCCGTTCAAAAAGGGACAGAAAGAAAAATTAGCTACCAACAAAGAAGTAGCATTTTGCCGAGTAAAACAAAATTTTCTCTCAAATCACAAAAAAGAATGCTGGAAACACCAAACAGAGACTTTTGAAGAAATGGAAAAATCCGGAATAATTGAAGAAATCGATAATGACCCAGATATTGGCTATTACATACCGTATAGTCAAGTATTTAATGAGAATAGTAACACCACAAAAATAAGAATCGTTTTTGACGCTTCTAGCAAAAGAATTGGAGAAATTAGCCTTAACAATGCCTTACATCAAGGCCCATCATTGATCCCAGAACTCCAAGGAATTCTATTGAGAATTAGAAAAGGAAAATATGTTCTCAGTGGTGATATTGAAAAGGCATTCCACGCCGTAGAAATTAATAAAAACGATAGAGACTACCTAAGATTCATTTTATTGAAAGACCCTACTAAACTCCCCACTACTGACAACATAAGAATTATGAGATTCACTAGACTCATTTTCGGAGCAAACTGCTCACCATTCCTACTGTCCATGTCAATACTTCACGGTATTAGACAAGCTAACGCACCGCAAGAATTGATAAGCGCTATCGAAAATATGTGTTACGTAGATAACCTGTTCTTGAACACAGACGACATAGAAAGTCTCCCGAAACTGTACGAATTAGCAAAATTCTACTTCACCAAACTAGGAATGAACATTCGGGAATTCAGTGTGAATTGCCCAGAAAACTTCATCAAACCAGAAGATAAAGCCAAAAATACGGACAACGTTAAAATTCTAGGATACAATTATGATCTGGAAAATGACACCATGCAAGTCAGAAAACCAACCCTCAACCTAGACAGTAGCAAAAAGATGAATAAAAAGAAACTCGTGGGAGAAATCACAACAGTTTTCGATCCACTACAGTATTTCGCTCCCCTATACCTAGATGGAAAAATGATCCTCAAAAAAGTGTCGGACCACAAAATCAAGTGGACCGACATTATCCCAAAAGAAATTGTTGAAGAAATGATTGAATACAGAAAGAAAATAGACGCATCAAATTTAAAATTTAGACGTCATATCGCCTACACACAAAATGAGCCGATCAGCCTCGCAGTCTTCACAGACGCATCAGAGCATACATACGGAGTTTGCATCTACATGAAGACAGCTATAAACACTAAACCAGGTCAGTTCAATACCCATTTGCTAATAGCTAAACAAAGAATTGCACCCAAAACAAAAACAATGACAATTCCGAGACTTGAATTATTAGGAATTTTCATAGGGGTAAGACTACTAGATTATACCCTTCGGGAACTCCAAAGTAACGTAAAAGAAATAGAAATATTTTCGGACTCAACCATAGCTTTAGCACAAATCAAAAATCACTCAAAAATTAAAGACGAAAAACAACCTACTTTTGTAGAAAATAGATGCAGAGACCTTTGGAATACCCTCCAAAAGATAAAGAAAAAGAAAAAAGAGATAGAAATATCCCTTTCGCACGTAGCTACTGATCAAAACCCCGCAGACCACATCACCCGTGGCTGCGATTCCGAAGAAAATTTGATAAAAACTAATTGGTTTAACGGACCATTTTGGCTTAAGGATAGCAATCACCCAGATCACCCTTCTAAAAAAGAAAATAATAAACTAATGGTACCAGAGTACCCAGAAGAAATCGAAACTCATACTTCCCTAACAATCGTCAAAACTGAAAAGAAAAGTAAAAAAGAAATAGAAAATGAGATATTCCCATTAAGCAAATTCAATAATTTTGAGAAATCCAAACGTATTGCGGTCTATATCATGAGATTCCTAAAAATAAGATTTTTAATAAACTTTCAAAAGAAAGTAAGGAACTCCTCACGAAAAAATTCCCAGAAATTAAGGAAACTCCCCACAAATGGAAATTTTTAATTAACTTAGAGGAACTCCACTCAGCGGAAAAGCTTTTAATCCGCAAAAACCAATCGGTATATGAAGTAGTGGAGAATAAGAAAGATAATAAAACTATGCTAGACAACATCGTCTATCAACACTCTCGAGTCCAAAGTATTCCAAAAAAGCCTATCATACACTCAAAATCTGATTTAGCTAGACTAATCATAAAAAACCTACATGAGAACAATCTGCATGCCGGACCAGGAATAACATTAGGCCTAGTATTAGGAACCTATGAAGGATCAGGCTGGAAAAGAGCAGTAAAAAAGGAATTAAAAAGATGTTCCGAATGAAGAAAGAAAAATAATCACGCGTTTAGAGAAGCGCCCCCAGGAAATCTACCTGAAAGTCGTACTACGGAATGTAGGCCATTCCAACATGTAGGAGTAGACTTTATGGGACCTATCAAAACTCAAGAAAGCAATTCGGCTGAAATAGAGAAATCGTGGATAGCACTTTTTACTTGCAATGCTACTCGACTGGTTCACCTTGAATTGGTTAGAGATCAATCCACAGACGAATTTCTACTCGCCCTATCTCGTTTTATGAGTAGAAGAGGATACCCAGACTCATTCACGTCTGATAACGCCGCAACTTTTAAGTTGACAGCAGAAATTTTGAGAAAACACTCAGAGAAAGAAACTGATTTCCTTACCGAACTAGAACTGGAAAACATCTCGAATCTAAAAGAGAGAGACGAAGCTAAAGTTACATCCATTATAGACCAAGAACTTGCTAAGAAAAAAGTCAAATGGTACTTTAACACCGCACTATCCCCATGGCAAGGAGGATATTACGAACGACTCGTAGGAGTAACTAAAAAAGCTTTGAAACATGCACTAGGAGATCAAAACTACATCACTAAAGATCTAGAAACTATTATGATAGAATGTGAAAACCTAGTAAATAGGAGACCAATGTCGTACATAGATGAAGAAAATGAAGATTGTAAAATTTTGAGACCAATAGATTTGATTACACCAAATTTATCGTTCCCAACAATAGATGAAGTTGGATTACACGACGACTTTTCGGAATTCACACATAAATTTCGTGTGGTCAAAGAACACGTAAAAAGATTTTGGCAAGTTTTTCACAGAGACTATTTACAACAAAACAAGAATTTCAAATCTGTTCCCCAGCAGAATAGATCTTTTTCAAATTTGATGAAACCCGTAGTAAATGAAGTAGTCTTATTAAAAGATGAAACAAAACCCCGTTATACATGGAAAACAGGAGTGATAACGGAACTAATAAAAGGACGCGACGGAGAGATTAGATCTGTACGTGTGCGCACGACCATGAAAAAGAAAAAGAGAGACGGGACGATCCCGTACAAACCCGTAAAAACGCAAGAAATTACGCGCCCCCTCCGATTGATAATTCCACTAGAGATAAGACCAATGTCCGAAAAAGAAAGCGAAAAACCAGTTCATGTTAAAGAAAGTTCAAAACCACCAGAAGTAAAAGAGAAAAAGAAAGTAACTTTCTCCAGCAACCATATTTCGGTAGCAAAAACTCATAGAATGAAAACTGACAATAGCGCATTGACACGTTTCTTGTACTACCCAATGCTATTAATGATGTTCTCCATACTCTTAATGACAGCAAACGCTGCAAACACTGGAAAAAATAAATCCCAAGAGATAAATGATGCCTTTGAAAGAAGGACCACGATATTACTGCCTACCGCTAGTACAACACCACCAAGCATAATAGACCCTCCCGCTACAGAAGCACCCACAACACCGCCAGTTACAGAAACACCCACAACTAAGAAAAGAGCTCTAAAAACTACGGTACCAAGCAACTCAACAATAGCAGCCACAACCCCTACAACAACAAGTGAAACACCTAAACCCACTAGTACAACGGAAAAAACCACCGTTACAACTTCAACGCCAACCACCACAGTTACTACAACAACAAGAGTCACTCCAACCACAATACTGCCCACACCCACAAGAATAACTCCTACCCCAACCACAAGAGTTACCCCAACCACAAGAGTTACCCCAACAACAAAAACGACACCTTCCCCAAGCACAACATTAGTTGACCACGAATACCATAGTCAATTACAGTCCGCGACTACGAGAATCCTACCAAAAGAAGATCATAGAAGAGCTGTCGAAACCACAACCCCTCTGTCGACAAGTAGACCAGAAGTTGATATCACCATTACACCAGTTCAACGCTCGAGCACGAAACCAATAGAGTTTCACCAGCCTCACAATAGTAAGTCCCGCTTAGAATGCACTAACCAAGGTGTAAATTTAATAGATGAGGAATCTATGGAAAACCATACAAATTCGGTTTGTACTGAAAATTGGTGCGACCACCTGGTACTCACTAAGAGCAAAATCACTAAAGTAATCATCCCACCAGAGTACACTTTACATAAGCATACAGTGACCTGGAAAAAACCAGTCGACAAAACTTTTGTTATAATCGAAAAAGAATGCCCAGCAACCGATTTTTGTTGGAAACTCAACAAACATTTTGACTGTATCTTTTGTACACGATTTTTGTTTAATTCTCAATGTCATCCAAGAGCGACTATAGCACAGGTAATCATACTCATTTTGATACCATTAAAGCTCATGATCACATGTTTCCAATTGGGAAAAATTATGAAAATAGTGAGACTCCTTTGGTATTGGACCAAAAGATTCATTCAATTCATCTTTTGCTGTAAAAGTAAACCTGATGAGAATCACGAATCAGAGGAATTTGAAATGATCCCACTAAGAGAAAAACAGTCGACTAGAGAAGTCGTACAATCTTGGAGAGATAAGTACAAGAGAAGTAGAAGAAATAAACCTTTTCGAACAAGGTACTCACCCTCCACTAAATATAGACATAGAAAAAGAGCTCCAGAAAAGAGAAGAACTAGAACTTTTGAAGTAAGCACTATTGAAGAAGACGGAGAACAAGTCATGCAAATTAACAAGACATCTTCGAGAACCCCCACACCGCCTTTAACACTCCCCGCCATCTTGGCAATCTCACTTTTGATAACGGCCGTATCAGCAGACGTATGCGATGAAACATTTCCGATAACACACGATAAAATCACGTGTAATTCCCATGGCATATGCCACATAGAAAAATTGAGAATATCTTCTTCACCCCGCAAACAAAAACCGTTTGTCTTCAACTAGTATCCAAAACTAATGTTATCACTAAATTTAAATTAACAGTAGCTCACAATTTTCGAAAATGTCAAAAAGGCCCTATTTTATACACTAAGAACGTGACTGTGCACGCAGACAGTTCAAAGCGATGCCACGGCATGAGAGAATGTGTGGATCGCAAATGTTTAGACGTAGGACCTAATTCAAAATTAATAGAATTTCCGGAAGGTAATAAGTATCCAGGACATACTTACTGCACCACCAGTTGCGGAGGCATCTGGTGTCGTTGCCTACTGCCGACCGAGGCGTGTCTGTTTTACAGAACTTACGCTGTCCCTACAACGGACGAAAATTTTCAAATTTATGCGTGTGAATCGTGGTCTAATGCAATAAATTTCCAAGCCCAGCTAACAGTAGATAATAGAAACGTCGAAGAAGTCTTCCTGATAAAAGAAGGAGACAATTATAAAATGAGTTATCTTTTCAAAAAGGATCAAAGAATTGAGATAACTCTAAAACTGTTAGAAGTTTCCGAAGAATCTGGTTTAAGCATCTTAGGAAAGAAATTTATACAAAACAAAGAGAAAATTGCTTTAGCCTCGATCACAAACGAAGTTTTTCCATTAGAATGCTCCGAAACAGGAGAGTGCAACTATAGAGAAACTTGCGAATGCCAGCCAGCAGAGTCAGAAGCACTTTGCGTTTGTAAAGTGCCAGATCTATACGAAATACTGGAAGATAAGCATTATAACTTACCAGTAATCACTGAGCGTTACCACTTAGCGACAACACCAGACAACATCCCTACGATCAGAATGAAACATAACAAACTTCAAATCCAATTAATAATGGAACAGAATTACCACACAAATGTAGTCGAATCTAAGATAGATTGCGGAATTCGATCCCAAACACCGTACACCGGATGTTATAATTGCCTAAAAGGCGCTAGCCAAAACGTCACATGCGTTTCAAAAGAGCCAACACACGCTAGAATAAGTTGCGATAACAACGAATTCATAGATATTCTGACATGCGACAAAAATGGTATCGTAAACACGATACATAGGAAATTTGACAGAGCTAACCCAAAAGGAGAATGTATAGTCACCTGCGGAAGCAGAAATAATACATACAAAATTGAAGGAAAATTAATTTATGTGTCACACACGTCCCTAATAGAATACTTAGGTCAAGTAATCCATTCTGAAAAAAGTATTTCAGATATCCATCCATGGAACATACCCGACGTTGGAGGAATTTTCAACACCATTGCTAAAGGAACAATGGCGATCATTACCACTGTAGTCATCGTCATCATATTCGGGCTATTCACTTATATGTGTTGCATGCCCCTGCTTATTAAGCTCCTCTCCCGAGGACGCTATTAATTCCCTCCAGTTGAAAACCCCCAACGATCTCAGACACAGCTTTACTATTTTATAATTTTCCCAGAAAACTTCAATATTCCTCCTTTTACACGTGAATTTATCCGTATCACACATAACAAACACTCTACCTCAAATTATGAAAATTCCAGACATGTCGAAACGCCCAAATAACGACATAGAAGAAATAAATAGCGAAGCCAAGAAAATGGCAATCACTTGGCAATTCAAGTCTCTCACCGATAAAGCTCAACGAGAAGCAAAAAAGAAGCCACGAACTCCAGCGAAATGCAAATTCTGCCATGGCGCACACGAAGCATATGCTTGCAGCATCATTCCCCAAGAGAAGAAGTGGTCAATCGCCCTAAAAAGAAAAATGTGCATCATTTGCTTGGGGAATGCAAAACACCACCCAGCCGCATGCTATGGATTAAAACGCACAGACTACTTGTGCCAGGAAGAAACCTGCCAGAAAGAGTAAGGCCCAAAGTAACATAAAAGCTTTGAGAATCAAAGAATTTTTACAGCTTTCAAATTCACCACAAGTCGATCTGCGACAAGGCACACAAAGAAGAAGACCTAGGACTGGACCAACTCATGAAAGACCACCTGGACGAGGACATCCAAGCAACCCAATGACTCTCAACGAAGGATATCACTCTTAGAAAACCTCCCCCCTGTTAAAAACCCTCTATGATGGATACATCCAGAATTTTAGAAAGCTTCCTATGACCCCCCATTTATTTCTTTTCCTTTTCTGAAATACTCAAACAAATAAAAACGTGTTTTTAACATCAATTTTTCTTTATTCAGGCAAAGAATAAGGAGAAAAATGGCAAAAGGTCGAGACGGGGAGAGAAGAAGAGCGAGATTTATTCCTCTTCCTCAATGTCGACGACCAGTGATTCTATCGGAAACAGTCCCATCTCCTCCCTCCCAACGAAGGACACCAAGAGGTTTCGATCAACAAGCGACATCCCATACCGAGCGTAAAAGTACTCAAAAACATTGTTCCACTCCCTTTGATGTCCATTGAAGAAATAACAATTGGAGGGTCTGAAAAAGAAACATTATTCATTAATACTAAACCCAAAAATAAGAAAATCACCTTATGGAGTGTACCTGGACCCTCCGATGTACCCCCCCCACCTCGGTGGGAGAATCGGATGTCGAGGGGACCCAGATTTTGCAATCTCAGATTGATCAGCCGATCGGAATGAATGTTCCAGTTAGGAACATTATTGTTCATCCAAACTAGAAATGGAATGGCCATCGGAGAATGATAAACTCACCACAAAAGCATTCTCTTTTATACCACCAGAATAACGGAAATTACAACATGCTCCACCCAAACTTACACAGATGTCAACGAAAAAACTGAAAATCAAACCAGTCCCGCCCAAATTACACCTAAACTCAAGAAAGTAAAATTCTTGAAAACCTTTTTCAATACCCGTATAACCCAAGTAACTTTCTTTGTTACAACAGTCAAACCCATTAGTCTAGACTATCAGCTGATAACCATACAATAGCCAGACCGTTATCAACCCGCGTCAGGGTCAAAACTTTCCCCGCGAAACATCAATTAATTTGATAACAGAAGAAGAAAAACAAAATTACACCTCATCCACTTTCATTTGCTGATCGTACACAAAGAGTAGCCCTCGAGCTCCACAACAAAAGAAAGATGATAAAAACATTACACAGTAAAATCAGAATTAGAACAACGAAAATCCAAAAAATCCACCAGCTATCGGAAGATCCAGCAGGGCACACGTCACCAGCATTAAGATCCAAAGACTCAGCATCCGAAGTACCATTAGAAGCCGAAAACACGACATCATCAGGATCACTTTCCAAGACCACCTCAGTGGGCGCCATTGATGAATTATAAGAAGAAGACTCCACAGACTCGGTTCCGTTCCGTTGCTACCAGAAGAACAATCCCCAGCCAAATCCGGAAAACTTCTCAGCCGGATATAACACGGGATGTCGCCGTCGTCAAATACACAGAAAAACGGCGACGAATACCTGGAACCGTAAAATAAAAACCATATCTGATGAAATAGCTCCCTCACCCGTGTAGAACAAGACAATATCGACATGGCCCACACTGGCCCGCTAATTCCCACTCAGGGATAACAGCAGACGAGCTCACAGCTCCAGAAACAGCAAATACACAGAGCACAAGAACAGATAACATGTTCAAGCCTATAGAAGACTGATAAAGGCATCCCGCCTTTTAAGCTTTTATACCCGTCCCTACAATACGTGGGCGCCGGAAGATATGACGGATCCCGCCATATTTTAGATTTTATTGTGATTAAATTCCCCTTTCCCCCGTCCCAGTTATTTTGTACCCCTTCCCCCACACTTTTCGAGACAACCTTTCTGCATCCCTGGATATCATTCATCCCCCCCCCTTTGCAAAATTTCTAAAAACATTTCCTCCCACACCCTTTCCCTCAAATTGGAACCGAAGAAACTTTCCCCTCGCCCGGAGTGTTGCGCCAGGATGACGCAACTATGAGATATTGGATAAGAACCGCTGCCGCTCGATGACAAATCAATGAATCATATGTACGCCCGACGACTTCCTCCCCTTATCACTCGCCCGCCGGACACTATCATCAATTGGATATCAAACAGGATTTCCGGCGCCACAGATCACTTCTCGGCGCCTGGCTAATTTGGACGGCGCCACACGGACGGAAGATCGACGCGGATCTCGACAATCAAACTGGTTAATGGAGATGGAATGCAGCGACGAAATCGTTATCTGGAGGAGATACCGAGGAGCACCGAGAGACAGAGGATGATGACGCAATGAAGAATGAAGTATAAAAGGACCCCCTTTTGATAATAGAGTCAGTTGTTGTAATTGTTAAGACATTGTTGTCAACTCCCACCCAATTCGTGAATTATCCCCATTCTGTCCTTTCCCATTTCCCCCCTTACTTTTACTTACTAAATAAACTTATATTTTATCTACCACTGAACCCTTCAACCACAGGTGCAACAAATTTGAAGTACTTTCAAATGACGTTTTTCAAATTTGAAGTTTTTCAAATGATCCAAGACCAAGAAACCATTTTGACACATTCTTCTTTGTTAAGCCATGTGTCGGCTACATGAAACGGTAACCTTGGTTGCCGAAATTTCTCCTTCACAGCGCGACTTGCCTCTCGAGAATTCTCGCGTCATTTTTGCTTCTTTCAAATGTGAAGCCTTTTTTCGGGGCATTATTTTTCTCTTTTCAACACTTTTTTAATTTCATATTTTCCAAAACTGTTTTTTACAGGATGAGAGTGCTCAAAAAGCTCGAAGGAAGATCAAGACCTTGTCTTTGTCGGAACCAGAAGTCGTGAAACCTTTGGATAAGATTATTGGAATCAGATTCTGAAGATAACATTTTGTTTTATTCATCTACTTTTAAGAATTACGCATAAAAGTAAATAATAAAAAATGATAAAGAGAAAACAGTTGAGAAATTTCGAATGAAATACAGAAAAATATTAGGATAACAATAAAGCTAAAGTTGGATAAAAGGTGGTGGTGGTGGTGGTAAAAGGCGGGGGCATAAAATAAAAGCTGTGGCGAAATCACGGCGACGTGGTTTTTTTGTATACCGTCGGCATATCCAGCACCTGGCTACCACCTGGCCATTGATATTCTCCGTTAGTTGAGTCCGTTAGTTGAGCCAGTGGCAGCATATGTGGCCGCAGGCTGAAATTTGTTTTTACATAAAATTGTTTACAAATGAATTTAATCGTTACCTATCACTTTCGGTATATTATCGACATGATTGTATTCCTGGAGGCAAATCTGACAAATACGACTACCACTTCTGCCTGGATCCTGGCGATCTCCATGTCTTTTTGGTTTACTTCTGCCTGGAGGGCATCTAATCCTCTTTTTAATGTAACATTATCCTGGGAGATAAAGCCAATCCGTCTCTCCAAAGCACTTTCCCGGCTTTTAGCAACCTGAAAAGTGAAACTATAATTTTTTTTAGCTGAAGGAAATGAAGTGATTCTTCATTGAAATTACATAAAAATTGGTTTTTTTTCCATTCTACAAAATTCGTCATCAAAATTACATTAAATAGAATTTTTCCATTCTAAGAATACTATTACCTTCAGTTTGGTCCGTACATTCTTCAGCTCGGTGATCTCCTTTACGAGAAACCCCACTCTCTTCTCCAATGCCTTCATCCTATTTTTAGCAATCTCAAAATGTGAAAAATATTCTATAAACTTTTTCTAAACATTGAAAACTCTGAAAACCTTGTCAATCAAGGTTCGAGTCGAATCCAGTCGGGAATTGAGTTACTGATTGAACTAGTAAATACAAGAATTTCAGAAAAATAGGTAGAACCATATAAAGTTTTCGACACCAGAAAACAATATACGGCCAAAAATATGGGAGCCAACTATTCCGCTAAGTTGTCAGAAATGATGAAAATACTACCCAGAAGGGAGGTATTTAAAAGAAATGCCACCCTTTTATCTTGCCGACACATGACTTAACAAAGAAAAATGTGTCACAAATGGTTTCTTTGTCTTGGATCATTTGAAAAACTTCAAATTTGAAAAACGTCATTTGAAAAACTTCAAATTTGAAAAACGTCATTTGAAAAACTTCAAATTTGTCCTTTTTATGAAATACACTTTGAGTATTTGGAATATTCATGCTTTGAAATTAGCATATTCGTAATCTCCAGTTCTTCCCGATTTCAAAAAGTATAATATCATGGGGGTTCGGGAAAAATGTTTGGGTACGGTAAGGATGCGCGAAGGATGCGCAAAATGATAAGGATAAAACAAAAACAAAATTCAATTAATATGCGTGACAGCACACGACGAAAACGAGAGACATAGTGAATGTAAGAGTGCGCGCAGAGATGACGAAATAGCATTGTGCGGAAATGACGCAGAGAAATGAGATAGTGTGCATATCCGAGAGACGCAGAGTACATTCCAGTGGTCGTGCTAAATCTGATTGCTGAACTCCAAAGTCAGTTTTGACCATGCCCTAGCAATTTCGGTCATTAACCAACAACTTCCGTTTTGTTGTTGGTGGATCATGTTCCACAGGTTTGTTCAATATGTTCCGGTATTCTATCCTTTGTTAGTCCCGGCCAAATTGCCGAATGATTTGAATTTACCTCTTTTGTAAAACCCTTACAGTGTTACTTAACTGGATTCTCGTATCTTTCCCATTTTTTGAGATTGAAAAAAGTTAACTAAATATAAGACGAACAATTTGTTGACTTTTTGTTTTCTAGTGATATGGAATTAGGTGATCTTCAATATAGTTTTAATATAGTTAGAGACTATTATAAAAACAGTCCAGAGCACAACAGACTATTTTCCCATAGTAATTAACACCTGGACAGCAGAAATACACTGTCATCGGAGACGTCGTATTGTATGTCTAATGTCAAAACCGCTACATTCGAAAACGTTCCAAAAAATGAGGAATTCCCAGAGAACAAGATTTCTTAGTTTCATTGCGAATTTTATCGGAGGAAAAGGGATGAGTCAAAAAATTAAGGACAGTACGGACAATCTAAAGACCGACGTGAGTGACAACTAAAGTGGTTCATAATATGTTCGACTATGGTTGTGAGTTTATGGGAAAAAGGCAGACCAAATACTTTCAACAAGAAGAAACTTGCGAGTGACTCTTTTTCACTAACTCCGAAGTTAACAAGATCATGTTACTATCTTTCAAATGTACCCGTATTCATGAGTCCAAAAAATGGAGGTAATGTGCTTGACGTAAGCAGAATTGGAGCTATCTAAATGTAAGAGAGGAACGACAGCCCTACGTTTTTTCCAAACCGTTATTTGGAGTCGAATGCTCCGACTCATGTTAATCAATTGCAGCAAAAACGCTGCAGGTTATTACAAGTAAGACATCAAAAGTTTTCTGTCATTACTTCCAATTGTGGAGTATCGTGTTTCACATTTGTCATTTAAAGTGATCATATCGGATTATTCACTAGGTTCTTATTTCTGATCTACCAATCCAATTACAGTACACAGATATCAGTTTGTGTAACTAACAAATGTAAAAGTCTAGACAGATACATCCGATGCAATCGTGCTGAAACATCAAACAATAGATACAATTTGGAGTTCCTGATTCAATGCAGGTTCAACGTGCAAAAAAGTTTGCTGACACATCCCTAACAATACTTGTTTCACTTGAGTAATTCAAGCCCGCTAATTGGCTTACCATTCTTGTGCTCCGAATACAAGATTTAGCCTCAATGGTTGCCATCAAAAACGATACCGGTTTCAATCATTGAATTTTTGTGTCTTTCGGACCACTCTCTTGACTCCAGTGTTTTCCGTCGAGTACTACCCGGCTATAATTGGAGGTACTCGATTCCCATGACAGTGATGAACCACTGTCATGGTTTAGTTTTAGGCGTTTTTCATGGGTTATGACGTTGTCCCGGTCGAGCACAACATTTCGATTGAAGATATTCGATTCCCATGACAATCGTGGACCACTGTCATGGTTTCAGTTTTTTCCGTCGAGTACCATGGCTGTAATTGAAGGTACTCGATTCCCATGACAGTGGCGAACCACTGTCATGGTTTCGTTCGATTGTCGAGCATCACTGTCTCGCTTGAACAAGCACAGACGTTTTTCATGGGTTATCACGTTGTCCCGGTAGAGTACAACATTTCAATTGCAGATATTCGATTCCCATGACAGTGGTGGACCACTGTCATGGTTTCAGTGTTTGCTGTTGAGCATAACATCTCCGATTCGAGGTGCTCGATTATCATTTTGGATTTTGTGTCACCGTTCTCTTGGAAGCGTACAAAGGGGTCTTCCTGGGTTATGACTTTGTCTCCATCAAAAATAGGTTCCGGGTACATTCACTTTTTTTTAATCATTGTGGACCACCGTCGTTGCTCCAATGTTTCCTCTCTCTAACCACGGAAGGAGCTTGTATCCTGTTCCTGTATTTTGAACTCTCCTGCGTGGCATGGAATTCAGAATCCCACGTGTTGTTTGACATTGATATTGAAGTTTATCTGGCACCTGCAACAAAAATGATTTAAGATTGATAACTATTTGAGGCTTTACTAAAACTAAAGGTCGAATTAGGAATGGGTCAGCAAACTGTACGGCTTGAAAAACGCGTAGAAAATTCGGGCTCTATTACAGTTTAGATGTCCTTTGAAAACTTGAACGTCCCAAAAACCACTTAGACGTCCCTTAAAACACTTAGACGTCCCTTGAAACACTTAGACGTCCTTTGAAACATTTAAACGTCCTTTCGGATCCCAAATATGTTCAAAAATGTTTAAACGTCCCAAAAAACATTTTGACGTTCCAAAAAACGTTTAGACGTCCCATTAAATATTGAGACGTCCCTTGAAGTCCGAAAATTTGGTTTTAAATACTTAGACGTCCCATAAAACATTTAGACGTCCCAAAAAACATTTCAACGTCCCAAAAAATGTTTAGACGTCCCTTCAACACTAATAGCCACTGAAAGTGTTCAAGGGACGTTTAAATATTTTTTGGGACGTTTAAATGTTTTGTGGGACGTTTAAATGTTTTTTGGGACGTTTAAATCTTCAGAGCTATATTTTGGGATTACAAGGGACGTCTAAACATTTTATGGGACGTTTAAACGTTTTTTGGGACGTCTAAACTTTTGAAAGGACGTTTTAAGAAAATTAGAGTTTGAAAGGACGTTTAAGTTTTTCAAGGGACGTCTAAGTGTTTTAAGGGACGTTTAAGTGTTTTAAGGGACGTTTTAGTTTTTAAAGGACATCTAAACTGTAATAGAGCCAAAATTCGGAACTCCGGTTTTTTCATGTTTTTTTGAAAACATGCATCGGCAAGCGTCAAGTATTCTTTTAGAAACAGATCTCATAGCACGACAGACTGGAATGAATTTACTTTAATCGGTTTTAAGAATTGAAGAGAAGAAACGAGTGAATAATCCAAAATGACCACTGTAGATATTGGCGAGTGTGAAACAGAAAAACAACAGAATAGTCCTCAATCTGAAGTGACGACACTCTACAATTGGGAAGAAACGGTTTCGATGTGACACTTGCAGTTTCCTGTAGCAATTTTTGTTGCAATTGAAGAGCTCGAGTAAGGCATTTATGTCTCGAATCGCAGAAAAAAAAACGAAAAAATGGAAAAAAATAAAAACAGAGAAATAAATTTATACGAGGTTTGATAACACGCCATTCAAGGTTGAGCGGGATTCCATTTCCCGCTTTTTTTCTTTTCTTCCTTTTGCCTAGAAGCTATCTGCTTGAAAAACTTGTTTGCCTACTCAAATCAACTAAAAATTCTTGATGTTTTTTTCCCGCAAAGCCATAAGTTTCATTAAAAGAAATTCCACACAAATATAATCATTTCTCAAAATGAGGGTTTATTCCGCCTTTTGTTTTATGGCACGTTATCATTCCGTTTTTCGCCTTTTGCAATTTAAAAAACCGCTGTCCGCTCAACTCTGAACCCATTCAGGACTCTCACACTGCCTCGCCCCTCTCCTTATTTTTATTTTCAAAATATGAACTAACGAATACAATTCTGTTTCGTAGAACTGTGTTTCATTCCAGAAGATCGATGTATCTATTGAAGAACTGAAAACCTGACCAACGTTGATATTTTGCAGCAGCAAATCTTTTCTGGCAAAGAGACCGGCAGCAAAAATGAAAATAGTTATAACTTAAGCTGAAAAACATCAAAGTGAACTGAGAAGAACACTTAAAAATAAACAACCGAGAGAAATAAAAATGAAAAAACAAATAATATACAGAAAATGGGGTGTCGAGTTATACGCACAGGAATAACTGACGCGTTTTTCGGGCCTTGCTGAACAAAATGCGGAAATACTAGACATCGTTCTATCAAAAATTTACGTGTTAGAAATAAATTAAAGAATGATAAATTAAGCATAAAAGTGTTTTATCAATGGAAATGCCCGATTTAAACCTACACGCGCAATAATACTCAAAAAACACAGGTTTTGCAGAATAATCTCTTTAATTCCACGCCAAACTCCAAAAAATATCTCACAAATGCAATGAATTAAAAATAGGTAAAATAACTGAGAAAATAGGTAAAAATCAACCAAACAAATTAACAACGCACCTTATTTTCCGTCATTAGACCACGAGAGTGGCGAAATTTTCCACTTTGAGAGCGAGACTGACGAAACAATGGCAAAAAAAGCGCGCGCGCCCTTAGGTCAAACGCGTCAACACAGTGTCACACGGAGGCATGTCTAGAAATCAATTTTTGTAAATATAATACAATTTTTGTCGCTTATTTATTTATTTTTTGAGAGGGAACGCGATCCTCAGATAGTTTTCTAGTGAATCGACCTGGTTTTTGAAAATTTAGTAGTTTGAAAAAAATTGTTTTTCTCAAGATGTTCAGTATTATTTCAGAAAAATCTTTGCGCAATCAACACGTTCTCCTGCAGTCAAACAGTGAGGCAACCGTCTCTCGTGTTGATTCATCATTTCTCACCCAACCCCAGTGCTTTTTGTTGTCCGGGTGGTAGTTGCTATATGAAATCAGATTTTTGTCGTCCGATGTTTGAGAATGTTCCAAAAACATCCCAGAACACAAAAACTAGCAACTACCCTCTGAACAATTACAATACACTGTCATCGGATAAGAAGGGGTGAGTCAACAAGTCAAAATCTGTGTGGACACTATCAAGGCTGACGTCGTGCAGTCGTTCAGTAGTCGAGTCGTGCGTTCATGGGAAAGAGGCCTCATTCAGCCAGGGACCACACATGTCTAACGTAAAAAAAACAGTGAAATTTATATACACTTATTTTTATTTTAAAGTTTTATTTGAAACAAAAAAAAATACAGAGCTTGTACCGGAAAAAATGAAATAAAAAGCAGCTTTGGACCATTTATAAGAGGGGAAAGACTAGCAGAAAACAATGAAAGATTTCCATGAGATGCGAACCCACAATTTCTATGTAAACGTTCGGGTGTATATTCTGTGACCTGAATATCATCATTATCTCATGAAGCTTTGGTCACTCTCCTCCGGTTGTGGGGTACTGTAGTCCGTCTTCATCAAAACAGGACTTTCATCTCCTTCATCTTCGCTGAACACATGGAGTCGTTCCCGGCTTTCCTTGTACATTCTCCTATTATACTTTTGTCAATGCTGTCCCGTTTATCCAAATTGTGTATACTTTCGTATCATCTCATCAAATCCTACTTCCACTTGGATCAGTTATCACAATAAATAAATAATAGTAATTCAATAAAAATAAAATAGCATGACGGTCCTCACGTGGTCGTCTTAAGATGTATAAAGTATAGGTTAGAAACCTCCTTTTATACTTTTTTTCTGAGAGGCGGAGTCAGCGTATTGTGTGCCTAATTGTCAGAACCGCCCACATTCTAGAACATTCCAAAAGATAAGATTTCCCAGAGAACACAATGTTTCTTTTCCATGGTGAGTCTTATTGGATAAGAAGAGGATTAGTGAGTCAACAGAGGAAAGTAACTGTCAAAAGATTTCCTATTTCTTATTCTTAGACCAGTCATTAGGCATGCGAAACAGATGAGGGAATATTGTGGGTTCAAGAAAAACAATTGTCATGAATTGTTAGTTTTTATATGTGAGGGGCAATATGTAGAACTTCAATATTTAACAATGATTACAAATATTTTCCTCAATCCGATTTGTGAACTAGGAAGATTGATCACTGATTCGGTACCTAGTTTTACAGGTTTGTCGGTAAAAAATGTCCACTTTGATTCAATAGAATTGAAGTTTGTACAAAATGCTTTGAATACCAAAAGTGCAGAGTTCAAACTGTCCCTGCCGAATTTTTTGTCTTTGACATGCTACCTTCCCCAATTTTTGACTTATATATATTTTTTGAGAGACATCCCAGAGATTCCCATAGCAATTACCACCAATTACCACCAATAATACACCGTCATCGGAGTCGTCGTATTGTGTGCCTAACTGTCAGAACCGCCATATTCGAGAACGTTCCAAAAGATTATGGTTCCCAGAAAACAAGATTTTTTTCCATAGCAAGTTGTTTTGTTTTAAAATTTTAAGAAACTCTCTATGTTTTTGGAAACTTATTTGCGACTGAAAAAACAGACTAGCCATTACAAAACTTACTAGCGATTACGAAAAGGCCATACAGTAGGCAGTCTGGAAAGTAGAGTGAGATGAGAGATCGTCTGAGGGTCACCTCAAGCATAATCACGTTCTTTTTATTTTCTTCCTGATCCCCTGAACATCTTTTTCTTCACTTTTTTGTCTCGTTTGCTTTTTTTCTGCGATATCACTCATCGTTCTGTTTTTCAATCACTGTTCTATCAGTCGACCACAGGACCTCGTCTTGTTGACCCAACACTTTTCTCTGAAGTTCTGAAACTTTCAGAGTTTTCAAAACACTTGAGTTACAATTTTCGAAATTTTTTTTTGTTTTTTTTTATTATTATTTCATATTCATTACATCTTAGTTATATTTTTTTTCTTCCGGATCCACTGTACTCGAACTTCTTTATTTTTCCTCTTGATCTGGGTGAAGACCACATTGGCACCATCCAGGCATCGAAAGGCGGAATGCTTTCGATATCCGGCTGAGGGAAGTCCATATGTGTGTCTGTCCATCACTTCGGATGTCCATATGTGTGTCTGTCCATCACTTCGGATGTCCATATGTGTGTCTGTCCATCACTTCGGATGTCTACCTGTGTGTCTGTCCATCACTTCGGATGTCCATATGTGTGTCTGTCCATCACTTCGGATGTCCACCTGTGTGTCTGTCCATCACTTCGGATGTCCACCTGTGTGTCTGTCCATCACTTCGGATGTCCATCTGTGTGTCTGTCCATCACTTCGGATGTCCACCTGTGTGTCTGTCCATCACTTCGGATGTCCTTCTGTGTGTCTGTCCATCACTTCGGATGTCCACCTGTGTGTCTGTCCATCACTTCGGATGTCCATCTGTGTGTCTGTCCATCACTTCGGATGTCCACCTGTGTGTCTGTCCATCACTTCGGATGTCCATCTGTGTGTCTGTCCATCACTTCGGATGTCCACCTGTGTGTCTGTCCATCACTTCGGATGTCCATCTGTGTGTCTGTCCATCACTTCGGATGTCCACCTGTGTGTCCGTCCATCACTTCGGATGTCCACCTGTGTGTCTGTCCATCACTTCGGATGTCCATCTGTGTGTCTGTCCATCACTTCGGATGTCCACCTGTGTGTCCGTCCATCACTTCGGATGTCCACCTGTGTGTCTGTCCATCACTTCGGATGTCCATCTGTGTGTCTGTCCATCACTTCGGATGTCCACCTGTGTGTCTGTCCATCACTTCGGATGTCCACCTGTGTGTCTGTCCATCACTTCGGATGTCCATCTGTGTGTCTGTCCATCACTTCGGATGTCCACCTGTGTGTCTGTCCATCACTTCGGATGTCCATCTGTGTGTCTGTCCATCACTTCGGATGTCCACCTGTGTGTCCGTCCATCACTTCGGATGTCCATCTGTGTGTCTGTCCATCACTTCGGATGTCCACCTGTGTGTCTGTCCATCACTTCGGATGTCCACCTGTGTGTCTGTCCATCACTTCGGATGTCCATCTGTGTGTCTGTCCATCACTTCGGATGTCCACCTGTGTGTCTGTCCATCACTTCGGATGTCCATCTGTGTGTCTGTCCATCACTTCGGATGTCCACCTGTGTGTCTGTCCATCACTTCGGATGTCCATCTGTGTGTCTGTCCATCACTTCGGATGTCCACCTGTGTGTCCGTCCATCACTTCGGATGTCCATCTGTGTGTCTGTCCATCACTTCGGATGTCCACCTGTGTGTCTGTCCATCACTTCGGATGTCCACCTGTGTGTCCGTCCATCACTTCGGATGTCCACCTGTGTGTCTGTCCATCACTTCGGATGTCCATCTGTGTGTCTGTCCATCACTTCGGATGTCCACCTGTGTGTCTGTCCATCACTTCGGATGTCCACCTGTGTGTCTGTCCATCACTTCGGATGTCCACCTGTGTGTCTGTCCATCACTTCGGATGTCCATCTGTGTGTCTGTCCATCACTTCGGATGTCCATCTGTGTGTCTATCCATCACTTCGGATGTCCACCTGTGTGTCTATCCATCACTTCGGATGTCCACCTGTGTGTCTGTCCATCACTTCGGATGTCCATCTGTGTGTCTGTCCATCACTTCGGATGTCCACCTGTGTGTCTGTCCATCACTTCGGATGTCCATCTGTGTGTCTGTCTTAGTCCTCCCCCGAGTCTCCTCGGGGAAGGCGCCAGAGCGGTTTTCCGAACATTTATATACGCCTCCTACTCCTCAGTATTTTGTGGCCGGCATAGCTCAACTGGTAACGTCGCCGGCCACCGATCGGAGGATCGTAGGGTTGAGGGTTCGATTCCCTCAGCCGGATATCGAAAGCAAACCGACTGTCGATGCCAGCCAGAACAATGGCACCGATCGCTGAGCAAGATGACATGAAGAGATTGCGGAGGAGTCCGCCCAGTTGAACGCGGATTTGAAGAAGGAGAGCCCCTGCACACACTGTGGAAAGGGAAAGAGAAAAAGCCGCTGAATTTATGAGAGCACTGTGGAGCCGCTGGGGCTGTGCACCCATTAAGGAAGAGGAAGCGCTGAAGCTGTGCAGCCATTGTGGACACAAGACAAGAGGAGAAAAAAAGATGCTTGAGTACAGTGGATCAAGAAGAAATAAAAGATAATAATGTGTGATGAATGTGAATAATGAAAATAATAAAAAAAACAAAAAAAATTTTTAAAATTGTAGTTCAAGTAATATTTTATTTTGAAAGTTTCAGAACTTCAGGGAAAAGTGTTGGGCCAACAAGGCGTGGTCCCTGTGGGTGAATGATGGGACAGTGATTGAAAAACAGAACAATGAGTGACACCGCAGGAATTGAAGAGCAGACGAGTGGAAAAACAAGAACGAAGATGTTCAGATGATCAGAAAGAAAATAAAAAGTAGATGTTTTGACTTGAGGTGATCCTTAGACGATCTCCCATCTCACTCTACCTCGCAGACTGTCTATTGTATGAGGTCTGGACCTTCAGGGACACCGCCTAAGGCATCTGTGGAGACTTTTTCAATGACGTCGTTGATCAATGTAGACGGCAACTTCACAAGCAAATTAGAAGCAGCAAACAAGGATTTTAGAACAATATGGAGGCGAGACTAGTATTCCGGTATCCAGTCGAGAGTCAGATGATGCTACCCAGTTCATTCACCTTTTATACCTTTTTCAAAATGAGAGGAGTCTGCGATTCCTTTTTCTTCCCCTTTCGAGCCCGCTCTGTGTGTGGCCACTGCTTTATGACATGTGGCTTTTCAAATGTAATTGTAATTAATTCCATTTTCAAAGTGGCAAGGGTCTGCGGTGCGTTTATCTCTCTGGTTTGTCTACGCCTAGAAGAATCCCATCGAGAGAAAAACAGACAGATTTGAAATAGAAATTTTCAATTAAAATCTAATTTTACAGAAGAGGAATCGAACAATTATTGTTTTTCAACTCCGATAAACTATCATTCGGTAGGTCATTCGCTTCATGTTCTGGTCCAATTGTTTCCTGACCACGTTCAACCTATCCATCAAGATCAGATTTTTGGGGAGAAAACTCAGAAATCTGCGCGAAGACGTCAAGCCGAAAGAGCTAACAGACCCATCACTCACCGATTTGTGCTCAAAAAGAACATGAGAGAAAATGTAAAAATTTCGTGCAGCTTCTGCGGCAAATGCCGTTGGAGATGCTTTCTCTTCCTGGCAGAAAATCAGAACTTTCCGTAAAAGAAGGGTTTTTATTGTCATCGATACGCTTTCCAAGAAGTTTCCTCCAGTTTTTACCCTTTTTGTTACCGTTATATCTTTTCTAATTGTAGCATATTGAATGAGGTATCGTAAGTTTTGGTTTGATCTAGGATCGACCCAGGAAGACCGTACGAAATCCCAACAAACTAACCCGGGAGGATTCAAACCCGCGTCTACTGGGGTATCCCCCAGCCCGGATAAGTATAGACTATTACAGCGCCATGCTCGATCAGTCTAACCGGAACCGACACAGATAAGAATGGTTGGGGAAGTCAATATCATCGAAAATTACCCGTTTTTTTTAGTTTTGCTCGAAATTTCATTGGAAATAGCCCGTTTTTGGGAGTTTTGAATACAATTTAATTTAATTCTAACCCGGGAGGACTCAAACCCGCGTCTACTGGGGTATCCCTCAGCCCGGATAAGTATAGACTATTACAGCGCCATGCTCGATCAGTCTAACCGGAACCGACACAGATAAGAATGGTTGGGGAAGTCAGTAACTTACCAATTTTTGAGTCTTCTTTTGTGTGACTGGCAACTCTCCTTGTCGGTGCATTCATTTTTGTCACTGCAGTCTTCCATCTGTCGATGCGCAGGTCGGCTTCAAGGAGGTGGTGGCACACGGTGCTGAAAGAAATAGTTTTATTAAGAGAAAATGATATAACGTGTTGTGAGAAACTATTAGCAACAGAACTAAACAGGGAGAAATAATAAAGACTTCTTTCTGGGTCGGAATGAGTGGAGAATGGCTGAAGACTGGTTTACTAGCACATGTGTGAAGAGGGCGGGGCTTATTGCCTCCGTTCGGTATGATTTCCCAAGGAGATAAGGTGGCACATTGCAATATGTGAAGAAAAATGTCCGAGTCAATGTGTGAATTAGTTGACATGTTTCTGATGGATAAAGACATCTGTTATTTATTCGCACTACCGCAGCAGAAATCAATAATAGGGGGCAGGGAAAATAAATTTTTGAAAAACTAGGGAATTAATTAAAAGCAAACCGAGAAGATCGGTTAGTTATGAATTTTCCAACAGTTCCAAAAGTGAAGAAAATGGGCGAGATAGTGATGAGACTGACTGATCAATTTTATAGTTGATGATTAGATCTTTGAAAGTTTCAATAGCGGAGAATTCTAGCCTCCGGTGTCTACTGAAGTAATTCATCTACCCTCTTATTTTAGCATTTTACCAGGTTTCCTGTGTTCCCTATGAATTATCGACACAAAGTAAGAATGGCATGAGCACTTAGAGAAACTAAATAAAGTATGACTACATCTATTCTGAAATAATAACTAACCTGAGTTCAATGAACTTGAAGACGTTGTCCCGATTTCCAAATCCTCTGCGTTGTCCACTTTGTCGATTGTTGGTTGTAGTTGCTGGCTGGAAAAAATTCAATTTCAAATACAGAACTTATTTCGAATAAAAGAGTTGATGAAAAAAGAATGCAAATAATATAAAAGAAACAGACGAAACAAAAATGAATGTGGTTAAGACAAGGAGCAAATCGAAAAAAAACTGGAAAAAGAGAAACAAATCAGAACGACCTCTTTATAGGCCTGTATAAGGGAAGTATGACTAAATACTGGCCACTAGCACTTATGTGCAAGGAGGGGGCGGGGCCTAATGACCGGGTCATGTCAGATTTCCCAAGGAGATATGGGGGTATGTGTAAATGAGAAATGACCGTAAAAGACAGATGTGTCAATTAGTTGACATGCCGACATTGTATATTGACATCTGTTGTTTGTTTGATGTACCAAGAATCTATAATAAAGGGGAGAGGGTCTCTGGGAAGAAAAATTGGGAAAGAGGGGTTTGAAAAATCGAAGAGAAGAGATTTTCAGATAGCTCCGCCGATTTTTGAGATATGCGCCTTTAAATGTCGCCGATTCTGCGCTGCAGGCATACCTAGACACTATTGCGCCGAAGGCGCGCCAGCTCATAGATTCTAGCGCTGCAGGCTTATCTCAAAATTGAGCGGAGCTATCTGAAAATAGTCAAATGGATTATTTTTCTAGTTTTCTTATAAAATGGTTCGTATTCATTTCACTTTTAAGCTCCGCCCCCAAAGCAGAACCTCTCGAATAGGAAGAAGTCCAGAATCCCTAGACTTGTCAGCTGCATAACTTATTTCAAGGCTATACATGAAGTCACTGACGCATTCTCAGTGGGTTGACGCCTTTCCGGTGATCTGACGCAATTTCAGTGCATTGATCCTGTTTCCAACAAATAAAAGTCCCAACAAATGCTTTATTCAGTTCCAAATTATCAATTTACTCAAGCTGAAAATCCGTATTGTATGTGACGTTGCTTTCAGTATTGAAACCTTTGAACCTTCGACGACCTCCAGTAGTTGCAGTCGTGAATGATGTATTAGTAGAACTCGTAGTCATCCTAAAACAAATCGCGACGTTTTGAAACCATCACCGTTTTGCAACCACAAACTTACAGTAGGCCAATATCCAAACGCTCTTGCCTTCACATCGTACTTATAGGCTAAAGAAGTCAATTTTGACACTTTTCGAATCAAAAAGTGCTGAAAATCTCATTTTTGGAAAGAAGAAACTTCTATAGCGTTTTTTGGGACTTTTGAGTCCTTTGAGACATTTTTCGGTAGAAAATGCCTTTTACAGTAATCCGTCAATTCTAGCCACTATCCCTCACTCTACACTTTTCGAAGAAAATTTTAAACTTCAAACCTAATTGATATTCTTAATCCCCCTTCCCCTAACTATTCTTCCCAGAGACCCTTCCCCCCACCCCCTTTATTATAGATTCTTGGTACATCAAACAAACAACAGATGTCAATACATAATGTCGGCATGTTAACTAATTCACACATCTGTCTTTTTCGGTCATTCGTCTTCTTCACATATCCTTATATCTCCATGGGAAATCTGACATGACCCAGTCATTAGGCCCCGCCCCCTCCTTGCATATAAATGCTAGTAGACCAGTATTTAGTCATACTTCCCTTACACAGACCTACAAGGTGGTCGTTTTAACTTGTCACTCGTTTTCACCAAATTTTTTTCGATTTGCTCCTTATCTTGACCACATTCTGAAGGTTTCTCTTATACTATTTTTTTCTCTTATACTACCTTTCTCAACTCATTTATTCGAAATAAGTTCTGTATTTTAAATTAATACGTTTTCAGCCACAACCATCTTCATCAAACGGGCGACCTGATGGACGATACAGAGGATTTGGAAGAAAGGAGAGTGTCTTCAAGTGTCAGGTTAGTTTTCATCTCAAATGAGGTCATACTTTATCTAGTTAGAATTCTCCGCTACTAAAAACTTCAAAATTCTTATTACCAACTATATAATTGATATCTTTCCAGCCACGACCATCAGCACCTTGCCTTCCACACACTACAATCAATCGATCAGTCAGATGGACCACACCGGAAGGATTGGCAACAAAATGGAACGAGGTGGCTAGGATTGATGAAATATCGTGAGCACAGGTTAGTTCTTATCAAATTCCTTCTTCTTATACTCTTAGTACCTTGAAACTTTCATTTTTCCCTTTATTAACTCCCAATAGATCTAACAAATACGTCATAACCCTACTGTAAACATGTCAACTAATTCACACATTTGTCTTGGTCTGTTGCTAGGGTCATCCGCCTTCTTCACATAAGAACACCTGTCTCCATATCTTCTTGAGAATTCTGACCCAGTCATTAGGCTCCGCCCTCTGCACATAACTGCTAGTAGACCACTATTTAGTCATTCTTCCCTCATCTCGGCCTTCAAAGAGGTCGTTCCAATTGGTCTCTCTCATTTACTCCAAGATACAACAACTTTTTCTTCCAAACTTTACTCATTCTTCTTATACTCTCAGTTCTTCTAAAACTCTTCCTCTCTTTCATATTATCTGTTCCTGTTAGTCGGTACCTCCCCTATCTATTAGTGTTTCGGTAGCTCTCTTGATATGCTCACTGTGTAAATGACTAGTGATCAACATTTCAGTGTCTCGCTAGTTCACAATTAAACAATTTTAGTTATTTTCCCTTCTTAACCTCATCAGTTCCTATTAATGGAACACAATAGGTACAACTTTTTTCCAGTTTCTAGGATAGAACCTCAACTTTTGATGTTTGCTTGTGTTCTTATTGTTATTCTCTGCAACGCCTGTCACTTCTCTCCATGAGAAATCAAATAGCAGGTCACGCCTCAGACCATATGACATTTGCCATTTGGCATACAGTCGGTTGTCCCTTCTTATTTACTTCTTTATGTAAATTCTTTTTTCTTCTATTTTTGATACATGATTTTAATGTTGAAACGTTTTCAGCTTCGACCAGACAGCTACACAAGAGAACTATACAGACGATCAACGACTAGGACAACAACGAGAGATGGAGCTGGAAACAAGAGTAATGACGTCTAATCAAGTGTCAGGTTAGTGGTCAGGAGTTGGAGGAACATGGGCCGGACTGCATTCGCGGTCCCGCCACGCATGCCTTCTCCTTAACATTCATAAATTCTAAGATTCTCTAACTTACCTAGGGTCAGGAGTTGGAGGAACATGGGCCGGACTGCATTCGCGGTCCCACCACGCATGCCTTCTCCTTAAAATTCTTAAATTCTAAGATTCTCTAACTTACTTAGGCTCAGGAGTTGGAGGAACATGGGCCGGACTGCATTCGCGGTCCCACCACGCATGCCTTCTCCTTAAAATTCTTAAATTCTAAGATTCTCTAACTTACCTAGGGTCAGGAGTTGGAGGAACATGGGCCGGACTGCATTCGCAGTCCCACCACGCATGCCTTCTCCTTAAAATTCTTAAATTCTAAGATTCTCTAACATACTTAGGGTCAGGAGTTGGAGGAACATGGGCCGGACTGCATTCGCGGTCCCACCACGCATGCCTTCTCCTTAAAATTCTTAAATTCTAAGATTCTCTAACATACTTAGGGTCAGGAGTTGGAGGAACATGGGCCGGACTGCATTCGCAGTCCCACCACGCATGCCTTCTCCTTAAAATTCTTAAATTCTAAGATTCTCTAACTTACTTTGGGTCAGGAGTTGGAGGAACATGGGCCGGACTGCATTCGCGGTCCCGCCACGCATGCCTTCTCCTTAAAATTCACAAACTCTAAGATTCTCTAACTTACTTTGGGTCAGGAGTTGGAGGAACATGGGCCGGACTGCATTCGCAGTCCCACCACGCATGCCTTCTCCTTAAAATTCTTAAATTCTAAGATTCTCTAACATACTTAGGGTCAGGAGTTGGAGGAACATGGGCCGGACTGCATTCGCGGTCCCACCACGCATGCCTTCTCCTTAAAATTCTTAAATTCTAAGATTCTCTAACATACTTAGGGTCAGGAGTTGGAGGAACATGGGCCGGACTGCATTCGCAGTCCCACCACGCATGCCTTCTCCTTAAAATTCTTAAATTCTAAGATTCTCTAACTTACCTAGGCTCAGGAGTTGGAGGAACATGGGCCGGACTGCATTCGCGGTCCCACCACGCATGCCTTCTCCTTAAAATTCTTAAATTCTAAGATTCTCTAACATACTTAGGGTCAGGAGTTGGAGGAACATGGGCCGGACTGCATTCGCGGTCCCACCACGCATGCCTTCTCCTTAAAATTCATAAACTCTAAGATTCTCTAACTTACTTTGGGTCAGGAGTTGGAGGAACATGGGCCGGACTGCATTCGCGGTCCCGCCACGCATGCCTTCTCCTTAAAATTCACAAACTCTAAGATTCTCTAACTTACTTTGGGTCAGGAGTTGGAGGAACATGGGCCGGACTGCATTCGCGGTCCCGCCACGCATGCCTTCTCCTTAAAATTCACAAACTCTAAGATTCTCTAACTTACTTTGGGTCAGGAGTTGGAGGAACATGGGCCGGACTGCATTCGCGGTCCCGCCACGCATGCCTTCTCCTTAAAATTCATAAACTCTAAGATTCTCTAACTTACTTTGGGTCAGGAGTTGGAGGAACATGGGCCGGACTGCATTCGCGGTCCCGCCACGCATGCCTTCTCCTTAAAATTCACAAACTCTAAGATTCTCTAACTTACTTTGGGTCAGGAGTTGGAGGAACATGGGCCGGACTGCATTCGCGGTCCCACCACGCATGCCTTCTCCTTAAAATTCTTAAATTCTAAGATTCTCTAACTTACCTAGGCTCAGGAGTTGGAGGAACATGGGCCGGACTGCATTCGCGGTCCCACCACGCATGCCTTCTCCTTAAAATTCTTAAATTCTAAGATTCTCTAACTTACCTAGGGTCAGGAGTTGGAGGAACATGGGCCGGACTGCATTCGCGGTCCCACCACGCATGCCTTCTCCTTAAAATTCTTAAATTCTAAGATTCTCTAACTTACCTAGGGTCAGGAGTTGGAGGAACATGGGCCGGACTGCATTCGCGGTCCCACCACGCATGCCTTCTCCTTAAAATTCTTAAATTCTAAGATTCTCTAACTTACCTAGGGTCAGGAGTTGGAGGAACATGGGCCGGACTGCATTCGCGGTCCCACCACGCATGCCTTCTCCTTAAAATTCGTAAATTCTAAGATTCTCTAACATACTTAGGGTCAGGAGTTGGAGGAACATGGGCCGGACTGCATTCGCGGTCCCACCACGCATGCCTTCTCCTTAAAATTCATAAACTCTAAGATTCTCTAACTTACTTTGGGTCAGGAGTTGGAGGAACATGGGCCGGACTGCATTCGCGGTCCCACCACGCATGCCTTCTCCTTAAAATTCTTAAATTCTAAGATTCTCTAACTTACCTAGGCTCAGGAGTTGGAGGAACATGGGCCGGACTGCATTCGCGGTCCCACCACGCATGCCTTCTCCTTAAAATTCTTAAATTCTAAGATTCTCTAACTTACCTAGGGTCAGGAGTTGGAGGAACATGGGCCGGACTGCATTCGCGGTCCCACCACGCATGCCTTCTCCTTAAAATTCATAAACTCTAAGATTCTCTAACTTACTTTGGGTCAGGAGTTGGAGGAACATGGGCCGGACTGCATTCGCGGTCCCACCACGCATGCCTTCTCCTTAAAATTCATAAACTCTAAGATTCTCTAACTTACTTTGGGTCAGGAGTTGGAGGAACATGGGCCGGACTGCATTCGCGGTCCCACCACGCATGCCTTCTCCTTAAAATTCTTAAATTCTAAGATTCTCTAACTTACTTTGGGTCAGGAGTTGGAGGAACATGGGCCGGACTGCATTCGCGGTCCCACCACGCATGCCTTCTCCTTAAAATTCTTAAATTCTAAGATTCTCTAACTTACTTTGGGTCAGGAGTTGGAGGAACATGGGCCGGACTGCATTCGCGGTCCCACCACGCATGCCTTCTCCTTAAAATTCATAAACTCTAAGATTCTCTAACTTACTTTGGGTCAGGAGTTGGAGGAACATGGGCCGGACTGCATTCGCGGTCCCACCACGCATGCCTTCTCCTTAAAATTCATAAACTCTAAGATTCTCTAACTTACTTTGGGTCAGGAGTTGGAGGAACATGGGCCGGACTGCATTCGCGGTCCCACCACGCATGCCTTCTCCTTAAAATTCTTAAATTCTAAGATTCTCTAACTTACTTAGGGTCAGGAGTTGGAGGAACATGGGCCGGACTGCATTCGCGGTCCCACCACGCATGCCTTCTCCTTAAAATTCTTAAATTCTAAGATTCTCTAACTTACTTTGGGTCAGGAGTTGGAGGAACATGGGCCGGACTGCATTCGCGGTCCCACCACGCATGCCTTCTCCTTAAAATTCTTAAATTCTAAGATTCTCTAACTTACCTAGGGTCAGGAGTTGGAGGAACATGGGCCGGACTGCATTCGCGGTCCCACCACGCATGCCTTCTCCTTAAAATTCTTAAATTCTAAGATTCTCTAACATACTTAGGGTCAGGAGTTGGAGGAACATGGGCCGGACTGCATTCGCGGTCCCACCACGCATGCCTTCTCCTTAAAATTCTTAAATTCTAAGATTCTCTAACTTACCTAGGGTCAGGAGTTGGAGGAACATGGACCGGACTGCATTCGCGGTCCCACCACGCATGCCTTCTCCTTAAAATTCGTAAATTCTAAGATTCTCTAACTTACCTAGGGTCAGGAGTTGGAGGAACATGGGCCGGACTGCATTCGCGGTCCCACCACGCATGCCTTCTCCTTAAAATTCGTAAATTCTAAGATTCTCTAACATACTTAGGGTCAGGAGTTGGAGGAACATGGGCCGGACTGCATTCGCGGTCCCACCACGCATGCCTTCTCCTTAAAATTCGTAAATTCTAAGATTCTCTAACTTACCTAGGGTCAGGAGTTGGAGGAACATGGGCCGGACTGCATTCGCGGTCCCACCACGCATGCCTTCTCCTTAAAATTCTTAAATTCTAAGATTCTCTAACTTACCTAGGGTCAGGAGTTGGAGGAACATGGGCCGGACTGCATTCGCGGTCCCACCACGCATGCCTTCTCCTTAAAATTCATAAACTCTAAGATTCTCTAACTTACCTAGGGTCAGGAGTTGGAGGAACATGGGCCGGACTGCATTCGCGGTCCCACCACGCATGCCTTCTCCTTAAAATTCGTAAATTCTAAGATTCTCTAACTTACCTAGGGTCAGGAGTTGGAGGAACATGGGCCGGACTGCATTCGCGGTCCCACCACGCATGCCTTCTCCTTAAAATTCGTAAATTCTAAGATTCTCTAACTTACCTAGGGTCAGGAGTTGGAGGAACATGGGCCGGACTGCATTCGCGGTCCCACCACGCATGCCTTCTCCTTAAAATTCTTAAATTCTAAGATTCTCTAACTTAGATAGGGTCAGGAGTTGGAGGAACATGGGCCGGACTGCATTCGCGGTCCCACCACGCATGCCTTCTCCTTAAAATTCGTAAATTCTAAGATTCTCTAACTTACCTAGGGTCAGGAGTTGGAGGAACATGGGCCGGACTGCATTCGCGGTCCCACCACGCATGCCTTCTCCTTAAAATTCATAAACTCTAAGATTCTCTAACTTACCTAGGGTCAGGAGTTGGAGGAACATGGGCCGGACTGCATTCGCGGTCCCACCACGCATGCCTTCTCCTTAAAATTCTTAAATTCTAAGATTCTCTAACTTACCTAGGGTCAGGAGTTGGAGGAACATGGGCCGGACTGCATTCGCGGTCCCACCACGCATGCCTTCTCCTTAAAATTCTTAAATTCTAAAATTCTCTAACTTAGATAGGCTCAGGAGTTGGAGGAACATGGGCCGGACTGCATTCGCGGTCCCACCACGCATGCCTTCTCCTTAAAATTCTTAAATTCTAAGATTCTCTAACTTAATTTGGGTCAGGAGTTGGAGGAACATGGGCCGGACTGCATTCGCGGTCCCACCACGCATGCCTTCTCCTTAAAATTCTTAAATTCTAAGATTCTCTAACTTACTTAGGGTCAGGAGTTGGAGGAACATGGGCCGGACTGCATTCGCGGTCCCACCACGCATGCCTTCTCCTTAAAATTCTTAAATTCTAAGATTCTCTAACTTAATTAGGGTCAGGAGTTGGAGGAACATGGGCCGGACTGCATTCGCGGTCCCACCACGCATGCCTTCTCCTTAAAATTCTTAAATTCTAAGATTCTCTAACATACTTAGGGTCAGGAGTTGGAGGAACATGGGCCGGACTGCATTCGCGGTCCCACCACGCATGCCTTCTCCTTAAAATTCTTAAATTCTAAGATTCTCTAACATACTTAGGGTCAGGAGTTGGAGGAACATGGGCCGGACTGCATTCGCGGTCCCACCACGCATGCCTTCTCCTTAAAATTCGTAAATTCTAAGATTCTCTAACATACTTAGGGTCAGGAGTTGGAGGAACATGGGCCGGACTGCATTCGCGGTCCCACCACGCATGCCTTCTCCTTAAAATTCGTAAATTCTAAGATTCTCTAACTTAGATAGGGTCAGGAGTTGGAGGAACATGGGCCGGACTGCATTCGCGGTCCCACCACGCATGCCTTCTCCTTAAAATTCTTAAATTCTAAGATTCTCTAACTTACCTAGGGTCAGGAGTTGGAGGAACATGGGCCGGACTGCATTCGCGGTCCCACCACGCATGCCTTCTCCTTAAAATTCATAAACTCTAAGATTCTCTAACTTACCTAGAGTCAGGAGTTGGAGGAACATGGGCCGGACTGCATTCGCGGTCCCACCACGCATGCCTTCTCCTTAAAATTCGTAAATTCTAAGATTCTCTAACTTACCTAGGGTCAGGAGTTGGAGGAACATGGGCCGGACTGCATTCGCGGTCCCACCACGCATGCCTTCTCCTTAAAATTCGTAAATTCTAAGATTCTCTAACTTAGATAGGGTCAGGAGTTGGAGGAACATGGGCCGGACTGCATTCGCGGTCCCACCACGCATGCCTTCTCCTTAAAATTCTTAAATTCTAAGATTCTCTAACTTACCTAGGGTCAGGAGTTGGAGGAACATGGGCCGGACTGCATTCGCGGTCCCACCACGCATGCCTTCTCCTTAAAATTCGTAAATTCTAAGATTCTCTAACTTACCTAGGGTCAGGAGTTGGAGGAACATGGGCCGGACTGCATTCGCGGTCCCACCACGCATGCCTTCTCCTTAAAATTCATAAACTCTAAGATTCTCTAACTTACCTAGGGTCAGGAGTTGGAGGAACATGGGCCGGACTGCATTCGCGGTCCCACCACGCATGCCTTCTCCTCAAAATTCTTAAATTCTAAGATTCTCTAACTTACCTAGGGTCAGGAGTTGGAGGAACATGGGCCGGACTGCATTCGCGGTCCCACCACGCATGCCTTCTCCTTAAAATTCTTAAATTCTAAGATTCTCTAACTTACTTAGGCTCAGGAGTTGGAGGAACATGGGCCGGACTGCATTCGCGGTCCCACCACGCATGCCTTCTCCTTAAAATTCTTAAATTCTAAGATTCTCTAACTTAATTTGGGTCAGGAGTTGGAGGAACATGGGCCGGACTGCATTCGCGGTCCCACCACGCATGCCTTCTCCTTAAAATTCTTAAATTCTAAGATTCTCTAACATACTTAGGGTCAGGAGTTGGAGGAACATGGGCCGGACTGCATTCGCGGTCCCACCACGCATGCCTTCTCCTTAAAATTCTTAAATTCTAAGATTCTCTAACTTAATTTGGGTCAGGAGTTGGAGGAACATGGGCCGGACTGCATTCGCGGTCCCACCACGCATGCCTTCTCCTTAAAATTCTTAAATTCTAAGATTCTCTAACATACTTAGGGTCAGGAGTTGGAGGAACATGGGCCGGACTGCATTCGCGGTCCCACCACGCATGCCTTCTCCTTAAAATTCTTAAATTCTAAGATTCTCTAACTTACTTAGGGTCAGGAGTTGGAGGAACATGGGCCGGACTGCATTCGCGGTCCCACCACGCATGCCTTCTCCTTAAAATTCTTAAATTCTAAGATTCTCTATCATACTTAGGCTCAGGAGTTGGAGGAACATGGGCCGGACTGCATTCGCGGTCCCACCACGCATGCCTTCTCCTTAAAATTCGTAAATTCTAAGATTCTCTAACTTACTTAGGGTCAGGAGTTGGAGGAACATGGGCCGGACTGCATTCGCGGTCCCACCACGCATGCCTTCTCCTTAAAATTCTTAAATTCTAAGATTCTCTAACTTACTTAGGCTCAGGAGTTGGAGGAACATGGGCCGGACTGCATTCGCGGTCCCACCACGCATGCCTTCTCCTTAAAATTCTTAAATTCTAAGATTCTCTAACTTACTTAGGGTCAGGAGTTGGAGGAACATGGGCCGGACTGCATTCGCGGTCCCACCACGCATGCCTTCTCCTTAAAATTCTTAAATTCTAAGATTCTCTAACTTACTTAGGGTCAGGAGTTGGAGGAACATGGGCCGGACTGCATTCGCGGTCCCACCACGCATGCCTTCTCCTTAAAATTCTTAAATTCTAAGATTCTCTAACTTAAATAGGGTCAGGAGTTGGAGGAACATGGGCCGGACTGCATTCGCGGTCCCACCACGCATGCCTTCTCCTTAAAATTCTTAAATTCTAAGATTCTCTAACTTAGATAGGGTCAGGAGTTGGAGGAACATGGGCCGGACTGCATTCGCGGTCCCACCACGCATGCCTTCTCCTTAAAATTCTTAAATTCTAAGATTCTCTAACTTACTTAGGGTCAGGAGTTGGAGGAACATGGGCCGGACTGCATTCGCGGTCCCACCACGCATGCCTTCTCCTTAAAATTCTTAAATTCTAAGATTCTCTAACTTAGATAGGGTCAGGAGTTGGAGGAACATGGGCCGGACTGCATTCGCGGTCCCACCACGCATGCCTTCTCCTTAAAATTCTTAAATTCTAAGATTCTCTAACTTAGATAGGGTCAGGAGTTGGAGGAACATGGGCCGGACTGCATTCGCGGTCCCACCACGCATGCCTTCTCCTTAAAATTCTTAAATTCTAAGATTCTCTAACTTACTTAGGGTCAGGAGTTGGAGGAACATGGGCCGGACTGCATTCGCGGTCCCACCACGCATGCCTTCTCCTTAAAATTCTTAAATTCTAAGATTCTCTAACTTACATAGGGTCAGGAGTTGGAGGAACATGGGCCGGACTGCATTCGCGGTCCCACCACGCATGCCTTCTCCTTAAAATTCTTAAATTCTAAGATTCTCTAACTTACATAGGGTCAGGAGTTGGAGGAACATGGGCCGGACTGCATTCGCGGTCCCACCACGCATGCCTTCTCCTTAAAATTCTTAAATTCTAAGATTCTCTAACTTAGATAGGGTCAGGAGTTGGAGGAACATGGGCCGGACTGCATTCGCGGTCCCACCACGCATGCCTTCTCCTTAAAATTCTTAAATTCTAAGATTCTCTAACTTACCTAGGGTCAGGAGTTGGAGGAACATGGGCCGGACTGCATTCGCGGTCCCACCACGCATGCCTTCTCCTTAAAATTCTTAAATTCTAAGATTCTCTAACTTAGATAGGGTCAGGAGTTGGAGGAACATGGGCCGGACTGCATTCGCGGTCCCACCACGCATGCCTTCTCCTTAAAATTCTTAAATTCTAAGATTCTCTAACTTACTTAGGGTCAGGAGTTGGAGGAACATGGGCCGGACTGCATTCGCGGTCCCACCACGCATGCCTTCTCCTTAAAATTCTTAAATTCTAAGATTCTCTAACTTAGATAGGGTCAGGAGTTGGAGGAACATGGGCCGGACTGCATTCGCGGTCCCACCACGCATGCCTTCTCCTTAAAATTCTTAAATTCTAAGATTCTCTAACTTACCTAGGGTCAGGAGTTGGAGGAACATGGGCCGGACTGCATTCGCGGTCCCACCACGCATGCCTTCTCCTTAAAATTCTTAAATTCTAAGATTCTCTAACTTAGATAGGGTCAGGAGTTGGAGGAACATGGGCCGGACTGCATTCGCGGTCCCACCACGCATGCCTTCTCCTTAAAATTCTTAAATTCTAAGATTCTCTAACTTAGATAGGGTCAGGAGTTGGAGGAACATGGGCCGGACTGCATTCGCGGTCCCACCACGCATGCCTTCTCCTTAAAATTCTTAAATTCTAAGATTCTCTAACTTAGATAGGGTCAGGAGTTGGAGGAACATGGGCCGGACTGCATTCGCGGTCCCACCACGCATGCCTTCTCCTTAAAATTCTTAAATTCTAAGATTCTCTAACTTAGATAGGGTCAGGAGTTGGAGGAACATGGGCCGGACTGCATTCGCGGTCCCACCACGCATGCCTTCTCCTTAAAATTCTTAAATTCTAAGATTCTCTAACTTAGATAGGGTCAGGAGTTGGAGGAACATGGGCCGGACTGCATTCGCGGTCCCACCACGCATGCCTTCTCCTTAAAATTCATAAATTCTAAGATTCTCTAACTTACTTAGGGTCAGGAGTTGGAGGAACATGGGCCGGACTGCATTCGCGGTCCCACCACGCATGCCTTCTCCTTAAAATTCATAAATTCTAAGATTCTCTAACTTAGATAGGGTCAGGAGTTGGAGGAACATGGGCCGGACTGCATTCGCGGTCCCACCACGCATGCCTTCTCCTTAAAATTCATAAATTCTAAGATTCTCTAACTTAGATAGGGTCAGGAGTTGGAGGAACATGGGCCGGACTGCATTCGCGGTCCCACCACGCATGCCTTCTCCTTAAAATTCTTAAATTCTAAGATTCTCTAACTTAGATAGGGTCAGGAGTTGGAGGAACATGGGCCGGACTGCATTCGCGGTCCCACCACGCATGCCTTCTCCTTAAAATTCATAAATTCTAAGATTCTCTAACTTAGATAGGGTCAGGAGTTGGAGGAACATGGGCCGGACTGCATTCGCGGTCCCACCACGCATGCCTTCTCCTTAAAATTCATAAATTCTAAGATTCTCTAACTTAAATAGGGTCAGGAGTTGGAGGAACATGGGCCGGACTGCATTCGCGGTCCCACCACGCATGCCTTCTCCTTAAAATTCATAAATTCTAAGATTCTCTAACTTAGATAGGGTCAGGAGTTGGAGGAACATGGGCCGGACTGCATTCGCGGTCCCACCACGCATGCCTTCTCCTTAAAATTCATAAATTCTAAGATTCTCTAACTTACTTAGGGTCAGGAGTTGGAGGAACATGGGCCGGACTGCATTCGCGGTCCCACCACGCATGCCTTCTCCTTAAAATTCATAAATTCTAAGATTCTCTAACTTACTTAGGGTCAGGAGTTGGAGGAACATGGGCCGGACTGCATTCGCGGTCCCACCACGCATGCCTTCTCCTTAAAATTCATAAATTCTAAGATTCTCTAACTTAGATAGGGTCAGGAGTTGGAGGAACATGGGCCGGACTGCATTCGCGGTCCCACCACGCATGCCTTCTCCTTAAAATTCATAAATTCTAAGATTCTCTAACTTAGATAGGGTCAGGAGTTGGAGGAACATGGGCCGGACTGCATTCGCGGTCCCACCACGCATGCCTTCTCCTTAAAATTCATAAATTCTAAGATTCTCTAACTTAAATAGGGTCAGGAGTTGGAGGAACATGGGCCGGACTGCATTCGCGGTCCCACCACGCATGCCTTCTCCTTAAAATTCATAAATTCTAAGATTCTCTAACTTACTTAGGGTCAGGAGTTGGAGGAACATGGGCCGGACTGCATTCGCGGTCCCACCACGCATGCCTTCTCCTTAAAATTCATAAATTCTAAGATTCTCTAACTTAGATAGGGTCAGGAGTTGGAGGAACATGGGCCGGACTGCATTCGCGGTCCCACCACGCATGCCTTCTCCTTAAAATTCATAAATTCTAAGATTCTCTAACTTAAATAGGGTCAGGAGTTGGAGGAACATGGGCCGGACTGCATTCGCGGTCCCACCACGCATGCCTTCTCCTTAAAATTCATAAATTCTAAGATTCTCTAACTTAGATAGGGTCAGGAGTTGGAGGAACATGGGCCGGACTGCATTCGCGGTCCCACCACGCATGCCTTCTCCTTAAAATTCATAAATTCTAAGATTCTCTAACTTACTTAGGGTCAGGAGTTGGAGGAACATGGGCCGGACTGCATTCGCGGTCCCACCACGCATGCCTTCTCCTTAAAATTCATAAATTCTAAGATTCTCTAACTTAGATAGGGTCAGGAGTTGGAGGAACATGGGCCGGACTGCATTCGCGGTCCCACCACGCATGCCTTCTCCTTAAAATTCATAAATTCTAAGATTCTCTAACTTACTTAGGGTCAGGAGTTGGAGGAACATGGGCCGGACTGCATTCGCGGTCCCACCACGCATGCCTTCTCCTTAAAATTCATAAATTCTAAGATTCTCTAACTTAGATAGGGTCAGGAGTTGGAGGAACATGGGCCGGACTGCATTCGCGGTCCCACCACGCATGCCTTCTCCTTAAAATTCATAAATTCTAAGATTCTCTAACTTAGATAGGGTCAGGAGTTGGAGGAACATGGGCCGGACTGCATTCGCGGTCCCACCACGCATGCCTTCTCCTTAAAATTCATAAATTCTAAGATTCTCTAACTTAGATAGGGTCAGGAGTTGGAGGAACATGGGCCGGACTGCATTCGCGGTCCCACCACGCATGCCTTCTCCTTAAAATTCATAAATTCTAAGATTCTCTAACTTACTTAGGGTCAGGAGTTGGAGGAACATGGGCCGGACTGCATTCGCGGTCCCACCACGCATGCCTTCTCCTTAAAATTCATAAATTCTAAGATTCTCTAACTTAGATAGGGTCAGGAGTTGGAGGAACATGGGCCGGACTGCATTCGCGGTCCCACCACGCATGCCTTCTCCTTAAAATTCATAAATTCTAAGATTCTCTAACTTAGATAGGGTCAGGAGTTGGAGGAACATGGGCCGGACTGCATTCGCGGTCCCACCACGCATGCCTTCTCCTTAAAATTCATAAATTCTAAGATTCTCTAACTTACTTAGGGTCAGGAGTTGGAGGAACATGGGCCGGACTGCATTCGCGGTCCCACCACGCATGCCTTCTCCTTAAAATTCATAAATTCTAAGATTCTCTAACTTAGATAGGGTCAGGAGTTGGAGGAACATGGGCCGGACTGCATTCGCGGTCCCACCACGCATGCCTTCTCCTTAAAATTCATAAATTCTAAGATTCTCTAACTTAAATAGGGTCAGGAGTTGGAGGAACATGGGCCGGACTGCATTCGCGGTCCCACCACGCATGCCTTCTCCTTAAAATTCATAAATTCTAAGATTCTCTAACTTAGATAGGGTCAGGAGTTGGAGGAACATGGGCCGGACTGCATTCGCGGTCCCACCACGCATGCCTTCTCCTTAAAATTCATAAATTCTAAGATTCTCTAACTTAAATAGGGTCAGGAGTTGGAGGAACATGGGCCGGACTGCATTCGCGGTCCCACCACGCATGCCTTCTCCTTAAAATTCATAAATTCTAAGATTCTCTAACTTAAATAGGGTCAGGAGTTGGAGGAACATGGGCCGGACTGCATTCGCGGTCCCACCACGCATGCCTTCTCCTTAAAATTCATAAATTCTAAGATTCTCTAACTTACTTAGGGTCAGGAGTTGGAGGAACATGGGCCGGACTGCATTCGCGGTCCCACCACGCATGCCTTCTCCTTAAAATTCATAAATTCTAAGATTCTCTAACTTAAATAGGGTCAGGAGTTGGAGGAACATGGGCCGGACTGCATTCGCGGTCCCACCACGCATGCCTTCTCCTTAAAATTCATAAATTCTAAGATTCTCTAACTTAAATAGGGTCAGGAGTTGGAGGAACATGGGCCGGACTGCATTCGCGGTCCCACCACGCATGCCTTCTCCTTAAAATTCATAAATTCTAAGATTCTCTAACTTAAATAGGGTCAGGAGTTGGAGGAACATGGGCCGGACTGCATTCGCGGTCCCACCACGCATGCCTTCTCCTTAAAATTCATAAATTCTAAGATTCTCTAACTTACTTAGGGTCAGGAGTTGGAGGAACATGGGCCGGACTGCATTCGCGGTCCCACCACGCATGCCTTCTCCTTAAAATTCATAAATTCTAAGATTCTCTAACTTAAATAGGGTCAGGAGTTGGAGGAACATGGGCCGGACTGCATTCGCGGTCCCACCACGCATGCCTTCTCCTTAAAATTCATAAATTCTAAGATTCTCTAACTTAAATAGGGTCAGGAGTTGGAGGAACATGGGCCGGACTGCATTCGCGGTCCCACCACGCATGCCTTCTCCTTAAAATTCATAAATTCTAAGATTCTCTAACTTACTTAGGGTCAGGAGTTGGAGGAACATGGGCCGGACTGCATTCGCGGTCCCACCACGCATGCCTTCTCCTTAAAATTCATAAATTCTAAGATTCTCTAACTTACATAGGGTCAGGAGTTGGAGGAACATGGGCCGGACTGCATTCGCGGTCCCACCACGCATGCCTTCTCCTTAAAATTCATAAATTCTAAGATTCTCTAACTTACATAGGGTCAGGAGTTGGAGGAACATGGGCCGGACTGCATTCGCGGTCCCACCACGCATGCCTTCTCCTTAAAATTCATAAATTCTAAGATTCTCTAACTTACATAGGGTCAGGAGTTGGAGGAACATGGGCCGGACTGCATTCGCGGTCCCACCACGCATGCCTTCTCCTTAAAATTCATAAATTCTAAGATTCTCTAACTTACTTAGGGTCAGGAGTTGGAGGAACATGGGCCGGACTGCATTCGCGGTCCCACCACGCATGCCTTCTCCTTAAAATTCATAAATTCTAAGATTCTCTAACTTAAATAGGGTCAGGAGTTGGAGGAACATGGGCCGGACTGCATTCGCGGTCCCACCACGCATGCCTTCTCCTTAAAATTCATAAATTCTAAGATTCTCTAACTTACTTAGGGTCAGGAGTTGGAGGAACATGGGCCGGACTGCATTCGCGGTCCCACCACGCATGCCTTCTCCTTAAAATTCATAAATTCTAAGATTCTCTAACTTACATAGGGTCAGGAGTTGGAGGAACATGGGCCGGACTGCATTCGCGGTCCCACCACGCATGCCTTCTCCTTAAAATTCATAAATTCTAAGATTCTCTAACTTACATAGGGTCAGGAGTTGGAGGAACATGGGCCGGACTGCATTCGCGGTCCCACCACGCATGCCTTCTCCTTAAAATTCATAAATTCTAAGATTCTCTAACTTACGTAGGGTCAGGAGTTGGAGGAACATGGGCCGGACTGCATTCGCGGTCCCACCACGCATGCCTTCTCCTTAAAATTCATAAATTCTAAGATTCTTTAACTTAAATAGGGTCAAGAGTTGGAGGAACATGGGCCGGACTGCATTCGCGGTCCCACCACGCATGCCTTCTCCTTGAAATTCGTAAATTCTAAGATTCTCTAACTTACTTAGGGTCAGGAGTTGGAGGAACATGGGCCGGACTGCATTCGCGGTCCCACCACGCATGCCTTCTCCTTAAAATTCATAAATTCTAAGATTCTCTAACTTACATAGGGTCAGGAGTTGGAGGAACATGGGCCGGACTGCATTCGCGGTCCCACCACGCATGCCTTCTCCTTAAAATTCATAAATTCTAAGATTCTCTAACTTACATAGGGTCAGGAGTTGGAGGAACATGGGCCGGACTGCATTCGCGGTCCCACCACGCATGCCTTCTCCTTAAAATTCATAAATTCTAAGATTCTCTAACTTACCTAGGGTCAGGAGTTGGAGGAACATGGGCCGGACTGCATTCGCGGTCCCACCACGCATGCCTTCTCCTTAAAATTCATAAATTCTAAGATTCTCTAACTTAAATAGGGTCAGGAGTTGGAGGAACATGGGCCGGACTGCATTCGCGGTCCCACCACGCATGCCTTCTCCTTAAAATTCATAAATTCTAAGATTCTCTAACTTACTTAGGGTCAGGAGTTGGAGGAACATGGGCCGGACTGCATTCGCGGTCCCACCACGCATGCCTTCTCCTTAAAATTCTTAAATTCTAAGATTCTCTAACTTACCTAGGGTCAGGAGTTGGAGGAACATGGGCCGGACTGCATTCGCGGTCCCACCACGCATGCCTTCTCCTTAAAATTCTTAAATTCTAAGATTCTCTAACTTAAATAGGGTCAGGAGTTGGAGGAACATGGGCCGGACTGCATTCGCGGTCCCACCACGCATGCCTTCTCCTTAAAATTCATAAATTCTAAGATTCTCTAACTTACTTAGGGTCAGGAGTTGGAGGAACATGGGCCGGACTGCATTCGCGGTCCCACCACGCATGCCTTCTCCTTAAAATTCTTAAATTCTAAGATTCTCTAACATACTTAGGGTCAGGAGTTGGAGGAACATGGGCCGGACTGCATTCGCGGTCCCACCACGCATGCCTTCTCCTTAAAATTCTTAAATTCTAAGATTCTCTAACTTACCTAGGGTCAGGAGTTGGAGGAACATGGGCCGGACTGCATTCGCGGTCCCACCACGCATGCCTTCTCCTTAAAATTCTTATATTCTAAGATTCTCTAACATACTTAGGCTCAGGAGTTGGAGGAACATGGGCCGGACTGCATTCGCGGTCCCACCACGCATGCCTTCTCCTTAAAATTCTTAATTTCTAAGATTCTCTAACTTACCTAGGGTCAGGAGTTGGAGGAACATGGGCCGGACTGCATTCGCGGTCCCACCACGCATGCCTTCTCCTTAAAATTCTTAAATTCTAAGATTCTCTAACTTAGTTAGGGTCAGGAGTTGGAGGAACATGGGCCGGACTGCATTCGCGGTCCCACCACGCATGCCTTCTCCTTAAAATTCGTAAATTCTAAGATTCTCTAACATACTTAGGCTCAGGAGTTGGAGGAACATGGGCCGGACTGCATTCGCGGTCCCACCACGCATGCCTTCTCCTTAAAATTCTTATATTCTAAGATTCTCTAACTTACTTAGGCTCAGGAGTTGGAGGAACATGGGCCGGACTGCATTCGCGGTCCCACCACGCATGCCTTCTCCTTAAAATTCGTAAATTCTAAGATTCTCTAACATACTTAGGCTCAGGAGTTGGAGGAACATGGGCCGGACTGCATTCGCGGTCCCACCACGCATGCCTTCTCCTTAAAATTCTTATATTCTGAGATTCTCTAACATACTTAGGCTCAGGAGTTGGAGGAACATGGGCCGGACTGCATTCGCGGTCCCACCACGCATGCCTTCTCCTTAAAATTCTTATATTCTAAGATTCTCTAACTTACCTAGGGTCAGGAGTTGGAGGAACATGGGCCGGACTGCATTCGCGGTCCCACCACGCATGCCTTCTCCTTAAAATTCTTAAATTCTAAGATTCTCTAACATACTTAGGCTCAGGAGTTGGAGGAACATGGGCCGGACTGCATTCGCGGTCCCACCACGCATGCCTTCTCCTTAAAATTCATAAATTCTAAGATTCTCTAACATACTTAGGCTCAGGAGTTGGAGGAACATGGGCCGGACTGCATTCGCGGTCCCACCACGCATGCCTTCTCCTTAAAATTCTTAAATTCTAAGATTCTCTAACTTACCTAGGGTCAGGAGTTGGAGGAACATGGGCCGGACTGCATTCGCGGTCCCACCACGCATGCCTTCTCCTTAAAATTCTTATATTCTAAGATTCTCTAACATACTTAGGCTCAGGAGTTGGAGGAACATGGGCCGGACTGCATTCGCGGTCCCACCACGCATGCCTTCTTCTTAAAATTCTTAAATTCTAAGATTCTCTAACTTACCTAGGGTCAGGAGTTGGAGGAACATGGGCCGGACTGCATTCGCGGTCCCACCACGCATGCCTTCTCCTTAAAATTCTTAAATTCTAAGATTCTCTAACTTACTTAGGGTCAGGAGTTGGAGGAACATGGGCCGGACTGCATTCGCGGTCCCACCACGCATGCCTTCTCCTTAAAATTCTTATATTCTAAGATTCTCTAACTTACTTAGGCTCAGGAGTTGGAGGAACATGGGCCGGACTGCATTCGCGGTCCCACCACGCATGCCTTCTCCTTAAAATTCATAAATTCTAAGATTCTCTAACATACTTAGGCTCAGGAGTTGGAGGAACATGGGCCGGACTGCATTCGCGGTCCCACCACGCATGCCTTCTTCTTAAAATTCTTAAATTCTAAGATTCTCTAACTTACCTAGGGTCAGGAGTTGGAGGAACATGGGCCGGACTGCATTCGCGGTCCCACCACGCATGCCTTCTCCTTAAAATTCTTAAATTCTAAGATTCTCTAACTTACCTAGGGTCAGGAGTTGGAGGAACATGGGCCGGACTGCATTCGCGGTCCCACCACGCATGCCTTCTCCTTAAAATTCTTAAATTCTAAGATTCTCTAACTTACTTAGGCTCAGGAGTTGGAGGAACATGGGCCGGACTGCATTCGCGGTCCCACCACGCATGCCTTCTCCTTAAAATTCATAAATTCTAAGATTCTCTAACATACTTAGGCTCAGGAGTTGGAGGAACATGGGCCGGACTGCATTCGCGGTCCCACCACGCATGCCTTCTCCTTAAAATTCTTAAATTCTAAGATTCTCTAACTTACTTAGGCTCAGGAGTTGGAGGAACATGGGCCGGACTGCATTCGCGGTCCCACCACGCATGCCTTCTCCTTAAAATTCATAAATTCTAAGATTCTCTAACATACTTAGGCTCAGGAGTTGGAGGAACATGGGCCGGACTGCATTCGCGGTCCCACCACGCATGCCTTCTCCTTAAAATTCTTAAATTCTAAGATTCTCTAACTTACCTAGGGTCAGGAGTTGGAGGAACATGGGCCGGACTGCATTCGCGGTCCCACCACGCATGCCTTCTCCTTAAAATTCTTATATTCTAAGATTCTCTAACATACTTAGGCTCAGGAGTTGGAGGAACATGGGCCGGACTGCATTCGCGGTCCCACCACGCATGCCTTCTTCTTAAAATTCTTAAATTCTAAGATTCTCTAACTTACCTAGGGTCAGGAGTTGGAGGAACATGGGCCGGACTGCATTCGCGGTCCCACCACGCATGCCTTCTCCTTAAAATTCTTAAATTCTAAGATTCTCTAACTTACTTAGGGTCAGGAGTTGGAGGAACATGGGCCGGACTGCATTCGCGGTCCCACCACGCATGCCTTCTCCTTAAAATTCTTATATTCTAAGATTCTCTAACTTACTTAGGCTCAGGAGTTGGAGGAACATGGGCCGGACTGCATTCGCGGTCCCACCACGCATGCCTTCTCCTTAAAATTCTTATATTCTAAGATTCTCTAACATACTTAGGCTCAGGAGTTGGAGGAACATGGGCCGGACTGCATTCGCGGTCCCACCACGCATGCCTTCTTCTTAAAATTCTTAAATTCTAAGATTCTCTAACTTACCTAGGGTCAGGAGTTGGAGGAACATGGGCCGGACTGCATTCGCGGTCCCACCACGCATGCCTTCTCCTTAAAATTCTTATATTCTAAGATTCTCTAACATACTTAGGCTCAGGAGTTGGAGGAACATGGGCCGGACTGCATTCGCGGTCCCACCACGCATGCCTTCTTCTTAAAATTCTTAAATTCTAAGATTCTCTAACTTACCTAGGGTCAGGAGTTGGAGGAACATGGGCCGGACTGCATTCGCGGTCCCACCACGCATGCCTTCTCCTTAAAATTCTTAAATTCTAAGATTCTCTAACTTACTTAGGGTCAGGAGTTGGAGGAACATGGGCCGGACTGCATTCGCGGTCCCACCACGCATGCCTTCTCCTTAAAATTCATAAATTCTAAGATTCTCTAACTTACTTAGGGTCAGGAGTTGGAGGAACATGGGCCGGACTGCATTCGCGGTCCCACCACGCATGCCTTCTCCTTAAAATTCTTAAATTCTAAGATTCTCTAACATACTTAGGCTCAGGAGTTGGAGGAACATGGGCCGGACTGCATTCGCGGTCCCACCACGCATGCCTTCTTCTTAAAATTCTTAAATTCTAAGATTCTCTAACTTACCTAGGGTCAGGAGTTGGAGGAACATGGGCCGGACTGCATTCGCGGTCCCACCACGCATGCCTTCTCCTTAAAATTCTTAAATTCTAAGATTCTCTAACTTACTTAGGGTCAGGAGTTGGAGGAACATGGGCCGGACTGCATTCGCGGTCCCACCACGCATGCCTTCTCCTTAAAATTCTTAAATTCTAAGATTCTCTAACTTACTTAGGGTCAGGAGTTGGAGGAACATGGGCCGGACTGCATTCGCGGTCCCACCACGCATGCCTTCTCCTTAAAATTCTTAAATTCTAAGATTCTCTAACATACTTAGGCTCAGGAGTTGGAGGAACATGGGCCGGACTGCATTCGCGGTCCCACCACGCATGCCTTCTTCTTAAAATTCTTAAATTCTAAGATTCTCTAACTTACCTAGGGTCAGGAGTTGGAGGAACATGGGCCGGACTGCATTCGCGGTCCCACCACGCATGCCTTCTCCTTAAAATTCTTAAATTCTAAGATTCTCTAACTTACTTAGGGTCAGGAGTTGGAGGAACATGGGCCGGACTGCATTCGCGGTCCCACCACGCATGCCTTCTCCTTAAAATTCTTAAATTCTAAGATTCTCTAACATACTTAGGGTCAGGAGTTGGAGGAACATGGGCCGGACTGCATTCGCGGTCCCACCACGCATGCCTTCTCCTTAAAATTCATAAATTCTAAGATTCTCTAACTCACCTAGGGTCAGGAGTTGGAGGAACATGGGCCGGACTGCATTCGCGGTCCCACCACGCATGCCTTCTTCTTAAAATTCTTAAATTCTAAGATTCTCTAACTCACCTAGGGTCAGGAGTTGGAGGAACATGGGCCGGACTGCATTCGCGGTCCCACCACGCATGCCTTCTCCTTAAAATTCATAAATTCTAAGATTCTCTAACATACTTAGGCTCAGGAGTTGGAGGAACATGGGCCGGACTGCATTCGCGGTCCCACCACGCATGCCTTCTCCTTAAAATTCATAAATTCTAAGATTCTCTAACTCACCTAGGGTCAGGAGTTGGAGGAACATGGGCCGGACTGCATTCGCGGTCCCACCACGCATGCCTTCTTCTTAAAATTCTTAAATTCTAAGATTCTCTAACTCACCTAGGGTCAGGAGTTGGAGGAACATGGGCCGGACTGCATTCGCGGTCCCACCACGCATGCCTTCTCCTTAAAATTCATAAATTCTAAGATTCTCTAACATACTTAGGCTCAGGAGTTGGAGGAACATGGGCCGGACTGCATTCGCGGTCCCACCACGCATGCCTTCTCCTTAAAATTCTTAAATTCTAAGATTCTCTAACTTACTTAGGGTCAGGAGTTGGAGGAACATGGGCCGGACTGCATTCGCGGTCCCACCACGCATGCCTTCTCCTTAAAATTCTTAAATTCTAAGATTCTCTAACTCACCTAGGGTCAGGAGTTGGAGGAACATGGGCCGGACTGCATTCGCGGTCCCACCACGCATGCCTTCTCCTTAAAATTCATAAATTCTAAGATTCTCTAACATACTTAGGGTCAGGAGTTGGAGGAACATGGGCCGGACTGCATTCGCGGTCCCACCACGCATGCCTTCTCCTTAAAATTCTTATATTCTAAGATTCTCTAACATACTTAGGGTCAGGAGTTGGAGGAACATGGGCCGGACTGCATTCGCGGTCCCACCACGCATGCCTTCTCCTTAAAATTCATAAATTCTAAGATTCTCTAACTCACCTAGGGTCAGGAGTTGGAGGAACATGGGCCGGACTGCATTCGCGGTCCCACCACGCATGCCTTCTTCTTAAAATTCTTAAATTCTAAGATTCTCTAACTCACCTAGGGTCAGGAGTTGGAGGAACATGGGCCGGACTGCATTCGCGGTCCCACCACGCATGCCTTCTCCTTAAAATTCATAAATTCTAAGATTCTCTAACTTACCTAGGGTCAGGAGTTGGAGGAGTTGGAGTTGGAGGAAATCCTCCCGGGTTAGAAATAAAATAAAATGTATTCAAAACTCCCAAAGACGGGATATTTTCAATGAAATTACATTCAAAACTTTAAAAAACGGGTAACTTTCGATGATATTGACTTCCCCAACCATTCTTATCTGTGTCGGTTCCGGTTAGACTGATCGAGCATGGCGCTGTAATAGTCTATACTTATCCGGGCTGGGGGATACCCCAGTAGACGCGGGTTTGAATCCTCCCGGGTTAGAATTAAAACTTTTCTCTGAAGTTCTGAAACTTTCAGAGTTTTTAAAATACTTGAGTTACAATTTTCGAAAAAAATTTTTTGTTTTTTTATTATTATTTCATATTCATTACATATTAGTTATCTATCATTTCTTCCTCCTCCACTGTGCTCGAACATCTTTACTTTTCCTCTTCTCAGCGACTTTTTCGTTTTCGCTCTTTCCCTTTCCACAGTGTGTGCAGGGGCTCTCCTTCTTCAAATCCGCGTTCAACTGGGGGGACTCCTCCGCAATCTCTTCATGTCAGGTTCCTCAGCGATCGGTGCCATTGTTCTTGCTGGCATCGACAGTCCCAAAGACGGGATATTTTCAATGAAATTACATTCAAAACTTTAAAAAACGGGTAATTTTCGATGATATTGACTTCCCCAACCATTCTTATCTGTGTCGGTTCCGGTTAGACTGATCGAGCATGGCGCTGTAATAGTCTATACTTATCCGGGCTGGGGGTTACTCCAGAAGACGCGGGTTTGAATCCTCCCGGGTTAGAATTTAATTAAATTGTATTCAAAACTCCCAAAAACGGGACGTTTTCAATGAAATTACATTCAAAACTTTAAAAAACGGGTAATTTTCGATGATATTGACTTCCCCAACCACTCTTATCTGTGTCGGTTCCGGGAACAGACCAAAGGTAGAGCTTCATTTTTGTAGTTGACAACTTTTCTCTACGGACGTTTCCTAACAAGTTACATAACGACGGAGTATTCTTTTTAAAATCGACCCATTTCTGTGAAAAATAGTGAGATTTTTGAGCTGTCCACATAAAGTGCCCGATGGATTTCTTATTTTCATACCCGTTTGATTTTGATTTGAGATCAAAAAAGTGCTCGAATCCACGTGACATCTTCATTTAATGGATTTTCAAACCTTGAAATATATTAGGTTGTCCCATAAGTTTTCGAACATTATTGAAATCGAATTTATTCAAAGCCAGAGTATTACAAAAATCAAACATAGCGACCGCCTTTATCCACGAGTCTTTGCCATTAAGTAGGTAGAGATTCAACACCTTTCCGCCAAAACTCAGGCTGCATCGAGTCAAAATACTTCTTCCACCATTTCTCGACCTCTGACTTTGTTTTGAAGTCTTGGCCTTCGAGGGATCGATGCATGTCGCTGATCATATGGTAATTCGAAGGGGCAAGATCAGGGCTGTACCGAGAATGGGCAAGGACTGTCCCAGTGGAATGTAGCCAGGAGAGACTTGGTCGTCTTTGCGATGTGTGGTCTTGCGTTGTCATGGAGGTAGTGAACTCTGTGACCGTGTAGAGGAGAGGTTTTCAGTTTGGACTTCATCTTTTGTAATTGAGAAGAATAGTAGTCGGCGGTGATAGTTTTTCCCTCCGGAAGCAGTTCCCAATAAAGCACTCCATGGACAGACCACCAGACGGAAAGCAATATTTTCTTAGGGTGTAACTCCTGTTTGATGACATCCTCTGGCTGTTTATCAGCATCAACCCACTGGGATCTCCTGTGGTGGTTTTCATATAAGACCCACTTCTCGTCCGACGTAACCAAATGATCCAGCCAGTTGAAACTAGGACGGAGGGTTAGAAGTTGCAGTGACATGTCCACTCGGCGCTCAAGGTGAAAGTTAGATAATTTGTGTGGTATCCATCTTCCCATTTTTTTCAACTTGCCAATAGCTCCCAGTCCTCTTTCTACCGCAGAGTGAGTAGAGCCCATTACTGTTACCAGTTCACGAATGAATTGAAATGGGCCACTTTCCACTACCTCCCGTAACTTGTCAATGTCGAACTCTACTGGTCTTCCAGAACGTGCTTCTTTGGCCAAAGAAAAATTTTCATTTTTGAAACGATGGACCCAACGGCTAATTGTCTGCCGTTGAGGGACATTATCCTTATAAACATCAACCATACGTTCTTTAATCTCAGTGATTTTGGAATTAGATAGAAACAAAAATAAAATAACATGACGAATATGAAGTCGGTCGGGGACAAAGATTGGTGCAGCGTTCATTGAGAGGAGGCAGCCAGAAGAAATGAATGTTATTGTTAATACATTCGACGTCTTATATAATGGAATACATGCACTGTTTGGTTTGATTCTTGCTCTCTGTCCTATAGCAGAGTACCAAAACTATGTTCGAAAACTTTTGGGACAACCTAATACAAATCTATGAATATCTTTGTTCGCATTACAGATACAGAAAAACGGTTTCCACTATTCGAATGAGCATAATTTTCTGCATCTGATTCTATCTATTTCTTATTTTCTTACCCGTTTGATTTTGATTTGAAATCAAAAAAGTGCTCGAATCCAGACAACTTATCAATTTACTGGATAAATTTGATAAAAGATTGAAATCATATTGAAATAAAAACTTTCCCACCTCGTAGAAAAAGGATACAAAACCATTTTTTGAAGAATTTTTCGAATACACTGCGGGACATAAGTATGGAGCCACTTGAATTTTTAATTTTTTTGGAAAAAATGTTATCGTTTTCAAAATTTCTTTTAATGCTAATAATGTACTTTCCGGGTCTCAAAAACGATAAACTTGTTGAAATTTTAAAAGATTACGAGTTTCTGGAAGTTTTGGAAAAAAGTGTGAAAAAAGGCTTATTTCTATGGGACATAAGTATGGAGCCACCCATAGAAAATGGAAAAACCGCAAAAGTCGTTGTCTCAAAACCTTAAAATCGTATTTGCCGTCCAAAATTGAGTTGTTTAGAAATATTTCTCCAACAATTTCAGTGAAAAACTTTTGAGAAAAATTAGAAATTTGGGAAAATTTCGAGTCTTTTCATTTTTGGTATATATTTTAAGAACAAGTTATTTCTAGAAAATTATTTTAGTTATAATCTGATTAAACACATTTGATTGGTAATTTGAAACTGTTTTTGTAAAGACATTGACCGTTCTGTAGAACTTACGTGACTTCAAATTCAAAGAATGAGTCATATTTCGAAAAAGAGCATGCATTTTAGCTCATAGTCTCCGAACTTCACCATTTTAACTAAATTTTTTTGCAGATTGAAACAAAGTAAGATGTTTTGCTCCAGTTATCAACAACTTGGATTAGATTACTAGTCTCTAGACTGCCGAAAAAAGCACTAATATAGAATTTTTCAGCATATTTGAGGAGGAGTAATCTATAAGTTGCTGGAAACTTGCGCAACGGCTAGGAAAATTTCTAGAATAAAAAGCAATAAACACAAAAGTGAGAAGGCGTTTCAGATTGCAACCAAATGTCCACATTAGACACTTTTTGAATTGGTTCATGAACTTCATTCATCACCAACTCTCAAAAATTCTATATTAGTGCTTTTTTCGGCAGTCTAGAGACCAGTAATCTAATCCAAGTTGTTGATAACTGAAGCAAAACATCTTGCTTTGTTTCAATCTGCAAAAAAAAATTAGTTAAAATGGTGAAGTTCGGAGACTATGAGCTAAAATGCATGTTCTTTTTCGAAATATGACTCATTCTTTGAATTTGAAGTCACGTAAGTTCTACAGAACGGTCAATGTCTTTACAAAAACAGTTTCAAATTACCAATCAAATGTGTTTAATCAGATTATAACTAAAATAATTTTCTAGAAATAACTTGTTCTTAAAATATATACCAAAAATGAAAAGACTCGAAATTTTCCCAAATTTCTAATTTTTCTCAAAAGTTTTTCACTGAAATTGTTGGAGAAATATTTCTAAACAACTCAATTTTGGACGGCGAATACGATTTTAAGGTTTTGAGACAACGACTTTTGCGGTTTTTCCATTTTCTATGGGTGGCTCCATACTTATGTCCCATAGAAATAAGCCTTTTTTCACACTTTTTTCCAAAACTTCCAGAAACTCGTAATCTTTTAACATTTCAACAAGTGTATCGTTTTTGAGATTTGGAAAGTACATTATTGGCATTTAAAGAATTTTTGAAAACGATAACATTTTTCCAAAAAAATTAAAAATTCAAGTGGCTCCATACTTATGTCCCGCAGTGTAATTGGTCCTGTATTTTCCTTTCTCCTATTTCAAAACCAACTTTTCACGTCATTCTTACTCCGTATGCCCTCCAAATTATAGTTCATTCTCTAGAAAAAGTTATACTTCATGCAAACACTCAACGCAGACGAGTTAAAACATGATAAGAAAAACGGTAGAATGGAATAAAAGCTATGCATCTCATTCATATGAAAGAGACTGAAAAAATCTGTCAATTCAATGGGATGAAGAAGTCAATTTTGCCAATTTCTTCTGAGTTGTTAGCAATCAATACAAAGTCGGTAGTTTTCTAAGTTGAACTTGTAGTTGAATTTTTCGATCAGGCTTTGAGATGTGTAAATCGAGGCCAAGTTCAAGAATTGGTTTTGTAAATCCTGCGAAACTCTCAAAATGTGTCCATCTCAAGTTACTTGAGAGACTGCTACATTGTCGTCAAATCTGTCAGGTTTAATTTTCTTGTAAGTTTTGAATCACGGTCAATAGTACTTCTACCAACACGACATCACCGTCATTCACAATCATGGATCCTACATATCATCATCATGTTTTTGTTGTCGCTATCACAGTCAAAACGTGCGTCATTGCAACAATTCTTTGCTACCGTCAATTGTTCAGAATAGGATTACTGTAGTCAATGTTAGCGTTTAATGCAAGTCAGTGCTACTTCATCAACATTCTAAAGTCTGCAAACTTCACTTTCAAACTAACAACCCCAACCAGCCACCCAGAACTGTGGAGTCTTTTCACAGGAGACTAAAACTCTCATTTTTCGAATCCTGAGTATTTCAGTGGCAATATGTCTACCAATCGAATTGATATGCCCTTTCTAACTTATCCATTTCAGAACCAAATAAGCTTTCAAATCTGTTCTAGATTATTGGTGTCCTTTTTCAGAACTGTCCTTTCCGACACGGCAGTGAATTGAAATGCGCGTTTGAAGACAGATAACGTTCATTTATATTCCTAATGTAAAAATTGATACAAACAAACAGAATTCTTGGGAACAGACAGTTTCGACTTGTGGCTGGAACTGTATTTCCTCTATTAGACAAATCGCTCAATTTATGCAAAGAAACTTGGTTGTCAGATTGGTACCAAAAAGTAAAAAAATCAAAAAAGATTTGGCACCAGTGTGAATCGAACTCTGGTTCCCAAGCCGCAACGGGATCGAGCTTTTAACCCTCCGCAAAAATTGAATTTTTTTACTTTCAAAAAAACCGTTTGAATAAACTTTTCCAGAAAATTTTCCACAATGTTTTTCTTTTAAATAATATTTGGATAAGAGAAGTTTGAAAAAAAATTCACTCGGCGAGGGAGCTGATCCGCTAACATTCATATACGCCGCCTACTCCTCTGTTCATTGTGGCCGGCATGGCTCAACTGGGAAAGTCGCCGGCCACGAATCCGAGGATCAGGGGTTCAATCCCCCTCAATCCTCAATACTCAAGGGAGTGCTGCTTGGAGAAGTGGAACCGATCGAGCATCTCTGGGAACAATCCGGCCAATCCAACTGATGGCCCCGGGGCCGGATTTCCATAAAGCCCCGGGCCGGGACTATCACAAGGAGATGAACAGCTACACCGAAGAAGACGCTGGAGGATGGAAACGAAGCGAACCAACATACAAGAGGAAATAGAGAAGATGTTCGAGTACAGTGGAACAAGAATAAAAAAATAAGATAAATGAATAATGTGTGAAATGAAATAAATAAAGAAAAAACACAAATTTTTTTAATTTCAAAAGTTCTAGTTCAAGTTTTTAAAAATCCAAGAAATTTCAGAATGCTTTTGTAGTCATATGTTTTCAGTAGAAAAGTTTTCGGACAGTTTTTCGGATGAATTTTGAACTCCCCAATTCGGAATAATAATGAAACAATGTCTCATTAGGAAAACTCTCATAATAAGATGAGAATCTTTTTCAGAAAAACAAAGCGGAAACTCTCCACCACTTTATCAACGAAATCAACTCCGACATCACCTCCTTTGTCTCCTTCATTCAATCCGTTTCACTTCTCGAGGAAATGTCCCCCGAAGGCAAAAATATTCTTCTGAATAGACACGCGTTCTCGATATATCTCATTCGATCCGCACCAGCTTTTACTGACAACGGATTCCTTTTCAAGCAAGGCGTCCTTATTGCTTGGGAGAAGTTCTACGAAGTTTTCGGAGAATTGGGCATTAAAATAAATACCTTTGCGGCTGAGATTCGAAAGATGAATTTTAGCGAGACGGAAATTGGAGTGTTCGTGATGCTCATTATGCTCCAACCGATTCCAATGGAATACGTCGATTTTCGGAATGTGCAAACAGAACATTTCCTCCTTCTACACTTCCGCGTTGATCGTGCTCATCTTCTTCCGCCATTTTCGGGCTGAGGGATTCGAACCCTCAACCCTTCGATCCTCCGATCGGTGGCCGGCGTTGTTACCAGTTGAGCTATGCCGGCCACAAAATACTGAGGAGTAGGAGGCGTATATAAATGTTCGGAAAACCGCTCTGGCGCCTTCCCCGAGGAGACTCGGGGGAGGACTAAGACAGACACACAGATGGACATCCGAAGTGATGGACAGACACACAGACGGACATCCGAAGTGATGGACAGACACACAGATGGACATCCGAAGTGATGGACAGACACACAGATGGACATCCGAAGTGATGGACAGACACACAGACGGACATCCGAAGTGATGGACAGAAACACAGATGGACATCCGAAGTGATGGACAGACACACAGATGGACATCCGAAGTGATGGACAGACACACAGACGGACATCCGAAGTGATGGACAGACACACAGACGGACATCCGAAGTGATGGACAGACACACAGACGGACATCCGAAGTGATGGACAGACACACAGACGGACATCCGAAGTGATGGACAGACACACAGATGGACATCCGAAGTGATGGACAGACACACAGACGGACATCCGAAGTGATGGACAGACACACAGATGGACATCCGAAGTGATGGACAGACACACAGACGGACATCCGAAGTGATGGACAGAAACACAGATGGACATCCGAAGTGATGGACAGACACACAGACGGACATCCGAAGTGATGGACAGACACACAGATGGACATCCGAAGTGATGGACAGACACACAGATGGACATCCGAAGTGATGGACAGACACACAGACGGACATCCGAAGTGATGGACAGACACACAGATGGACATCCGAAGTGATGGACAGACACACAGACGGACATCCGAAGTGATGGACAGACACACAGACGGACATCCGAAGTGATGGACAGACACACAGACGGACATCCGAAGTGATGGACAGACACACAGACGGACATCCGAAGTGATGGACAGACACACAGACGGACATCCGAAGTGATGGACAGACACACAGATGGACATCCGAAGTGATGGACAGACACACAGATGGACATCCGAAGTGATGGACAGAAACACAGACGGACATCCGAAGTGATGGACAGACACACAGACGGACATCCGAAGTGATGGACAGAAACACAGATGGACATCCGAAGTGATGGACAGACACACAGATGGACATCCGAAGTGATGGACAGACACACAGATGGACATCCGAAGTGATGGACAGAAACACAGATGGACATCCGAAGTGATGGACAGACACACAGATGGACATCCGAAGTGATGGACAGACACACAGATGGACATCCGAAGTGATGGACAGACACACAGACGGACATCCGAAGTGATGGACAGAAACACAGATGGACATCCGAAGTGATGGACAGACACACAGATGGACATCCGAAGTGATGGACAGACACACAGACGGACATCCGAAGTGATGGACAGACACACAGACGGACATCCGAAGTGATGGACAGACACACAGACGGACATCCGAAGTGATGGACAGACACACAGACGGACATCCGAAGTGATGGACAGACACACAGATGGACATCCGAAGTGATGGACAGACACACAGACGGACATCCGAAGTGATGGACAGACACACAGATGGACATCCGAAGTGATGGACAGACACACAGACGGACATCCGAAGTGATGGACAGAAACACAGATGGACATCCGAAGTGATGGACAGACACACAGACGGACATCCGAAGTGATGGACAGACACACAGATGGACATCCGAAGTGATGGACAGACACACAGATGGACATCCGAAGTGATGGACAGACACACAGACGGACATCCGAAGTGATGGACAGACACACAGATGGACATCCGAAGTGATGGACAGACACACAGACGGACATCCGAAGTGATGGACAGACACACAGACGGACATCCGAAGTGATGGACAGACACACAGACGGACATCCGAAGTGATGGACAGACACACAGATGGACATCCGAAGTGATGGACAGACACACAGACGGACATCCGAAGTGATGGACAGACACACAGACGGACATCCGAAGTGATGGACAGACACACAGACGGACATCCGAAGTGATGGACAGACACACAGACGGACATCCGAAGTGATGGACAGACACACAGACGGACATCCGAAGTGATGGACAGACACACAGACGGACATCCGAAGTGATGGACAGACACACAGATGGACATCCGAAGTGATGGACAGACACACAGACGGACATCCGAAGTGATGGACAGACACACAGACGGACATCCGAAGTGATGGACAGACACACAGACGGACATCCGAAGTGATGGACAGACACACAGACGGACATCCGAAGTGATGGACAGACACACAGACGGACATCCGAAGTGATGGACAGACACACAGATGGACATCCGAAGTGATGGACAGACACACAGATGGACATCCGAAGTGATGGACAGACACACAGATGGACATCCGAAGTGATGGACAGACACACAGACGGACATCCGAAGTGATGGACAGACACACAGACGGACATCCGAAGTGATGGCCGGACACACAGACGGACATCCGAAGTGATGGACAGACACACAGACGGACATCCGAAGTGATGGACAGACACACAGACGGACATCCGAAGTGATGGCCGGACACACAGACGGACATCCGAAGTGATGGACAGACACACAGACGGACATCCGAAGTGATGGCCGGACACACAGACGGACATCCGAAGTGATGGACAGACACACAGACGGACATCCGAAGTGATGGCCGGACACACAGACGGACATCCGAAGTGATGGACAGACACACAGACGGACATCCGAAGTGATGGACAGACACACAGACGGACATCCGAAGTGATGGACAGACACACAGACGGACATCCGAAGTGATGGACAGACACACAGACGGACATCCGAAGTGATGGACAGACACACAGACGGACATCCGAAGTGATGGACAGACACACAGACGGACATCCGAAGTGATGGCCGGACACACAGACGGACATCCGAAGTGATGGACAGACACACAGACGGACATCCGAAGTGATGGACAGACACACAGACGGACATCCGAAGTGATGGACAGACACACAGATGGACATCCGAAGTGATGGACAGACACACAGACGGACATCCGAAGTGATGGACAGACACACAGATGGACATCCGAAGTGATGGACAGACACACAGACGGACATCCGAAGTGATGGCCGGACACACAGACGGACATCCGAAGTGATGGACAGACACACAGACGGACATTCGAAGTGATGGACAGACACACAGACGGACATCCGAAGTGATGGACAGACACACAGCCGGACATCCGAAGTGATGGACAGACACACAGACGGACATCCGAAGTGATGGACAGACACACAGACGGACATCCGAAGTGATGGACAGACACACAGATGGACATCCGAAGTGATGGACAGACACACAGATGGACATCCGAAGTGATGGACAGACACACAGATGGACATCCGAAGTGATGGACAGACACACAGATGGACATCCGAAGTGATGGACAGACACACAGACGGACATCCGAAGTGATGGACAGACACACAGACGGACATCCGAAGTGATGGACAGACACACAGATGGACATCCGAAGTGATGGACAGACACACAGATGGACATCCGAAGTGATGGACAGACACACAGACGGACATCCGAAGTGATGGACAGACACACAGACGGACATCCGAAGTGATGGACAGACACACAGACGGACATCCGAAGTGATGGACAGACACACAGACGGACATCCGAAGTGATGGACAGACACACAGCCGGACATCCGAAGTGATGGACAGACACACAGACGGACATCCGAAGTGATGGACAGACACACAGACGGACATCCGAAGTGATGGACATCCGAAGTGATGGACAGACACACAGACGGACATCCGAAGTGATGGACAGACACGCGAACATGTGGTTATGCAGCGCTCTAAGGCTTTCTGGGTGCTCTCTTGCGTTTGGTAATGCGGTCAGTCTCTGCCAGAGATTTTTGCATAGCTGTTCGCTTGAAGCGTATTGCTTCTTCAGTCTTGCTAGAGCAATTTCGAATTCTGTTCTATCAGTTTTGAATGCGGAAATCAGGTCAAATGGCTTACCTGCCATTTGGTTTCTCAAGATATTGTGTTTCATGACTTTTGGGATGTGCTCATCTTCTTCCACCATAATCTTGAATACTTGGTAAAAAGCTTCCCATTGCTCTATATCCCCGTGGAATGTGGGAATGTCGACGAGATTCTTGCTCATCAGTTGAAAGGTCTTTCCTGAAACTGTGGTGTTCACTTTGACCTTTTCTGGTATTTCTGAGATGAATTTCTCTACACTCACATCTTTGGTTTCATTGATCTCTTCGGGTGTTAAATCGAATGTATCATCAACGAGAGGATCCATTTCGGCTTCGGCTTCTGCCAATTCATTGGCGGTATTGTAGCGCTTCTGCAATTTTCTTTGATTAAGTTTGATTACGCTTTCTGCCTCATTTTTCCATCCATAGATGGTTCTGATGGCTGCTATTGCCAGATCTGTTTTTGCGGTTCCCGTTGGGACATTGTACAACTTTTTTAGTTGGTTTTCTGTGTTACTCAAGTACTCTTTGTAGAGTTTTCTGTTCTCTGACTCTTCTCCGATTAGTCCCATTGTATAAATGGCGACGTAGTCTTTCACTTCCATTCTCTTCTCTACTGCTTCCTCTTTTTTAGGGTTTTCTCTCAAAAAACTGTTGGTTGAACGGTTGATTTTCTCTTTGAAAGTAGTGGTGGCGAGTTCGATCTATTTCTCAATTTTTTGAATTTCAGACATTTTTTTTTCTTTTTTTTTGGGTTTTTGAATGGATAGGGTTATATGGATGAATATGTGGTTATCACTTCAAGTATCCTCTTTGGGATTTCTGATTCTCAAGCTTTGTTTTGCTTGGTCTTTTCCTTTATCGGAAGCTCCTTTGCTGTGGAGTTTTGGCTTACCTTGAATTCGGACGGCAGGTTCCAACACTTGGTCGATGCACCAATGTGCGGTCGTTGTAGGTTCAGTGGTAGATTAGAATTATTTATTATCAATATTCGTAGACAAGAGAAGGGGAGGGGAAGGGATATTAAAGAAAAAAGGGAAAAAGGGGGATAAGGGATACAATAAAAACAGTATTTGAGAATGACAGCTATGTCAGGTTCCAATTTGGCCAGTTTTATTTCAGGGGCAGAACCCCACGCAGTTAAAGCAGCTGACCCATACTATTGAAATTATCTTATCATAAAATTCCTCATAATATAAGAGGAATCTTCCCTCAGAAAAACAAAGCGGAAACTCTCCAATACTTTATCAACGAAATCAATTCCGACATCACCTCCTTTGTCTCCTTCATTCAATCCGTTCACTTCTCGAGGAAATGTCCGATGAAAACAAAAATATTCTCCTGAAGAAACACGCGTTCTCGATCTATCTCATTCGATCCGCACCAGCTTACACTGATAAGGGATTCCTTTTCAAGCAAAGCGGTCTCATTGCTTGGGAGAAGTTCTACGAAGTCTTCGGAGAATAGGGCATTAAAATGAATACCTTTGCGGCCGAGATTCGAAAGATGAATTGTAGCGAGACGGAAATTGGAGTGTTCGTGATGCTCATCATGCTCCAACCGATTCCAATAGAATACATTAATTTTCGGAATGTGCAACTGTTGACTGAAACTTACACTCAATTCTCCAGAATCTTAAATTACCAATTGGCAACTCGAGATCCAGAAAATCGATTGTTCGACAAGATTCAGGGACTCCTCAAGAAGGTTAACACTATCAGTGAGTTATCCAACAAATTCCAAAAACAATTATTGATTTTTTCAGATGATCTCCGCAAGCAATTTTTTGATTTGATCAAAACAAACATCTACTCCTTGTCTATTCCTCCAATATTCGGTGATGTCTTCAATGTTCCAGTGACCGTATTGGATGACCAAGCAGTCCAGTAATCATGTAAATTAATTTGATTAATTAATAAACTATGTGAATTTTTGTGTTTTCTATTGCTTTAAATTCAATTTTTTGTGAATTGCTGAGAACCGAAACATTTGAAATGAACTTTTTGGGCTGAAATGTTTGTGAGGAAAGTGAATCTTTGTTTCAATTATTTATTTCAATCAGACATTTACGGAATAATCAAAAACTACTTGTTCTCTAGGCTCAAATGGGCAGATCTTCTTGCCACGTGACCTCCGGGTTAGGCGATCACTAGGCTAGGTCATGATAGTTCACGCCACAACAGACATTAAATCTCCGATCATTGTTTATGATCCAAAAAAAAAGAGATGCTTCAGATAAAGTGTAGTATCATATTTTACATTATCAACATAACCTTGCTTTCTGGTGTGCTTGGTCGTCCCCTATTTACTGATTTTTATTGAATTATACTTTCTTTTCTATTATGTATTCTCTAGTTGTTTGATTGTCCATCTGTGTTGTTGTCGACTGTACCGTGCTTTGCGCTCATTTGACAACTTGAAAGCACTTTGATGACTCCCTAAGGTTTTGCCACAAAACTAGAACCATCAGATGCTTTTTTATTTCCGGTTTACTATATTTTCCATTCTACCGTGTTAAATTACGTTAAACCCTAATTAAGCAAACCGCAGTCACAAAATTAATTAAGCAAACCGCAGTCACAATGATTATATTTGAATGCCCAGCGCGGGCACATACGCAGTGAGGGGCACACGCAGTCGACTATATAGGCCGGCCGCGCGCCCTCACTCGAGTTCGTTTCGCAACGCACATCCTATACAATTATTTCCTACTTTTCTACGCGGTGTCCCCGTGTCAATTCCGGTGTCAATTCCAATCAGTGCCCGCTATTCTTCGATTCACTGACCGCTCTTCAATCCGTCTAATATGGATCCGAAGGGAAGACTGAATGTAAAAAGTGTGTAATTGCTTCCAATAAGTATTTCCCCTCATAAAGGTTTTTCGTAAAATTTCTCTCCCTAAAGAAATGGGTTTCAATCAATTTTCTCCCAATAAAATTTCAATCTCGGAACATCATTTCGGCCGCTCCATTGGACCGCTCCATTCGTTCATATTCTTCCTTATATTTTCTTTCAATAAATTGGGATTTGTTTAAACTGTGCACAGTTTTGCACTTTGGATGTCCATCTGTGTGTCGTTCCATCACTTCGGATGTCCATCTGTGTGTCGGTCCATCACTTCGGATGTCCATCTGTGTGTCTGTCCATTACTTTGGATGTCCATCTGTGTGTCGGTCCATCATTTCGGATGTCCATCTGTGTGTCTGTCCATCACTTCGGATGTCCATCTGTGTGTCTGTCCATCACTTCGGATGTCCATCTGTGTGTCGGTCCATCACTTCGGATGTCCATCTGTGTGTCTGTCCATCACTTCGGATGTCCATCTGTGTGTCTGTCCATTACTTCGGATGTCCATCTGTGTGTCTGTCCATTACTTCGGATGTCCATCTGTGTGTCGGTCCATCACTTCGGATGTCCATCTGTGTGTCTGTCCATTACTTCGGATGTCCATCTGTGTGTCGGTCCATCACTTCGGATGTCCATCTGTGTGTCTGTCCATTACTTCGGATGTCCATCTGTGTGTCTGTCCATTACTTCGGATGTCCATCTGTGTGTCGGTCCATCACTTCGGATGTCCATCTGTGTGTCTGTCCATTACTTTGGATGTCCATCTGTGTGTCGGTCCATCACTTCGGATGTCCATCTGTGTGTCTGTCCATCACTTCGGATGTCCATATGTGTGTCTGTCCATCACTTCGGATGTCCATCTGTGTGTCTGTCCATCACTTCGGATGTCCATCTGTGTGTCTGTCCATCACTTCGGATGTCCATCTGTGTGTCTGTCCATCACTTCGGATGTCCATCTGTGTGTCTGTCCATCACTTCGGATGTCCATCTGTGTGTCTGTCCATCACTTCGGATGTCCATCTGTGTGTCTTTCCATCACTTCGGATGTCCATCTGTGTGTCTGTCCATCACTTCGGATGTCCATCTGTGTGTCTGTCCATCACTTCGGATGTCCATCTGTGTGTCGGTCCATCACTTCGGATGTCCATCTGTGTGTCTGTCCATTACTTCGGATGTCCATCTGTGTGTCGGTCCATCACTTCGGATGTCCATCTGTGTGTCTGTCCATTACTTCGGATGTTCATCTGTGTGTCTGTCCATCACTTCGGATGTCCATCTGTGTGTCTGTCCATTACTTCGGATGTCCATCTGTGTGTCGGTCCATCACTTCGGATGTCCATCTGTGTGTCTGTCCATCACTTCGGATGTCCATCTGTGTGTCTGTCCATCACTTCGGATGTCCATCTGTGTGTCTGTCCATTACTTCGGATGTTCATCTGTGTGTCTGTCCATTACTTCGGATGTCCATCTGTGTGTCGGTCCATCACTTCGGATGTCCATCTGTGTGTCTGTCCATTACTTCGGATGTTCATCTGTGTGTCTGTCCATCACTTCGGATGTCCATCTGTGTGTCTGTCCATTACTTCGGATGTCCATCTGTGTGTCGGTCCATCACTTCGGATGTCCATCTGTGTGTCTGTCCATCACTTCGGATGTCCATCTGTGTGTCTGTCCATCACTTCGGATGTCCATCTGTGTGTCTGTCCATTACTTCGGATGTTCATCTGTGTGTCTGTCCATCACTTCGGATGTCCATCTGTGTGTCTGTCCATTACTTCGGATGTTCATCTGTGTGTCTGTCCATCACTTCGGATGTCCATCTGTGTGTCTGTCCATTACTTCGGATGTCCATCTGTGTGTCGGTCCATCACTTCGGATGTCCATCTGTGTGTCTGTCCATTACTTCGGATGTTCATCTGTGTGTCTGTCCATCACTTCGGATGTCCATCTGTGTGTCTGTCCATTACTTCGGATGTCCATCTGTGTGTCGGTCCATCACTTCGGATGTCCATCTGTGTGTCTGTCCATCACTTCGGATGTCCATCTGTGTGTCTGTCCATCACTTCGGATGTCCATCTGTGTGTCTGTCCATCACTTCGGATGTCCATCTGTGTGTCTGTCCATTACTTCGGATGTCCATCTGTGTGTCGGTCCATCACTTCGGATGTCCATCTGTGTGTCTGTCCATTACTTCGGATGTTCATCTGTGTGTCTGTCCATCACTTCGGATGTCCATCTGTGTGTCTGTCCATTACTTCGGATGTCCATCTGTGTGTCGGTCCATCACTTCGGATGTCCATCTGTGTGTCTGTCCATCACTTCGGATGTCCATCTGTGTGTCTGTCCATCACTTCGGATGTCCATCTGTGTGTCTGTCCATTACTTCGGATGTTCATCTGTGTGTCTGTCCATCACTTCGGATGTCCATCTGTGTGTCTGTCCATTACTTCGGATGTCCATCTGTGTGTCGGTCCATCACTTCGGATGTCCATCTGTGTGTCTGTCCATTACTTCGGATGTTCATCTGTGTGTCTGTCCATCACTTCGGATGTCCATCTGTGTGTCTGTCCATTACTTCGGATGTCCATCTGTGTGTCTGTCCATCACTTCGGATGTCCATCTGTGTGTCTGTCCATCACTTCGGATGTCCATCTGTGTGTCTTTCCATCACTTCGGATGTCCATCTGTGTGTCTGTCCATCACTTCGGATGTCCATCTGTGTGTCTGTCCATCACTTCGGATGTCCATCTGTGTGTCTGTCCATCACTTCGGATGTCCATCTGTGTGTCTGTCCATTACTTCGGATGTCCATCTGTGTGTCGGTCCATCACTTCGGATGTCCATCTGTGTGTCTGTCCATTACTTCGGATGTTCATCTGTGTGTCTGTCCATCACTTCGGATGTCCATCTGTGTGTCTGTCCATTACTTCGGATGTCCATCTGTGTGTCGGTCCATCACTTCGGATGTCCATCTGTGTGTCTGTCCATCACTTCGGATGTCCATCTGTGTGTCTGTCCATTACTTCGGATGTTCATCTGTGTGTCGGACCATCACTTCGGATGTCCATCTGTGTGTCTGTCCATCACTTCGGATGTCCATATGTGTGTTTGTCCATTACTTCGGATGTCCATCTGTGTGTCTGTCCATCACTTCGGATGTCCATCTGTGTGTCTGTCCATCACTTCGGATGTCCATCTGTGTGTCTGTCCATCACTTCGGATGTCCATCTGTGTGTCGGTCCATCACTTCGGATGTCCATCTGTGTGTCTGTCCATTACTTCGGATGTCCATCTGTGTGTCGGTCCATCACTTCGGATGTCCATCTGTGTGTCTGTCCATTACTTCGGATGTTCATCTGTGTGTCGGACCATCACTTCGGATGTCCATCTGTGTGTCTGTCCATCACTTCGGATGTCCATCTGTGTGTCTGTCCATCACTTCGGATGTCCATCTGTGTGTCTGTCCATCACTTCGGATGTCCATCTGTGTGTCTGTCCATCACTTCGGATGTCCATCTGTGTGTCGGTCCATTACTTTGGATGTCCATATGTGTGTCTGTCCATTACTTCGGATGTCCATCTGTGTGTCTGTCCATCACTTCGGATGTCCATCTGTGTGTCTGTCCATCACTTCGGATGTCCATCTGTGTGTCTGTCCATCACTTCGGATGTCCATATGTGTGTTTGTCCATTACTTCGGATGTCCATCTGTGTGTCTGTCCATCACTTCGGATGTCCATCTGTGTGTCTGTCCATCACTTCGGATGTCCATCTGTGTGTCTGTCCATCACTTCGGATGTCCATCTGTGTGTCTGTCCATCACTTCGGATGTCCATCTGTGTGTCTGTCCATCACTTCGGATGTCCATATGTGTGTTTGTCCATTACTTCGGATATCCATCTGTGTGTCTGTCCATCACTTCGGATGTCCATCTGTGTGTCTGTCCATCACTTCGGATGTCCATCTGTGTGTCTGTCCATCACTTCGGATGTCCATCTGTGTGTCTGTCCATCACTTCGGATGTCCATATGTGTGTTTGTCCATTACTTCGGATGTCCATCTGTGTGTCTGTCCATCACTTCGGATGTCCATCTGTGTGTCTGTCCATCACTTCGGATGTCCATCTGTGTGTCTGTCCATCACTTCGGATGTCCATCTGTGTGTCTGTCCATCACTTCGGATGTCCATCTGTGTGTCTGTCCATCACTTCGGATGTCCATATGTGTGTTTGTCCATTACTTCGGATGTCCATCTGTGTGTCTGTCCATCACTTCGGATGTCCATCTGTGTGTCGGTCCATCACTTCGGATGTCCATCTGTGTGTCTGTCCATTACTTTGGATGTCCATCTGTGTGTCGGTCCATCACTTCGGATGTCCATCTGTGTGTCTGTCCATCACTTCGGATGTCCATATGTGTGTCTGTCCATCACTTCGGATGTCCATCTGTGTGTCTGTCCATCACTTCGGATGTCCATCTGTGTGTCTGTCCATCACTTCGGATGTCCATCTGTGTGTCTGTCCATCACTTCGGATGTCCATCTGTGTGTCTGTCCATCACTTCGGATGTCCATCTGTGTGTCTGTCCATCACTTCGGATGTCCATCTGTGTGTCTTTCCATCACTTCGGATGTCCATCTGTGTGTCTGTCCATCACTTCGGATGTCCATCTGTGTGTCTGTCCATCACTTCGGATGTCCATCTGTGTGTCGGTCCATCACTTCGGATGTCCATCTGTGTGTCTGTCCATTACTTCGGATGTCCATCTGTGTGTCGGTCCATCACTTCGGATGTCCATCTGTGTGTCTGTCCATTACTTCGGATGTCCATCTGTGTGTCGGTCCATCACTTCGGATGTCCATCTGTGTGTCTGTCCATTACTTCGGATGTTCATCTGTGTGTCTGTCCATCACTTCGGATGTCCATCTGTGTGTCTGTCCATTACTTCGGATGTCCATCTGTGTGTCGGTCCATCACTTCGGATGTCCATCTGTGTGTCTGTCCATCACTTCGGATGTCCATCTGTGTGTCTGTCCATTACTTCGGATGTTCATCTGTGTGTCGGACCATCACTTCGGATGTCCATCTGTGTGTCTGTCCATCACTTCGGATGTCCATATGTGTGTTTGTCCATTACTTCGGATGTCCATCTGTGTGTCTGTCCATCACTTCGGATGTCCATCTGTGTGTCTGTCCATCACTTCGGATGTCCATCTGTGTGTCTGTCCATCACTTCGGATGTCCATCTGTGTGTCGGTCCATCACTTCGGATGTCCATCTGTGTGTCTGTCCATTACTTCGGATGTCCATCTGTGTGTCGGTCCATCACTTCGGATGTCCATCTGTGTGTCTGTCCATTACTTCGGATGTTCATCTGTGTGTCGGACCATCACTTCGGATGTCCATCTGTGTGTCTGTCCATCACTTCGGATGTCCATCTGTGTGTCTGTCCATTACTTCGGATGTCCATATGTGTGTTTGTCCATTACTTCGGATGTCCATCTGTGTGTCTGTCCATCACTTCGGATGTCCATCTGTGTGTCTGTCCATCACTTCGGATGTCCATCTGTGTGTCTGTCCATCACTTCGGATGTCCATCTGTGTGTCGGTCCATCACTTCGGATGTCCATCTGTGTGTCTGTCCATTACTTCGGATGTCCATCTGTGTGTCGGTCCATCACTTCGGATGTCCATCTGTGTGTCTGTCCATTACTTCGGATGTTCATCTGTGTGTCGGACCATCACTTCGGATGTCCATCTGTGTGTCTGTCCATCACTTCGGATGTCCATCTGTGTGTCTGTCCATCACTTCGGATGTCCATCTGTGTGTCTGTCCATCACTTCGGATGTCCATCTGTGTGTCTGTCCATCACTTCGGATGTCCATCTGTGTGTCGGTCCATTACTTTGGATGTCCATATGTGTGTCTGTCCATTACTTCGGATGTCCATCTGTGTGTCTGTCCATCACTTCGGATGTCCATCTGTGTGTCTGTCCATCACTTCGGATGTCCATCTGTGTGTCTGTCCATCACTTCGGATGTCCATATGTGTGTTTGTCCATTACTTCGGATGTCCATCTGTGTGTCTGTCCATCACTTCGGATGTCCATCTGTGTGTCTGTCCATCACTTCGGATGTCCATCTGTGTGTCTGTCCATCACTTCGGATGTCCATCTGTGTGTCTGTCCATCACTTCGGATGTCCATCTGTGTGTCTGTCCATCACTTCGGATGTCCATATGTGTGTTTGTCCATTACTTCGGATATCCATCTGTGTGTCTGTCCATCACTTCGGATGTCCATCTGTGTGTCTGTCCATCACTTCGGATGTCCATCTGTGTGTCTGTCCATCACTTCGGATGTCCATCTGTGTGTCTGTCCATCACTTCGGATGTCCATATGTGTGTTTGTCCATTACTTCGGATGTCCATCTGTGTGTCTGTCCATCACTTCGGATGTCCATCTGTGTGTCTGTCCATCACTTCGGATGTCCATCTGTGTGTCTGTCCATCACTTCGGATGTCCATCTGTGTGTCTGTCCATCACTTCGGATGTCCATCTGTGTGTCTGTCCATCACTTCGGATGTCCATATGTGTGTTTGTCCATTACTTCGGATGTCCATCTGTGTGTCTGTCCATCACTTCGGATGTCCATCTGTGTGTCTGTCCATCACTTCGGATGTCCATCTGTGTGTCTGTCCATCACTTCGGATGTCCATCTGTGTGTCTGTCCATCACTTCGGATGTCCATCTGTGTGTCTGTCCATCACTTCGGATGTCCATCTGTGTGTCTGTCCATCACTTCGGATGTCGATCTGTGTGTCTGTCCATTACTTCGGATGTCCATCTGTGTGTCTGTCCATCACTTCGGATGTCCATCTGTGTGTCTGTCCATCACTTCGGATGTCCATCTGTGTGTCTGTCCATCACTTCGGATGTCCATCTGTGTGTCTGTCCATCACTTCGGATGTCCATCTGTGTGTCTGTCCATCACTTCGGATGTCCATCTGTGTGTCTGTCCATCACTTCGGATGTCCATCTGTGTGTCTGTCCATCACTTCGGATGTCCATCTGTGTGTCTGTCCATCACTTCGGATGTCCATCTGTGTGTCTGTCCATCACTTCGGATGTCCATCTGTGTGTCTGTCCATCACTTCGGATGTCCATCTGTGTGTCTGTCCATCACTTCGGATGTCGATCTGTGTGTCTGTCCATTACTTCGGATGTCCATCTGTGTGTCTGTCCATCACTTCGGATGTCCATCTGTGTGTCTGTCCATTACTTCGGATGTCCATCTGTGTGTCTGTCCATCACTTCGGATGTCGATCTGTGTGTCGGTCCATTACTTTGGATGTCCATATGTGTGTCTGTCCATTACTTCGGATGTTCATCTGTGTGTCTGTCCATCACTTCGGATGTCCATCTGTGTGTCTGTCCATCACTTCGGATGTCCATCTGTGTGTCTGTCCATCACTTCGGATGTCCATCTGTGTGTCTGTCCATCACTTCGGATGTCGATCTGTGTGTCTGTCCATTACTTCGGATGTCCATCTGTGTGTCTGTCCATCACTTCGGATGTCCATCTGTGTGTCTGTCCATCACTTCGGATGTCCATCTGTGTGTCTGTCCATCACTTCGGATGTCGATCTGTGTGTCTGTCCATTACTTCGGATGTCCATCTGTGTGTCTGTCCATCACTTCGGATGTCCATCTGTGTGTCTGTCCATCACTTCGGATGTCCATCTGTGTGTCTGTCCATCACTTCGGATGTCCATCTGTGTGTCTGTCCATCACTTCGGATGTCCATATGTGTGTCTGTCCATCACTTCGGATGTCCATCTGTGTGTCTGTCCATTACTTCGGATGTCCATCTGTGTGTCGGTCCATCACTTCGGATGTCCATATGTGTGTCTGTCCATCACTTCGGATGTCCATCTGTGTGTCTGTCCATTACTTCGGATGTTCATCTGTGTGTCGGACCATCACTTCGGATGTCCATCTGTGTGTCTGTCCATCACTTCGGATGTCCATATGTGTGTCTGTCCATTACTTCGGATGTTCATCTGTGTGTCTGTCCATTACTTCGGATGTTCATCTGTGTGTCGGACCATCACTTCGGATGTCCATATGTGTGTCTGTCCATCACTTCGGATGTCCATATGTGTGTCTGTCCATTACTTCGGATGTTCATCTGTGTGTCGGACCATCACTTCGGATGTCCATCTGTGTGTCTGTCCATCACTTCGGATGTCCATATGTGTGTCTGTCCATCACTTCGGATGTCCATCTGTGTGTCTGTCCATTACTTCGGATGTTCATCTGTGTGTCGGACCATCACTTCGGATGTCCATCTGTGTGTCTGTCCATCACTTCGGATGTCCATATGTGTGTCTGTCCATTACTTCGGATGTTCATCTGTGTGTCTGTCCATTACTTCGGATGTTCATCTGTGTGTCGGACCATCACTTCGGATGTCCATATGTGTGTCTGTCCATTACTTCGGATGTTCATCTGTGTGTCTGTCCATTACTTCGGATGTTCATCTGTGTGTCGGACCATCACTTCGGATGTCCATATGTGTGTCTGTCCATCACTTCGGATGTCCATATGTGTGTCTGTCCATTACTTCGGATGTTCATCTGTGTGTCGGACCATCACTTCGGATGTCCATATGTGTGTCTGTCCATCACTTCGGATGTCCATATGTGTGTCTGTCCATCACTTCGGATGTCCATCTGTGTGTCTGTTCATCACTTCGGATGTCCATCTGTGTGTCGGTCCATCACTTCGGATGTCCATATGTGTGTCTGTCCATCACTTCGGATGTCCATCTGTGTGTCTGTCCATCACTTCGGATGTTCATCTGTGTGTCGGACCATCACTTCGGATGTCCATCTGTGTGTCTGTCCATCACTTCGGATGTCCATATGTGTGTTTGTCCATTACTTCGGATGTCGATCTGTGTGTCGGTCCATTACTTTGGATGTCCATATGTGTGTCTGTCCATTACTTCGGATGTCCATCTGTGTGTCTGTCCATCACTTCGGATGTCCATCTGTGTGTCTGTCCATCACTTCGGATGTCCATCTGTGTGTCTGTCCATCACTTCGGATGTCCATATGTGTGTTTGTCCATTACTTCGGATGTTCATCTGTGTGTCTGTTCATCACTTCGGATGTCCATCTGTGTGTCTGTCCATCACTTCGGATGTCCATCTGTGTGTCTGTCCATCACTTCGGATGTCCATATGTGTGTCTGTCCATCACTTCGGATGTCCATCTGTGTGTCTGTCCATTACTTCGGATGTTCATCTGTGTGTCGGACCATCACTTCGGATGTCCATCTGTGTGTCTGTCCATCACTTCGGATGTCCATATGTGTGTTTGTCCATTACTTCGGATGTCGATCTGTGTGTCGGTCCATTACTTTGGATGTCCATATGTGTGTCTGTCCATTACTTCGGATGTCCATCTGTGTGTCTGTCCATCACTTCGGATGTCCATCTGTGTGTCTGTCCATCACTTCGGATGTCCATCTGTGTGTCTGTCCATCACTTCGGATGTCCATATGTGTGTTTGTCCATTACTTCGGATGTCCATCTGTGTGTCTGTCCATCACTTCGGATGTCCATCTGTGTGTCGGTCCATCACTTCGGATGTCCATCTGTGTGTCTGTCCATCACTTCGGATGTCCATCTGTGTGTCTGTCCATCACTTCGGATGTCCATATGTGTGTCTGTCCATCACTTCGGATGTCCATCTGTGTGTCGGTCCATCACTTCGGATGTCCATCTGTGTGTCTGTCCATTACTTTGGATGTCCATATGTGTGTCTGTCCATTATTTCGGATGTCCATCTGTGTGTCTGTTCATCACTTCGGATGTCCATCTGTGTGTCTGTCCATTACTTCGGATGTCCATCTGTGTGTCTGTCCATCACTTCGGATGTCCATATGTGTGTCTGTCCATTACTTCGGATGTCCATATGTGTGTCTGTTCATCACTTCGGATGTCCACCTGTGTGTCTGTCCATCACTTCGGATGTCCATATGTGTGTCTGTCCATCACTTCGGATGTCCATCTGTGTGTCTGTCCATCACTTCGGATGTCCATATGTGTGTCTGTCCATCACTTCGGATGTCCATCTGTGTGTCTGTCCATCACTTCGGATGTCGATCTGTGTGTCTGTCCATCACTTCGGATGTCCATATGTGTGTCTGTCCATTACTTCGGATGTCCATCTGTGTGTCGGTCCATCACTTCGGATGTCCATCTGTGTGTCTGTCCATTACTTTGGATGTCCATCTGTGTGTCTGTCCATTACTTCGGATGTCCATCTGTGTGTCGGACCATCACTTCGGATGTCCATCTGTGTGTCGGTCCATCACTTCGGATGTCCATCTGTGTGTCTGTCCATTACTTTGGATGTCCATCTGTGTGTCGGTCCATCACTTCGGATGTCCATCTGTGTGTCGGTCCATCACTTCGGATGTCCATCTGTGTGTCGGTCCATCACTTCGGATGTCCATCTGTGTGTCTGTCCATTATTTCGGATGTCCATCTGTGTGTCTGTTCATCACTTCGGATGTCCATCTGTGTGTCTGTCCATCACTTCGGATGTCCATCTGTGTGTCTGTCTTAGTTCTCCCCCGAGTCTCCTCGGGGAAGGCGCCAGAGCGGTTTCCCGAACATTTATATACGCCTCCTACTCCTCAGTATTTTGTGGCCGGCATAGCTCAACTGGTATCATCGCCGGCCACCGATCGGAGGATCGTAGGGTTGAGGGTTCGATTCCCTCAGCCCGAAATCGAGTGCAAACTGGCTCTCAATGCCAGCAAGAACGACGGCTTAGATTCTGCAAGCACTGAGGACACAAGAACTTGGAGAAGAAGCCGGAAACGCCTGGAGGAGGAGTCCCCCCAGTTGAACGCGGATGTCCCCCCAGTTGAACGCGGATGTCCCCCCAGTTGAACGCGGATTTGAAGAAGGAGAGCCCCTGCACACACTGTGGAAAGGGAAAGAGAAAAAGCCGATGGATTTATGCAAGCACTGTGGACGGAGGACAAGAGGAAAAGTGAAGATGTTGGAGCACAGTGGATCAGGAAAAGATAAAAGATAAATAATGTGTGATGATTGTAAATAATAAATAAAAAAAACAAAAAAAAATTTTCAAAAATTGTAGTTCAAGTATTATTCAAGTAAAATTTGAAACGTAAGATTGTGATAGAAGAGTGAAACAAGATAAAATAAATAGGGAAGTCAATATGAAATATTTATTAAAATTTTGATTGTAATTTCATTGAAAATGTCCCGTTTTTGGGAGTTTTGAATACAATTGAATTTCATTCTAACCCGGGAGGATTCAAACCCGCGTCTACTGGGGTATCCCCAGCCCGGATAAGTATAGACTATTACAGCGCCATGCTCGATCAGTCTAACCGGAACCGACACAGATAAGAATGGTTGGGGAAGTCAATATCATCGAAAATTACCCGTTTTTTACAGTTTGAATGTAATTTCATTGAAAATGTCCCGTTTTTGGGAGTTTTGAATACAATTGAATTTCATTCTAACCCGGGAGGATTCAAACCCGCGTCTACTGGAGTATCCCCCAGCCCGGATAAGTATAGACTATTACAGCGCCATGCTCGATCAGTCTAACCGGAACCGACACAGATAAGAATGGTTGGGGAAGTCAATATCTATAGGGACTACTTGGGGAGTAATCTCTCTTTCTGTGCAACGAGTGGTTCAGTGGGAATATAGTTTATTGAGAGGGAAAAAGGAATATAAAACAATGGGTTATGAAGATACGGAAAAAGGGGTAAAACGGGGGGAAGTGATGGACGAGTGACAAAATGGTTGGAAACAGAATAAGTCAAGAGTTGAAACCACTAGAGTATTTATACTGATGAAGACCGGTCCACGAAACTGCATATAAATGAGGAGTTAAAGCGATTGTGTATGGTGACATTATCGCGATACTCCGGGCCACGGCGAGTTTGAGCAATGTTGTTTGATCTGGAGTCTCCATTTGAACCATTGGTGTTGTCCTTTTCCTCGGGTGGTAGTTTCCATTTGCCATTTTCCAGTTGTTGTGGGGAGGAGAGAAAGTGAGAGAGAGTGGGGGAGGGGGGGGGGGGTTTGTTGACAGAAAAATTATGGGAGAAGGAGAAATGACGGATTATTCTCGTCAATATCATCGAAAATTACCCGTTTTTTACAGTTTGAATGTAATTTCATTGAAAATGTCCCGTTTTTGGGAGTTTTGAATACATTTTCATTTATTTCTAACCCGGGAGGATTCAAACCCGCGTCTACTGGAGTATCCCCCAGCCCGGATAAGTATAGACTATTACAGCGCCATGCTCGATCAGTCTAACCGGAACCGACACAGATAAGAATGGTTGGAGAAGTCAATATCATCGAAAATTACCCGTTTTTTACAGTTTTGATTTTAATTTCATTGAAAATGACCCGTTTTTGGGAGTTTTGAATACATTTTCATTTATTTCTAACCCGGGAGGATTCAAACCCGCGTCTACTGGAGTATCCCTCAGCCCGGATAAGTATAGACTATTACAGCGCCATGCTCGATCAGTCTAACCGAAACCGACACAGATAAGAATGGTTGAGGAAGTTAATATCATCGAAAATTACCCGTTTTTTAAAGTTTGAATGTAATTTCATTGAAAATGTCCCGTTTTTGGGAGTTTTGAATATAATTTAATTTATTTCGAACCCGGGAGGATTCAAACCCGCGTCTACTGGGGTATCCCCCAGCCCGGATAAGAATAGACTATTACAGCGCCATGCTCGATCAGTCTAACCGGAACCGACACAGATAAGAATGGTTGGGGAAGTCAATATCATCGAAAATTACCCGTTTTTTAAAGTTTGAATGTAATTTCATTGCAAATGACCCGTTTTTGGGAGTTTTGAATACATTTTCATTTATTTCTAACCCGGGAGGATTCAAACCCGCGTCTACTGGGGTATCCCCCAGCCCGGACAAGTATAGACTATTACAGCGCCATGCTCGATCAGTCTAACCGGAACCGACACAGATAAGAATGGTTGGGGAAGTCAATATCATAAAAAATTACCCTTTTTTTAAGTTTTGATTAAATTTCATTGAAAATGACCCGTTTTTGGGAGTTTTGAATACATTTTCATTTATTTCTAACCCGGGAGGATTCAAACCCGCGTCTACTGGAGTATCCCCCAGCCCGGATAAGTATAGACTATTACAGCGCCATGCTCGATCAGTCTAACCGGAACCGACACAGATAAGAATGGTTGGGGAAGTCAATATCATCGAAAATTACCCGTTTTTTACAGTTTGAATGTAATTTCATTGAAAATGTCCCGTTTTTGGGAGTTTTGAATATAATTTAATTTATTTCGAATACGGGAGGATTCAAACCCGCGTCTACTGGGGTATCCCCCAGCCCGGACAAGTATAGACTATTACAGCGCCATGCTCGATCAGTCTAACCGGAACCGACACAGATAAGAATGGTTGGGGAAGTCAATATCATCGAAAATTACCCGTTTTTTACAGTTTGAATGTAATTTCATTGAAAATGACCCGTTTTTGGGAGTTTTGAATACTATTTAATTTAATTCTAACCCGGGAGGATTCAAACCCGCGTCTACTGGGGTATCCCCCAGCCCGGATAAGTATAGACTATTACAGCGCCATGCTCGATCAGTCTAACCGGAACCGACACAGAGAAGAATGGTTGGGAAGTCAATATCATCGAAAATTACCCGTTTTTTACAGTTTGAATGTAATTTCATTGAAAATGACCCGTTTTTGGGAGTTTTGAATACTATTTAATTTAATTCTAACCCGGGAGGATTCAAACCCGCGTCTACTGGGGTATCCCCCAGCCCGGATAAGTATAGACTATTACAGCGCCATGCTCGATCAGTCTAACCGGAACCGACACAGAGAAGAATGGTTGGGGAAGTCAATATCATCGAAAATTACCCGTTTTTTACAGTTTGAATGTAATTTCATTGAAAATGTCCCGTTTTTGGGAGTTTTGAATATAATTTAATTTATTTCGAACCCGGGAGGATTCAAACCCGCGTCTACTGGGGTATCCCCCAGCCCGGATAAGTATAGACTATTACAGCGCCATGCTCGATCAGTCTAACCGGAACCGACACAGAGAAGAATGGTTGGGGAAGTCAATATCATCGAAAATTACCCGTTTTTTACAGTTTGAATGTAATTTCATTGAAAATGTCCCGTTTTTGGGAGTTTTGAATACTATTTAATTTAATTCTAACCCGGGAGGATTCAAACCCGCGTCTACTGGGGCATCCACCAGCATGGATAAGTATAGACTATTACAGCGCCATGCTCGATCAGTCTAACCGGAACCGACACAGATAAGAATGGTTGGGGAAGTCAATATCCTCAAAAATTACCCGTTTTTTAAAGTTTTGATTGAAATTTCATTGAAAATGTCCCGTTTTTGGGAGTTTTGAATACTATTTAATTTAATTCTAACCCGGGAGGATTCAAACCCGCGTCTACTGGGGCATCCACCAGCATGGATAAGTATAGACTATTACAGCGCCATGCTCGATCAGTCTAACCGGAACCGACACAGATAAGAATGGTTGGGGAAGTCAATATCATCAAAAATTACCCGTTTTTTAAAGTTTTGATTGAAATTTCATTGAAAATGTCCCGTTTTTGGGAGTTTTGAATACTATTTAAATTAATTCTAACCCGGGAGGATTCAAACCCGCGTCTACTGGGGTATCCCCCAGCCCGGATAAGTATAGACTATTACAGCGCCATGCTCGATCAGTCTAACCGGAACCGACACAGATAAGAATGGTTGGGGAAGTCAATATCATCAAAAATTACCCGTTTTTTTAAAGTTTTGATTGAAATTTCATTGCAAATGTCCCGTTTTTGGTAGTTTTGAACACTATTTAATTTAATTCTAACCCGGGAGGATTCAAACCCGCGTCTACTGGGGTATCCCGCAGCCCGGATAAGTATAGACTATTACAGCGCCATGCTCGATCAGTCTAACCGGAACCGACACAGATAAGAATGGTTGGGGAAGTCAATATCATCAAAAATTACCCGCTTTTTAAAGTTTTGATTGTAATTTTATTGAAAATGTCCCGTTTTTGGAGTTTTGAATACTATTCAATTTAATTCTAACCCGGGAGGATTCAAACCAGCGTCTACTGGGGTATCGGAGTGTCCACCTGTGTGTCCGTCCATCACTTCGGATGTCCACCTGTGTGTCTGTCCATCACTTCGGATGTCCATCTGTGTGTCTGTCCATCACTTCGGATGTCCATATGTGTGTCTGTTCATCACTTCGGATGTCCACCTGTGTGTCTGTCCATCACTTCGGATGTCCATATGTGTGTCTGTCCATCACTTCGGATGTCCATCTGTGTGTCTGTCCATCACTTCGGATGTCCATCTGTGTGTCTGTCCATCACTTCGGATGTCCATCTGTGTGTCTGTCCATCACTTCGGATGTCCATCTGTGTGTCTGTCCATCACTTCGGATGTCCACCTGTGTGTCTGTCCATCACTTCGGATGTCCATCTGTGTGTCTGTCCATCACTTCGGATGTCCATCTGTGTGTCTGTCCATCACTTCGGATGTCCATCTGTGTGTCTGTCCATCACTTCGGATGTCCATCTGTGTGTCTGTCCATCACTTCGGATGTCCATATGTGTGTCTGTCCATCACTTCGGATGTCCATCTGTGTGTCTGTCCATCACTTCGGATGTCCACCTGTGTGTCTGTCCATCACTTCGGATGTCCACCTGTGTGTCTGTCCATCACTTCGGATGTCCACCTGTGTGTCTGTCCATCACTTCGGATGTCCATATGTGTGTCTGTCCATCACTTCGGATGTCCATCTGTGTGTCCGTCCATCACTTCGGATGTCCACCTGTGTGTCTGTCCATCACTTCGGATGTCCATATGTGTGTCTGTCCATCACTTCGGATGTCCATCTGTGTGTCTGTCCATCACTTCGGATGTCCGTCTGTGTGTCTGTCCATCACTTCGGATGTCCATATGTGTGTCTGTCCATCACTTCGGATGTCCATCTGTGTGTCTGTCCATCACTTCGGATGTCCACCTGTGTGTCTGTCCATCACTTCGGATGTCCATATGTGTGTCTGTCCATCACTTCGGATGTCCATCTGTGTGTCCGTCCATCACTTCGGATGTCCATCTGTGTGTCTGTCCATCACTTCGGATGTCCATATGTGTGTCTGTCCATCACTTCGGATGTCCATCTGTGTGTCTGTCCATCACTTCGGATGTCCGTCTGTGTGTCTGTCCATCACTTCGGATGTCCATATGTGTGTCTGTCCATCACTTCGGATGTCCATCTGTGTGTCTGTCCATCACTTCGGATGTCCATCTGTGTGTCTGTCCATCACTTCGGATGTCCATCTGTGTGTCTGTCCATCACTTCGGATGTCCACCTGTGTGTCTGTCTTAGTCCTCCCCCGAGTCTCCTCGGGGAAGGCGCCAGAGCGGTTTTCCGAACATTTATATACGCCTCCTACTCCTCAGTATTTTGTGGCCGGCATAGCTCAACTGGTAACATCGCCGGCCACCGATCGGAGGATCGTAGGGTTGAGGGTTCGATTCCCTCAGCCGGATATCGAAAGCAAACCGACTGTCGATGCCAGCCAGAACAATGGCACCGATCGCTGAGCAAGATGACATGAAGAGATTGCGGAGGAGTCCGCCCAGTTGAACGCGGATTTGAAGAAGGAGAGCCCCTGCACACACTGTGGAAAGGGAAAGAGAAAAAGCCGCTGAATTTATGAGAGCACTGTGGAGCCGCTGGGGCTGTGCACCCATTAAGGAAGAGGAAGCGCTGAAGCTGTGCAGCCATTGTGGACGGAGGACAAGAGGAAAAATAAAGATGTTGGAGTACAGTGGATCAAGAAGAAATAAAAGATAATAATGTGTGATGAATGTGAATAATAAAAATAAAAAAGAACAAAAAAAATTTTTAAAATTGTAGTTCAAGTAATATTTTATTTTGAAAGTTTCAGAACTTCAGGGAAAAGTGTTGGGCCAACAAGGCGTGGTCCCTGTGGGTGAATGATGGGACAGTGATTGAAAAACAGAACAATGAGTGACACCGCAGGAATTGAAGAGCAGACGAGTGGAAAAACAAGAACGAAGATGTTCAGATGATCAGAAAGAAAATAAAAAGTAGATGTTTTGACTTGAGGTGACCCTAAGACGATCTCCCATCTCACTCTACCTCCCAGACTGTCTATTGTATGAGGTCTGGACCTTCAGGGACACCGCCTAAGGCATCTGTGGAGACTTCTTCAATGACGTCGTTGATCAATGTAGACGGCAACTTCACAAGCAAATTAGAAGCAGCAAACAAGGATTTTAGAACAATATGGAGGCGAGACTAGTATTCCGGTATCCAGTCGAGAGTCAGATGATGCTACCCAGTTCATTCACCTTTTATACCTTTTTCAAAATGAGAGGAGTCTGCGATTCCTTTTTCTTTCCCTTTCGAGCCCGCTCTGTGTGTGGCCACTGCTTTATGACATGTGGCTTTTCAAATGTAATTGTAATTAATTCCATTTTCAAAGTGGGAAGGGTCAGCGGTGCGATTATCACTCTGGTTTGTCTACGCCTAGAAGAATCCCATCGAGAGAAAAACAGACAGATTTGAAATAGAAATTTTCAATTAAAATCTAATTTTACAGAAGAGGAATCGAACAATTAATGTTTTTGAACTCCGATAAACTATCATTCGGTAGGTCATTCGCTTCAAGTTCTGGTCCAATCGTTTCCTGACCACGTTCAACCTATCCATCAAGATCAGATTTTTGGGGAGAAAACTCAGGAATCTGCGCGAAGACGTCAAGCCGAAAGAGCCAACAGACCTATCACTCACTGATTTGTGCTCAAAAAGAACATGAGAGAAAATGTAAAAATTTCGTGCAGCTTCTGCGGCAAATGCCGTTGGAGATGCTTTCTCTTCCTAACAAAAAATCAGAACTTTCCGTAAAAAAAGGGTTTTTATTGTCATCGATACGCTTTCCAAGAAGTTTCCTCCAGTTTTTACCCTTTTTGTTACCGTTATATATTCTCTAATTGTAGCATATTGAATGAGGTATCGTAAGTTTTGGTTTGATCTAGGATCGACCCAGGAAGACCGTACGAAATCCCAACAAACTAACCCGGGAGGATTCAAACCCGCGTCTACTGGGGTATCCCCCAGCCCGGATAAGTATAGACTATTACAGCGCCATGCTCGATCAGTCTAACCGGAACCGACACAGATAAGAATGGTTGGGGAAGTCAATATCATCGAAAATTACCCGTTTTTTTTAAGTTTTGATTGAAATTTCATTGGAAATAGCCCGTTTTTGGGAGTTTTGAATACAATTTAATTTAATTCTAACCCGGGAGGATTCAAACCCGCGTCTACTGGGGTATCCCCCAGCCCGGATAAGTATAGACTATTACAGCGCCATGCTCGATCAGTCTAACCGGAACCGACACAGATAAGAATGGTTGGGGAAGTCAATATCATCAAAAATTACCCGTTTTTTTTAAAGTTTTGATTGAAATTTCATTGAAAATGTCCCGTTTTTGGGAGTTTTGAATACAATTTAATTTAATTCTAACCCGGGAGGATTCAAACCCGCGTCTACTGGGGTATCCTACAGCCCGGATAAGTATAGACTATTACAGCGCCATGCTCGATGAGTCTAACCGGAACCGACACAGATAAGAATGGTTGGGGAAATCAATATCATCAAAAATTACCCGTTTTTTTTAAAGTTTTGATTGCAATTTCATTGAAAATGTCCCGTTTTTGGGAGTTTTGAATACTATTTAATTTAATTCTAACCCGGGAGGATTCAAACCCGCGTCTACTGGGGTATCCCCCAGCCCGGATAAGTATAGACTATTACAGCGCCATGCTCGATCAGTCTAACCGGATCCGACACAGATAAGAATGGTTGGGGAAGTCAATATCATCAAAAATTACCCGTTTTTTTAAAGTTTTGATTGAAATTTCATTGAAAATATCCCGTTTTTGGGAGTTTTGAATACTATTTAATTTAATTCTAACCCGGGAGGATTCAAACCCGCGTCTACTGGGGTATCCTACAGCCCGGATAAGTATAGACTATTACAGCGCCATGCTCGATGAGTCTAACCGGAACCGACACAGATAAGAATGGTTGGGGAAGTCAATATCATCAAAAATTACCCGTTTTTTTTAAAGTTTTGATAGAAATTTCATTGAAAATGTCCCGTTTTTGGGAGTTTTGAATACTATTTAATTTAATTCTAACCCGGGAGGATTCAAACCCGCGTCTACTGGGGTATCCCCCAGCCCGGATAAGTATAGACTATTACAGCGCCATGCTCGATCAGTCTAACCGGAACCGACACAGATAAGAATGGTTGGGGAAGTCAATATCATCAAAAATTACCCGTTTTTTAAAAAGTTTTGATTGAAATTTCATTGAAAATGTCCCGTTTTTGGGAGTAATGAATATAATTTAATTTATTTCTAACCCGGGAGGATTCAAACCCGCGTCTACTGGGGTATCCCCCAGCCCGGATAAGTATAGACTATTACAGCGCCATGCTCGATCAGTCTAACCAGAACCGACACAGATAAGAATGGTTGGGGAAGTCAGCAACTTACCAATTTTTGAGTATTCTTTTGTGTAACTGGCAACTCTCCTCGTCGGGGCATTCATCTTTGTCACTGCAGTCTTTCATCTGTCGATGCGCAGGTCGGCTTCAAGGAGATGGTGGCACACTGTGCTGAAAGAAATAGTTTAATTAAAAGAAAATGATATAACGTGTTGTGAGAAACTATAAGCAATAGAACAAAACAGAGAGAAATAATAAAGACTTCTTTCTGGTTCGGAATGAGGGGAGAATGACTGAAGACTGGTCTACTAGCAGATGTGTGAAGAGGGCGGGGCCTATTGCCTCAGTTCGGTATGATTTCCCAAGGAAATAAGGTGCAATATGTGAAGAAAAATGTCCGAGACAATGTGTGAATTAGTTGACATGTTTCTGATGGATAAAGACATCTGTTATTTATTCGCACTACCGCAGCAGGAATCAATAATAGGGGTCGGGGAAAATAAATTTTCGAAAAACTAAGAAATTAACTAAAAGCAAACCGAGAAGATTGGTTAGTTCTGAATATTCCAAAAGTTCCAAAAGTGTAGAAAGTGGGCGAGATAGTGATGAGAATGGCTGTCAAAGAGACCGTGGGCAAGTCTACAGAACATGTTTCTATGATTTCTCGAGAGCTCAGGAAAAATAAGAAAAGGTTAGTTTCTTCGGAAGTTTTTCTGTGTTCTGCTCGAAGAGTTTATACCAAACTACTGATATGTGATAGTATGAAGGGTTTAGTGAGGTAGTGGTATTGTAACTGTCTTGTTGGGAAACGCTACTGGAAAACAAAGACTCGAGAATCTTACATGAAAGCTTGGAACTGTACTCTAACTCAAAATATATGCCTCTAGTATCTACATTAAAATCATGAATCAAGGAGATAGCAACCAAGAGAATTAGGATGAAGAATAAACTTGAACGAGAAATAAAAAAAAAGGTCTTGAAAATCAGAGAGCTCAGAAAGAGAGGACTGCTCGTGGCGGCAGTGAAAGGAAGACTGACTGTATTCCAAATGTCTATTCCCATATAGTAATGGGGGTGTGTCTTTTTTGCTGTCATCTGTCAGATTTCCCAGGAAGATAAGTGACAGGTGGGAAAGAGTAACAACAAGAACACAGGCCGACATCTTCACATTCAGTGTTATTGGCCTGTCGACATGAGACATCTACCAACTACCTACCAACTAGTACAATTACTGTTTTAGGAAACATATCAAATAACTGAAGGAATTTAAATCTTCAAAGTTTACGTTCCAACTTTCGAATCTGGAAAAGGAAATGTAGCTAATCACGGCACCCTATCACTGTCAGATCTATTTTGAACGCGTCAGCGCAATGGGGGAATAGCGCCAGAAGTCCATCTCTTCGGATGTCCGTCTGTGTGTCTGTCCATCACTTCGGATGTCCATCTGTGTGTCTGTCCATCACTTTGGATTCACACATTGTCTCGGACATTTTTCTTCACATATTGCACCTTATTTCCTTGGGAAATCATACCGAACTGAGGCAATAGGCCCCGCCCTCTTCACACATCTGCTAGTAGACCAGTCTTCAGTCATTCTCCCCTCATTCCGAACCAGAAAGAAGTCTTTATTATTTCTCTCTGTTTTGTTCTATTGCTTATAGTTTCTCACAACACGTTATATCATTTTCTCTTAATTAAACTATTTCTTTCAGCACCGTGTGCCACCACCTCCTTGAAGCCGACCTGCGCATCGACAGATGAAAGACTGCAGTGACAAAGATGAATGCACCGACAAGGAGAGTTGCCAGTCACACAAAAGAAGACTCAAAAATTGGTAAGTTCATGACTTCCCCAACCATTCTTATCTGTGTCGGTTCCGGTTAGACTGATCGAGCATGGCGCTGTAATAGTCTATACTTATCCGGGCTGGGGGATACCCCAGCAGACGCGGGTTTGAATCCTCCCGGGTTAGAAATAAATAAAATTCCATTCAAAACTCCCAAAAACGGGACATTTTCAATGAAATTTCAATCAAAACTAAAAAAACGGGTAATTTCGGTGATATTGACTTCCCCAACCATTCTTATCTGTGTCGGTTCCGGTTAGACTGATCGAGCATGGCGCTGTAATAGTCTATACTTATCCGGGCTGGGGGATACCCCAGTAGACGCGGGTTTGAATCCTCCCGGGTTAGAATTAAATTTAATAGCATTCAAAACTCCAAAAACGGGATATTTTCAATGAAATTACAATCAAAACTTTACAAAACGGGTAATTTTCGATGATATTGACTTCCCCAACCATTCTTATCTGTGTCGGTTCCGGTTAGACTGATCGAGCATGGCGCTGTAATAGTCTATACTTATCCGGGCTGGGAGATATCCCAGTAGACGCGGGTTTGAATCCTCCCGGGTTAGAATTAACTTAAATCAGAATCAAAACTCCCAAAGACGGGATATTTTCAATGAAATTACTTTCAAAACTTAAAAAACGGGTAATTTTCGATGATATTGACTTCCCCAACCATTCTTATCTGTATCGGTTCCGGTTAGACTGATCGAGCATGGCGCTGTAATAGTCTATACTTATCCGGGCTGGGAGATATCCCAGTAGACGCGGGTTTGAATCCTCCCGGGTTAGAATTAACTTAAATCAGAATCAAAACTCCCAAAAACGGGATATTTTCAATGAAATTACAATCAAAACTTTACAAAACGGGTAATTTTCGATGATATTTACTTCCCCAACCATTCTTATCTGTGTCGGTTCCGGTTAGACTGATCGAGCATGGCGCTGTAATAGTCTATACTTATCCGGGCTGGGGGATACCCCAGTAGACGCGGGTTTGAATCCTCTCGGGTTAGAATTAAATTAAATAGTATTCAAAACTCCCAAAAACGGGACATTTTCAATGAAATTTCAATCAAAACTTTTAAAATACGGGTAATTTTCGATGATATTGACTTCCCCAACCATTCTTATCTGTGTCGGTTCCGGTTAGACTGATCGAGCATGGCGCTGTAATAGTCTATACTTATCCGGGCTGGGGGATACCCCAGTAGACGCGGGTTTGAATCCTCCCGGGTTAGAATTAAATTAAATAGTATTCAAAACTCCCAAAAACGGGACATTTTCAATGAAATTTCAATCAAAACTTTTGAAAAACGGGTAATTTTCGATGATAATTGAAAATTTATATTTCAAATATGTCTGTTTTTCTCTCGATGAGATTCTTCTAGACGTAGTCAAACCAGAGAGATAAACGCACCGCAGACCCTTCCCACTTTGAAAATGGGTACAATTACATTTGAAAAGCCACATGTCATAAGGCAGTGGCCACACACAGAGCGGGCCCGAAAGGGAAAGAAAAAGGAATCGCAGACTCCTCTCATTTTGAAAAAGGTATAAATGGTGAATGAACTGAGTAGCATTATCTCAACCTCGACTGGATACCGGAATACTAGTCTCGCCTCCTTATTGTTCTAAAATCCTTGTTTGCTGCTTCTAATTTGCTTGTGAAGTTGCCGTCTACATTGATCAACGACGTCATTGAAAAAGTCTCCACAGATGCCTTAGGCGGTGTACCTGAAGGTCCAGACCTCATACAATAGACAGTCTGGGAGGTAGAGTGAGATGGGAGATCGTCTAAGGATCACCTCAAGTCAAAACATCTACTTTTTATTTTCTTTCTGATCATCTGAACATCTTCGTTCTTGTTTTTCCACTCGTCTGCTCTTCAATTCCTGCGGTGTCACTCATTGTTCTGTTTTTCAATCACTGTCCCATCAGTCGACCACAGGGACCACGCCTTGTTGGCCCAACACTTTTCCCTGAAGTTCTGAAACTTTCAAAATAAAATATTACTTGAACTACAATTTTAAAAATTTTTTTTGTTTTTTTTTTATTTTCATTATTCACATTCATCACACATTATTATCTTTTATTTCTTCTTGATCCACTGTACTCCAACATCTTTACTTTTCCTCTTGTCCTCCGTCCACAGTGCTTGCATAAATCCAGCGGCTTTTTCTCTTTCCCTTTCCACAGTGTGTGCAGGGGCTCTCCTTCTTCAAATCCGCGTTCAACTGGGGGGACTCCTCCGCAATCTCTTCATGTCATCTTGCTCAGCGATCGGTGCCATTGTTCTGGCTGGCATCGACAGTCGGTTTGCTTTCGATATCGGGCTGAGGGAATCGAACCCTCAACCCTACGATCCTCCGATCGGTGGCCGGCGATGTTACCAGTTGAGCTATGCCGGCCACAAAATACTGAGGAGTAGGAGACGTATATAAATGTTCGGGAAACCGCTCTGGCGCCTTCCCCGAGGAGACTCGGGGGAGAACTAAGACAGACACACAGATGGACATCCGAAGTGATGGACAGACACACAGGTGGACATCCGAAGTGATGGACGGACACACAGGTGGACATCCGAAGTGATGGACAGACACACAGGTGGACATCCGAAGTGATGGACAGACACACAGGTGGACATCCGAAGTGATGGACGGACACACAGGTGGACATCCGAAGTGATGGACAGACACACAGATGGACATCCGAAGTGATGGACTTGGCCTCGATTTACACATCTCAAAGCCTGATCGAAAAATTCAACTACAAGTTCAACTTAGAAAACTACCGACTTTGTATTGATTGCTAACAACTCAGAAGAAATTGGCAAAATTGACTTCTTCATCCCATTGAATTGACAGATTTTTTCAGTCTCTTTCATGTGAATGAGCTTTTATTCCATTCTACCGTTTTTCTTATCGTGTTTTAACTCGTCTGCGTTGAGTGTTTGCATGAAGTATAACTTTTTCTAGAGAATGAACTATAATTTGGAGGGCATACGGAGTGACGTGAAAAGTTGGTTTTGAAATAGGAGAAAGGAAAATACAGGACCAATTATTCGAAAAATTCTTCAAAAAATGGTTTTGTATCCTTTTTCTACGAGGTGGGAAAGTTTTTTATTTTTCACAGAAATGGGTCGATTTTAAAAAGAATACTCCGTCGTTATGTAACTTGTTAGGAAACGTCCGTAGAGAAAAGTTGTCAACTACAAAAATGAAGCTCTACCTTTGGTCTGTTCCCGGAACCGACACAGATAAGAATGGTTGGGGGAGTCAATATCATCGAAAATTACCCGTTTTGTAAAGTTTTGATCGAGATTTCATTGAAAATATCCCGTCTTTGGGAGCGCCGATGGACAACGTTAACTCCGGGTTTCATGTACTTTGGATGTCCATCTGTGTGTCTGTCCATCATTTCGGATGTCCATCTGTGTGTCTGTCCATCACTTCGGATGTCCATCTGTGTGTCTGTCCATCACTTCGGATGTCCATCTGTGTGTCTGTCCATCACTTCGGATGTCCATCTGTGTGTCTGTCCATCACTTCGGATGTCCATCTGTGTGTCTGTCCATCATTTCGGATGTCCATCTGTGTGTCGGTCCATCACTTCGGATGTCCATCTGTGTGTCTGTCCATTACTTTGGATGTCCATCTGTGTGTCGGTCCATCACTTCGGATGTCCATCTGTGTGTCTGTCCATCACTTCGGATGTCCATCTGTGTGTCTGTCCATTACTTCGGATGTCCATCTGTGTGTCGGTCCATCACTTCGGATGTCCATCTGTGTGTCTGTCCATTACTTTGGATGTCCATCTGTGTGTCGGTCCATCACTTCGGATGTCCATCTGTGTGTCTGTCCATTACTTCGGATGTCCATCTGTGTGTCGTTCCATCATTTCGGATGTCCATCTGTGTGTCGGTCCATCACTTCGGATGTCCATCTGTGTGTCTGTCCATTACTTTGGATGTCCATCTGTGTGTCGGTCCATCACTTCGGATGTCCATCTGTGTGTCTGTCCATCACTTCGGATGTCCATCTGTGTGTCGGTCCATCACTTCGGATGTCCATCTGTGTGTCTGTCCATCACTTCGGATGTCCATCTGTGTGTCGGTCCATCACTTCGGATGTCCATCTGTGTGTCTGTCCATCACTTCGGATGTTCATCTGTGTGTCTGTCCATTACTTTGGATGTCCATCTGTGTGTCTGTCCATCATTTCGGATGTCCATCTGTGTGTCTGTCCATCACTTCGGATGTCCATCTGTGTGTCTGTCCATCACTTCGGATGTCCATCTGTGTGTCGGTCCATCACTTCGGATGTCCATCTGTGTGTCTGTCCATCACTTCGGATGTCCATCTGTGTGTCTGTCCATCATTTCGGATGTCCATCTGTGTGTCGGTCCATCACTTCGGATGTCCATCTGTGTGTCTGTCCATTACTTCGGATGTCCATCTGTGTGTCTGTTCATCACTTCGGATGTCCATCTGTGTGTCTGTCCATTATTTCGGATGTCCATCTGTGTGTCTGTTCATCACTTCGGATGTCCATCTGTGTGTCGGTCCATCACTTTGGATGTCCATCTGTGTGTCTGTCCATCACTTCGGATGTCCACCTGTGTGTCTGTCTTAGTCCTCCTCCGAGTCTCCTCGGGGAAGGCGCCAGAGCGGTTTTCCGAACATTTATATACGCCTCCTACTCCTCAGTATTTTGTGGCCGGCATAGCTCAACTGGTATCATCGCCGGCCACCGATCGGAGGATCGTAGGGTTGAGGGTTCGATTCCCTCAGCCCGATATCGAAAGCAAACCGACTGTCGATGCCATATTATATTATCGAAAAATTATATTATCGAAAATTACCCAAAACTTTAAAAACCGGGTAATTTTTGATGATATTGACTTCCCCAACCATTCTTAACTGTGTCGGTTCCGGTTAGACTGATCGAGCATGGCGCTGTAATAGTCTATACTTATCCGGGCTGGGGGATACTCCAGTAGACGCGGGTTTGAATCCTCCCGGGTTAGAATTAACTTAAATCAGAATCAAAACTCCCAAAAACGGGATATTTTCAATGAAATTTCAATCAAAATTTTAATAAATATTTCATATTGACTTCCCTATTTATTTTATCTTGTTTCACTCTTCTATCACAATCTTACGTTTCAAATTTTACTTGAATAATACTTGAACTACAATTTTTGAAAATTTTTTTTTGTTTTTTTTATTTATTATTTACAATCATCACACATTATTTATCTTTTATCTTTTCCTGATCCACTGTGCTCCAACATCTTCACTTTTCCTCTTGTCCTCCGTCCACAGTGCTTGCATAAATCCATCGGCTTTTTCTCTTTCCCTTTCCACAGTGTGTGCAGGGGCTCTCCTTCTTCAAATCCGCGTTCAACTGGGGGGACATCCGCGTTCAACTGGGGGGACTCCTCCTCCAGGCGTTTCCGGCTTCTTCTCCAAGTTCTTGTGTCCTCAGTGCTTGCAGAATCCAAGCCGTCGTTCTTGCTGGCATTGAGAGCCAGTTTGCACTCGATTTCGGGCTGAGGGAATCGAACCCTCAACCCTACGATCCTCCGATCGGTGGCCGGCGACGTTACCAGTTGAGCTATGCCGGCCACAAAATACTGAGGAGTAGGAGGCGTATATAAATGTTCGGGAAACCGCTCTGGCGCCTTCCCCGAGGAGACTCGGAGGAGGACTAAGACAGACACACAGGTGGACATCCGAAGTGATGGACAGACACACAGATGGACATCCAAAGTGATGGACCGACACACAGATGGACATCCGAAGTGATGAACAGACACACAGATGGACATCCGAAATAATGGACAGACACACAGATGGACATCCGAAGTGATGGACCGACACACAGATGGACATCCGAAGTAATGGACAGACACACAGATGGACATCCAAAGTAATGGACCGACACACAGATGGACATCCGAAGTAATGGACAAACACACATATGGACATCCGAAGTGATGGACAGACACACAGATGGACATCCGAAGTGATGGACCGACACACAGATGGACATCCGAAGTAATGGACAGACACACAGATGGACATCCGAAGTGATGGACCGACACACAGATGGACATCCGAAGTAATGGACAGACACACAGATGGACATCCGAAGTGATGGACAGACACACAGATGGACATCCGAAGTGATGGACCGACACACAGATGGACATCCGAAGTGATGGACAGACACACAGATGGACATCCGAAGTGATGGACAGACACACAGATGGACATCCGAAGTGATGGACAGACACACAGATGGACATCCGAAGTGATGGACCGACACACAGATGGACATCCAAAGTAATGGACAGACACACAGATGGACATCCGAAGTGATGGACCGACACACAGATGGACATCCGAAGTAATGGACAGACACACAGATGGACATCCGAAGTAATGGACAGACACACAGATGGACATCCGAAGTGATGGACCGACACACAGATGGACATCCGAAGTAATGGACAGACACACAGATGGACATCCGAAGTGATGGACCGACACACAGATGGACATCCGAAGTAATGGACAGACACACAGATGGACATCCGAAGTAATGGACAGACACACAGATGGACATCCGAAGTGATGGACAGACACACAGATGGACATCCGAAGTGATGGACCGACACACAGATGGACATCCGAAGTGATGGACAGACACACAGATGGACATCCGAAGTGATGGACAGACACACAGATGAACATCCGAAATGATGGACCGACACACAGATGGACATCCAAAGTAATGGACAGACACACAGATGGACATCCGAAGTGATGGACCGACACACAGATGGACATCCGAAATGATGGAACGACACACAGATGGATATCCAAAGTGCAAAACTGTGCACAGTTTAAACAAATCCCAATTTATTGAAAGAAAATATAAGGAAGAATATGAACGAATGGAGCGGTCCAATGGAGCGGCCGAAATGATGTTCCGAGATTGAAATTTTATTGGGAGAAAATTGATTGAAACCCATTTCTTTAGGGAGAGAAATTTTACGAAAAACCTTTATGAGGGGAAATACTTATTGGAAGCAATTACACACTTTTTACATTCAGTCTTCCCTTCGGATCCATATTAGACGGATTGAAGAGCGGTCAGTGAATCGAAGAATAGCGGGCACTGATTGGAATTGACACCGGAATTGACACGGGGACACCGCGTAGAAAAGTAGGAAATAATTGTATAGGATGTGCGTTGCGAAACGGACTCGAGTGAGGGCGCGCGGCCGGCCTATATAGTCGACTGCGTGTGCCCCTCACTGCGTATGTGCCCGCGCTGGGCATTCAAATATAATCATTGTGACTGCGGTTTGCTTAATTAATTTTGTGACTGCGGTTTGCTTAATTAGGTTTTAACGTAATTTAACACGGTAGAATGGAAAATATAGTAAACCGGAAATAAAAAAGCATCTGATGGTTCTAGTTTTGTGGCAAAACCTTAGGGAGTCATCAAAGTGCTTTCAAGTTGTCAAATGAGCGCAAAGCACGGTACAGTCGACAACAACACAGATGGACAATCAAACAACTAGAGAATACATAATAGAAAAGAAAGTATAATTCAATAAAAATCAGTAAATAGGGGACGACCAAGCACACCAGAAAGCAAGGTTATGTTGATAATGTAAAATATGATACTACACTTTATCTGAAGCATCTATTTTTTTTTTGGATCATAAACAATGATCGGAGATTTAATGTCTGTTGTGGCGTGAACTATCATGACCTAGCCTAGTGATCGCCTAACCCGGAGGTCATACGTGGCAAGAAGATCTGCCCATTTGAGCCTAGAGAACAAGTAGTTTTTGATTATTCCGTAAATGTCTGATTGAAATAAATAATTGAAACAAAGATTCACTTTCCTCACAAACATTTCAGCCCAAAAAGTTCATTTCAAATGTTTCGGTTCTCAGCAATTCACAAAAAATTGAATTTAAAGCAATAGAAAACACAAAAATTCACATAGTTTATTAATTAATCAAATGAATTTACATGATTACTGGACTGCTTGGTCATCCAATACGGTCACTGGAACATTGAAGACATCACCGAATATTGGAGGAATAGACAAGGAGTAGATGTTTGTTTTGATCAAATCAAAAAATTGCTTGCGGAGATCATCTGAAAAAATCAATAATTGTTTTTGGAATTTGTTGGATAACTCACTGATAGTGTTAACCTTCTTGAGGAGTCCCTGAATCTTGTCGAACAATCGATTTTCTGGATCTCGAGTTGCCAATTGGTAATTCAAGATTCTGGAGAATTGAGTGTAAGTTTCAGTCAACAGTTGCACATTCCGAAAATTAATGTATTCTATTGGAATCGGTTGGAGCATGATGAGCATCACGAACACTCCGATTTCCGTCTCGCTACAATTCATCTTTCGAATCTCGGCCGCAACGGTATTCATTTTAATGCCCTATTCTCCGAAGACTTCGTAGAACTTCTCCCAAGCAATGAGACCGCCTTGCTTGAAAAGGAATCCCTTATCAGTGTAAGCTGGTGCGGATCGAATGAGATAGATCGAGAACGCGTGTTTCTTCAGGAGAATATTTTTGTTTTCATCGGACATTTCCTCGAGAAGTGAACGGATTGAATGAAGGAGACAAAGGAGGTGATGTCGGAATTGATTTCGTTGATAAAGTATTGGAGAGTTTCCGCTTTGTTTTTCTGAGGGAAGATTCCTCTTATATTATGAGGAATTTTATGATAAGATAATTTCAATAGTATGGGTCAGCTGCTTTAACTGCGTGGGGTGCTGCCCCTGAAATAAAACTGGCCAAATTGGAACCTGACATAGCTGTCATTCTCAAATACTGTTTTTATTGTATCCCTTATCCCCCTTTTTCCCTTTTTTCTTTAATATCCCTTCCCCTCCCCTTCTCTTGTCTACGAATATTGATAATAAATAATTCTAATCTACCACTGAACCTACAACGACCGCACATTGGTGCATCGACCAAGTGTTGGAACCTGCCGTCCGAATTCAAGGTAAGCCAAAACTCCACAGCAAAGGAGCTTCCGATAAAGGAAAAGACCAAGCAAAACAAAGCTTGAGAATCAGAAATCCCAAAGAGGATACTTGAAGTGATAACCACATATTCATCCATATAACCCTATCCATTCAAAAACCCAAAAAAAGAAAAAAATGTCTGAAATTCAAAAAATTGAGAAAGAGATCGAACTCGCCACCACTACTTTCAAAGAGAAAATCAACCGTTCAACCAACAGTTTTTTGAGAGAAAACCCTAAAAAAGAGGAAGCAGTAGAAAAGAGAATGGAAGTGAAAGACTACGTCGCCATTTATACAATGGGACTAATCGGAGAAGAGTCAGAGAACAGAAAACTCTACAAAGAGTACTTGAGTAACACAGAAAACCAACTACAAAAGTTGTACAATGTCCCAACGGGAACCGCAAAAACAGATCTGGCGATAGCAGCCATCAGAACCATCTATGGATGGAAAAATGAGGCAGAAAGCGTAATCAAACTTAATCAAAGAAAATTGCAGAAGCGCTACAATACCGCCAATGAATTGGCAGAAGCCGAAGCCGAAATGGATCCTCTCGTTGATGATACATTCGATTTAACACCCGAAGAGATCAATGAAACCAAAGATGTGAGTGTAGAGAAATTCATCTCAGAAATACCAGAAAAGGTCAAAGTGAACACCACAGTTTCAGGAAAGACCTTTCAACTGATGAGCAAGAATCTCGTCGACATTCCCACATTCCACGGGGATATAGAGCAATGGGAAGCCTTTTACCAAGTATTCAAGATTATGGTGGAAGAAGATGAGCACATCCCAAAAGTCATGAAACACAATATCCTGAGAAACCACCTGGCAGGTAAGCCATTTGACCTGATTTCCGCATTCAAAACTGATAGAACAGAATTCGAAATTGCTCTAGCAAGACTGAAGAAGCAATACGCTTCAAGCGATCAGCTATGCGAAAATCTCTGGCAGAGACTGACCGCATTACCAAACGCAAGAGAGCACCCAGAAAGCCTTAGAGCGCTACATAACCACATGTTCGCAATCATCACAGGATTGAAATCCCACGGCGAAGTAGAAAGCCAAATGTTCCAATCAGTCATTCGAGGAAAACTCCCAAAAAGAATTTTGTCTGAGTGCTTGAAAAGTAGTCCAAAAGACACCACAGAACTTTTGGAAGCCGCCACGCATGCCTTCTCCTTAAAATTCTTAAATTCTAAGATTCTCTAACTTACCTAGGGTCAGGAGTTGGAGGAACATGGGCCGGACTGCATTCGCGGTCCCACCACGCATGCCTTCTCCTCAAAATTCTTAAATTCTAAGATTCTCTAACATACTTAGGCTCAGGAGTTGGAGGAACATGGGCCGGACTGCATTCGCGGTCCCACCACGCATGCCTTCTCCTTAAAATTCTTAAATTCTAAGATTCTCTAACATACTTAGGCTCAGGAGTTGGAGGAACATGGGCCGGACTGCATTCGCGGTCCCACCACGCATGCCTTCTCCTTAAAATTCTTAAATTCTAAGATTCTCTAACTTACTTAGGCTCAGGAGTTGGAGGAACATGGGCCGGACTGCATTCGCGGTCCCACCACGCATGCCTTCTCCTTAAAATTCTCAAATTCTAAGATTCTCTAACTTACTTAGGCTCAGGAGTTGGAGGAACATGGGCCGGACTGCATTCGCGGTCCCACCACGCATGCCTTCTCCTTAAAATTCTCAAATTCTAAGATTCTCTAACTTACCTAGGCTCAGGAGTTGGAGGAACATGGGCCGGACTGCATTCGCGGTCCCACCACGCATGCCTTCTCCTTAAAATTCTTAAATTCTAAGATTCTCTAACATACTTAGGCTCAGGAGTTGGAGGAACATGGGCCGGACTGCATTCGCGGTCCCACCACGCATGCCTTCTCCTTAAAATTCTTAAATTTTAAGATTCTCTAACATACTTAGGCTCAGGAGTTGGAGGAACATGGGCCGGACTGCATTCGCGGTCCCACCACGCATGCCTTCTCCTTAAAATTCTTAAATTCTAAGATTCTCTAACTTACCTAGGGTCAGGAGTTGGAGGAACATGGGCCGGACTGCATTCGCGGTCCCACCACGCATGCCTTCTCCTTAAAATTCTTAAATTCTAAGATTCTCTAACATACTTAGGCTCAGGAGTTGGAGGAACATGGGCCGGACTGCATTCGCGGTCCCACCACGCATGCCTTCTCCTTAAAATTCTTAAATTCTAAGATTCTCTAACATACTTAGGCTCAGGAGTTGGAGGAACATGGGCCGGACTGCATTCGCGGTCCCACCACGCATGCCTTCTCCTTAAAATTCTTAAATTCTAAGATTCTCTAACTTACTTTGGGTCAGGAGTTGGAGGAACGTGGGCCGGACTGCATTCGCGGTCCCACCACGCATGCCTTCTCCTTAAAATTCTTAAATTCTAAGATTCTCTAACATACTTTGGGTCAGGAGTTGGAGGAACATGGGCCGGACTGCATTCGCGGTCCCACCACGCATGCCTTCTCCTTAAAATTCTTAAATTCTAAGATTCTCTAACATACTTAGGCTCAGGAGTTGGAGGAACATGGGCCGGACTGCATTCGCGGTCCCACCACGCATGCCTTCTCCTTAAAATTCTTAAATTCTAAGATTCTCTAACATACTTAGGCTCAGGAGTTGGAGGAACATGGGCCGGACTGCATTCGCGGTCCCACCACGCATGCCTTCTCCTTAAAATTCTTAAATTCTAAGATTCTCTAACTTACCTAGGGTCAGGAGTTGGAGGAACATGGGCCGGACTGCATTCGCGGTCCCACCACGCATGCCTTCTCCTTAAAATTCTTAAATTCTAAGATTCTCTAACATACTTAGGATCAGGAGTTGGAGGAACATGGGCCGGACTGCATTCGCGGTCCCACCACGCATGCCTTCTCCTTAAAATTCTTAAATTCTAAGATTCTCTAACTTACTTAGGATCAGGAGTTGGAGGAACATGGGCCGGACTGCATTCGCGGTCCCACCACGCATGCCTTCTCCTTAAAATTCTTAAATTCTAAGATTCTCTAACATACTTAGGCTCAGGAGTTGGAGGAACGTGGGCCGGACTGCATTCGCGGTCCCACCACGCATGCCTTCTCCTTAAAATTCTTAAATTCTAAGATTCTCTAACTTACTTAGGATCAGGAGTTGGAGGAACATGGGCCGGACTGCATTCGCGGTCCCACCACGCATGCCTTCTCCTTAAAATTCTTAAATTCTAAGATTCTCTAACTTACTTAGGCTCAGGAGTTGGAGGAACGTGGGCCGGACTGCATTCGCGGTCCCACCACGCATGCCTTCTCCTTAAAATTCTTAAATTCTAAGATTCTCTAACTTACTTAGGATCAGGAGTTGGAGGAACATGAGCCGGACTGCATTCGCGGTCCCACCACGCATGCCTTCTCCTTAAAATTCTTAAATTCTAAGATTCTCTAACATACTTAGGCTCAGGAGTTGGAGGAACGTGGGCCGGACTGCATTCGCGGTCCCACCACGCATGCCTTCTCCTTAAAATTCTTAAATTCTAAGATTCTCTAACATACTTAGGATCAGGAGTTGGAGGAACATGGGCCGGACTGCATTCGCGGTCCCACCACGCATGCCTTCTCCTTAAAATTCTTAAATTCTAAGATTCTCTAACATACTTAGGCTCAGGAGTTGGAGGAACATGGGCCGGACTGCATTCGCGGTCCCACCACGCATGCCTTCTCCTTAAAATTCTTAAATTCTAAGATTCTCTAACTTACCTAGGGTCAGGAGTTGGAGGAACATGGGCCGGACTGCATTCGCGGTCCCACCACGCATGCCTTCTCCTTAAAATTCTTAAATTCTAAGATTCTCTAACTTACCTAGGGTCAGGAGTTGGAGGAACATGGGCCGGACTGCATTCGCGGTCCCACCACGCATGCCTTCTCCTTAAAATTCTTAAATTCTAAGATTCTCTAACATACTTAGGCTCAGGAGTTGGAGGAACGTGGGCCGGACTGCATTCGCGGTCCCACCACGCATGCCTTCTCCTTAAAATTCTTAAATTCTAAGATTCTCTAACTTACTTAGGATCAGGAGTTGGAGGAACATGGGCCGGACTGCATTCGCGGTCCCACCACGCATGCCTTCTCCTTAAAATTCTTAAATTCTAAGATTCTCTAACTTACTTAGGATCAGGAGTTGGAGGAACATGAGCCGGACTGCATTCGCGGTCCCACCACGCATGCCTTCTCCTTAAAATTCTTAAATTCTAAGATTCTCTAACATACTTAGGCTCAGGAGTTGGAGGAACATGGGCCGGACTGCATTCGCGGTCCCACCACGCATGCCTTCTCCTTAAAATTCTTAAATTCTAAGATTCTCTAACATACTTAGGCTCAGGAGTTGGAGGAACATGGGCCGGACTGCATTCGCGGTCCCACCACGCATGCCTTCTCCTTAAAATTCTTAAATTCTAAGATTCTCTAACTTACCTAGGGTCAGGAGTTGGAGGAACATGGGCCGGACTGCATTCGCGGTCCCACCACGCATGCCTTCTCCTTAAAATTCTTAAATTCTAAGATTCTCTAACTTACTTAGGATCAGGAGTTGGAGGAACATGGGCCGGACTGCATTCGCGGTCCCACCACGCATGCCTTCTCCTTAAAATTCTTAAATTCTAAGATTCTCTAACTTACTTAGGATCAGGAGTTGGAGGAACATGGGCCGGACTGCATTCGCGGTCCCACCACGCATGCCTTCTCCTTAAAATTCTTAAATTCTAAGATTCTCTAACATACTTAGGCTCAGGAGTTGGAGGAACGTGGGCCGGACTGCATTCGCGGTCCCACCACGCATGCCTTCTCCTTAAAATTCTTAAGAGAGACTTTCTCTAGTGATCAACCTGAGGCCAAGAGCCCATGGAACACATCGGCCAAACGCAATTAGCCCATTCGGTTTTTTGATATTATGGGTCCCTATGATGATGTTATAAAAAAACCGTACAGCTTTTAGGCTCCGCCCCTTTGACATATAGAAAAAAATCGTGGGAGTGAAAAATAAATTTTTCCCTTCAACTGATATCTGCAAAAAAGTTTAGAAATGAGTTTTAGACATGTTTTTGAACATTTTTTGTGTTGACAACTTTTGAAAAATCTTTTGGCATCAATCAAAAAAATTGATTTTTTGAAAAAATTTTCAGTTTTTTGCCTACCCCGAACAATTTTATCATCAGTTCCAAAAAGTTTTTTATTGCAGTTTGATTGTCTTTAGACCGTCCAACTATGTGCCAATTTTCATTCCGAAATTTTGACACCTTTTTTTTCTATAAGCAAAAATGTGTGTTTTTTCACGAAATTTTCACGTACCCCCATCCATGGTGAAAAAAGTGAAAGTATCAAAATTTCATGAAACTTTGTATTTGAGTTTATCTCACAGTAATTGAGATGTTCACAAAGTATGAAAACATATAATGCACTTCTTCTGAAGTTATTATACCTCAAAACTCTATTTCACTATTTTCAGATGCATTCTTTGAAAATCAATTTTTCAAACTTTCATCAGTTTATTCTTTTATTTTTTATTAAAAAACGTTCTTAGTTTTCAAATACCTTTTTTCCGTTATTTTCCTCTTCTCTGAACTCTTGTTTTCCCGAAAAATTGGTTTGACAAAATTTCCTTTTTTCGATTTTACGGAAAATTTGGCCAACTTTGAAACTTTGTCACGAGGTTCCCTGCTGTCCAATTAATTACAATTTTGTTGGTCATGTAGTTCAGACCTAGCTCTACATTTTTATAGTTGACTACTTTTTTGTACGGGCGGTCCCTAGCGAGATATGGTGTGGCGGAGTAGGTATACCTTCATGTCTTCAGGAAAACGGGATGTACACCTACTTTACTTCAGATGGCTATATCTCTCTACGGTGGGACCGTACAAAAAAGTAGTCAACTATAAAAATGTAGAGCTAGGTCTGAACTACATGACCAACAAAATTGTAATTAATTGGACAACAGGGAACCTCGTGACAAAGTTTCAAAGTTGGTCAAATTTTCCGTAAAATCGAAAAAAAAGGAAATTTTTGTCAAACCAATTTTTTCGGGAAAACAAGAGTTCAGAGAAGAGGAAAATAACGGAAAAAGGTATTTGAAAACTAAGAACGTTTTTTAATAAAAAATAAAAGAATAAACTGATGAAAGTTTGAAAAAATTGATTTTCAAAGAATGCATCTGAAAATAGTGAAATAGAGTTTTGAGGTATAATAACTTCAGAAGAAATGCATTATATGTTTTCATACTTTGTGAACATCTCAATTACTGTGAGATAAACTCAAATACAAAGTTTCATGAAATTTTGATACTTTCACTTTTTTCACCATGGAGGGGGGTACGTGAAAATTTCGTGAAAAAACACACATTTTTGCTTATAGAAAAAAAAGGTGTCAAAATTTCGGAATGAAAATTGGCACATAGTTGGACGGTCTAAAGACAATCAAACTGCAATAAAAGACTTTTTGGAACTGATGATAAAATTGTTCGGGGTAGGCAAAAAACTGAAAATTTTTTCAAAAAATCAATTTTTTTGATTGATGCCAAAAGATTTTTCAAAAGTTGTCAACACAAAAAATGTTCAAAAACATGTCTAAAACTCATTTCTAAACTTTTTTTGCAGATATCAGTTGAAGGGAAAAAATTTATTTTTTCACTCCCACGTTTTTTTCTATATGTCAAAGGGGGCGGAGCCTAAAAAGCTGTACGGTTTTTTTATAACATCATCATAGGGACCCAGAATATCAAAAAACCGAATGGGCTAATTGCGTTTGGCCGATGTGTTCCATGGGCTTTTCGAGAATTACTGACATTGTCTCTTAAATTCTAAGATTCTCTAACATACTTAGGCTCAGGAGTTGGAGGAACGTGGGCCGGACTGCATTCGCGGTCCCACCACGCATGCCTTCTCCTTAAAATTCTTAAATTCTAAGATTCTCTAACTTACTTAGGATCAGGAGTTGGAGGAACATGAGCCGGACTGCATTCGCGGTCCCACCACGCATGCCTTCTCCTTAAAATTCTTAAATTCTAAGATTCTCTAACTTACTTAGGATCAGGAGTTGGAGGAACATGGGCCGGACTGCATTCGCGGTCCCACCACGCATGCCTTCTCCTTAAAATTCTTAAATTCTAAGATTCTCTAACTTACTTAGGATCAGGAGTTGGAGGAACATGGGCCGGACTGCATTCGCGGTCCCACCACGCATGCCTTCTCCTTAAAATTCTTAAATTCTAAGATTCTCTAACTTACCTAGGATCAGGAGTTGGAGGAACATGGGCCGGACTGCATTCGCGGTCCCACCACGCATGCCTTCTCCTTAAAATTCTTAAATTCTAAGATTCTCTAACTTACTTAGGATCAGGAGTTGGAGGAACATGAGCCGGACTGCATTCGCGGTCCCACCACGCATGCCTTCTCCTTAAAATTCTTAAATTCTAAGATTCTCTAACATACTTAGGCTCAGGAGTTGGAGGAACATGGGCCGGACTGCATTCGCGGTCCCACCACGCATGCCTTCTCCTTAAAATTCTTAAATTCTAAGATTCTCTAACATACTTAGGCTCAGGAGTTGGAGGAACATGGGCCGGACTGCATTCGCGGTCCCACCACGCATGCCTTCTCCTTAAAATTCTTAAATTCTAAGATTCTCTAACATACTTAGGCTCAGGAGTTGGAGGAACATGGGCCGGACTGCATTCGCGGTCCCACCACGCATGCCTTCTCCTTAAAATTCTTAAATTCTAAGATTCTCTAACATACTTAGGCTCAGGAGTTGGAGGAACATGGGCCGGACTGCATTCGCGGTCCCACCACGCATGCCTTCTCCTTAAAATTCTTAAATTCTAAGATTCTCTAACATACTTAGGATCAGGAGTTGGAGGAACATGAGCCGGACTGCATTCGCGGTCCCACCACGCATGCCTTCTCCTTAAAATTCTTAAATTCTAAGATTCTCTAACATACTTAGGCTCAGGAGTTGGAGGAACATGGGCCGGACTGCATTCGCGGTCCCACCACGCATGCCTTCTCCTTAAAATTCTTAAATTCTAAGATTCTCTAACATACTTAGGCTCAGGAGTTGGAGGAACATGGGCCGGACTGCATTCGCGGTCCCACCACGCATGCCTTCTCCTTAAAATTCTTAAATTCTAAGATTCTCTAACATACTTAGGCTCAGGAGTTGGAGGAACATGGGCCGGACTGCATTCGCGGTCCCACCACGCATGCCTTCTCCTTAAAATTCTTAAATTCTAAGATTCTCTAACATACTTAGGGTCAGGAGTTGGAGGAACATGGGCCGGACTGCATTCGCGGTCCCACCACGCATGCCTTCTCCTTAAAATTCTTAAATTCTAAGATTCTCTAACTTACCTAGGGTCAGGAGTTGGAGGAACATGGGCCGGACTGCATTCGCGGTCCCACCACGCATGCCTTCTCCTTAAAATTCTTAAATTCTAAGATTCTCTAACATACTTAGGCTCAGGAGTTGGAGGAACGTGGGCCGGACTGCATTCGCGGTCCCACCACGCATGCCTTCTCCTTAAAATTCTTAAATTCTAAGATTCTCTAACATACTTAGGATCAGGAGTTGGAGGAACATGGGCCGGACTGCATTCGCGGTCCCACCACGCATGCCTTCTCCTTAAAATTCTTAAATTCTAAGATTCTCTAACTTACTTAGGATCAGGAGTTGGAGGAACATGAGCCGGACTGCATTCGCGGTCCCACCACGCATGCCTTCTCCTTAAAATTCTTAAATTCTAAGATTCTCTAACATACTTAGGATCAGGAGTTGGAGGAACATGAGCCGGACTGCATTCGCGGTCCCACCACGCATGCCTTCTCCTTAAAATTCTTAAATTCTAAGATTCTCTAACATACTTAGGCTCAGGAGTTGGAGGAACATGGGCCGGACTGCATTCGCGGTCCCACCACGCATGCCTTCTCCTTAAAATTCTTAAATTCTAAGATTCTCTAACTTACTTAGGATCAGGAGTTGGAGGAACATGAGCCGGACTGCATTCGCGGTCCCACCACGCATGCCTTCTCCTTAAAATTCTTAAATTCTAAGATTCTCTAACTTACCTAGGGTCAGGAGTTGGAGGAACATGGGCCGGACTGCATTCGCGGTCCCACCACGCATGCCTTCTCCTTAAAATTCTTAAATTCTAAGATTCTCTAACTTACCTAGGGTCAGGAGTTGGAGGAACATGGGCCGGACTGCATTCGCGGTCCCACCACGCATGCCTTCTCCTTAAAATTCTTAAATTCTAAGATTCTCTAACATACTTAGGCTCAGGAGTTGGAGGAACGTGGGCCGGACTGCATTCGCGGTCCCACCACGCATGCCTTCTCCTTAAAATTCTTAAATTCTAAGATTCTCTAACTTACTTAGGATCAGGAGTTGGAGGAACATGAGCCGGACTGCATTCGCGGTCCCACCACGCATGCCTTCTCCTTAAAATTCTTAAATTCTAAGATTCTCTAACATACTTAGGCTCAGGAGTTGGAGGAACGTGGGCCGGACTGCATTCGCGGTCCCACCACGCATGCCTTCTCCTTAAAATTCTTAAATTCTAAGATTCTCTAACTTACTTAGGCTCAGGAGTTGGAGGAACGTGGGCCGGACTGCATTCGCGGTCCCACCACGCATGCCTTCTCCTTAAAATTCTTAAATTCTAAGATTCTCTAACTTACTTAGGATCAGGAGTTGGAGGAACATGAGCCGGACTGCATTCGCGGTCCCACCACGCATGCCTTCTCCTTAAAATTCTTAAATTCTAAGATTCTCTAACTTACTTAGGCTCAGGAGTTGGAGGAACGTGGGCCGGACTGCATTCGCGGTCCCACCACGCATGCCTTCTCCTTAAAATTCTTAAATTCTAAGATTCTCTAACTTACTTAGGATCAGGAGTTGGAGGAACATGGGCCGGACTGCATTCGCGGTCCCACCACGCATGCCTTCTCCTTAAAATTCTTAAATTCTAAGATTCTCTAACTTACTTAGGATCAGGAGTTGGAGGAACATGAGCCGGACTGCATTCGCGGTCCCACCACGCATGCCTTCTCCTTAAAATTCTTAAATTCTAAGATTCTCTAACTTACTTAGGCTCAGGAGTTGGAGGAACGTGGGCCGGACTGCATTCGCGGTCCCACCACGCATGCCTTCTCCTTAAAATTCTTAAATTCTAAGATTCTCTAACTTACCTAGGCTCAGGAGTTGGAGGAACATGGGCCGGACTGCATTCGCGGTCCCACCACGCATGCCTTCTCCTTAAAATTCTTAAATTCTAAGATTCTCTAACATACTTTGGGTCAGGAGTTGGAGGAACATGGGCCGGACTGCATTCGCGGTCCCACCACGCATGCCGAATCTTAGAATTTAAGAATTTTAAGGAGAAGGCATGCGTGGTGGGACCGCGAATGCAGTCCAGCCCATGTTCCTCCAACTCCTGACCCAAAGTAAGTTAGAGAATCTTAGAATTTAAGAATTTTAAGGAGAAGGCATGCGTGGTGGGACCGCGAATGCAGTCCATGTTGACAGTCTCCTGGTCCCCGAATCAGGGTCCTGTCCCACTCCAAACTAAAATGCAATAATTGTTCTCTAAATTATTCTAATTTAGTTTACATTTATTTCATATTTTACTTTCTGTTATTTTCTCCCTTTTTCCTTTTCTTTAACTTCATTGGAAGCGGAAGTAATTCCCTTTCAATTCAAATCGCCGCCAATAGTCGTCGTCTGCGTCTCCACTATCAAAGGCGCACTCTATTTACAACTTCATGGGTCTCGCCGCGACACACAGGAAACGAGTGCAACCGTAGCCGACCGACCTCGACTTTTGGCCTAAATCATTATTAAATCAGTCTTCTAACTTTCCTTTTGTTGTTAGATTGATTCTGTTGAGTTTTCCCCCGTTTTATTGTAGATTTGTTGGAGAAGTTGTAGTCGAGCACTCGGCGAATCCCTCGGTTCTTCTCCTTTTAGGGCAATCACCTCGGTATTCGGCTAGTTCTCTACGAACCTTTTCCCCTTTAACCCTCTTTCTGTAAAGGAGATAACCGGCAAGGTTTTTAATGCAGTCCCTCGCGGGACATGCTTTTTATCCTTAATAAACCTGTTATCTATAACACGTGTTATTCCGTACATTTGGGCGCCTTCTCTTTACCACTGAACCACCCTAAAAAGAAGGTATAATTGCGAGAACATGTACATCTCACTCGGCTCTTACCGGCGGCCTTCTGTCCCCCCTCGGGAGACAGAAGAGATGGCCACATTTGGTGCATCTGACCAGGTTTACTGGCTTCCGGAGGAAAATTCGATGAATATCGATTTTTCCGCCGGCCCAGCGAATCAGTCGGTTTCGCTCTCAATTTGCCCAAAAATCGATTTTTTTCGATTTTATTTGTGCGACTTCACGTGTTTTCTCCTTGAGAAATTTGTGTTTTAGGCGAAATTTTATTTCGCAAGTCTCAAATTCGGGTATTTCTCAACGATTTATCGCGGAGTTCTTGCTTTATTTTTTGAATTTCGCGCGTCTTTGACGCCGTCCTTTAAAATTTATAGCAAGCGCGCTCTAGTGAGACGCGGCATTTTCGCCTCGTTTCATCATTGTGCGAAATTTCTCGCGGTTTCTCGTCACACTTTTTTGGGATTTCCGTCGGTTTTTCGCGAATTTTTCCCGAAAAAGCGACCGAATACCCCGAAAATAGTGCCAGAGTCTCTGAAAACCCCGATTTATCGGCGTTTTCGCGAGGAATTCGGTAGAAATTCCCGAGAAATCGGCGCTGGCCTAAATTATTTCCTTTTCTCCGGAAAAGTTGAGATTTTTGGCCCAGTTTCGCATCGCTCGGTCAGTTTCGGTCCCCTCGGCTCGCATTCCACCACTTCTCGTCGTCGATTTGGTTCCCTCGTGCTCATTTCGTCGATTTTCGCTGGATTTTGGACACGATTCGCTCGGAGACCCCTTGGATCGACCGTTCTTGTTGTTTTCATCCCTCGCAGCTCGTTGGCTATCGTCAGGTACCCGTTTCCCCCGGTTTTTTGCTCGTTTCCACCTTCGCTCGGAATTTCGAAATGTTGCGAAATATTTCGAAAATCCCGAGAGGAGCGAATCGAAACAAAAATCATTCGGAAACATTTGGTATCCTGTTGTGTGGTTATAACGTGCTGCGCGCGCTTGGAAGCAGTTAGTTCTGGTCTAATTTCCCTCGTTTTCCGCATGGAAGCCGATCGGAAAGTCCGAGGAATGCTTCGAATGGATTTCTATTGCTATTTTTGCTGTGGATTTCAAGGATCAGTCTATTTCCCTCGAATTTCCGCCGGATTCCGACGTCGCTCGCGGTTTCGAAATGTTTCGAAACATTTCGAAACTCCCGAGAGGCATGGAAATCGGCGGGGATTGATGAAATGGCATCGTGGATAGTCAAATACGATGATGAGGAGCGGGAATGCAGTCGAATTCCCTCGTTTTGACTCAAAAACCCCTCGTTTTTCGCTGAAAAATATTTTTTCGGCTTAATACGGGGTGATAGCGGTTGGATTGTCTTCAAAGGCTCCCTAGTGTGAGGTCTGTGTCAGGTGTCTTAGTTCTTGCTGTGTTTTAACACGGATTCGTCCGTTTGCGGAACAGCGGACATCTGAGGCACACTAATCACTCGGAGACTTTCGAATTCAAAGCCCAATCTATCGGGTATCTGTTGTTTGGATATCTGACGCCTCTTTGCGGATTCGACGTGTCGATTAGAAGAAATTTCGCGAGGTTTTATCGATTTTTTCCACGCTTTTTGGATTCGCTCGGAGTTTCGGGAAACCGAAAGTCCTTAAGAGTTGCCGAATAGACTGGAAATCGGTATAAGCTTGAGGAGGGTCTTCATATATTGACACGAAGGATTCAAGACATTTTTTTGAAATTCGAGCTCTAGAGAACTCCGATAGTCACTTCGGTGATTAGATGACGAGATTTCGAACCCTCGAGTTAAGAGAGAGTGTAGATAAAAACTGGGGGTCCCTGGGTCTGTGCGTGGTGCGGATTTCGGATATTCTTCTGCCGAATTGCTGGAACTGCCCTTGATCTCCGGATTTCGGACAGTTTTCAGCAGTTCTTGCCCTGTAGGGGGATCAGCAGCTAATGCTGCATACGATCTCCCTCGTGGGACGGAAGTCCTTCCGAATCGGCTCAATGTGCGGATCCTCGGGTCGGCTGATGTTTTGATTGCGTGGTTCCGAGACAGCAGAATTATTCTGATGCTTCGAGAGCTACGAGGTCGAGGCAGAGCAGGCGAGCCCCCTCGTGTGAAGCTAAGGCTGTTCTAGAGCATAGTTTTGAGACTTTAGGAGCTCGTTGAGAGCTGGCGTAAGAGGTGCCAGGCAAGAGACGGGGCGCACCTCCAGAGTGGATGACCCTGTTCCCCGCCTCAAGTGCTCCATCACACTGCGTCAGCTGAGTTTGTGTAACGTGTAGATGCGTCCAGGTTCCCCCTAGCGAATACCATCCACCTCGTTGTGGTCATTTAAGTCGGCAAGGGAACCTCGAGGTGTCTACAAGCGTTATATGAACTTCATGGTCTAAATGCGAGGGCATGTACAGTGCCCATGTGTCGTCATCCCGTTGCTGAGATTGTGATTAGCGAGTAACGAAGAGTTTCATTAGACGGCAGAATAACTTCTTTCGCCTTATTGTCTCTAGGGAGTTTCGGGAGAATTCCGCGAAAGCGGAGGTTTTCTGGAACAAACTAGTGACGATTCGGCAGTCGTTTGAGAGAAGGGAAGCTGACGTGCTATGCGAAGGACCAGCCGAGGGCTCAGGACTTCATAAGTCGTAGTAGATAGCGTAGCAGTACGTTCGGTTGAATCTGTGATTGCTTACGTTCGAGATTGAGGAGGAATTGGCGATAGTTCCGCCTCGAACTCGAATATAAAAGTGATTCTAGAAGGACCCGATGGTGTTAACGCGAGCCTCGGTAATCTGATCTCCCTCGATGCATTTCGAGTCTTTCGGATTCCCGTCACCTCGCCGATTCGCCTCGCTTGTTCTTTTAGTGATTCTTCGGAGTGGACCCTATGCTTTCAGAATCCCTCGAAAGAATTTGGTGGGATCACTCGGTTGATTGAGTTCCTTTCAATCCGTGACGAGTTTCACAGTAAGGGTTCGGCTGATGCCTAAATTCGAAAACGCGTGATTGAGATCACGAGGTTAGTAGAGTGGAAGCGATCGAGCTGTCGAAACCTTCTTTTACTCGAACGGAGAGATCGGAAATGATATTAAGCGAGGGATTGCTCCAAATCTCCAGAGAGGTGAATCGCTACTATCGCAGAATGCTGAGTAATTTCGCACTTGTCTTCTGAGATTAGATTGATCTCGCGGAGTCGACTCGTCGTCTCTTATCTGCTGTTCGACAGTCGCTTGCGGCTGATCAGGGGATACGAGCCGATTGGGTCTCCTCCGCGGGATACGTTTAGTGTCAGCTTCATCGGTTTACGATGACGAGCATGTGCAGCTCGGAGCAAGGAGCTCGCCATACAGTCGTATGGATGAATTCCGAAGTTTCGAGAGGTCACATGAACGTATGAGTAAAAAGTTGGAGAGCTGTATACTGAATGGGTGCCAGTTCGTGCTAGTCGGACCGAGTCATTCGAATTTCGTATCGACAGGGTGCCCTCGTAGAGGGAGCTCCTCGATACATGCGAACAGATTTTCGAATAGCTTTTTCCGATGACCTCGAAAACTGACCTATCTATCAGAAGACTTAGTTGAGAAGTTGAAGAATGTTCATATTTTTATGACCATTTGGATGCATCTTGGCGACCGACATATTCAGTAGCGTGAGAACGTGTGCTGAAATAGTCACCCCGGTTAATCTATGACTTTTGGAACACTCCGGAGCGAGCAGACCGCAAGGTTTCCTCTCTTCGCGAGGATTCCGGGAGACCCAGGAATAGTCGGCTGTGTTGGTTTGTGAAGTTGTCTTTCATATACCAGTTTGATATAGTATCTGAGGAGGATACTCTCTATGGAGCATCCTCCGGCCCCCCGGAGCGTAAGTAATTACGATCTGGTAAGGGTTTCTAGTGTCGAGTCTGACTGACGAGTTGTGTCATTTAGGATCAGGTTTTTCCGCGATCGGAAGATATCTCTCGGGTTTCCAAGAGAAACGCTTCGGATCGGGGAGGGACTCGGATCCTCTGGCCCCCCGGAGCATGAGTTCTTGAATTCATTGCTCCAGGAGGCATTTGACATAAACCTCTAACGGATTTGGTGCTATCAGATTTTACAATCGGACTAGTAGATGGAGTACGGGTAACGAGTTTCGATTCGAAACCCCAGATAATTAATCAAACATAACATGGAACTCTGAGTATCTTATGAAGGATGCCAGCATTCGAGTTGTTCGTTAAGCGATACAGGTTTACGATCCTTTTCGAAGTGAAAGTATACAAGTTTCTCTCGACGTACAGCGGGATTCTTGAAGCACGGGTTCTGTATTGAAACTGAGCTTACCCTAGGGTATCTGGTGTACTCTGACCGGACTACGAGTTAGTTTTCTCGTCACGTCGCGTGGCTTTTGATCTCTTTTATATAGAATCAATAGTGATGGAGAGTTCTCCCTCGGAATCTGAAGATTACGTGTAATCGTTGTCAGAGATATCACCGATCCTGAATCCTACTCGAAACCGCTTGCATCTGGAATAGAGAAAGAGCATAAACTAGCGGTGCATCTGTTTGCGGTTTAGGCAGATAGGAGCGATTTGTCGGAGTTATGCTAAGAGGACAGTCGGCGGATCGATGGTTTACTACGATTTCGTAGGAGGCCACATCGGTCTAAATTCTGAGTGATTCAGTCTACTCCACCCTCGGGTTGATCTAGACGGATTATTCGGAATACCGGCTGAAAAACACCTATCACTCGTCTCTATTGAGCAATCAATCGAGCAGTTTGAGAAAGTGCGTTCCTCATGTGTAGATGAGAGTCGTTGAGTCATCAGTGATTCGTAATCTACCTTCACAGGTATTAACTTCCGTCATATATCTCGTATCTCTCAGTAACCATAAGTAGTCGTTTATGAGCTATGATTCTTCTCTGTCAGTCGAGTCTTCGTTTTGTTTTAGTATCTCGGTGAGGGGAATCTAGGTGTGTCTTGGAGTTTCGCCAGCGGATTGTTAGATTAACGGGCCGGCCGCCTGGCAAGCGGAGGGCCTTATTACGTTAGCAATACCTCGTTACTCCAGGAGGCACACGAAGTTCCATTCCGCGAGCTCTGCTATAACTGATGAGTCTGACAGTCGTTTAAGAGAAGGTCTAGTTTCAGCTTATGGAAACACTAGACCAAGAACAGATCACATCGCGGAATCCGTTATGATTCCGAAGCCTCTAGTTACGCTTTCATAGCAGTGATCTTGATCGTTGTGAAAGAAGCGTCTAGCTTAGCTTTGAGATGGTTTAGCATCGGGTTGCGCCGAAGCTATTCGTGTAGAGCTCTGAGTTGTGGCGTCTGAGAAGGTGACTCCTTCGACTGAGGCCGCTCTTTATCTCTCGACATCACGAACCTTCGCGTATTGCATTTTCGCAAGTATTTTCTTTGAGAATTTTATCTAATTTTGCTTGTTCTGCCTCCGTGACACTTTTCTGACCTCGTCCATACCGAGTCTAATTGATTCATTTTTGTGTTTCAGTGAACCTCGTGATCGATCATGTCAGATAATGGATCGAATTCGCCATCGGGCGCTGACGAACCCTCGGAGCCATCACAGTGTGAGATTTACTAGAATTCGAAAAGGAAAGTACAGATGATGGTGTTTTAGATGTGATTATAAGTCGTGAAGTCTACGATCAGCTGCTTGAAAGGCAGAGCAAGCTAATCGAGTCGATGCGGGCCTTCGAAGTTCAGCTCCAAGCTCATCTTCGACTGGACCACACCCTCGAGAATGAAAAGTTCAAAGCTAGTCTCTGTGCGGAAATCAGCGATACCGTTGTCAAACGTCTTAACGATGCGAATCGTGGAACTGCCACAACTGAGAAGGAACTTCGCTTCGAGCGGAAACACTACTCGTCATACGCGGTACCTAATCTCATCTAAATATCCCAGCGTCACCTTGATGTTTCAGAGAATCTCCAAGATTGTTGAGAGAATCCTCGGAGACGTGGCCAATAAGAAGTTGAAAGCTCGAACCATCGAGCGTCGCTTGAATATTTTCAAGAATGTGACCTACGGTGACTCCTCGGAGTTGTCCGAGTCGTCAAGCGAGTCGGACTTCGCAGATTCTGTTCCAGAAGCTCCGAAATCTGATTCAGGCGACGACAAGGACGATTCGGAGGGTGATACTTTCATGGGATTCAAACTCGCTCCAGCCTCGCTGGAAGTGGTCTGATTCGCTGTGGTAAAACCACCTGAATCCCTCGCTCACCTTCCCTCGATTCCTCGATTCTTTCAAGTTCTTTTTCGCCACGGTTCCCAATGATTTTTTCACGGAGCATCAGATCACGTGTTCAAGGACGTCTTCTCCTGGTCTAATTACTTCGTCGAAGCGATCTCATTAAATTTTTAACGTGTCTAATGAATATACAATAAACTTGTTCAAGAGAACTAGTCTACGGTTTATTTTGTGTCACTGCGAAAATATAACTGGTACCTACCAGATCTACTTGCGATGGTTTTGATAAATTTTTAGGCTTCTTTAGGTATCCCGAGCGAACGATTGAGTTATTCGGAGCACCGAATGATGATGACGTCGGAGTGATCGACAACTCGCCCTCGCAACTGTTCGATGTTGTCACATTTCAGTCCCTCGGACTATAAACTTGCTACATTCTATGCGGTTTTTGGAATACATCGTTGTGTTGTAATGGGATCTTAGCTATGTTTCAAGTGATTTGTGGCTATTTATCGCATTTCATCCAAGGATGGGCTACAAAATTGTGTACATTATAGTTAGTTACCTTCGATGTCATTTCTAAGAAGAACCTCTTTCGATGTGTCCTCTGAGAAGACCAGCAATGGTGTTTTTCGACTGTTCTACTAGCGTATTCATACGTTTGGAGTACACTCTCTCGGCGGTCTACCTAGAAATTGTGTTTTTCACTCGAGGAATTGTTTTACGAGTTTGATTTGCCTCCTTTGAGAGTTTGAAAAGTCGCGCCCTTTTTCGAACGCCTTTCGAGCCAGCAGGCAGCTGACGCATATCGCGTGTTACTTGCGCACTTCCGGTTTTAACATGAGCAATCTCATTTATCGGTAGAGTCGCAGGTTCCTCGACTCAAATTTGTGCAAATTTCGACCTCGTACAATGATTCGTTGAGTTTTATTAACCAAAGCTTCCGATTGGACCGGTAGAGTTGGTCAAATAATGATGAGGTGATGGTAACACCCCGTGATTTCTTTCCGTTACTATGAAAGATTTATTTTTCAGAGATAACTGCCGATGCTATTAGCGTTTCGTCACCGCCGGGACGAATTCCCTCGGAATTTCGTTAGAAGAAGTCACAAATCATTGATAAATTGTCATTTTCTGGAGTAAACGTTCCCTCGAATCGCCTCTTCTGTGTTCATTGGTTCTGATTATGTGTATTTTCATATTCCGTATCTATGTTCTGTTCGCTTTACATGGGGGGCTCTTCGTGGTAATATTTATTCCAGAAATTCGCAGATTCTCAACTAATCACCTCGAGAAAATGGATAAGGTTGCGAACAATCAAGTCAAGAGTCGTCCCTCGAATTGCGGAAATTCGGATGCTCGAGAGAGTAATCTTTTAATTTCTTCAGGGCGAGCGATAATCTCTTTTCTTTTCCAGGCCCTCGTTTGTCTGTCCGAAAGGCCTCTGATTGCATGAATACGACGATGGTCTGTCTCCCTCGCTCTCGAGCTGCAGAGAGTCCGACATCAAGTAGAATTGTGAGCAGATACCGCGAAGAAAGACCGGTTAGCTAGAATAAGCTGATGATTAGTTAATGATGCCTCTTGTTTTCAGATTCGAAGTGCCCAGCCGAGTATTGAGGTGGTGTGCCGAGCGTATGAATTCGTAGCACACAATCGAGTGTGGTCAACGTGGTTATTGATTGACGTATCGTGTTCACGAGAGCGTTCCATTCGGGCCTACGAGTTGAATGGAGGATATTTCCTTCAGAAGACTCCAGGCGACCTCGGGATTCGTATTCCTTGGAGTATGACACCGATGGAAGAATGGGCGGCATATCACGTAGCAATCTTTGATTACCTCGCGGTTAGAAGTCCACGCCCTCGTTACTCTACGTCAAGATTCTCCTCGTTGAGATTGATTCGTGAAAACGATATGATCTGCGGATGCATACCCTCGCTATACTCACCGCAGGACACGCACGGGTACGGCGATATCTGTCAAATACGTCAAGTCGCTCAAAATGCGATGCTGAAATTTCATCATAAGCTACAGTCGAGACCCCTCGATTCGATCTTATCGCTCAAATGGAACCCATCGTAAAGCTGAAAAATTGAGATTTCATTCATATTCTTTTTGTTAATAAAGTCACGTTGTGTTGCTTAATTATTGCTAGTGATTCGTACTCGGTTTTTTACCCTGTCAATATCTGTTTCGTTTACGATTCGGTGAATTAATCTTTATAGTTTTATATCGATTTAGCAATAATGAGCAATATCAAATCACTCACTGATAGGAAGAAGATGCTCGAAGACTCAATTCTCGGCGAGGTTTCGGACGTCTCTGAGATTCCAATGCCTTCAGAAGAGCTTGAAAGAGTTCTTTTGGACGGAGTAGAAGGTAATCAGACACTCCATTGAGCGTATGGTAACTCGGTTCTTTCCAGATCCCTCGGTTGACCCATTGGTTCAAAAAACCAATGATGCAGACGCGGAAAATGGAGATATCTCCGAGGAGGAAGAGCTGGACTACAGTTAGTGTTGTCATATCTGAGAATGGTGATTCAGTTGCTTTAATTTCAGATGAGAGATCTCTTCACGAAAGTGATTCTGAGCTTTCGATCATATCGGACGCTAGACTTATGGACTCGCAAGAGCATGTCGGTTCAGCGAATCAGGAGATCCTCGAAGGTCCGTTGGAGTTCTTTGTCTTTCCGAACGGAAGACCCTATATTCCGTTTGATCAGTCGTTCTCTTTTGCAGATGACAACACTGGTGAAAATCCAGTGATGGAGGCTGCAAACGTGGTCGACGGAACCGCGGAGCTCGGGAATTTCGAATCCCTCGACATCATCGAACAAATGAAGCAACTGCCAGCCATTCTTCAAGAGCTGAGATACATCTCGGGACAGCTCAAAGCTGGAAACTGCTCTTCCGCATCCATTGGTGAATCCAGCAACTTCATCACGAAGAAAGATTTGGAAATCTTTGCTACGAAGCAGGACCTCGATTCCCTCGTTACAAAAGCTGATTTCGTGGCACGTCTCCCCTCGGCTGACAAGTGGACAGAGATGGTAGATAAGCTGGCACCTCTTGCTTCTCTCGACGGTCTATCAGTCATGATGGGCTCCGTGATGCAGCAACTGCGTGTCATCGCTTTGAGCCAGCGACGTCTATCTCGTTGCCAAGGAAAGAACTTGCTCCTCGGAAAACAGCTTTTGGCCGACGGAAAAGTGGATCGTGCCAAGTTCTTGAAGACTTCTCGCAAGATTACTAATGTTTACAACTCGTTGCGCAGCTATATTGCCAGAAAAGTCACGTCTATGGAAAAGGAGTCCGAAATGAAAGAACTTGCGATCCAACTTGATACTATCAGGAAGGAGCAGGAGGCTTTCGCTCGTGTCCTCGAACCCGGCGATCATGACGAAGAACCGCAAAAAGCTGCCCTCGACGAGATTGCGGCAATTGAGACAACTTCTGACCTCGCTCAGAAATCTCAAGAGCGTCAGAACGAAGAGGTTGAGAAGCAGAAGCAACTCGACACTCGTCGTGCTGTACGTTTTAGTAATTGAAAATCTTTTCTTTAATTCAGTTTTTGTTCAGAACTCCTCGCGTTGCTTTTTCTGTCACGAAAATCACGATTCGTTCCGATGCCAAAAGTACCCAGATTTGCCCTCAAAAATGCAGCTCTTCCGTGAAAAGAATCGTTGTATCATTTGCGGTCAACCTGGATGCGATGGCTCAGTAGCTACCTGCAAGGCGAAGAACAGAGTGTGCAAGAACTGTGATCCCTCGTTGCCACTCGAACAAAGAGAGCACCATCACACTCTTTGCCCTCGACGCAGCCAGAAGAAACGCTCTTTGGGCGGCGAAAAGGCCAAAGATGAGAAGGTGGCTCCCTCGGAAGTCCTCGAGACTGAAGAGAAGTTCGGTTACAACGTGGATCGCTTCCTTGACCCGTCTGCTCAACAGCGTAAAGATAGATATGTCGTCTTGGCGAAACACGTGATCCCAACTTCAGATTCTGAGGAGGAGCCGACTTCGCTCAAGCGCCAGGCAGTAAGCACCGATTCTGCAAGAATTGCTGACGAACCCTCGCTCAAAAAGCTGAAGGAGACCAAGCCTCAGAAGAAGAAGGTTCAGAAGAAGATCCAGAAGAAGAAGTCCGCTGGAGGAAAGAATACGAAGAAGGCCAAGAAGCCAGTCAAGGAGAGCGAGACTGCGCCAGCAGACTCGGTCAACCAAGAGCAAGAAGCTGCCCACATTGAGAATCCCTCGGGATCATCTAACTAAATTCTAACTTTTTGTTTTTGTTTTTTACGGGTCTTCGTAATAAACAGGTATTTTTTGTTGATACTGATGATCTCAATGTTTGGTATATAACTATGAGTGTAAACTCGTAATTATTTTAATTTCTGCTCTATTTCAGATCGGTTTTTAGTACCCTCCCGCTTTCTTTCGCCTGTAGTCCAAAACACGAACTGAACACGATGATTCGAAGGGTCGTGCTGACCAATTCGTTGGGCCTCCCTATTTTCTATAGTTATGAGTAGAAAATGAAACGCCATACTCAACGATTCCTCGGAGTCTGCGAGGCTAAAAGGAATCTCATCCGTCTCTATGACCTCGAGTCTGAGTAAAATGATACCTTGCCGGTTAGTCACAGAATAGAGTGTCTCAGACATACTTGAACACACGATTCGGTGCATTGGGTAGAAGTTAGCAGGCAGCTAACATTGTATTCCGATTTGGACTTGTCCAGCGCCCTCGGGCATGTGGAGCTTAGAGCATATTTTCGTTGCACTCTAACCCACGATCGGCTTACAGACGATTGAGACCGGATACTTGAAACTTTTTCTTGTATCAAGCCAGTGAAAACGTCACGTGGCATAAGGGGCTCGGATAGTTGGTGACTCTGTCATCAAGTGTATTTTATACACGGGGTTCTTGCCCTATATTTGAGCTAAATCGTTATAATTCTCCCCTTCTGATTGAGAGTACAAGTGCTCGATCGGAGAAACCCTAAACCTGTAATCGGAGCGATGACTCTCGGGTGGCTCCCGGGATTAAGCCGAGATTCAGGGTTATCCGGGTCGGTGATCGCGAGGATCTTAAAAACCGGTCCATTCCCTCGGGATAAAAACAATAAATAATCCGGATCTATGATGCTAACGCTAAGAGAAGGATGAGGATATAGGGATTAATTTGTGCTCTGGAACCGTAGCTGAAGTACTCGCATCACTATCTAGTGATCGATATTGGATGTAGCTAGGGTGCGTTCGGTGCGTTGAAAGCACACTTGGTACGTCTAGTATATAGTCTTCAAGGTCGATTTAGTCCTGATAAATGCCGACATTCTCTGACAGTTCACACACATTGTATCGTCTAGGCCACGAGAATTACTGAGCAAGTCTACGATCCCGCAACGTTGCTGAACTTTCGTTGCTCCCTCCCTCGGAGATCGAGCATCGATTGAGACGCGGCGCTGAGCAGTCGGAGATCCCTCCAGGAATTCGGTCCTAAGAATTGAGAATGCATACGCCTTTCGGGGGTATACAGGGATCAGTTCGCGTACGACTCTGGGTGAGAATTGTCTAAAATCCAACTAACCAATATTGGTTGAATTGGAGCGAGTGATACGAACTGTCACAAGCGTACAGTTCGAGATACATCATCTCGTGAATGGGTCATCTAGCGAGATTAATTAGAGCACAAGTGCTGTTAGTCGACGGACGGTCTCGTCGAGGATTCCTCCATTGATTACATCACCTCGTTTATACCTATACGTCTTAGCGACGACTTCACGTGAGTCAAGCGACTCATAGTGAAAAGTTCCTTTTGTACCGAGATTTCGATCTCAAATTCGTTCATCAACGCATTTCTTTGTGCTCGAAAGACGGAAGTAAATCGTTCATGTTCGGCGGTCTGATTGATTTAGGAGGGCGCTAGCGAAGTATCTCGATTACTTCAAAGGTGTGGTTCTTATAGCATGACGATGGCAAAGGTGCCGGTCACCTCCTTGACAAGTGACATCATCTCGTAGTTATCTACAGATGAAACCTCAGTTCTTTCTAATGCTGCTTGATCGAACTGCAGCGTGTTACGAAAAGCAAGGACCAGTCTCCAAGAGGAGTTTTCCTCTTGATACACGCTTCGACACAAGCTCATCGACGAGCGACCCGTTGATGCGTGGTCGTATCCCCCTGAAGATGTTCTCACCGGCAGAAACGCCACCGAGGACTACAAACTTTCGGTCTAGTACGACAAAGCGAGATTATACGTAAATTATTAGTGCGTGTGAACCCTCGTGATACGTCTCGAAAGAACGTCCGACGTCTCGAAAGAACGTCATCTTTTACGTGTGCTAATAAACTTGTCCACGTGGCTACGTGGCTAAAGTAAGCTCGGCGATTGCGAGCAGTAGTGTTCAGTTCGTGTTTTACTACACTTCCCTATTCCCTACATCCTCTCAATCTCCGTCTTATTTTGGTTCGACGTAATGTTTATCGGTGCTAATCTGTATAAATTCCAGATATGAGCAACCCTCGTCAGTTTCCAACATGCCCCTCGGTGGGGTTGGCCGCGGAATTAATGGTCTCTCGGAATATTTTGAACAACCCGAAGGAAATGCGCTCGTATACCGAACGTGTCCCTCTGATGCACGATGAGGACCTCAGTTACGTGGATAATCCCAGTACGTATCACAATCTATTGTGGTATTTACGTACTGAAAAGATTCCACACCCCTTCATCTTCTTCAAAGAAGTTTGCAGGCGTGAACCTTATATGGTTGGTAACGTGCGTCTCCAGGGATGGGTGACCTCGATGATTCGAGGTACCTACTCGAAAACTCATCTGAATCCGGAGGACCGGCTGGTGACCAGCGCCTGCTCTTGTTGCGGATCTTCTTGTCTCGGTATTTTTTCTGGCTTTCCTCGTTGCTATGTTCGTCTCGCTTGCGGAGCGTTCGGAGCCTCTAGTAAAGGAGTCTTCATCTTGGTTCCCTCGATACGTTACTTCCGAGATCCCGTGATGGTTCAGGTTGTGAACAACTGGAATGGAGCGGATCGTGCTCAGTTCGCCATTTCCAACGCCCCTATTACTAGTTTCCCCTATTCGGAGGTTACTGGAAATCCGGGCGGAGAAGGGAAAACGGAGACCGAAGAAGAGGCTCGAGAGTCTGAAATCCAGGCAGTAATTCTCTCCCTCGATTCACCTCGCCGAGTCTTAAACTATCGCGATCATTTGCCCTCGCTGGAAGTGGTTGACCTCCTTTTGGTCTACCCCTTCCCGGAGCATAAATCGCAGATAATCCGCCGTATCCAACAGCTCCAACTCACCATGACCGGAGCATCCGAATTGACGATGCATCTCGATACGTGTAATACTTCGCAACTTGAACATTACTACGGATTTTGGAGAACCTCGCTTCTCGCGATCCGTTGTCTGATCAATGTTGGAGCTACGGCTCCTTTGCGCATGTCTGATTGCACACTCGACATGCTTCATGGAGGTAAGACCTCGTTTGATTTGGCTCTTCCGAGCATGCGTGCATATCGCGAAGAAGCCCATGAATGGTGGCTCCTCTGGATCGATAAATCCCTGGTTCCTCAACTTCGAAGAATCTCGGGGATCGATTGCGGATGCCCACATCACAAGGTTTCCCCACGCCCTCGTGAAGGTCAACTCTAACGTGGCCTGTAATCATTTCCCTCGTACCTCTCCTACTCGTAAAGAATAACTTCTGAAAGTTTATTGTGCCACCAGTTTACGGCACGGCCTCCGTTTTACCGCCTACATTGTACTCACTCATTTATTAAATAAATGATGATTTTTGTACAGTGTCCAGTAGAAATCCAGAACAAGAAAATAAAACAGTAACATGCCACACCTCGCTAACAATTGATCGAAAGCTTAGTGCATGAGCTCTCGTAGCTTTGTGCAGCTAGAGTTCGGTCTCTGGTTGGCACTCCCATAGATGTCGTGATCAGTCTTCAGCAGGGTTGAAACGGTCTTGCTGCAGATCCAGCACGACAATCGGAGTTATAGAGGCATGTTAGATGCTCACAGAGCATCATTTGGTGCATTTGAGCTCCATCCAATTCCTCGTCAACGGACGAGAATTGGTGCAAATGTACAACATACAGATAGCAACCTTTCTAACAATAGAACGGCCCGATTAAAACAATCCCTCGTTAAACCTCTTTAGATTACAAGTCTGCACGTAAAGGAACCAAGCCTTTCTATGAGCGCGAGGCTCTTGAAGGGGGTAAAATGTGATGAAATCAACTCTATGCGATGAGTAGAGAGCAGGCTCGATACGATCGTTCGAGCTGCCTGGGAGCGAGATCGTACTGCTTTTCTAGCGTGTTAAAATCGGTAACGTTCACAGATGTGATAAGAACCCGAGTTCAGGGAGGCACCTGGTGCTCCAGGTTCAACGGTTCACTGGGAAAAGTGGTAGTCTATGGAAGAAAGCGGCATCTTAGCCAGATGGGGAGCTCCGTAGCACAGTAAATCCGCATCGGATTCAAAATTCGCAATGTTTCTGCCGGTTGATGAGTGGGTCGAGTCCCTCCATCGTTTCACAGAACCGAGTCTAAACTCCGGTACAAGTTTAGAAACACGTCCAATTTCATCCCATGTCTCTAGTTCAGTCCTCACGGTGACGCCGTGTAGTCGTGAGAGATTGATAAACGGGCAGTTTACTGTCTGGTCAAGGTGGACATATTCGCCACGTCTCTAGGGGATCGTGCAATTTACCGTGTTTGAGATCCTGTTTCCCGCGTGTCTTTGATGCATCAGTGATCATATATAACCGGTAATAGACTGCAACCCGTTAGAGAGGGAGTTGTTTAAACCGATAAGTCTCGGACAACACCTAGTTTCCCTGTCCAGAAACTACTATGACCTTGATCGGGTAATGGAGAATAAGAGCTATCCAAATTACCCCCCTACCAAATAGTAGTGCCCTACCGAAGGGTTCCGAAGTGCCTATTAGCAGATCCAGTTTAATCTGACGGATTACTTCAGGTAAATTCGTAGTGTTTTGTTGGGAGACCCTCGAGTTGTTAAGTGAGAAGCCACTAGGCTGCGAGGAACACGCCCTCGAGATACAGCAATCTTGCTGCGTGCTCAGTTGAAAGAATGATTCACGCTATACCAGGGCCACCGCGGGCCTGTGTAGATCGCTGTGCTTCATTTGGACGTCTGTAGCCTATCCCGATTTGTATAAGTGGAGATTCGTTTGGTAATCGATACCCCACCCCCGATTCAGTTCTCTTAACTGCATTGGACCCAATCTCAGAGTTGCGAGGCTCTGAACGTGTCTAGCTGACGGTACAGCGAAAACATACCCCAGCCACTTCATTTCTAGGGTTCTAGTATTCAGACTGTGTCGACTCTCTGGACGGCGAAGGTTTTTCTTCTTCCGGAGTGATGGTCGATGAGTTGATGAGCAATGACGAGATTAAACGTTGTATAACATCCATGAGGATGAACTAAGTTAGAGTTAGGCGCCCAATTTTGACTTGGCACTCGTCCTACGACACAACGTCTCGGAGCTCATCTGACTCATCTGCCTACTGAGCACAGCTGAAGCTACAATCGGAGTTTTGTTGTGTAGCCTGGTTTTCAGCTTCGGATGTGATCAGTTCGTGGATGGACGTCAGGACTCGCCCGAACAGGAGCGGACTTTTAGCGTTTTGTTTCTCTTTTTTTTAATCTTTCTTTTTGTCCCACTGTCCGGTCTCAATTCTCTTTAAGAATACCTTTTTAATTTCAGCTTTCGACTCCAACCTTTTTGTGAACAACCAACCATGTCTGGTACCGGACAACTACCCTCGCGGAATGGACTGCCGACGACCTCTGGAGAAGCCCAAGCGAACAATCAACGTTTGCCCTCGGAAAACTTCAAGACGGCTCAACGCAACGTCAAGACCGCAATCACCCGTGCAAGCACCACCGGCCTCAAAACCGCGGAGCAAGCATTCAATTTCATGGACGACACCACGGCCGTCTATGATGCTCTCGGGCTCAAGACAATCGACAACTTGCGAAAGAAGTTGATAGTCATAGCAGGAATGATCGAAACGGACAAGCACTTCTTCGATTTCATCAAGAATACCGACGAACTCTTGTCCAGCAAGGAACGTCAAGGTCTACGCGAAGTGGCGAAGGCTCATCTCGACCTGACACCACGGACTGACAACCTGCCGGTCATCAAGAATGCCATCACGGCCCTGCAAGCAGCCCTCGAGAAGCAGGATTACCGCACTGGAGAGATATCCCCAACCGAAACCGCGGATATCTCGAAGGACGTGGAAAATTCACCCGTGGATGGGGAGGATCCAGAAGAAGAAGACCCCTTCAATGCGGAGACTCTCCTACCCGATGACGACATCAAGGCTCACGATCTGATTCCCTCGACCGTCGGATTCAACAACTCAGGTGGAACACCAGTTCCTCCTGTGGTCACCCCGAACACTCGTTCAAGTGTCGAGGACCACGAAGCCTCTAGTCGTTCTTCCCCCAGAGCGCGCACAAACCCGGCGTCCCATGGACAGCCGGTAACGTGCCCGGTCTGTGACGAAGGACATGAGCTCTTCAGATGTAAGAGCTCGGATCTGCCGCGCTATCTAGCACGGAACGGATTATGTGTGCATTGCATGTCGAATCGGCATGAGACGCACATGTGTCCTCTTCAGAATGCTGGCTCATCACCATATTTCGCTGGAAGTTTCGTTAAGAAACATCCGGAGAACGGTGGACGTTTCATGACCCAGAATACGAAGATAGTAGCATCAACCCCTCGTGAAAAAAGTCAGTCGAACTTCCCGTCACTGTCTGACAGCGACGAGAAGGAAGATATTGTTTCTGCTCGGACCCCTGCCCCTCGAGCTCGTAAGGAAGAATCCTCTGATGAGGAATCGGAAAACGAGTGTCGTGCGGCAGAAAGAACCACGAAAACAAAGACGAATGGTAAATGGTTGTCTTATCACGACCTAGATGCCATTCTTCCGAAATTTTCTGGCGAAGCGCTCAGATACAAGAAGTTCATGACGACATTTGAATCACTTGGAATGCACAACCCGCGACTTGACGATGTTATGCGATTGTCCCTCTTGGAAAAGAAGCTTATTGGAGAGGCTAAGGGCTTCTTATGCGAGCTTACAAAACCTCGTGATTCGCTCGAAGCTACCTTGTCGAATATTCGAGAAACTTTCGAGAAAGATACTTCGGAAGTTACAGAAGCCCTTCAGCAGTTCAGTCAGCTTAGTTTCCATGAGACCGACTACAAACGTGCAGCTCGACAGTTAATGGAGAGCAGATCGCTCATCCGGAGGCTCCGAGATCTAGGGGAGGATGTAAATACCCCCTCGTTTGTCCGCAGCTTCATGGTAAAATTACCAGAGCAGATGCTGTGTAACATCAGACAGTTGTTTGAAGACGGCTCGCAGCCATCGGTTGATGACATCATCAGTATCTATGATAAATCTCTGAGAGATAAAGTCTTCGCTCAGCGATTCCGATCTGCGAAAGTCGCTGACAGGCTGAAAGAGATACCGGATGAGTCAGTAATGGCCACATCCCAGATCTCGAGTAATCCCACGAAGCCGAATGGAAATTTCGTTCCTGGTGCGGGTACTGATAGTACCAAAACACCGGCTTCTCCGCTTCCAAATGCGTCGAAAGTTAGCAATAACTCGTCGACAAATTCGAACAAGAGAAACAAGGGAGGGAAGGATCCGCAAGCTTCGAACAAGTCGAACAACTCTGTTAATCAGAGTAAAGTAGACAATCAAGGCTCTTCTGGTGGGAATAGCCTGGGCTACTTCGGTACCCAGCAAACGTTCTATCAGGGAAACCCGGCTCCTCGGAGTCAAGGAAATGCACCCTCGGCCAACTCGGCATCAGTGCAGCCAAAGCCTCGGCCCGCGAACATGAAGGGGCAGCCCGGAGAAAAACTTGAACCCTGCTACAAGCACGGGAGAGGTTATGATGCACGATTCATCGCGCATACTTTCCCTCGAGACTCTGATACTGCCTCGAAATGTTGTTTCATCTGTGGCCCCGGACACTCGATTCTTCAATGTGTTCGTCCCTCGTACGAAGTCCGCGAGTTCTTCCGCTCTAGCGGTTCCTGTCACAACTGTGCTCAGCGAAACCACGGAACTGAAGAATGCCCGAGCTTCAGTTCTTGTGCTTACTGTCAAGGCAAGCACAATACCGGAGGATGCACTTTGAAAGAGTACTACCGAGACCCTCGAAACTATCCAGCCGACGCTCCAGCTCCAGTGTTGTCAGAATTTTTTCGTGGCCCCTTCGGGGGCTCGCAATAATTCTCTAGAGTTTGGCTCTGGGCCGTCCTTGGTCCGCAGTCCAGCTGTTGCCTCGCCAGCAACAGTGTCTCTAGAACGACCTTCGGGTCACGATTCTGGTGGAGATTCGTCTCTCAGTAGGGGTTTACCGCTATTTCTCGAACGTCTCACACAGGAATGCCTTTATAACGCATCCCTCGTGGGAGATATCACCGAGATCTCGAAATTACCTTTCGTAGTCTTACGTACTACGGCCGGTCACAAGGTCTTAGCATTGGTTGATTCCGGAGCAACGCTGTCTGTTCTCTCTCACGAGAGCGCAGAGCGCTTTGGTCTGAACATCCTAGCGACTAGGACTTTGACAATTGCGGGATATAGCAAAACCACTACTGAAAAGTCGAATATCTACCAGATGTCATTCCATACAGATGGTGAGCCTTTTTCAATGCTCATCGCTGGTGCCCCTCGTCTTCCGAAGACTAAATTCGTCTGCCCTCACCTGAGTTCAGCCGATGTTAGTCATCTTCGAGCTCATCACGTTGATACTCAAGCCTTGTCATTGGATCAAGCCTTTAACGGCCAGTTCATTGATATGATTTTGGGTAACGACCTGCTACCTCGATTATTAGGGAGATCGAAGAGGCTGTTGCTTCCTTCCGAAAGATTCGTGGAGTTAACACCGTTTGCGCCTATCATCTTTGCGAAAGTTTCATCGGGTCTCTGATGACTCAGACGGATTCAAAGGATCCCATTGAGCGTCTCCACTCGGAGATTTCTCAGTTATGGAATCTCGAGAATTTGGGTATCGAGAAACCTGGGCCGATTGAGGGGAAAAAGGCGGAAACAAAGGATCTCATTGCCGAGTTCAAAAAGAACATCCGGTACACTGAAGACGGTATCATTATGGTATCCCTTCCGTGGAACGGAAAGCAGAAACGCCTCGCGTCAAACCGCGGAGTTGCTGCTAAGCGGCTAGAGCAGCTTATTCTCTCTCTGAAAAAGAAGAAGAATTTGATGCAAGATTATGATGAGATCCTGAAAAAGCAACTAGCCAGTGGTATCATTGAAATAGTCACACCGGAGATGGATAACAATACAGATCCTGTGTATTACATTCCCCATCGTGTCGTAGTGAAGGAATCTTCGCTTACGACAAAGTTGCGGATTGTACTCGATGCGAGCAGTAAGAAAGGGGGCGAGCTCAGTCTTAATGACTGCCTCGAACCTGGACCGTCCATGCTTGTTGATCTCTTTGACATTCTCATTCGCTCTCGTTTACCGGATTACCTGGTGGTGGCTGATATTGAAAAAGCCTTCCACCAGGTACGTCTGGTACCCGAGGATCGAAACTGTACTCGCTTTATCTGGGTAAAGGATATAGCGAAACCGCCTGTGCGAGAGAACATTATTGAGTACCGATTCACTCGGATTCCTTTTGGAATGACGTGTTCTCCGTTTCTCCTCGCTGCCACTATCGATCTTTCCTTAAATGCAATGACCGACGGCATCGCTGAGCGGATTCGTCAGAACATCTACGTCGACAATGTAATGTTAACCTCGAACAATAAGGCGGAAATACAGGATCTTCGGATTGCCTCAAGAGATGCGTTCACCTCGATGAACATGCGTCTTAGAGAGTATATCACGAATTGCCAAGAAGAGATGTCAAAATTCCCTCGGGATGAGATCACAAGTGAGACAACGATCAAGTTACTCGGTTATCTTTGGGATTCTGTAAAAGATACATATACGGTGAAACTAGCAACGTTACTGGAGTCACACCCGACGAAACGTCAGGTGGCCTCACGTATGGCTGAAACCTTCGATCCCCTCGGCGTCCTAGCTCCATTGCTGGTCTCGTTCAAGCTATTGATGCGAGACTTATGGGAAGACGGTATCGACTGGAAGACGAAAATCCCTCGTTCCCTTCTTAGCCGTTGGGAAGCCATTAGGAATCAATTTTCCGAGTCATCTATTACGATTCCTCGCATGTTGAGACCTAGTGGTAAGTTCAAGAAGAGTCATCTTCTTGTCTTTTCGGACGCTTCCAAAGACACCTATGCCTGTGCAGTGTACATACTCTATGAGTATGAAGGTCGGGACCCCGTGGTTGGTCTTCTGACCGCAAAATCGAAGATTAAGCCATCTGCGTGTAATACTCTCACCATTCCTCGTCTCGAATTACTCGCGATTGAGATTGGTGCGAGAATTGCGATGACAGTAACCAACGCTATGGTTTCGGAGCACCCGAGCTCCGTCAGATTCTTTTCTGATTCGATGGTAGCCTTGTACTGGATTCTTCGTAACGAGCAAAAGAAATGCTGGGTCAGTAATCGTGTTAAAGCTATTAATGATACGAGCGACTCATTGAAATCCCTCGAGATTTCATCGGTCTTTCATCATTGCCCTACTGACCAAAACCCGGCTGATATTGCTACGAGAGGAATGGGAAGCGAAGACTTAAAGAATTGTTCTTTATGGTTTCGCGGCCCGAACTTCTTAACGAATCATCCAGATACTTGGCCCTGTCGCCTCGAAGGCATTATTTCTTGCCCTTCGGACTTCCGTGAACTTATTTCTTCGGAAATCATTACGGCAGGAAAGAAATCTGACAAAAATTCTACTGAGAAATCGGTAAATCCTACTGAGCAATCGGTAGACTGTTCTGCTGAGAAATCGGTAGACACTGTCGAGAAATCGACAGACCAGGCAGAGTTCAAAGCTCTGACTGCAGCCCTTCGGGGTATGTGTCTTACAACTCAGTGTAAGGAGCAATACGTTTCTTTCGTTCCATTCGAGCGAAGCCACTCCCTTTCCAAAGTCGTGTCTTTTACACACTCGACTTTGAACTGCTTATTAAAGCTGTTCAAACGTCACGTCTGGAAGAGTCCGATTATGACGGAATTCATTGAATCCAAAAAATCCCTCGTTACCCCCGATTTTGGCGTAAAGAGCAGAGCGATAGCTCGGAGACTTGTATTCATTGAACACTATAAGGAAGCGGCTAGCTCTGGGCAGGAATTCTCGTCCAAACTGAATCCGGTTCTCGGTGTCGATGGCCTCTGGCGAGCCCATCGAAGAGTTCCCTCGCCAGTTCTTGCTAGTGATACTAACAAGTTAATTCTGGTTCATAAGAAGCATCGGCTAGCACAATTAGTTGTTATGGAGACGCACATTAAAAACGTGCATCTACCGGCGACATATTTGGTAGCAGCGCTTCGAACGAGATACTGGATCCCGGCGGACAAACAACTTGCAGATTCTGTAATCCGCAGTTGTATTCCTTGTCAAAAGGTTAACAACAAGCCGTTTGAGTATCCGTTTTCACGGAAGCTCCCACGGTTTCGTACAACTCCGTCAATTCCGTTCCAGCATGTGGGCCTCGATTATGGTGGCCCGCTGAATTACCGCCTAGACGGTGGCTGTGATATCGGCAAGGCTTACGTCTTGGTGTATACCTGCCTCGTCACACGGGCAACTCACCTCGAGTTAATTCCTGACGGAACGACGGAGATGTATCTGCTAGGATTGCGGAATGCATTCTCCAGACGGGGAGTGCCGGCCTCAATCTACTCAGATAATGCCCGTACTTTCACCTTCGGTGCAAAAATTATTTCGGATGACGTGAAGAATTATGTGTCTAGCACATCATTTACCACGTTTCTTGCCTATCATGAGATCAACTTCCGGTACATCACCCCTCTCGCACCGTGGCAGGGTGGCATTTATGAGAGGGTAGTGGGTATCGTGAAGCATCAATTGAGGAAAGAAATCGGCAAGCGTCTGGAATCATTCTTTGTATTAAGTCACGTGATAGTACGAGTAGAATCTATGCTGAACAGTCGACCGTTGACGCCCAACCCTCGTTCACTTGAAGATTTGCCTGCTCTTCGTCCCGCTGATTTCTTACTCCCGACCGTTCTGATCGATCTTCCCTCGGAACGTGACGGATTGAATCCCGGCGATGAATTTCATCCATCTCGGAATCCCTCGATAACTGAGCGCCGTACCCTCGATCACCTCGCGGGTCTCGACGAAGTTTTGGAGAGATTATGGGATGTTTGGTCAGGAGCGTATCTGGCGTATCTGAAGGAGAACACTCATCCGGAGAAACGTACATCCACCTTAAAACCTCGTGTTGGACAGTTGGTGTTCATCTATACTGAGAAGTTCGCACGCCACAATTGGCCTCTAGGAGTAATTGAGACGTTGAAAAGCAGTCCCTCTGGAGAAATCCGTGCAGCGAGTGTGAGATGCAAAGGTAAGATCTATGAGCGGCCAGTGAATCATCTGATTCCCCTCGAAGTCTCCCCCTCGGAAGACGATCCAGCTCTTGAGCCGGTCGAGAAATCTGTTGATTCCCGGGCACCTCCGGATCCCCCTTGCATCGCTACGTTTCCGATCCATTCCAAAAGCCACAACAACAAGTCGAAGAACGGAGTAATAGGACAGAAGTCGCAGAAAGTTCCAGTTGAAGGAGTCAGCGAAGTGTTGGATAAAGCAGGTTCAAAGATTCCGGATGTAGGTGTTGGTCGTTCTGACACACCTACAGAAGGAATTGGACTAAAGTCTAATGGGGCCGAGCCTCTCATCGCTCCATTAAATCCACTAGTCCCTGATTCTCAGACACCAGGGGACAATATGGGGTCAAGAGCGGATCCCCCATCTGTTAAGGTTCCGGACTTGGAAGCTAGTCGTTCAGGCACTTCCAACTTTGGCAGCTCAACTGCAGCTCCGTCTTCAGATGTTTGTCGTTCAGGCACATCTGAGGAGGGAGAGGCGCGAGAGCCGCCGGAGTTGGATACTGGTCGATCTGGCGCATCCAAAGGAAGGATTGGACTAAAGTCATCTGGTTCCGGGTACTTCCCCGAGAGTGGTCCCCCTCGAAAAGCTAATTCTTTAGCCTTTGATGGTACTCCTCGCTCCGGTAGTGCTCCGCCAGTCGAACCAGCCACGGACTTGGATGCTAGTCGTTCAGGCGCATCCAAGAATAGGAATGGACTAAAGTCATCTGGACCCGAGTGTTTCTCGGATACTCCAGTGGACACAGTTTCAGACATGGATGTTGGTCGTTCAGGCACATCCTTTGGAAGGAGAGTATCTCCAGGGCCGGTTTCTGATGCTAGTCGTTCAGGCGCATCAGAAGAAGGTTATACGAGAGAAATCCCGACATTGGCTGCTAGTCGATCAGGCGCATCCAAAGCTAGGAGAGTTCCTCCAGCACCGGATTCAGATGCTAGTCGTTCAGGCGCATCTGGAAAAGGCGCTAAACGGAGCGTTCCTAACTTGGATGTTAATCGCAACACATCTGTTAACGATTCTGTAAAAGTTCATTCTAATCCTAGAGCCCCTCGACAACGAACACTCGAGAATATGGATGACAGGGCGAAGTCATCAGGTTCCGCGATCTCTCATGGCGATGTTGTACCCCAGGACACTGTTAATCAGGGTCCAGGTGTCAGTTATCCTATGATGTCTTCTCGTCCTGACGGCGTCGATCAAGCGAAAGCTCGTGTACCCAGTCACCGTGTCCGGCCTTACAAACCTCGCAAAGCGAAAGCCAAGCTTGCATGTTATGTGAACATAACGCAAGCCGCCGAGCCTCAGACCCCCCGGAGTGTTGACAGTCTCCTGGTCCCCGAATCAGGGTCCTGTCCCACTCCAAACTAAAATGCAATAATTGTTCTCTAAATTATTCTAATTTAGTTTACATTTATTTCATATTTTACTTTCTGTTATTTTCTCCCTTTTTCCTTTTCTTTAACTTCATTGGAAGCGGAAGTAATTCCCTTTCAATTCAAATCGCCGCCAATAGTCGTCGTCTGCGTCTCCACTATCAAAGGCGCACTCTATTTACAACTTCATGGGTCTCGCCGCGACACACAGGAAACGAGTGCAACCGTAGCCGACCGACCTCGACCTTTGGCCTAAATCATTATTAAATCAGTCTTCTAACTTTCCTTTTGTTGTTAGATTCATTCTGTTGGGTTTTTCCCCGTTTTATTGTAGATTTGTTGGAGAAGTTGTAGTCGAGCACTCGACGAATCCCTCGGTTCTTCTCCTTTTGGGAGAATCACCTCGGATTCTTCTAGTTCTCTACGAACCTTTTCCCCTTTAATACTATTTCTGTAAAGGAGATAACCGGCAAGGTTTTTTAATGCAGTCCCTCGCGGGACATGCTTTTTATCCTTAATAAGCCTGTTATCTATAACACGTGTTATTCCGTACATTTGGGCGCCTTCTCTTTACCACTGAACCACCCTAAAAAGAAGGTATAATTGCGAGAACATGTACATCTCACTCGGCTCTTACCGGCGGCCTTCTGTCCCCCCTCGGGAGACAGAAGAGATGGCCACATGGATTGGTTGTATGCCTTGTGCAACAAGATGCAAACCGGAATCGACACTCTTCCTGAGAACATCAAAGAGCAGAGGAAGATGCTTCGAAGTCTGAAAAAAGAAGAAGATTCGTATCAGGAGAGATGCGATTATTTGAAAGACTGTCAGAAGGAAGTCGAGAAGGCACTGGATGCGTTTGAACATGTTGAAAAAACAGGAGTCGTGGACCAAGGACACAGCCAGCGCTGTCAGTCGGGATTATGTCTTGTCGCTGCTGCGAAGACACCAGTTTTCCGCGAGTCTGACACTTTCTCCTGCATCAGCTGTCAGAGAACCATCCATTGTGTTTGTTCGTACGTCTTCACTTCGATCGATGACTATCAATATGACGAGCAATGCATAGAGTGCCAAAAGAACGCCTCTCCCTCTTTTTCTGCACGCCGAGACATTCTCCTCATCCTCCGAGACACCCTTTTGGAGCAGATTCGCCAAGATGAGTCCATGCTTGTTGCAGTAGCAGCTGAAAGAAAAACATTAGACTGCAGTGTTGATTCATTGGAAGGAGAAGTTAGAAAAAACTGAAAGAGCTTTTGAAGAGCATTGGCTGTGACTTGCGCACCTGGTACCAGCAGCTTACTGGTAACCAGGCACGCTCACTTCTTCGCGAGGAAAATATTCAAAAGCTTCTCGACATTTTTCCACCGGATGCTTCCATCAACATCCAACCAATGAAGATTGTGATGCTCAGTTTGAGTAAGCTGATGAGTAGCGCAAACAACAAGGTCAAAAGTGATGAAGAGATTGAGGAGCTGGAACGTGTGTTGGACGATTTCGTTACCAACTTGAAGTTGGCTCAGCCCAACGCTACAGTCACTCCTAAACTCCACATTCTCACTGCCCATCTGATCCCCTTCCTCAAGAAACACCGAACTTGGGGAAGCATCAAGGAGCAGGGAGTGGAGCATCTTCATGCGATCATCAACGGACTCAACAGGAGACTGTCCTCGGTGCTCAACACTAGGTTCAAAGCTTCGTTGGTCGTCAAAGCTCTCTCCAACTACAATTTTATTTTTGACGTAGGTCTATCTTGGTTTAAAGCAGATTAGACAAGACTGTTCATCTTTTTGTTTCTTTTTTTATCCGATTTTCTTAAAACAATGATATACTTACTTATTTTTTGTTTCATTTTCATCCTCTTCCTTGTATTTTTGAACATTCGCTTCATTAGCGTTCTTCTTATAACTATAACAAAAATCATCGGAATTCTTCTGTTTAATGTTTCTTTTTTCTTTGATTCCTCTTGTTGTTTGCTATAATCTTCTTTTTTCTTTGTTTCTTGTTAGATCCTTCTTCTTTCTTCTTCATTTTCCCCTGTTTCTTGTTAGTTTCTTCTTTTTGGCGATAAAGTTGTCATTTCTTGAAACACCGCAACCTATTCTTCTTGAAACCCTGAAATATACAACGGAGAAGAATTTTGTGTTCACGAGCGACTAACCGCAAGTCGTCAGAATCAATAAGAATAATGACGCGAAGACAGAAGACTATGGAGTGATTGACATAACTACAGCCCTCGAGAATCGTTTCAATCTGAAAATAATTCTTTCGAAAAAGCATTTAGAATAAAAAAATACCACTAAATCTAGTCTTGATTGAAAGCAAATGCAGACGGTGCCTTCCGGTGATGATGTTTTGTATTGTTCTCCTACGAATATTCTATGTGACCTGAAACATATTTTGGCGGAGAAGTATGTATCTGTTCAACCCACTAACCGCTTGTTGAAGAGAAAGAGAGAAGATTTCCATCGCATAGAACCGTCCTGCTGTTTGAAACCGTTGAAACGATCTGAAAAAATAATTTTTCTACACGAAAAACACGAAAGTGACGAAAAGGTAACGCAAACACGTCGAAAAGAATATTTCTGTACAGACGTTGTAAATAATCCGAAAGCCAAAACACAACGCAACGTATAAAAATGACGAAAAATTAGAGACTTGTTGCTTCAGAGATGATTTAGTGTTATTCCTTTGGATTTTTACCGCCCCGCATATAAGAAAAACACTAAATTCGCGGGAAAACGATTTATTAGACCTGAAAATTTTTTTAAACATAATTGAAAAACAAAAAAAATATGAAAAAAGCGGTAATCATCGTTCCAATTTCATAATAATCAGCTCTAGTATTAGCGCCTTTCTCGTGCGCGGTGCCGAGAAACGCGCCAGATACGTTGAAGGCGTATTAGTGGACGGATAGGGTGTGTTTCTGTTTCTGGATTTTAACGCTGCTAAACAGCGCTAAATTCACATTTTAGCGCTGGTTAGCAGCGTTAAAACCATTTTTTTCAAATACCGATAAGAATTAGACTGTTTTGGGAGTTTTTGAGTGTCCAAATCGAACTTTCAGTCAAAAATCTCAAGTTTTTGATTTAAAAATTATATTTTCACTCCAAAAAGTCAGACTTTTTAACTAATTTTCATGAATTTCGTTTGAAAAATGATAAAAATTCGAATTTCCTTCAGAAAGTCGATTTTCCAGTGATTTTGATATTATTTTTAGCTGAAACTCTTCAATTTCGAGTGTGAAAATGGGTTTTTTCATGAATTTTCCTCATAAAATCTCACATTTTCCACGGTTTTCAATGCTCAACTAACTCAAAATACTGAAAAATATGATGGTTTCAATTGAAAACTCTCAAAAAATATCCGAAAATCGCTGAAAAACAGCAAAAATCAGCAAAAAAAATAATTTCGAAATTCAAAAATTTTTGTTTCCCGCCGAAAAATTCCAGTACGACGCTCCGATATCCCGGCATTTCTGTTTCTGGATTTTAACGCTGCTAAGCAGCGCTAAATTCACATTTTAGCGCTGGTTAGCAGCGTTAAAACCATTTTGTTCAAATACCGATAAAGTAACAACGTAAAGACACATTTATATTTAAACTACTAATTTATTAGCGCTCTTAATGTTACATGAAAAGGGGTGAAAGCGGGCAACAGAGGGGAAACGGTAAAAGGGTACGGACCCCGTAAGAACTGCCTAGTTTCAGAGAAACGTCGGCTTATATAGGGGCGAAAAGGGGCGGGGTTAATGTATGCAAATTAGTGGCGCCGAGCCAGTAGAGCGGGATGCGGAGTGTCGTTGTGGCGGCGATGACGAGAGAGCGTTGGCGACTGAAGAGACGGCAGGCGCGACGACAGCGACAGTGACGATTGCAGGTCTAGGAATTGTGTGGGAGAGACTGTGAGCGAAAGCGAGCAGTTTCGACCTGAAAATAAAGACTTTTACAATGTCAGAGTTTGGTGATAAAATGGGGTTTTGGCTAGAAACACTAGCAGGCCTAAGGTATTCACCGAATACCTTACACCTCCCCCCTTTAAAACAAAACGACCGCCCTCGGTCGGCAATAAGACGTTTTAAACGGACTAAAAGAAACAAAACCACATTTTAAACTTAGGTTATGTTCCTTCGAATGCATCTTCTTATGTATTGCTACGACTTTGAAGATCTTGAATACTGGCAAAGCCATCTTTGATGAATGAGTGGTGGTAACTGTGATGAGCACGGGAATGCGTTGGTTTTGCAGCCTTCGCAAAGTTTCCCTGCCAAGGAATGACGAGAGTTGAACAGGTTTCACATAGAAGACTGGTGATCTTTCTGTTCCTGATCGCAGTGACTGGAGCTAGTGATGTTCTGCTCCTCTTCTGTCTTCTCGACTTCGACATCGGTCTTCTCGACTTCCGATAATTGCTGAGGTGCAGCACTCGTGTGTTCACACGAGGCAAAACGTTCAGAAATGAGCTTTCTATTCTGTATGAACAGCTCTTCCACTTGTTTCTGGAGAGTTTCGATCTCCTGAGCCAACTGAGACTGACTGGAGTTGATGTCCTCCCCCCTGTCAAGGATCGCGGGGTGGTATGGTCTTTGATCTTTCTTTGACGCAACCAGCTTTGACTTTTTGAGACATTCGCGAGCGAAATGTCCTTCCTTCTTACAGTAGTGACAAGTTCCTTTCCTTCTCGGAGTTGACTGGAACTTTTGACGCTTGGCAAGCTTCGACGGATTGGACTCGACAGCTTCTTGGACTTGGGAAGATTCCATTTCCTCGGCCCAGCTATCTACGACGACAGGGTCAGTGTAGACTTCCTCGTGAGATTCATCACTAACTGACGACTTTTGGTCCTTCAATGTCCTGTTTTCCAGCGAACGACGCTGACATTCCTGACATTTTGTTCTCTCTCCTAACGGTAGAACATCTTTCCCGATCGACATTTTTGCTTGTCTGAAATCAAGACTGATTATCGGAAGACGAGAGAAAAGGTCATTTCCAAGAATGAAATCGTAGACTTCCAGCGGTGCACACGGTTCTGCTGTGAAGTGAACTCGGTGGTTGATTCTGTACGATCCGATCGTGAAGGTGATCATTCTTGAACCCGCAATCTCTACACTAGTATTGCCAAAACCAATCACGGTTTTCTTCAGAGGTGGTTCCGGTTCGGGAAGACCTAACCTCGAGCACATTGCTCCACTGGTGAGTGTGATGGTTGCTCCAGTGTCCACCAATGCCAAGCAAGCGTAGTCGTTTGCTTCTATGGGAATACTTGCAGAGATGGTATTTGCAGAAGTTCCGAAATCTTCGTAATCAGCGTTACAGCTTGGTTCAGCTACTTGAGCATTTCCTTTCCGACACTGAAGAGTGTAGCATTCGCCTATGAAGTTGTCCTCATATTCATGGGCTTTCAAACGCTTTAGTCTTTGTTGCAAAGCTTCAGGTTCCTTGTTTTTAGCCTTCAGAGCTTGCTGTAGCTCGTCTATTTTTGCGTTGACACGTATGCTCCCAACTTGTGCGTGAGCCGATCCAGGCTGATGATGTCTTCTAGCCTTCTCCGGACATTGCCATGCATAGTGTCCTTCTTCTTGACAATAGTAGCATTGTTGAGAATTAACACGACTTCTCCGAACGTCGTCACTTGGTCGAAACCTGTTGTCTCTATTTGTGACTTCTTCGGCTGTTGCCGTCACTACTCTCGGATCTGAAAGAACATCCGAGTGCTTGGGAATCGTCATTACGGCTTCCACGCTCAGCGCTGTTTCTAACGCATCTTGTGGAGTCTTCGGTTTTGCAAGCTTCACGTGCATCTTCATGATGTTATCATCGAGACCGTAAAGAAACTGATCCAGGATCGCGTCTTTTGCTACTGCTGATGACGTAGAGTTGTGAATCCGCTTAACAAGACGTGTCACACCTCGGTAGAACTCTTCCACAGTTTCACCAGCTCGTTTAGTCCGCGAGCTCAACTGCTGCTTGAAACGATCCTTGAGAGCTGGATTTGTAAAACGTTTCTTCAGCGATTCCACTAGTTGATCAAACGTAGCGTTCTTGTCGTCGTCCAAGACTTCTTGCACGGTGTCACGAGCATCTTCCTTCAGATATGCCAGGAGAAACTTTCCTTTGACGCTATCGTCCTTGCCAGTTATCGCAAACTTGTCTTCGAAAGAACGGACGAATTCCATCAGGTCCTCGTTGCCTGAACCACTGTAGCGAGACAATCTGACATCATCCTCAAGCGAGATCATCATGACGTGAGGCGTTGATTGCATATGTGAACACTGCTTTCTGTCTTCGTTTCCAGAAGATGTGACACGATCACTTTCTTCTTCTTGCTTTGACTCGATGACTGCATCATCGACCAACGAAATTGTCATAACACGTGGGTGTGTTTCAGAGTTTGAGCAAAGCTCGGCTTTAATAGTTTCATAACATCCCTTTACGTTACCACTAGCCACCACGTCGGTATTGCTACCTTCGAATATTGTGGACGTGACAACAGGGCTTACCTGATTTTCCATTCCAGAAGAAACACTGGAACGAACTTCAGAATTGATACCAGACGTCGTATCCAATCCTCTTGACTCATCACGATGCCAGGGATCCATATCACACGATTCCTCACGAATCGGTGAATGCCAATTGTCTGACCCTTCACGAACCAAGACGCCAGCTTCTTCGCGAATCGTTGATACCAAGACGCTCGACTCTTCACGAATCGATGAGACCAAAGCGATCGATTCTTCGCAAATCGGCACAATCACTGCACTTGCTTCTTCTCCAATTGGTACAATCACTGTACTTCCTTCTTTTCGAATTGGCATCTCTTCACTTGTCACGGATTTTGCTGCATTGCACTGCATTAAATCTCCAGTCCTCTTGGCGTCACCACTGAATGCACGGAATTGTGGACGAGAGGCACCATTGACGACTTCGGCAAACGAACGACGTCGCACACTTGTTGTACATCCACCAATAGACACTTGTTGACTTATGACCATTGAAGTTCGACAACTGTTCTCCGATTGTCTGGAACGAGACGGATGGCCGGAGCCGGAAGTATAAAAATACGGTGAACAAGTGAATAAACCTCCACTCCGGTGAAGCGCGTAGGTCTTTCGACCATCGCATCAGCTTACACCGAAAAAGGAATGGAGGGCGCAGACTTACGCCGCTTTCCCCCCGGGAAACCTAAAAACTAACACTTAACCTAGCGCACTAACTTATAATAAACGGGTCCTGTCTAAAAATAAGGAAAAATGCGGTGAGGGGTAACAAAAGAACGAGAAAAACGGGTTATGGTCCCGCGCCAAAGGCAAAAATAATAAAAGAGTAGAGAAAATAAGGGTGGGAAGCGTGGGTGGGTCTTAATAGTTAATCTTAAAAGAAAAACCTAACTCGCTGCTACCAGTAACAACGTAAAGACACATTTATATTTAAACTACTAATTTATTAGCGCTCTTAATGTTACATGAAAAGGGATGAAAGCGGGCAACAGAGGGAAAACGGTAAAAGGGTACGGACCCCGTAAGAACTGCCTAGTTTCAGAGAAACGTCGGCTTATATAGGGGCGAAAAGGGGCGGGGTTAATGTATGCAAATTAGTGGCGCCGAGCCAGTAGAGCGGGATGCGGAGTGTCGTTGTGGCGGCGATGACGAGAGAGCGTTGGCGACTGAAGAGACGGCAGGCGCGACGACAGCGACAGTGACGATTGCAGGTCTAGGAATTGTGTGGGAGAGACTGTGAGCGAAAGCGAGCAGTTTCGACCTGAAAATAAAGACTTTTACAATGTCAGAGTTTGGTGATAAAATGGGGTTTTGGCTAGAAACACTAGCAGGCCTAAGGTATTCACCGAATACCTTACAATAAGAATTAGACTGTTTTGGGAGTTTTTGAGTGTCCAAATCAAACTTTCAGTCAAAAATCTCAAGTTTTTGATTTAAAAATTCTATTTTCACTCCAAAAAATCAGACTTTTTAACTAATTTTCATTAATTTTCCTCATAAAATCTCACATTTTCCACGGTTTTTAATGCTCAACTAACTCAAAATACTGAAAAATATGATGTTTTCAACTGAAAACTCTCAAAAAATACCCGAAAATCGCTGAAAAACAGCAAAAATCAGCAAAAAAAATAATTTCGAAATTCAAAAATTTCTGTTTCCCGCCGAAAAATTCCAGTACGACGCTCCGATATCCCGGCATTTCTGTTTCTGGATTTTAACGCTGCTAAGCAGCGCTAAATTCACATTTTAGCGCTGGTTAGCAGCGTTAAAACCATTTTTTCAAATACCGATAAGAATTAGACTGTTTTGGGAGTTTTTGAGTGTCCAAATCAAACTTTCAGTCAAAAATCTCAAGTTTTTGATTTGAAAATTCTATTTTCACTCCAAAAAATCAGACTTTTTAACTAATTTTCATTAATTTTCCTCATAAAATCTCACATATTCCACGGTTTTCAATGCTCAACTAACTCAAAATACTGAAAAATATGATGTTTTCAACTGAAAACTCTCAAAAAATATCCGAAAATCGCTGAAAAACAGCAAAAATCAGCAAAAAAAATAATTTCGAAATTCAAAATTTTTGTTTCCCGCCGAAAAATTCCAGTACGACGCTCCGTTATCCCGGCATTTCTGTTTCTGGATTTTAACGCTGCTAAGCAGCGCTAAATTCACATTTTAGCGCTGGTTAGCAGCGTTAAAGAAATCCCAAAGAAATCCCAAAGAGGATACTTGAAGTGATAACCACATATTCATCCATATAACCCTATCCATTCAAAAACCCAAAAAAAGAAAAAAAAATGTCTGAAATTCAAAAAATTGAGAAAGAGATCGAACTCGCCACCACTACTTTCAAAGAGAAAATCAACCGTTCAACCAACAGTTTTTTTGAGAGAAAACCCTAAAAAAGATGAAGCAGTAGAAAAGAGAATGGAAGTGAAAGACTACGTCGCCATTTATACAATGGGACTAATCGGAGAAGAGTCAGAGAACAGAAAACTCTACAAAGAGTACTTGAGTAACACAGAAAACCAACTACAAAAGTTGTACAATGTCCCAACGGGAACCGCAAAAACAGATCTGGCGATAGCAGCCATCAGAACCATCTATGGATGAAAAAATGAGGCAGAAAGCGTAATCAAACTTAATCAAAGAAAATTGCAGAAGCGCTACAATACCGCCAATGAATTGGCAGAAGCCGAAGCCGAAATGGATCCTCTCGTTGATGATACATTCGATTTAACACCCGAAGAGATCAATGAAACCAAAGATGTGAGTGTAGAGAAATTCATCTCAGATATACCAGAAAAGGTCAAAGTGAACACCACAGTTTCAGGAAAGACCTTTCAACTGATGAGCAAGAATCTCGTCGACATTCCCACATTCCACGGGGATATAGAGCAATGGGAAGCCTTTTACCAAGTATTCAAGATTATGGTGGAAGAAGATGAGCACATCCCAAAAGTCATGAAACACAATATCCTGAGAAACCACCTGGCAGGTAAGCCATTTGACCTGATTTCCGCATTCAAAACTGATAGAGCAGAATTCGAAATTGCTCTAGCAAGACTGAAGAAGCAATACGCTTCAAGCGAACAGCTATGCGAAAATCTCTGGCAGAGACTGACCGCATTACCAAACGCAAGAGAGCACCCAGAAAGCCTTAGAGCGCTACATAACCACATGTTCGCAATCATCACAGGATTGAAATCCCACGGCGAAGTAGAAAGCCAAATGTTCCAATCAGTCATTCGAGGAAAACTCCCAAAAAGAATTTTGTCTGAGTGCTTGAAAAGTAGTCCAAAAGACACCACAGAACTTTTGGAAGCCCTGGACACGGTGATCATCCGAGAGGAAGCCGTCCAGAGAGCTATGAGATTCTCAGAAAGAGAAGACAAAGTCGTATTTGCAGTAAAAAACTCACAAAACCAGAACAAAAACACAAGCCAGAAACCATGCGCATTTTGCCAGAAAACAAATCATGCTACAAAAGAATGTAGAAAAATTTCCACAATCCATGACAGAATAGAATTCATTAAAGCAAACAAATTATGCTTCAATTGTCTAAAAAGCGGACACAGAATTCAAGAATGCAGAAGCAGACCATACTTCGATTGTCAAAGCAAGCACAACACATCCATTTGCCCAAACACGGCGCAAAACAATTCCAGTCAGACAATTCAAACTCCCGCCGATTGTCTCTGCGTCTCCTCTCGTCATCATTACTCTCGCCGAGGGCGCGTAAATCGACACACACGGGAAACGAGTGCGACAGTAATATCATCGGGTCTCGCCGCGATGTCTTCGTCATCACCTCTCGCCCCTCGCCTAAATTACTTCACTTCTTACCTTTTCCGTTGCCGAGAGTGGTCGCTCCGTTGGGAGCTCCCTCAATTATGTTGTTACTAATTGACTGTTGACAAGCCATCAATAAAGATGTCGACTGAATCACTTATTACTGTTGTCTAGCTAGCGCATCATTCAAAGGTCTACAAAGCGCTTCCGGATTCCGGGAGTGACACCGTTAGTGTAATTTTTTTTTCAAAATTTTAAAATATGAAAATCATTTTTGACCGAGATATAACAAAATTTGTCCGTTTTTTCTGAAATATTGGGAAAATCTGTAGTTTTAAGGGATCAAGTAGGTAATACATATTTACCACACCATATTGACATGACACAACAACATTTGAACTTTATTTAAAAAATGAAACATTAAAAAAAAATCGATACATATCGTCTGAAAAATCTCGATATCTGAAACTGGAAAAAAAGGTTTTTGAGAAAACTTTAAAATTTGTTTAGAATCGTGTTGCTCGTCAATTTTAAAGCATTTTTTGTATTGACACTTTTTATCTAACTGTTTCTCATTCTTGTGAAGTTGCCGTCTACATTGATCAACGACGTCATTGAAAAAGTCTCCACAGATGCCTTAGGCGGTGTCCCTGAAGGTCCAGACCTCATACAATAGACAGTCTGGGAGGTAGAGTGAGATGGGAGATCGTCTAAGGATCACCTCAAGTCAAAACATCTACTTTTTATTTTCTTTCTGATCATCTGAACATCTTCGTTCTTGTTTTTCCACTCGTCTGCTCTTCAATTCCTGCGGTGTCACTCATTGTTCTGTTTTTCAATCACTGTCCCATCATTCACCCACAGGGACCACGCCTTGTTGGCCCAACACTTTTCCCTGAAGTTCTGAAACTTTCAAAATAAAATATTACTTGAACTACAATTTTAAAATTTTTTTTGTTTTTTTATTTTTATTATTCACATTCATCACACATTATTATCTTTTATTTCTTCTTGATCCACTGTACTCCAACATCTTTACTTTTCCTCTTGTCCTCCGTCCACAGTGCTTAAATCCAGCGGCTTTTTCTCTTTCCCTTTCCACAGTGTGTGCAGGGGCTCTCCTTCTTCAAATCTGCGTTCAACTGGGGGGACATCCGCGTTCAACTGGGCGGACTCCTCCGCAATTTCTTCATGTCAGGTTCCTCGGCGATTGGTGCCATGGTTTTAGCAGGCATCGACAGTCGGTTTGCTCTCGATATCGGGCTGAGGGAATCGAACCCTCAACCCTACGATCCTCCGATCGGTGGCCGGCGACGTTACCAGTTGAGCTATGCCGGCCACAAAATACTGAGGAGTAGGAGGCGTATATAAATGTTCGGGAAACCGCTCTGGCGCCTCCCCCGAGGAGACTCGGGGGAGGACTAAGACAGACACACAGATGGACATCCGAAGTGATGGACAGACACACAGATGGACATCCGAAGTGATGGACAGACACACAGACGGACATCCGAAGTGATGGACAGACACACAGACGGACATCCGAAGTGATGGACAGACACACAGATGGACATCCGAAGTGATGGACAGACATACAGACGGACATCCAAAGTGATGGACAGACACACAGATGGACATCCGAAGTAATGGACAAACACACAGACGGACATCCAAAGTGATGGACAGACACTTAGATGGACATCCGAAGTGATGGACAGACACACAGATGGACATCCGAAGTGATGGACAGACACACAGATGGACATCCGAAGTGATGGACAGACACACAGACGGACATCCGAAGTGATGGACAGACACGTTTTCCAGTAGCGTTTCCCAACAAGACAGTTACTGTACCACTACATCTTCAAATCCTTCATATTATTACATATCAGTAGTTTGGTATAAACTCTTCGAGCAGAACACGGAAAAACTTCCGAAGAAACTAACCTTTTTTTTTTCCCTGAGATCTTGAGAAATCATTGAAACATGACTTGCCCACGGTCTTTTTTCTTTTTGACAGCCATTCTCATCACTATCTCGCCCACTTTCTACACTTTTGGAACTTTTGGAAAATTCATAACTAACCGATCTTCTCAGTTTGCTTTTAATTTATATCTTAGTTTTTCGAAAATGTATTTTCCCTGACCCCTATTATTGATTCTTGCTGCAGTAGTGCGAGTAAATAGCAGATGTCTTTATCCATCAGAAACATGTCAACTAATTCACACATTGTCCCGGACATTTTTCTTCACAAATTGCAATGTGCCACCTTATTTCCTATTTGATATGTTTTCTAAAGTCAAAACTTTAAAAAACGTCCCCAACCATTCTTATCTGTGTCGGTTCCGGTTAGACTGATCGAGCATGGCGCTGTAATAGTCTATACTTATCCGGGCTGGGGGATACCCCAGTAGACGTGGGTTTGAATCCTCCCGGGTTAGAGTTAAAATAAATAGTATTCAAAACTCCCAAAAACGGGACATTTTCAATGAAATTACATTCAAAACTTAAAAAACGGGTAATTTTCGATGATATTGACTTCCCCCAACCATTCTTATCTGTGTCGGTTCCGGTTAGACTGATCGAGCATGGCGCTGTAATAGTCTATACTTATCCGGGCTGGGGGATACTCCAGTAGACGCGGGTTTGAATCCTCCCGGGTTAGAATTAAATTAAATTGTATTCAAAACTCCCAAAAACGGGATATTTTCAATGACATTTCAATCAAAACTTAAAAAACGGGTAATTTTCGATGATATTGACTTCCCCAACCATTCTTATCTGTGTCGGTTCCGGTTAGACTGATCGAGCATGGCGCTGTAATAGTCTATACTTAACCGGGCTGGGGGATACCCCAGTAGACGCGGGTTTGAATCCTCCCGGGTTAGAATTAAATTAAATAGTATTCAAAACTCCCAAAAACGGGACATTTTCAAAGAAATTTCAATCAAAACTTTAAAAACGGGTAATTTTCGATGATCTTGACTTCCCCAACCATTCTTATCTGTGTCGGTTCCGGTTAGACTGATCGAGCATGGCGCTGTAATAGTCTATACTTATCCGGGCTGGGGGATACTCCAGTAGACGTGGGTTTGAATCCTCCCGGGTTAGAGTTAAAATAAATAGTATTCAAAACTCCCAAAAACGGGACATTTTCAATGAAATTACATTCAAAACTTCAAGAAATGAAAGATTTTCGATGATATTGACTTATAATGTCAATAATGCATTTGAATGTAATATTTTGCCGAAAAAACAATGAAATTTGAAGAAAAATAGACAGAAACCATCTGAAAAGGCAAGAAAAAACGCGAAATTGAGAATAAAAACTTGTCCGAGAGGACTACGCGGCCCCGCGAGTGTCGGTTCCTCGGCCCAAAAACTCTTCTCCTTTAAGAATATAATTTATACTATTCGCCGTTTGAAATTCCACGTGAAAAAGCTTAACCACGTGAAAAGTTTGAGAGCTCACAACTCAGCTCTAATAGACATTTGACAGGTTTTCGCTACAGAAATGGACTACTCGTAGTTGAAAATACCTATAACCGAATTTATAGGTCGTATGAAAATGGCGTCTCCGAAAACTTCCCTTGTTGGGAGGTTCTCATTGAAAGCAGTTTTGTCACTGAATTTCGAAATTTTGATAAGAAAAAACCCAAATGTTTGGTGTGAGTGCAACACCAATAGAACTTATATTTTCCCAATGGAATCATGGCCATCTGGTAATATGTTGTTTATGACTCCTACTGCATACTCGCAACTCACTACAAGCTATTTACAGTACCAGTCAGAACTCAATATTTTAGTGAGCAATTCCTTCAAGAGGGGTTCAGATTTCAGTTTGCCGATTGCTATGAAAAATCAAACGTAGCTTTTTATTTTTGCAGTTGATGACTTTTTTGTACAAGCCCTTCCTAAAACGTAACGAATAAGCATAGTGATTTGAAAACACGTCAAAAATAGTCACTCATCATTGAAATGCAGTTTCTATTATAGTTTGCAGAACAGATAGCCAACAAAAAGTTAACGTTTTTGTTTAATTTATCTCTGAAAACCCAGATTTACCATCTTTCAATTTACCGAAATGTGCTTGATAGATCACTGTAGTAAACAAAATGAATGCTGTCGACATTAAATTATAACTTTCATCGCCTCTCAAACTTCAACACTTAGTTTTTTGAATAGTTATGCTTGATACGCTTTGATAGATGTTACTTTTTCTAAATTTTCTAAACATTAATTAACCTTTTCAGCCATAAAAATCACCAATATCTTATGGCTGCCACTTCTGTTGCGCCGAGGATGACGCAACTATAAGATATTGGACAACAAAGACTATCGCCCGATGACCCCCCCTCTCATCTCTCGCCGGCCGGACACAATCATCAATTGGATACCACACGGAACATCCGGCGCCTAAGATCACTTCTTGCAACATGGCTAATTGGGATGGCGCCAGAAGGACGGACGATTAAGGCGGATCTCGACAATCAAATTGGAAAAAGGAGATGGAATGCGGCGACGAAACCATCAACCAGGAGGAGACACTGAGGAGCAGTAAGAGACGAAGGGCAATGACGCAAGGAAGAATACAGTATAAAAGAAACCCCCTTTTGCTAGTAGAGTTAGTTGTAATTGTTAAGACAATAACCCATCCTAAGTCGTGATATTCCACTCCTGCCCAATCTTTCCCTTTCCCCTTGTTTTCCCCTTACTTAATTAAATTTTTCAGCCATAAAAATCACCAATATCTTATGGCTGCCACTTCCGATGGATTTGTCTGCGCTTATCAAAAGAATCCCAAAGGAGGCGAGCTAGATCTCATCAAGCAACATTATTTTGGGCTGGATGCAGTGTCAGGAGGAAGCAGTTGCCTTGGAACGGTTGGAAACATGGGTGGACGAAGTGAAGCCACCCTGTAGCTATATGAAGCAGAGGATACAGATCAAATATCCAAATTTCTTGTTTTTAATTAAATTCAGTTTTTGGTTTTATTTGTCTGCATCAGATATTCATATTTTTCTTTTATTTTTCGATTTGTTTGCATTCCAACCTTTTTTTCCCTTTTCAAACTTTTTCGCTCTCTTTCTCTCTAGAAACAAATTGTTCCTATGCCCATCACATGCTCTATCGAGAATCAAATCCATTTTTTCTAGTTTGATTCTGGATAGATCTGTATCAACCCATTCCCTTCTACGATATCAATAAATATTTGAATGAAAATTTATGATGATATATATTATACAGGGCAAATTTGTTGATCGGCACTCTCTAAAAATGGAAAACAATTATGATACTTTGATTCAACTTACGAAACCCTATTTGTTTTTGAAAACTCACTAGCGATTACAAAAACTCACTGGCACCTAGATTAAGGGCATATAGTGGGCAGTCTGGAAAGTACAGTGAGATGGGAGATCGTCTGAGAGTCACCTCAAGTCAACAAATCTATTTCTATTTTCTTCCTGATCCCCTGAACATCTTTTCCCTCACTTTTTCCTTTCGTCTGCTCTTTTATTCCTGCGGTACCATTCATTGTTCTGCTTTTCAATCACTGTCCCATCAGTCGACCACAGAGACCTCGTCTTGAGACTGATCGAGCATGGCGCTGTAATAGTCTATACTTATCCGGGCTGGGGGATACCCCAGTAGACGCGGGTTTGAATCCTCCCGGGTCAGAAATAAACTAAATTGTATTCAAAACTCCCAAAAACGGGATATTTTATATGAAATTTCAATCAAAACCTAAAAAACGGGTCATTTTCGATGATATTGACTTCCCCAACCATTCTTATCTGTGTCGGTTCCGGTTAGACTGATCGAGCATGGCGCTGTAATAGTCTATACTTATCCGGGCTGGGGGATACTCCAGTAGACGCGGGTTTGAATCCTCCCGGGTTAGAAATAAACTAAATTGTATTCAAAACTCCCAAAAACGGGATATTTTATATGAAATTTCAATCAAAACCTAAAAAACGGGTCATTTTCGATGATATTGACTTCCCCAACCATTCTTATCTGTGTCGGTTCTGGTTAGACTGATCGAGCATGGCGCTGTAATAGTCTATACTTATCCGGGCTGGGGGTTACTCCAGTAGACGCGGGTTTGAATCCTCCCGGGTCAGAAATAAACTAAATTGTATTCAAAACTCCCAAAAACGGGATATTTTATATGAAATTTCAATCAAAACCTAAAAAACGGGTCATTTTCGATGATATTGACTTCCCCAACCATTCTTATCTGTGTCGGTTCCGGTTAGACTGATCGAGCATGGCGCTGTAATAGTCTATACTTATCCGGGCTGGGGGATACCCCAGTAGACGCGGGTTTGAATCCTCCCGGGTTAGAAATAAACTAAATTGTATTCAAAACTCCCAAAAACGGGATATTTTATATGAAATTTCAATCAAAACCTAAAAAACGGGTCATTTTCGATGATATTGACTTCCCCAACCATTCTTATCTGTGTCGGTTCCGGTTAGACTGATTGAGCATGGCGCTGTAATAGTCTATACTTATCCGGGCTGGGGGTTACTCCAGTAGACGCGGGTTTGAATCCTCCCGGGTTAGAAATAAACTAAATTGTATTCAAAACTCCCAAAAACGGGATATTTTATATGAAATTTCAATCAAAACCTAAAAAACGGGTCATTTTCGATGATATTGACTTCCCCAACCATTCTTATCTGTGTCGGTTCCGGTTAGACTGATCGAGCATGGCGCTGTAATTTCAATCACTGTCCCATCATTCACCCACAGGGACCACGCCTTGTTGGCCCAACACTTTTCCCTGAAGTTCTGAAACTTTCAAAATAAAATATTACTTGAACTACAATTTTAAAATTTTTTTTGTTTTTTTATTTTTATTATTCACATTCATCACACATTATTATCTTTTATTTCTTCTTGATCCACTGTACTCCAACATCTTTACTTTTCCTCTTGTCCTCCGTCCACAGTGCTTAAATCCAGCGGCTTTTTCTCTTTCCCTTTCCACAGTGTGTGCAGGGGCTCTCCTTCTTCAAATCCGCGTTCAACTGGGGGGACATCCGCGTTTAACTGGGCGGACTCCTCCGCAATTTCTTCATGTCAGCTTCTTCGGCGATTGGTGCCATGGTTTTAGCAGGCATCGACAGTCGGTTTGCTCTCGATATCGGGCTGAGGGAATCGAACCCTCAACCCTACGATCCTCCGATCGGTGGCCGGCGACGTTACCAGTTGAGCTATGCCGGCCACAAAATACTGAGGAGTAGGAGGCGTATATAAATGTTTGGGAAACCGCTCTGGCGCCTCCGGACTAAGACAGACACACAGATGGACATCCGAAGTGATGGACAGACACACAGATGGACATCCGAAGTGATGGACAGACACACAGACGGACATCCGAAGTGATGGACAGACACGTTTTCCAGTAGCGTTTCCCAACAAGACAGTTACTGTACCACTACATCTTCAAATCCTTCATATTATTACATATCAGTAGTTTGGTATAAACTCTTCGAGCAGAACACGGAAAAACTTCCGAAGAAACTAACCTTTTTTTCCCTGAGATCTTGAGAAATCATTGAAACATGACTTGCCCACGGTCTTTTTCTTTTTGACAGCCATTCTCATCACTATCTCGCCCACTTTCTACACTTTTGGAACTTTTGGAAAATTCATAACTAACCGATCTTCTCAGTTTGCTTTTAATTTATATCTTAGTTTTCGAAAATTTATTTTCCCTGACCCCTATTATTGATTCCTGCTGCGGTAGTGCGAGTAAATAGCAGGTGTCTTTATCCATCAGAAACATGTCAACTAATTCACACATTGTCTCGGACATTTTTCTTCACAAATTGCAATGTGCCACCTTATTTCCTATTTGATATGTTTTCTAAAATCAAAACTTTAAAAAACGTCCCCAACCATTCTTATCTGTGTCGGTTCCGGTTAGACTGATCGAGCATGGCGCTGTAATAGTCTATACTTATCCGGGCTGGGGGATACCTCAGTAGACGTGGGTTTGAATCCTCCCGGGTTAGAGTTAAAATAAATAGTATTCAAAACTCCCAAAAACGGGACATTTTCAATGAAATTACATTCAAAACTTCAAGAAATGAAAGATTTTCGATGATATTGACTTATATTGTCAATAATGCATTTGAATGTAATATTTTGCCGAAAAAACAATGAAATTTGAAGAAAAATAGACAGAAACCATCTGAAAAGGCAAGAAAAAAACGCGAAATTGAGAATAAAAACTTGTCCGAGAGGACTACGCGGCCCCGCGAGTGTCGGTTCCTCGGCCCAAAACTCTTCTCCTTTAAGAATATAATTTATACTATTCGCCGTTTGAAATTCCACGTGAAAAAGCTTAACCACGTGAAAAGTTTGAGAGCTCACAACTCAGCTCTAATAGACATTTGACAGGTTTTCACTACAGCAATGGACTACTCGTAGTTGAAAATACCTATAACCGAATTTATAGGTCGTATGAAAATGGCGTCTCCGAAAACTTCCCTTGTTGGGAGGTTCTCATTGAAAGCAGTTTTGTCACTGAATTTCGAAATTTTGATAAGAAAAAACCCAAATGTTTGGTGTGAGTGCAACACCAATAGAACTTATATTTTCCCAATGGAATCATGGCCATCTGGTAATATGTTGTTTATGACTCCTACTGCATACTCGCAACTCACTACAAGCTATTTACAGTACCAGTCAGAACTCAATATTTTAGTGAGCAATTCCTTCAAGAGGGGTTCAGATTTCAGTCTGCCGATTGCTATGAAAAATAAAAATCAAACGTAGCTTTTTATTTTTGCAGTTGATGACTTTTTTGTACAAGCCCTTCCTAAAACGTAACGAATAAGCATAGTGATTTGAAAACACTTCAAAAATAGTCACTCATCATTGAAATGCAGTTTCTATTATAGTTTGCAGAACAGATAGCCAACAAAAAGTTAACGTTTTTGTTTAATTTATCTCTGAAAACCCAGATTTACCATCTTTCAATTTACCGAAATGTGCTTGATAGATCACTGTAGTAAACAAAATGAATGCTGTCGACATTAAATTATAACTTTCATCGCCTCTCAAACTTCAACACTTAGTTTTTTGAATAGTTATGCTTGATACGCTTTGATAGATGTTACTTTTTCTAAATTTTCTTAACATTAATTAACCTTTTCAGCCATAAAAATCACCAATATCTTATGGCTGCCACTTCTGTTGCGCCAGGATGACGCAACTATAAGATATTGGACAACAAAGACTATCGCCCGATGACCCCCCTCTCATCTCTCGCCGGCCGGACACAATCATCAATTGGATACCACACGGAACATCCGGCGCCTAAGATCACTTCTTGCAACATGGCTAATTGGGATGGCGCCAGAAGGACGGACGATTAAGGCGGATCTCGACAATCAAATTGGAAAAAGGAGATGGAATGCGGCGACGAAACCATCAACCAGGAGGAGACACTGAAGAGCAGTAAGAGACGAAGGGCAATGACGCAAGGAAGAATACAGTATAAAAGAAACCCCCTTTTGCTAGTAGAGTTAGTTGTAATTGTTAAGACAATAACCCATCCTAAGTCGTTGCAATGTGCCACCTTATTTCCTATTTGATATGTTTTCTAAAATCAAAACTTTAAAAAACGTCCCCAACCATTCTTATCTGTGTCGGTTCCGGTTAGACTGATCGAGCATGGCGCTGTAATAGTCTATACTATCCGGGCTGGGGGATACCCCAGTAGACGCGGGTTTGAATCCTCCCGGGTTAGAATTTAATTAAATTGTATTCAAAACTCCCAAAAACGGGATATTTTCAATAAAATTACAATCAAAACTTTAAAAAACGGGTAATTTTCGATGATATTGACTTCCCCAACCATTCTTATCTGTGTCGGTTCCGGTTAGACTGATCGAGCATGGCGCTGTAATAGTCTATACTATCCGGGCTGGGGGATACCCCAGTAGACGCGGGTTTGAATCCTCCCGGGTTAGAATTAAATTAAATAGTATTCAAAACTCCCAAAAACGGGTCATTTTCAATGAAATTACTTTCAAATCTTAAAAAAACGGGTAATTTTCGATGATATTGACTTCCCCAACCATTCTTATCTGTGTCGGTTCCGGTTAGACTGATCGAGCATGGCGCTGTAATAGTCTATACTATCCGGGCGGGGGGATACCCCAGTAGACGCGGGTTTGAATCCTCCCGGGTTAGAATTAAATTAAATAGTATTCAAAACTCCCAAAAACGGGACATTTTCAATGGAATTACTTTCAAATCTTAAAAAAACGGGTAATTTTCGATGATATTGACTTCCCCAACCATTCTTATCTGTGTCGGTTCCGGTTAGACTGATCGAGCATGGCGCTGTAATAGTCTATACTATCCGGGCTGGAGGATACCCCAGTAGACGCGGGTTTGAATCCTCCCGGGTTAGAAATAAAATAAAATGTATTCAAAACTCCCAAAAACGGGATATTTTCAATAAAATTACAATCAAAACTTTAAAAAACGGGTAATTTTCGATGATATTGACTTCCCCAACCATTCTTATCTGTGTCGGTTCCGGTTAGACTGATCGAGCATGGCGCTGTAATAGTCTATACTATCCGGGCTGGAGGATACCCCAGTAGACGCGGGTTTGAATCCTCCCGGGTTAGAAATAAAATAAAATGTATTCAAAACTCCCAAAAACGGGACATTTTCAATGGAATTACTTTCAAATCTTAAAAAAACGGGTAATTTTCGATGATATTGACTTCCCCAACCATTCTTATCTGTGTCGGTTCCGGTTAGACTGATCGAGCATGGCGCTGTAATAGTCTATACTATCCGGGCGGGGGGATACCCCAGTAGACGCGGGTTTGAATCCTCCCGGGTTAGAATTAAATTAAATAGTATTCAAAACTCCCAAAAACGGGACATTTTCAATGGAATTACTTTCAAATCTTAAAAAAACGGGTAATTTTCGATGATATTGACTTCCCCAACCATTCTTATCTGTGTCGGTTCCGGTTAGACTGATCGAGCATGGCGCTGTAATAGTCTATACTATCCGGGCGGGGGATACCCCAGTAGACGCGGGTTTGAATCCTCCCGGGTTAGAATTAAATTAAATAGTATTCAAAACTCCCAAAAACGGGACATTTTCAATGAAATTACTTTCAAATCTTAAAAAAACGGGTAATTTTCGATGATATTGACTTCCCCAACCATTCTTATCTGTGTCGGTTCCGGTTAGACTGATCGAGCATTTTTAGCTGATTTTTGAATTTAAAGTCTGACTTTTTGGAGAATTCACATTTTAGCGCTGGTTAGCAGCGTTAAAACCATTTTTTTCAAATACCGATAAGAATTAGACTGTTTTGGGAGTTTTTGAGTGTCCAAATCAAACTTTCAGTCAAAAATCTCAAGTTTTTGATTTAAAAATTATATTTTCACTCTAAAAAGTCAGACTTTTCAACTGATTTTCATGAATTTCGTTTGAAAAATGATAAAAATTTGAATTTCCTTCAGAAAGTCGATTTTCCAGTGATTTTGATATTATTTTTAGCTGAAAATCTTCAATTTCGAATGTGAAAATGGGTTTTTTCATTAATTTTCCTTATAAAATCTCACATATTCCACGGTTTTCAATGCTCAACTAACACAAAATACTGAAAAATATGATGTTTTCAACTGAAAACTCTCAAAAAATACCCGAAAATTGCTGAAAAACAGCAAAAATCAGCAAAAAAAATAATTTCGAAATTCAAAAATTTTTGTTTCCCGCCGAAAAATTCCAGTACGACGCTCCGATATCCCGGCATTTCTGTTTCTGAATTTTAACGCTGCTAAGCAGCGCTAAATTCTCATTTTAGCGCTGGTTAGCAGCGTTAAAACCATTTTTTTTCAAATACCGATAAGAATTAGACTGTTTTGGGAGTTTTTGAGTGTCCAAATCAAACTTTCAGTCAAAAATCTCAAGTTTTTGATTTAAAAATTTTATTTTCACTCCAAAAAGTCAGACTTTTTAACTAATTTTCATTAATTTTCCTCATAAAATCTCACATATTCCACGGTTTTCAATGCTCAACTAACTCAAAATACTGAAAAATATGATGTTTTCAACTGAAAACTCTCAAAAAATATTCGAAAATCGCTGAAAAACAGCAAAAATCAGCAAAAAAAATAATTTCGAAATTCAAAAATTTTTGTTTCCCGCCGAAAAATTCCAGTACGACGCTCCGAAATCCCGGGATTTCTGTTTCTGGATTTTAACGCTGCTAAGCAGCGCTAAATTCACATTTTAGCGCTGGTTAGCAGCGTTAAAACCATTTTTTTCAAATACCGATAAGAATTAGACTGTTTTGGGAGTTTTTGAGTGTCCAAATCAAACTTTCAGTCAAAAATCTCAAGTTTTTGATTTAAAAATTTTATTTTCACTCCAAAAAGTCAGACTTTTTAACTAATTTTCATTAATTTTCCTCATAAAAACTCACATATTCCACGGTTTTCAATGCTCAACTAACTCAAAATACTGAAAAATATGATGTTTTCAACTGAAAACTCTCAAAAAATACCCGAAAATTGCTGAAAAACAGCAAAAATCAGCAAAAAAAATAATTTCGAAATTCAAAAATTTTTGTTTCCCGCCGAAAAATTCCAGTACGACGCTCCGATATCCCGGCATTTCTGTTTCTGGATTTTAACGCTGCTAAGCAGCGCTAAATTCACATTTTAGCGCTGGTTAGCAGCGTTAAAACCATTCTTTTCAAATACCGATAAGAATTAGACTGTTTTGGGAGTTTTTGAAAGTCCAAATCAAACTTTCAGTCAAAAATCTCAAGTTTTTGATTTAAAAATTTTATTTTCACTCCAAAAAGTCAGACTTTTTAACTAATTTTCATTAATTTTCCTCATAAAATCTCACATATTCCACGGTTTTTAATGCTCAACTAACTCAAAATACTGAAAAATATGATGTTTTCAACTGAAAACTCTCAAAAAATATTCGAAAATCGCTGAAAAACAGCAAAAATCAGCAAAAAAAATAATTTCGAAATTCAAAAATTTTTGTTTCCCGCCGAAAAATTCCAGTACGACGCTCCGATATCCCGGCATTTCTGTTTCTGAATTTTAACGCTGCTAAGCAGCGCTAAATTCACATTTTAGCGCTGGTTAGCAGCGTTAAAACCATTTTTTTCAAATACCGATAAGAATTAGACTGTTTTGGGAGTTTTTGAGTGTCCAAATCAAACTTTCAGTCAAAAATCTCAAGTTTTTGATTTAAAAATTTTATTTTCACTCCAAAAAGTCAGACTTTTTAACTAATTTTCATTAATTTTCCTCATAAAATCTCACATATTCCACGGTTTTTAATGCTCAACTAACTCAAAATACTGAAAAATATGATGTTTTCAACTGAAAACTCTCAAAAAATATTCGAAAATCGCTGAAAAACAGCAAAAATCAGCAAAAAAAATAATTTCGAAATTCAAAAATTTTTGTTTCCCGCCGAAAAATTCCAGTACGACGCTCCGATATCCCGGCATTTCTGTTTCTGAATTTTAACGCTGCTAAGCAGCGCTAAATTCACATTTTAGCGCTGGTTAGCAGCGTTAAAACCATTTTTTTCAAATACCGATAAGAATTAGACTGTTTTGGGAGTTTTTGAGTGTCCAAATCAAACTTTCAGTCAAAAATCTCAAGTTTTTGATTTAAAAATTTTATTTTCACTCCAAAAAGTCAGACTTTTTAACTAATTTTCATTAATTTTCCTCATAAAATCTCACATATTCCACGGTTTTTAATGCTCAACTAACTCAAAATACTGAAAAATATGATGTTTTCAACTGAAAACTCTCAAAAAATATTCGAAAATCGCTGAAAAACAGCAAAAATCAGCAAAAAAAATAATTTCGAAATTCAAAAATTTTTGTTTCCCGCCGAAAAATTCCAGTACGACGCTCCGATATCCCGGCATTTCTGTTTCTGAATTTTAACGCTGCTAAGCAGCGCTAAATTCACATTTTAGCGCTGGTTAGCAGCGTTAAAACCATTTTTTTCAAATACCGATAAGAATTAGACTGTTTTGGGAGTTTTTGAGTGTCCAAATCAAACTTTCAGTCAAAAATCTCAAGTTTTTGATTTAAAAATTTTATTTTCACTCCAAAAAGTCAGACTTTTTAACTAATTTTCATTAATTTTCCTCATAAAATCTTACATATTCCACGGTTTTCAATGCTCAACTAACTCAAAATACTGAAAAATATGATGTTTTCAACTGAAAACTCTCAAAAAATATTCGAAAATCGCTGAAAAACAGCAAAAATCAGCAAAAAAAATAATTTCGAAATTCAAAAATTTTTGTTTCCCGCCGAAAAATTCCAGTACGACGCTCCGAAATCCCGGCATTTCTGTTTCTGGATTTTAACGCTGCTAAGCAGCGCTAAATTCACATTTTAGCGCTGGTTAGCAGCGTTAAAACCATTTTTTTCAAATACCGATAAGAATTAGACGGTTTTGGGAGTTTTTGAGTGTCCAAATCAAACTTTCAGTCAAAAATCTCAAGTTTTTGATTTAAAAATTTTATTTTCACTCCAAAAAGTCAGACTTTTTAACTAATTTTCATTAATTTTCCTCATAAAATCTCACATATTCCACGGTTTTCAATGCTCAACTAACTCAAAATACTGAAAAATATGATGTTTTCAACTGAAAACTTTCAAAAAATATCCGAAAATCGCTGAAAAACAGCAAAAATCAGCAAAAAAAATAATTTCGAAATTCAAAAATTTTTGTTTCCCGCCTAAAAATTCCAGTACGACGCTCCGATATCCCGGCATTTCTGTTTCTGGATTTTAACGCTGCTAAGCAGCGCTAAATTCACATTTTAGCGCTGGTTAGCAGCGTTAAAACCATTTTTTTCAAATACCGATAAGAATTAGACTGTTTTGGGAGTTTTTGAGTGTCCAAATCAAACTTTCAGTCAAAAATCTCAAGTTTTTGATTTAAAAATTCTATTTTCACTCCAAAAAATCAGACTTTTTAACTAATTTTCATTAATTTTCCTCATAAAATCTCACATATTCCACGGTTTTCAATGCTCAACTAACTCAAAATACTGAAAAATATGATGTTTTCAACTGAAAACTCTCAAAAAATACCCGAAAATCGCTGAAAAACAGCAAAAATCAGCAAAAAAATAATTTCGAAATTCAAAAATTTTTGTTTCCCGCCTAAAAATTCCAGTACGACGCTCCGATATCCCGGCATTTCTGTTTCTGGATTTTAACGCTGCTAAGCAGCGCTAAATTCACATTTTAGCGCTGGTTAGCAGCGTTAAAACCATTTTTTTCAAATACCGATAAGAATTAGACTGTTTTGGGAGTTTTTGAGTGTCCAAATCAAACTTTCAGTCAAAAATCTCAAGTTTTTGATTTAAAAATTCTATTTTCACTCCAAAAAATCAGACTTTTTAACTAATTTTCATTAATTTTCCTCATAAAATCTCACATGTTCCACGGTTTTCAATGCTCAACTAACTCAAAATACTGAAAAATATGATGTTTTCAACTGAAAACTCTCAAAAAATACCCGAAAATCGCTGAAAAACAGCAAAAATCAGCAAAAAAATAATTTCGAAATTCAAAAATTTTTGTTTCCCGCCTAAAAATTCCAGTACGACGCTCCGATATCCCGGCATTTCTGTTTCTGGATTTTAACGCTGCTAAGCAGCGCTAAATTCACATTTTAGCGCTGGTTAGCAGCGTTAAAACCATTTTTTTCAAAAACCGATAAGAATTAGACTGTTTTGGGAGTTTTTGAGTGTCCAAATCAAACTTTCAGTCAAAAATCTCAAGTTTTTGATTTAAAAATTCTATTTTCACTCCAAAAAATCAGACTTTTTAACTAATTTTCATTAATTTTCCTCATAAAATCTCACATGTTCCACGGTTTTCAATGCTCAACTAACTCAAAATACTGAAAAATATGATGTTTTCAACTGAAAACTCTCAAAAAATACCCGAAAATCGCTGAAAAACAGCAAAAATCAGCAAAAAAAATAATTTCGAAATTCAAAAATTTTTGTTTCCCGCCGAAAAATTCCAGTACGACGCTCCGATATCCCGGCATTTCTGTTTCTGGATTTTAACGCTGCTAAGCAGCGCTAAATTCACATTTTAGCGCTGGTTAGCAGCGTTAAAACCATTTTTTTCAAATACCGATAAGAATTAGACTGTTTTGGGAGTTTTTGAGTGTCCAAATCAAACTTTCAGTCAAAAATCTCAAGTTTTTAATTTAAAAATTATATTTTCACTCTAAAAAATCAGACTTTTTAACTAATTTTCATTAATTTTCCTCATAAGATCTCACATATTCCACGGTTTTCAATGCTCAACTAACTCAAAATACTGAAAAATATGATGTTTTCAACTGAAAACTCTCAAAAAATACCCGAAAATCGCTGAAAAACAGCAAAAATCAGCAAAAAAAATAATTTCGAAATTCAAAAATTTTTGTTTCCCGCCGAAAAATTCCAGTACGACGCTCCGATATCCCGGCATTTCTGTTTCTGGATTTTAACGCTGCTAAGCAGCGCTAAATTCACATTTTAGCGCTGGTTAGCAGCGTTAAAACCATTTTTTTCAAATACCGATAAGAATTAGACTGTTTTGGGAGTTTTTGAGTGTCCAAATCAAACTTTCAGTCAAAAATCTCAAGTTTTTGATTTAAAAATTCTATTTTCACTCCAAAAATCAGACTTTTTAACTAATTTTCATTAATTTTCCTTATAAAATCTCACATATTCCACGGTTTTCAATGCTCAACTAACTCAAAATACTGAAAAATATAATGTTTTCAACTGAAAACTCTCAAAAAATACCCGAAAATCGCTGAAAAACAGCAAAAATCAGCAAAAAAAATAATTTCGAAATTCAAAAATTTTTGTTTCCCGCCGAAAAATTCCAGTACGACGCTCCGATATCCCGGCATTTCTGTTTCTGGATTTTAACGCTGCTAAGCAGCGCTAAATTCACATTTTAGCGCTGGTTAGCAGCGTTAAAACCATTTTTTTCAAATACCGATAAGAATTAGACTGTTTTGGGAGTTTTTGAGTGTCCAAATCAAACTTTCAGTCAAAAATCTCAAGTTTTTGATTTAAAAATTCTATTTTCACTCTAAAAAATCAGACTTTTTAACTAATTTTCATTAATTTTCCTTATAAAATCTCACATATTCCACGGTTTTCAATGCTCAACTAACTCAAAATACTGAAAAATATGATGTTTTCAACTGAAAACTCTCAAAAAATACCCGAAAATCGCTGAAAAACAGCAAAAATCAGCAAAAAAAATAATTTCGAAATTCAAAATTTTTTGTTTCCCGCCGAAAAATTCCAGTACGACGCTCCGATATCCCGGCATTTCTGTTTCTGGATTTTAACGCTGCTAAGCAGCGCTAAATTCACATTTTAGCGCTGGTTAGCAGCGTTAAAACCATTTTTTTCAAATACCGATAAGAATTAGACTGTTTTGGGAGTTTTTGAGTGTCCAAATCAAACTTTCAGTCAAAAATCTCAAGTTTTTGATTTAAAAATTCTATTTTCACTCCAAAAAATCAGACTTTTTAACTAATTTTCATTAATTTTCCTTATAAAATCTCACATATTCCACGGTTTTCAATGCTCAACTAACTCAAAATACTGAAAAATATGATGTTTTCAACTGAAAACTCTCAAAAAATACCCGAAAATCGCTGAAAAACAGCAAAAATCAGCAAAAAAAATAATTTCGAAATTCAAAATTTTTTGTGTCCCGCCGAAAAATTCCAGTACGACGCTCCGATATCCCGGCATTTCTGTTTCTGGATTTTAACGCTGCTAAGCAGCGCTAAATTCACATTTTAGCGCTGGTTAGCAGCGTTAAAACCATTTTTTCAAATACCGATAAGAATTAGACTGTTTTGGGAGTTTTTGAGTGTCCAAATCAAACTTTCAGTCAAAAATCTCAAGTTTTTGATTTAAAAATTCTATTTTCACTCTAAAAAATCAGACTTTTTAACTAATTTTCATTAATTTTCCTCATAAGATCTCACATATTCCACGGTTTTCAATGCTCAACTAACTCAAAATACTGAAAAATATGATGTTTCCAACTGAAAACTCTCAAAAAATATCCGAAAATCGCTGAAAAACAGCAAAAATCAGCAAAAAAAATAATTTCGAAATTCAAAAATTTTTGTTTCCCGCCGAAAAATTCCAGTACGACGCTCCGATATCCCGGCATTTCTGTTTCTCACGGTATATCCGCCCACTAATACGCCAAACTTTTCTGCCTCCCACCGCTTGAGAAACGCGTCAGTGCGCGGATTAGCGCACTTCGCGTTTTTTAAAGTTTTCCACTGAGGTTTCAGATTTCTTCGATAAAAGCATGATTTCTGATTGATTTTTCAACGTTCATTCGCTATGATTGCTTTGTGTACTATGTGGCTACATTTTAAGTCCAAAAACATCGCTGGTGGTAGGATTTGAAGAAAGAAATTGTCTTTCAAAATGTTTAATTGACATTTGTCTAATAAAAGTCAGCGAAAATGTATTAACTGACTTTTAAACAGCGTTGTTTTTTGTAAGAAGTGAGAGTTTTGAAAGGAATAAATCTTTTATAGAAGTTTGGAGCCGATTGAAGAGAGAGAGAGATGTCGCCGATGTAAGTTCTGGAAAAAAAAATGTTAAAAAAAGAGAAAATTGGTTGTATTTTCTATTTATTTGGTTTCATCAATTGTTTATGTCTTATTTTCATGGCTGGATAAATAATAACGTATATTTATGCTGATCTGATATCGTTTCGTTCCTTTCCGTTACATTTTTGCTGTTCTAGATTGCATTGTTTCCACATTGCATTGTTACAGAATCAAGCGGGTCTTCCTCAACGGGTAGTTGATAGAGGCTTTTCCGGCTAGAAGAACCAATATAGCCAATTTAGGTCAGTACACATTTTCTGAATAATTTGAACAATTTACTGAATGGAGTATTTTCAGTCTCAATAGGTCTCAATCTTCTCCGAATTCTTCAAAGTTCCAGTCTTCTGCGTTTCCAGTCTTCTGAGATATAGATTCTTCGAGTTTCCAATCTTCTGATATAGAAAAGGATCAGCGTTTAGTGTCATTTTCGTTTCTGGATTAATAATTAAACGAATGGTTAGTATTTGTTTTTTTTGTAAGAAAGGCGGATGGAGGGAGCCTGGAGGAAACAACACAACACAAAATGGGCTCACAGTTATTGGAAAAAATTTCAGACATGGGTAGACGGTCTAATCACAACATTTCTCGTAGTCAGAATGCAGCCAAAGGCAGTAACGTTTTGAGAGAGCAGAATGATGCAGATAGACGTCAGCTTCGAAATGATGTGGCTCGACGTGATGCAGAAATTGAGTCTATAAAACGCGAGAATCTGGAAATAAAAAATGAAGTCGATAACAGTCATATCTTGATCGATCAAATAAGAGAAGAAATAAGAGAGAAAGGAGAGAAGTTGATCACTGCGGAAAAAACATCAGAATTTTGGCGTGATCAAGTTAAAAATCTTCAACGAAACATTAGTCATTTAAAGAACGAGAAAGACCATCTTCGTACTGAGATACAAGAGGCAGTAACCAGAAAGTCGGGTGACATTACCGACGCATTACTTGCCCAGAAGCATGGAATTGACGTCCAGAACAAGAATAAGATGACCGAGATGAAGAAAAAAGTCCAAGAAGCTGTTGAATCTTCTCCAAGTTACGGTAATCGGAAGAAGTTTGCGGATTTGAGGTCACCTGATTCAAGGAAGCAGAGATGTCGGACAATTCTGGACTTCTTGAAACGTGAAGTTGGTGTAGATGGATTTGACGACTTCGTTCAGACGCTGATTCATCTGATTTCAAATGATCCGTCCTACACATTCAAGTTGAAGCTTTCCGAAATGGATTCCTTCATTGCTACTGTGAAATGGAAGTTCTCCGATGGTACACTTCGAGACTTCAAGGCGTTTTTAAAGGAAAAGCTGGGATTCGACATCTTCAGCTCTCGTCAAAAGATTCACCAACTTCGGAAAGTCCATTCTTGTCAAACTGACTACAAGATCACCGTTCAAAGTGTCATCAAAAAAGCTGGAGGAAAAGAAGTTGAAGCAGAATCAGCGTTAATTGAAGTTAATGATCTTCATTCTCTTCTCGCCAGAAGATACGAACGACTTCATCAAAACGGTAGACTGAAGTTCAGGGACGGCTGTGGTGACGTGAGACTTGGAGTTGGTGGAGACAAGGGTGCATCCCAAACGAAGCTTGTCGTCATTCTGGGAAACGTGGAAAACCCGAACAATCCACATGGCATCTTGTTGATCGGCATGTATGAAGGAAATGACGACTACGCGTCTCTCCAGGCCAACATGTCATCGGTGTTCCAGCAGATCAACACCTTGAGTCACTTGACGTACAAGGAGAACGACCAGGATGTCACTCGTTCGGTCATCAAGTTTCCCATCGGTGACTGCAAGTTCCTTTCAGCCATGATTGGTCATCCGGGTCAATCTTCCAAATCTCCTTGTTTCATCTGTGACCTTCCTTGGACTTCGCATGGAGCAGCAGCAGCTACTGTTGGCTCGTTCGACTTCAAGAAGTGCGGAAACCCATACGATCCATCTTCTCTGAAGCCAGCTCTCATGCAAGTCGAGGAAGGAACAATGGGAGTTCCCGGAGTCCACACCATCCTTGGACTGACCAATTCGTACATCTTGGATTGGTTGTATGCCTTGTGCAACAAGCTGCAAACCGGAATCGACACCCTTCCTGAGAACATCAAAGAGCAGAGGAAGATGCTTCGAAGTCTGAAAAAAGATGAAGATTCGTATCAGGAGAGATGCGATTATTTGAGAGACTGTCAGAAGGAAGTCGAGAAGGCACTGGATGTGTTTGAACATGTTGAAAAAACAGGAGCCGTGGACCAAGGACACAGCCAGCGCTGTCAGTCGGGATTATGTCTTGTCGCTGCTGCGAAGACACCAGTTTTCCGCGAATCTGACACTTTCTCCTGCATCAGCTGTCAGAGAACCATCCATTGTGTTTGTTCGTTCGTCTTCACTTCGATCGATGACTATCAATATGACGAGCAAAGCATAGAGTGCCAAAAGAATGCCTCTCCCTCTTTTTCTGCACGCCGAGACATTCTCCTCATCCTCCGAGACACCCTTTTGGAGCAGATTCGCCAAGATGAGACCATGCTTGTTGCAGTAGCCGCTGAGAGAAAAACATTAGACTGCAGTGTTGATTCATTGGAAGGAGAAGTTAGAAAAAACTGGAAGAGCTTTTGAAGAGCATTGGCTGTGACTTGCGCACCTGGTACCAGCAGCTTACTGGTAACCAGACACGCTCACTTCTTCGCGAGGAAAATATTCAAAAGCTTCTCGACATTTTTCCACCGGATGCTTCCATCAACATCCAACCAATGAAGATTGTGATGCTCAGTTTGAGTAAGCTGATGAGTAGCGCAAACAACAAGGTCAAAAGTGATGAAGAGATTGAGGAGCTGGAACGTGTGTTGGACGATTTCGTTACCAACTTGAAGTTGGCTCAGCCCAACGCTACAGTCACTCCTAAACTCCACATTCTCACTGCCCATCTGATCCCCTTCCTCAAGAAACACCGAACTTGGGGAAGCATCACGGAGCAGGGAGTGGAGCATCTTCATGCGATCATCAACGGACTCAACAGGAGACTGGCCTCGGTGCTCAACACTAGGTTCAAAGCTTCGTTGGTCGTCAAAGCTCTCTCCAACTACAATTTTAGTTTTGACGTAGGTCTATCTTGGTTTAAAGTAGATTAGACTAGACTGTTCATCTTTTTGTTTCTTTTTTTATCCGATTTTTTCAAAATAATGATATACTTACTTATTTTTTGTTTCATTTTCATCCTCTTCCTTGTATTTTTAAATATTCGCTTCATTAGCGTTCTTCTTATAACTCCTTTCTCTTCTTTTCACTTGTCTCCGATTCGTCATTCATCTTTCTTCTTCACTGTGAATTTTTCGCTACCCGCTTTCTGTAAACAGATGAACTTTATCGTAGATCTCACTGAAATCGCCGAAGTTGGCTTCGATTCAGAGAGATTTTCAAATTAAGTACACTGTTAGACAGAAAGCGAGTGGCAAAAATCATCGGAATTCTTCTTTTTTTCCTTTTTTTTGATTCCACTTGTTTTTTGCTAGAATCTTCTTTTTTCTTTGTTTCTTGTTAGATCCTTCTTCTTTCCTCTTCATTTTCCCCTGTTTCTTGTTAGTTTCTTCTTTTTGGCGATAAAGTTGACATTTCTTGAAACACCGCAACCTATTCTTCTTGAAACCCTGAAATATACAACGGAGAAGAATGTTGTGTTCATGAGCGACTAACCGCAAGTCGTGAGAATCAATAAGAATAATGACGCGAAGACAGAAGACTATGGAGTGATTGACATAGCTGCAGCCCTCGAGAATCGTTTCAATCTGAAAATAATTCTTTCGAAAAAGCATTTAGAATAAAAAAATTCCACTAAATCTAGTCTTGATTGAAAGCAAATGCAGACGGTGCCTTCCGGTGATGATGTTATGTATTGTTCTCCTACGATTATTCTATGTGACCTGAAACTTATTTTGGCGGAGAAGTATGTATCTGTTCAACCCACTAACCGCTTCTTGAAGAGAAAGAGAGAAGATTTCCATCGCATTGAACCGTCCTGCTGTTTGAAACCGTTGAAACGATCTGAAAAAAATAATTTTTCTACACGAAAAACACGAAAGTGACGAAAAGGTAACGCAAACACGTCGAAAAGAATATTTCTGTACAGACGTTGTAAATAATCCGAAAGCCAAAACACAACGCAACGTATAAAAATGACGGAAAATTAGAGATTTGTTGCTTCAAAGATGATTTAGTGTTATTCCTTTGGATTTTTACCGCCCCTACACAGGCATATAAGAAAAACACTAAATTCGCGGGAAAACGATTTATTAGACCTGAAAATTTTTTAAAATAATTGAAAAACAAAAAAAATATGAAAAAGAGCGGTAATCATCGTTCCAATTTCATAAAAATCAGTTCTAGTATTAGCGCCTTTCTCGTGCGCGTTGACGAGAAACGCGCAAGATACGTCGAAGGCGTATTAGTGGACGGATAGGGTGTGTTTCTGGATTTTAACGCTGCTAAGCAGCGCTAAATTCACATTTTAGCGCTGGTTAGCAGCGTTGAAACCATTTTTTTCAAATACCGATAAGAATTAGACTGTTTTGGGAGTTTTTGAGTGTCCAAATCAAACTTTCAGTCAAAAATCTCAAGTTTTTGATTTAAAAATTTTATTTTCACTCCAAAAAATCAGACTTTTTAACTAATTTTCATTAATTTTCCTCATAAAATCTCACATATTCCACGGTTTTCAATGCTCAACTAACTCAAAATACTGAAAAATATGATGTTTTCAACTGAAAACTCTCAAAAAATTCCCGAAAATCGCTAAAAAACAGCAAAAATCAGCAAATAAAATAATTTCGAAATTCAAAAATTTTTGTTTCCCGCCGAAAAATTCCAGTACGACGCTCCGATATCCCGGCATTTCTGTTTCTGGATTTTAACGCTGCTAAGCAGCGCTAAATTCACATTTTAGCGCTGGTTAGCAGCGTTAAAACCATTTTTTCAAATACCGATAAGAATTAGACTGTTTTGGGAGTTTTTGAGTGTCCAAATCAAACTTTCAGTCAAAAATCTCAAGTTTTTGATTTAAAAATTCTATTTTCACTCCAAAAAATCAGACTTTTTAACTAATTTTCATTAATTTTCCTCATAAGATCTCACATATTCCACGGTTTTCAATGCTCAACTAACTCAAAATACTGAAAAATATAATGTTTTCAACTGAAAACTCTCAAAAAATACCCGAAAATCGCTGAAAAACAGCAAAAATCAGCAAAAAAAATAATTTCGAAATTCAAAAATTTTTGTTTCCCGCCGAAAAATTCCAGTACGACGCTCCGATATCCCGGCATTTCTGTTTCTGGATTTTAACGCTGCTAAACAGCGCTAAATTCACATTTTAGCGCTGGTTAGCAGCGTTAAAACCATTTTTTCAAATACCGATAAGAATTAGACTGTTTTGGGAGTTTTTGAGTGTCCAAATCAAACTTTCAGTCAAAAATCTCAAGTTTTTGATTTAAAAATTCTATTTTCACTCCAAAAAATCAGACTTTTTAACTAATTTTCATTAATTTTCCTTATAAAATCTCACATATTCCACGGTTTTCAATGCTCAACTAACTCAGAATACTGAAAAATATGATGTTTTCAACTGAAAACTCTCAAAAAATACCCGAAAATCGCTGAAAAGCAGCAAAAATCAGCAAAAAAAATAATTTCGAAATTCAAAATTTTTTGTTTCCCGCCGAAAAATTCCAGTACGACGCTCCGATATCCCGGCATTTCTGTTTCTGGATTTTAACGCTGCTAAGCAGCGCTAAATTCACATTTTAGCGCTGGTTAGCAGCGTTAAAACCATTTTTTTCAAATACCGATAAGAATTAGACTGTTTTGGGAGTTTTTGAGTGTCCAAATCAAACTTTCAGTCAAAAATCTCAAGTTTTTGATTTAAAAATTCTATTTTCACTCTAAAAAATCAGACTTTTTAACTAATTTTCATTAATTTTCCTCATAAGATCTCACATATTCCACGGTTTTCAATGCTCAACTAACTCAAAATACTGAAAAATATGTTGTTTTCAACTGAAAACTCTCAAAAAATATCCGAAAATCGCTGAAAAACAGCAAAAATCAGCAAAAAAAATAATTTCGAAATTCAAAAATTTTTGTTTCCCGCCGAAAAATTCCAGTACGACGCTCCGATATCCCGGTATTTCTGTTTCTGGATTTTAACGCTGCTAAGCAGCGCTAAATTCACATTTTAGCGCTGGTTAGCAGCGTTAAAACCATTTTTTTTTCAAATACCGATAAGAATTAGACTGTTTTGGGAGTTTTTGAGTGTCCAAATCAAACTTTCAGTCAAAAATCTCAAGTTTTTGATTCAAAAATTCTATTTTCACTCCAAAAAATCAGACTTTTTAACTAATTTTCATTAATTTTCCTCATAAGATCTCACATATTCCACGGTTTTCAATGCTCAACTAACTCAAAATACTGAAAAATATGATGTTTTCAACTGAAAACTCTCAAAAAATACCCGAAAATCGCTGAAAAGCAGCAAAAATCAGCAAAAAAAATAATTTCGAAATTCAAAAATTTTTGTTTCCCGCCGAAAAATTCCAGTACGACGCTCCGATATCCCGGCATTTCTGTTTCTGGATTTTAACGCTGCTAAGCAGCGCTAAATTCACATTTTAGCGCTGGTTAGCAGCGTTAAAACCATTTTTTCAAATACCGATAAGAATTAGACTGTTTTGGGAGTTTTTGAGTGTCCAAATCAAACTTTCAGTCAAAAATCTCAAGTTTTTGATTTAAAAATTATATTTTCACTCTAAAAAATCAGACTTTTTAACTAATTTTCATTAATTTTCCTCATAAGATCTCACATATTCCACGGTTTTCAATGCTCAACTAACTCAAAATACTGAAAAATATGATGTTTTCAACTGAAAACTCTCAAAAAATATCCGAAAATCGCTGAAAAACAGCAAAAATCAGCAAAAAAAATAATTTCGAAATTCAAAAATGTTTGTTTCCCGCCGAAAAATTCCAGTACGACGCTCCGATATAACGGGATTTCTGTTTCTGGATTTTAACGCTGCTAAGCAGCGCTAAAGTCACATTTTAGCGCTGGTTAGCAGCGTTAAAACCATTTTTTTTAAATACCGATAAGAATTAGACTGTTTTGGGAGTTTTTGAGTGTCCAAATCAAACTTTCAGTCAAAAATCTCAAGTTTTTAATTTAAAAATTATATTTTCACTCTAAAAAATCAGACTTTTTAACTAATTTTCATTAATTTTCCTCATAAGATCTCACATATTCCACGGTTTTCAATGCTCAACTAACTCAAAATACTGAAAAATATGATGTTTTCAACTGAAAACTCTCAAAAAATATCCGAAAATCGCTGAAAAACAGCAAAAATCAGCAAAAAAAATAATTTCGAAATTCAAAAATTTTTGTTTCCCGCCGAAAAATTCCAGTACGACGCTCCGATATCCCGGCATTTCTGTTTCTGGATTTTAACGCTGCTAAGCAGCGCTAAATTCACATTTTAGCGCTGGTTAGCAGCGTTAAAACCATTTTTTCAAATACCGATAAGAATTAGACTGTTTTGGGAGTTTTTGAGTGTCCAAATCAAACTTTCAGTCAAAAATCTCAAGTTTTTGATTTAAAAATTCTATTTTCACTCTAAAAAATCAGACTTTTTAACTAATTTTCATTAATTTTCCTCATAAGATCTCACATATTCCACGGTTTTCAATGCTCAACTAACTCAAAATACTGAAAAATATGATGTTTTCAACTGAAAACTCTCAAAAAATATCCGAAAATCGCTGAAAAACAGCAAAAATCAGCAAAAAAAATAATTTCGAAATTCAAAAATTTTTGTTTCCCGCCGAAAAATTCCAGTACGACGCTCCGATATCCCGGCATTTCTGTTTCTGGATTTTAACGCTGCTAAGCAGCGCTAAATTCACATTTTAGCGCTGGTTAGCAGCGTTAAAACCATTTTTTTCAAATACCGATAAGAATTAGACTGTTTTGGGAGTTTTTGAGTGTCCAAATCAAACTTTCAGTCAAAAATCTCAAGTTTTTGATTTAAAAATTCTATTTTCACTCCAAAAAATCAGACTTTTTAACTAATTTTCATTAATTTTCCTTATAAAATCTCACATATTCCACGGTTTTCAATGCTCAACTAACTCAAAATACTGAAAAATATGATGTTTTCAACTGAAAACTCTCAAAAAATATCCGAAAATCGCTGAAAAACAGCAAAAATCAGCAAAAAAATAATTTCGAAATTCAAAAATTTTTGTTTCCCGCCGAAAAATTCCAGTACGACGCTCCGATATCCCGGCATTTCTGTTTCTGGATTTTAACGCTGCTAAGCAGCGCTAAATTCACATTTTAGCGCTGGTTAGCAGCGTTAAAACCATTTTTTTCAAATACCGATAAGAATTAGACTGTTTTGGGAGTTTTTGAGTGTCCAAATCAAACTTTCAGTCAAAAATCTCAAGTTTTTGATTTAAAAATTCTATTTTCACTCTAAAAAATCAGACTTTTTAACTAATTTTCATTAATTTTCCTCATAAGATCTCACATATTCCACGGTTTTCAATGCTCAACTAACTCAAAATACTGAAAAATATAATGTTTTCAACTGAAAACTCTCAAAAAATACCCGAAAATCGCTGAAAAGCAGCAAAAATCAGCAAAAAAAATAATTTCGAAATTCAAAAATTTTTGTTTCCCGCCGAAAAATTCCAGTACGACGCTCCGATATCCCGGCATTTCTGTTTCTGGATTTTAACGCTGCTAAGCAGCGCTAAATTCACATTTTAGCGCTGGTTAGCAGCGTTAAAACCATTTTTTTCAAATACCGATAAGAATTAGACTGTTTTGGGAGTTTTTGAGTGTCCAAATCAAACTTTCAGTCAAAAATCTCAAGTTTTTGATTTAAAAATTCTATTTTCACTCCAAAAAATCAGACTTTTTAACTAATTTTCATTAATTTTCCTCATAAAATCTCACATATTCCACGGTTTTCAATGCTCAACTAACTCAAAATACTGAAAAATATGATGTTTTCAACTGAAAACTCTCAAAAAATATCCGAAAATCGCTGAAAAACAGCAAAAATCAGCAAAAAAAATAATTTCGAAATTCAAAAATTTTTGTTTCCCGCCGAAAAATTCCAGTACGACGCTCCGATATCCCGGCATTTCTGTTTCTGGATTTTAACGCTGCTAAGCAGCGCTAAATTCACATTTTAGCGCTGGTTAGCAGCGTTAAAACCATTTTTTTCAAATACCGATAAGAATTAGACTGTTTTGGGAGTTTTTGAGTGTCCAAATCAAACTTTCAGTCAAAAATCTCAAGTTTTTGATTTAAAAATTCTATTTTCACTCCAAAAAATCAGACTTTTTAACTAATTTTCATTAATTTTCCTTATAAAATCTCACATATTCCACGGTTTTCAATGCTCAACTAACTCAAAATACTGAAAAATATGATGTTTTCAACTGAAAACTCTCAAAAAATACCCGAAAATCGCTGAAAAGCAGCAAAAATCAGCAAAAAAAATAATTTCGAAATTCAAAAATTTTTGTTTCCCGCCGAAAAATTCCAGTACGACGCTCCGATATCCCGGCATTTCTGTTTCTGGATTTTAACGCTGCTAAGCAGCGCTAAATTCACATTTTAGCGCTGGTTAGCAGCGTTAAAACCATTTTTTTCAAATACCGATAAGAATTAGACTGTTTTGGGAGTTTTTGAGTGTCCAAATCAAACTTTCAGTCAAAAATCTCAAGTTTTTGATTTAAAAATTCTATTTTCACTCCAAAAAATCAGACTTTTTAACTAATTTTCATTAATTTTTCATATAAAATCTCACATATTCCACGGTTTTCAATGCTCAACTAACTCAAAATACTGAAAAATATGATGTTTTCAACTGAAAACTCTCAAAAAATATCCGAAAATCGCTGAAAAACAGCAAAAATCAGCAAAAAAAATAATTTCGAAATTCAAAAATTTTTGTTTCCCGCCGAAAAATTCCAGTACGACGCTCCGATATCCCGGCATTTCTGTTTCTGGATTTTAACGCTGCTAAGCAGCGCTAAATTCACATTTTAGCGCTGGTTAGCAGCGTTAAAACCATTTTTTTTCAAATACCGATAAGAATTAGACTGTTTTGGGAGTTTTTGAGTGTCCAAATCAAACTTTCAGTCAAAAATCTCAAGGTTTTGATTTAAAAATTCTATTTTCACTCCAAAAAATCAGACTTTTTAACTAATTTTCATTAATTTTTCATATAAAATCTCACATATTCCACGGTTTTCAATGCTCAACTAACTCAAAATACTGAAAAATATGATGTTTTCAACTGAAAACTCTCAAAAAATATCCGAAAATCGCTGAAAAACAGCAAAAATCAGCAAAAAAAATAATTTCGAAATTCAAAAATTTTTGTTTCCCGCCGAAAAATTCCAGTACGACGCTCCGATATCCCGGCATTTCTGTTTCTGGATTTTAACGCTGCTAAGCAGCGCTAAATTCACATTTTAGCGCTGGTTAGCAGCGTTAAAACCATTTTTTCAAATACCGATAAGAATTAGACTGTTTTGGGAGTTTTTGAGTGTCCAAATCAAACTTTCAGTCAAAAATCTCAAGTTTTTGATTTAAAAATTCTATTTTCACTCCAAAAAATCAGACTTTTTAACTAATTTTCATTAATTTTCCTCATAAAATCTCACATATTCCACGGTTTTCAATGCTCAACTAACTCAAAATACTGAAAAATATGATGTTTTCAACTGAAAACTCTCAAAAAATATCCGAAAATCGCTGAAAAACAGCAAAAATCAGCAAAAAAAATAATTTCGAAATTCAAAAATTTTTGTTTCCCGCCGAAAAATTCCAGTACGACGCTCCGATATCCCGGCATTTCTGTTTCTGGATTTTAACGCTGCTAAGCAGCGCTAAATTCACATTTTAGCGCTGGTTAGCAGCGTTAAAACCATTTTTTTCAAATACCGATAAGAATTAGACTGTTTTGGGAGTTTTTGAGTGTCCAAATCAAACTTTCAGTCAAAAATCTCAAGTTTTTGATTTAAAAATTATATTTTCACTCTAAAAAATCAGACTTTTTAACTAATTTTCATTAATTTTCCTCATAAGATCTCACATATTCCACGGTTTTCAATGCTCAACTAACTCAAAATACTGAAAAATATGATGTTTTCAACTGAAAACTCTTAAAAAATATCCGAAAATCGCTGAAAAACAGCAAAAATCAGCAAAAAAAATAATTTCGAAATTCAAAAATTTTTGTTTCCCGCCGAAAAATTCCAGTACGACGCTCCGATATCCCGGCATTTCTGTTTCTCACGGTATATCCGCCCACTAATACGCCAAACTTTTCTGCCTCCCACCGCTTGAGAAACGCGTCAGTGCGCGGATTGGCGCACTTCGCGTTTTTTAAAGTTTTCCACTGAGGTTTCAGATTTCTTCGATAAAAGCATGATTTCTGATTGATTTTTCAACGTTCATTCGCTATGATTGCTTTGTGTACTATGTGGCTACATTTTAAGTCCAAAAACATCGCTGGTGGTAGGATTTGAAGAAAGAAATTGTCTTTCAAAATGTTTAATTGACATTTGTCTAATAAAAGTCAGCGAAAATGTATTAACTGACTTTTAAACAGCGTTGTTTTTTGTAAGAAGTGAGAGTTTTGAAAGGAATAAATCTTTTATAGAAGTTTGGAGCCGATTGAGAGAGAGAGATGTCGCCGATGTAAGTTCTGGAAAAAAAATGTTAAAAAAAGAGAAAATTGGTTGTATTTTCTATTTATTTGGTTTCATCAATTGTTTATGTCTTATTTTCATGGCTGGATAAATAATAACGTATATTTATGCTGATCTGATATCGTTTCGTTCCTTTCCGTTACATTTTTGCTGTTCTAGATTGCATTGTTTCCACATTGCATTGTTACAGAATCAAGCGGGTCTTCCTCAACGGGTAGTTGATAGAGGCTTTTCCGGCTAGAAGAACCAATATAGCCAATTTAGGTCAGTACACATTTTCTGAATAATTTGAACAATTTACTGAATGGAGTATTTTCAGTCTCAATAGGTCTCAATCTTCTCCGAATTCTTCAAAGTTCCAGTCTTCTGCGTTTCCAGTCTTCTGAGATATAGATTCTTCGAGTTTCCAATCTTCTGATATAGAAAAGGATCAGCGTTTAGTGTCATTTTCGTTTCTGGATTAATAATTAAACGAATGGTTAGTATTTGTTTTTTTTTGTAAGAAAGGCGGATGGAGGGAGCCTGGAGGAAACAACACAACACAAAATGGGCTCACAGTTATTGGAAAAAATTTCAGACATGGGTAGACGGTCTAATCACAACATTTCTCGTAGTCAGAATGCAGCCAAAGGCAGTAACGTTTTGAGAGAGCAGAATGATGCAGATAGACGTCAGCTTCGAAATGATGTGGCTCGACGTGATGCAGAAATTGAGTCTATAAAACGCGAGAATCTGGAAATAAAAAATGAAGTCGATAACAGTCTTATCTTGATCGATCAAATAAGAGAAGAAATAAGAGAGAAAGGAGAGAAGTTGATCACTGCGGAAAAAACATCAGAATTTTGGCGTGATCAAGTTAAAAATCTTCAACGAAACATTAGTCATTTAAAGAACGAGAAAGACCATCTTCGTACTGAGATACAAGAGGCAGTAACCAGAAAGTCGGGTGACATTACCGACGCATTACTTGCCCAGAAGCATGGAATTGACGTCCAGAACAAGAATAAGATGACCGAGATGAAGAAAAAAGTCCAAGAAGCTGTTGAATCTTCTCCAAGTTACGGTAATCGGAAGAAGTTTGCGGATTTGAGGTCACCTGATTCAAGGAAGCAGAGATGTCGGACAATTCTGGACTTCTTGAAACGTGAAGTTGGTGTAGATGGATTTGACGACTTCGTTCAGACGCTGATTCATCTGATTTCAAATGATCCGTCCTACACATTCAAGTTGAAGCTTTCCGAAATGGATTCCTTCATTGCTACTGTGAAATGGAAGTTCTCCGATGGTACACTTCGAGACTTCAAGGCGTTTTTAAAGGAAAAGCTGGGATTCGACATCTTCAGCTCTCGTCAAAAGATTCACCAACTTCGGAAAGTCCATTCTTGTCAAACTGACTACAAGATCACCGTTCAAAGTGTCATCAAAAAAGCTGGAGGAAAAGAAGTTGAAGCAGAATCAGCGTTAATTGAAGTTAATGATCTTCATTCTCTTCTCGCCAGAAGATACGAACGACTTCATCAAAACGGTAGACTGAAGTTCAGGGACGGCTGTGGTGACGTGAGACTTGGAGTTGGTGGAGACAAGGGTGCATCCCAAACGAAGCTTGTCGTCATTCTGGGAAACGTGGAAAACCCGAACAATCCACATGGCATCTTGTTGATCGGCATGTATGAAGGAAATGACGACTACGCGTCTCTCCAGGCCAACATGTCATCGGTGTTCCAGCAGATCAACACCTTGAGTCACTTGACGTACAAGGAGAACGACCAGGATGTCACTCGTTCGGTCATCAAGTTTCCCATCGGTGACTGCAAGTTCCTTTCAGCCATGATTGGTCATCCGGGTCAATCTTCCAAATCTCCTTGTTTCATCTGTGACCTTCCTTGGACTTCGCATGGAGCAGCAGCAGCTACTGTTGGCTCGTTCGACTTCAAGAAGTGCGGAAACCCATACGATCCATCTTCTCTGAAGCCAGCTCTCATGCAAGTCGAGGAAGGAACAATGGGAGTTCCCGGAGTCCACACCATCCTTGGACTGACCAATTCGTACATCTTGGATTGGTTGTATGCCTTGTGCAACAAGCTGCAAACCGGAATCGACACCCTTCCTGAGAACATCAAAGAGCAGAGGAAGATGCTTCGAAGTCTGAAAAAAGATGAAGATTCGTATCAGGAGAGATGCGATTATTTGAGAGACTGTCAGAAGGAAGTCGAGAAGGCACTGGATGTGTTTGAACATGTTGAAAAAACAGGAGCCGTGGACCAAGGACACAGCCAGCGCTGTCAGTCGGGATTATGTCTTGTCGCTGCTGCGAAGACACCAGTTTTCCGCGAATCTGACACTTTCTCCTGCATCAGCTGTCAGAGAACCATCCATTGTGTTTGTTCGTTCGTCTTCACTTCGATCGATGACTATCAATATGACGAGCAAAGCATAGAGTGCCAAAAGAATGCCTCTCCCTCTTTTTCTGCACGCCGAGACATTCTCCTCATCCTCCGAGACACCCTTTTGGAGCAGATTCGCCAAGATGAGACCATGCTTGTTGCAGTAGCCGCTGAGAGAAAAACATTAGACTGCAGTGTTGATTCATTGGAAGGAGAAGTTAGAAAAAAACTGGAAGAGCTTTTGAAGAGCATTGGCTGTGACTTGCGCACCTGGTACCAGCAGCTTACTGGTAACCAGGCACGCTCACTTCTTCGCGAGGAAAATATTCAAAAGCTTCTCGACATTTTTCCACCGGATGCTTCCATCAACATCCAACCAATGAAGATTGTGATGCTCAGTTTGAGTAAGCTGATGAGTAGCGCAAACAACAAGGTCAAAAGTGATGAAGAGATTGAGGAGCTGGAACGTGTGTTGGACGATTTCGTTACCAACTTGAAGTTGGCTCAGCCCAACGCTACAGTCACTCCTAAACTCCACATTCTCACTGCCCATCTGATCCCCTTCCTCAAGAAACACCGAACTTGGGGAAGCATCACGGAGCAGGGAGTGGAGCATCTTCATGCGATCATCAACGGACTCAACAGGAGACTGGCCTCGGTGCTCAACACTAGGTTCAAAGCTTCGTTGGTCGTCAAAGCTCTCTCCAACTACAATTTTAGTTTTGACGTAGGTCTATCTTGGTTTAAAGTAGATTAGACTAGACTGTTCATCTTTTTGTTTCTTTTTTTATCCGATTTTTTCAAAATAATGATATACTTACTTATTTTTTGTTTCATTTTCATCCTCTTCCTTGTATTTTTAAATATTCGCTTCATTAGCGTTCTTCTTATAACTCCTTTCTCTTCTTTTCACTTGTCTCCGATTCGTCATTCATCTTTCTTCTTCACTGTGAATTTTTCGCTACCCGCTTTCTGTAAACAGATGAACTTTATCGTAGATCTCACTGAAATCGCCGAAGTTGGCTTCGATTCAGAGAGATTTTCAAATTAAGTACACTGTTAGACAGAAAGCGAGTGGCAAAAATCATCGGAATTCTTCTTTTTTTCCTTTTTTTTGATTCCACTTGTTTTTTGCTAGAATCTTCTTTTTTCTTTGTTTCTTGTTAGATCCTTCTTCTTTCCTCTTCATTTTCCCCTGTTTCTTGTTAGTTTCTTCTTTTTGGCGATAAAGTTGACATTTCTTGAAACACCGCAACCTATTCTTCTTGAAACCCTGAAATATACAACGGAGAAGAATGTTGTGTTCATAAGCGACTAACCGCAAGTCGTGAGAATCAATAAGAATAATGACGCGAAGACAGAAGACTATGGAGTGATTGACATAGCTGCAGCCCTCGAGAATCGTTTCAATCTGAAAATAATTCTTTCGAAAAAGCATTTAGAATAAAAAAATTCCACTAAATCTAGTCTTGATTGAAAGCAAATGCAGACGGTGCCTTCCGGTGATGATGTTATGTATTGTTCTCCTACGATTATTCTATGTGACCTGAAACTTATTTTGGCGGAGAAGTATGTATCTGTTCAACCCACTAACCGCTTCTTGAAGAGAAAGAGAGAAGATTTCCATCGCATTGAACCGTCCTGCTGTTTGAAACCGTTGAAACGATCTGAAAAAAATAATTTTTCTACACGAAAAACACGAAAGTGACGAAAAGGTAACGCAAACACGTCGAAAAGAATATTTCTGTACAGACGTTGTAAATAATCCGAAAGCCAAAACACAACGCAACGTATAAAAATGACGGAAAATTAGAGATTTGTTGCTTCAAAGATGATTTAGTGTTATTCCTTTGGATTTTTACCGCCCCTACACAGGCATATAAGAAAAACACTAAATTCGCGGGAAAACGATTTATTAGACCTGAAAATTTTTTAAAATAATTGAAAAACAAAAAAAATATGAAAAAGAGCGGTAATCATCGTTCCAATTTCATAAAAATCAGTTCTAGTATTAGCGCCTTTCTCGTGCGCGTTGACGAGAAACGCGCAAGATACGTCGAAGGCGTATTAGTGGACGGATAGGGTGTGTTTCTGGATTTTAACGCTGCTAAGCAGCGCTAAATTCACATTTTAGCGCTGGTTAGCAGCGTTGAAACCATTTTTTTCAAATACCGATAAGAATAAGACTGTTTTGGGAGTTTTTGAGTGTCCAAATCAAACTTTCAGTCAAAAATCTCAAGTTTTTGATTTAAAAATTCTATTTTCACTCCAAAAAATCAGACTTTTTAACTAATTGTCATGAATTTTCCTCATAAAATCTCACATATTCCACGGTTTTCAATGCTCAACTAACTCAAAATACTGAAAAATATGATGTTTTCAACTGAAAACTCTCAAAAAATATCCGAAAATCGCTGAAAAACAGCAAAAATCAGCAAAAAAAATAATTTCGAAATTCAAAAATTTTTGTTTCCCGCCGAAAAATTCCAGTACGACGCTCCGATATCCCGGCATTTCTGTTTCTGGATTTTAACGCTGCTAAGCAGCGCTAAATTCACATTTTAGCGCTGGTTAGCAGCGTTAAAACCATTTTTTCAAATACCGATAAGAATTAGACTGTTTTGGGAGTTTTTGAGTGTCCAAATCAAACTTTCAGTCAAAAATCTCAAGTTTTTGATTTAAAAATTCTATTTTCACTCCAAAAAATCAGACTTTTTAACTAATTTTCATTAATTTTCCTCATAAAATCTCACATATTCCACGGTTTTCAATGCTCAACTAACTCAAAATACTGAAAAATATGATGTTTTCAACTGAAAACTCTCAAAAAATATTCGAAAATCGCTGAAAAACAGCAAAAATCAGCAAAAAAAATAATTTCGAAATTCAAAAATTTTTGTTTCCCGCCGAAAAATTCCAGTACGACGCTCCGATATCCCGGCATTTCTGTTTCTGGATTTTAACGCTGCTAAGCAGCGCTAAATTCACATTTTAGCGCTGGTTAGCAGCGTTAAAACCATTCTTTTCAAATACCGATAAGAATTAGACTGTTTTGGGAGTTTTTGAAAGTCCAAATCAAACTTTCAGTCAAAAATCTCAAGTTTTTGATTTAAAAATTTTATTTTCACTCCAAAAAGTCAGACTTTTTAACTAATTTTCATTAATTTTCCTCATAAAATCTCACATATTCCACGGTTTTTAATGCTCAACTAACTCAAAATACTGAAAAATATGATGTTTTCAACTGAAAACTCTCAAAAAATATTCGAAAATCGCTGAAAAACAGCAAAAATCAGCAAAAAAAATAATTTCGAAATTCAAAAATTTTTGTTTCCCGCCGAAAAATTCCAGTACGACGCTCCGAAATCCCGGGATTTCTGTTTCTGGATTTTAACGCTGCTAAGCAGCGCTAAATTCACATTTTAGCGCTGGTTAGCAGCGTTAAAACCATTTTTTTTAAATACCGATAAAAATTAGACTGTTTTGGGAGTTTTTGAGTGTCCAAATCAAACTTTCAGTCAAAAATCTCAAGTTTTTGATTTAAAAATTCTATTTTCACTCCAAAAAATCAGACTTTTTAACTAATTTTCATGAATTTTCCTCATAAAATCTCACATATTCCACGGTTTTCAATGCTCAACTAACTCAAAATACTGAAAAATATGATGTTTTCAACTGAAAACTCTCAAAAAATATTCGAAAATCGCTGAAAAACAGCAAAAATCAGCAAAAAAAATAATTTCGAAATTCAAAAATTTTTGTTTCCCGCCGAAAAATTCCAGTACGACGCTCCGATATCCCGGCATTTCTGTTTCTGGATTTTAACGCTGCTAAGCAGCGCTAAATTCACATTTTAGCGCTGGTTAGCAGCGTTAAAACCATTCTTTTCAAATACCGATAAGAATTAGACTGTTTTGGGAGTTTTTGAAAGTCCAAATCAAACTTTCAGTCAAAAATCTCAAGTTTTTGATTTAAAAATTTTATTTTCACTCCAAAAAGTCAGACTTTTTAACTAATTTTCATTAATTTTCCTCATAAAATCTCACATATTCCACGGTTTTTAATGCTCAACTAACTCAAAATACTGAAAAATATGATGTTTTCAACTGAAAACTCTCAAAAAATATTCGAAAATCGCTGAAAAACAGCAAAAATCAGCAAAAAAAATAATTTCGAAATTCAAAAATTTTTGTTTCCCGCCGAAAAATTCCAGTACGACGCTCCGAAATCCCGGGATTTCTGTTTCTGGATTTTAACGCTGCTAAGCAGCGCTAAATTCACATTTTAGCGCTGGTTAGCAGCGTTAAAACCATTTTTTCAAATACCGATAAGAATTAGACGGTTTTGGGAGTTTTTGAGTGTCCAAATCAAACTTTCAGTCAAAAATCTCAAGTTTTTGATTTAAAAATTTTATTTTCACTCCAAAAAGTCAGACTTTTTAACTAATTTTCATTAATTTTCCTCATAAAATCTCACATATTCCACGGTTTTCAATGCTCAACTAACTCAAAATACTGAAAAATATGATGTTTTCAACTGAAAACTCTCAAAAAATATTCGAAAATCGCTGAAAAACAGCAAAAATCAGCAAAAAAAATAATTTCGAAATTCAAAAATTTTTGTTTCCCGCCGAAAAATTCCAGTACGACGCTCCGAAATCCCGGGATTTCTGTTTCTGGATTTTAACGCTGCTAAGCAGCGCTAAATTCACATTTTAGCGCTGGTTAGCAGCGTTAAAACCATTTTTTTCAAATACCGATAAGAATTAGACGGTTTTGGGAGTTTTTGAGTGTCCAAATCAAACTTTCAGTCAAAAATCTCAAGTTTTTGATTTAAAAATTTTATTTTCACTCCAAAAAGTCAGACTTTTTAACTAATTTTCATTAATTTTCCTCATAAAATCTCACATATTCCACGGTTTTCAATGCTCAACTAACTCAAAATACTGAAAAATATGATGTTTTCAACTGAAAACTCTCAAAAAATATTCGAAAATCGCTGAAAAACAGCAAAAATCAGCAAAAAAAATAATTTCGAAATTCAAAAATTTTTGTTTCCCGCCGAAAAATTCCAGTACGACGCTCCGAAATCCCGGCATTTCTGTTTCTGGATTTTAACGCTGCTAAGCAGCGCTAAATTCACATTTTAGCGCTGGTTAGCAGCGTTAAAACCATTTTTTCAAATACCGATAAGAATTAGACGGTTTTGGGAGTTTTTGAGTGTCCAAATCAAACTTTCAGTCAAAAATCTCAAGTTTTTGATTTAAAAATTTTATTTTCACTCCAAAAAGTCAGACTTTTTAACTAATTTTCATTAATTTTCCTCATAAAATCTCACATATTCCACGGTTTTCAATGCTCAACTAACTCAAAATACTGAAAAATATGATGTTTTCAACTGAAAACTTTCAAAAAATATCCGAAAATCGCTGAAAAACAGCAAAAATCAGCAAAAAAAGATTTTCGAAATTCAAAAATTTTTGTTTCCCGCCGAAAAATTCCAGTACGACGCTCCGATATCCCGGCATTTCTGTTTCTGGATTTTAACGCTGCTAAGCAGCGCTAAATTCACATTTTAGCGCTGGTTAGCAGCGTTAAAACCATTTTTTCAAATACCGATAAGAATTAGACGGTTTTGGGAGTTTTTGAGTGTCCAAATCAAACTTTCAGTCAAAAATCTCAAGTTTTTGATTTAAAAATTCTATTTTCACTCCAAAAAGTCAGACTTTTTAACTAATTTTCATTAATTTTCCTCATAAAATCTCACATATTCCACGGTTTTTAATGCTCAACTAACTCAAAATACTGAAAAATATGATGTTTTCAACTGAAAACTCTCAAAAAATATTCGAAAATCGCTGAAAAACAGCAAAAATCAGCAAAAAAAATAATTTCGAAATTCAAAAATTTTTGTTTCCCGCCGAAAAATTCCAGTACGACGCTCCGAAATCCCGGCATTTCTGTTTCTGGATTTTAACGCTGCTAAGCAGCGCTAAATTCACATTTTAGCGCTGGTTAGCAGCGTTAAAACCATTTTTTTAAATACCGATAAAAATTAGACTGTTTTGGGAGTTTTTGAGTGTCCAAATCAAACTTTCAGTCAAAAATCTCAAGTTTTTGATTTAAAAATTCTATTTTCACTCCAAAAAATCAGACTTTTTAACTAATTTTCATTAATTTTCCTCATAAAATCTCACATATTCCACGGTTTTCAATGCTCAACTAACTCAAAATACTGAAAAATATGATGTTTTCAACTGAAAACTCTCAAAAAATATTCGAAAATCGCTGAAAAACAGCAAAAATCAGCAAAAAAAATAATTTCGAAATTCAAAAATTTTTGTTTCCCGCCGAAAAATTCCAGTACGACGCTCCGATATCCCGGCATTTCTGTTTCTGGATTTTAACGCTGCTAAGCAGCGCTAAATTCACATTTTAGCGCTGGTTAGCAGCGTTAAAACCATTCTTTTCAAATACCGATAAGAATTAGACTGTTTTGGGAGTTTTTGAGTGTCCAAATCAAACTTTCAGTCAAAAATCTCAAGTTTTTGATTTAAAAATTTTATTTTCACTCCAAAAAGTCAGACTTTTTAACTAATTTTCATTAATTTTCCTCATAAAATCTCACATATTCCACGGTTTTCAATGCTCAACTAACTCAAAATACTGAAAAATATGATGTTTTCAACTGAAAACTCTCAAAAAATATTCGAAAATCGCTGAAAAACAGCAAAAATCAGCAAAAAAAATAATTTCGAAATTCAAAAATTTTTGTTTCCCGCCGAAAAATTCCAGTACGACGCTCCGAAATCCCGGCATTTCTGTTTCTGGATTTTAACGCTGCTAAGCAGCGCTAAATTCACATTTTAGCGCTGGTTAGCAGCGTTAAAACCATTTTTTCAAATACCGATAAGAATTAGACGGTTTTGGGAGTTTTTGAGTGTCCAAATCAAACTTTCAGTCAAAAATCTCAAGTTTTTGATTTAAAAATTTTATTTTCACTCCAAAAAGTCAGACTTTTTAACTAATTTTCATTAATTTTCCTCATAAAATCTTACATATTCCACGGTTTTCAATGCTCAACTAACTCAAAATACTGAAAAATATGATGTTTTCAACTGAAAACTCTCAAAAAATATTCGAAAATCGCTGAAAAACAGCAAAAATCAGCAAAAAAAATAATTTCGAAATTCAAAAATTTTTGTTTCCCGCCGAAAAATTCCAGTACGACGCTCCGAAATCCCGGCATTTCTGTTTCTGGATTTTAACGCTGCTAAGCAGCGCTAAATTCACATTTTAGCGCTGGTTAGCAGCGTTAAAACCATTTTTTTCAAATACCGATAAGAATTAGACGGTTTTGGGAGTTTTTGAGTGTCCAAATCAAACTTTCAGTCAAAAATCTCAAGTTTTTGATTTAAAAATTTTATTTTCACTCCAAAAAGTCAGACTTTTTAACTAATTTTCATTAATTTTCCTCATAAAATCTTACATATTCCACGGTTTTCAATGCTCAACTAACTCAAAATACTGAAAAATATGATGTTTTCAACTGAAAACTCTCAAAAAATATTCGAAAATCGCTGAAAAACAGCAAAAATCAGCAAAAAAAATAATTTCGAAATTCAAAAATTTTTGTTTCCCGCCGAAAAATTCCAGTACGACGCTCCGAAATCCCGGCATTTCTGTTTCTGGATTTTAACGCTGCTAAGCAGCGCTAAATTCACATTTTAGCGCTGGTTAGCAGCGTTAAAACCATTTTTTTAAATACCGATAAAAATTAGACGGTTTTGGGAGTTTTTGAGTGTCCAAATCAAACTTTCAGTCAAAAATCTCAAGTTTTTGATTTAAAAATTTTATTTTCACTCCAAAAAGTCAGACTTTTTAACTAATTTTCATTAATTTTCCTCATAAAATCTCACATATTCCACGGTTTTCAATGCTCAACTAACTCAAAATACTGAAAAATATGATGTTTTCAACTGAAAACTCTCAAAAAATATCCGAAAATCGCTGAAAAACAGCAAAAATCAGCAAAAAAAGATTTTTCGAAATTCAAAAATTTTTGTTTCCCGCCGAAAAATTCCAGTACGACGCTCCGATATCCCGGCATTTCTGTTTCTGGATTTTAACGCTGCTAAGCAGCGCTAAATTCACATTTTAGCGCTGGTTAGCAGCGTTAAAACCATTTTTTCAAATACCGATAAGAATTAGACGGTTTTGGGAGTTTTTGAGTGTCCAAATCAAACTTTCAGTCAAAAATCTCAAGTTTTTGATTTAAAAATTCTATTTTCACTCCAAAAATCAGACTTTTTAACTAATTTTCATTAATTTTCCTCATAAAATCTCACATATTCCACGGTTTTCAATGCTCAACTAACTCAAAATACTGAAAAATATGATGTTTTCAACTGAAAACTCTCAAAAAATACCCGAAAATCGCTGAAAAACAGCAAAAATCAGCAAAAAAAGATTTTTCGAAATTCAAAAATTTTTGTTTCCCGCCGAAAAATTCCAGTACGACGCTCCGATATCCCGGCATTTCTGTTTCTGGATTTTAACGCTGCTAAGCAGCGCTAAATTCACATTTTAGCGCTGGTTAGCAGCGTTAAAACCATTTTTTTCAAATACCGATAAGAATTAGACGGTTTTGGGAGTTTTTGAGTGTCCAAATCAAACTTTCAGTCAAAAATCTCAAGTTTTTGATTTAAAAATTCTATTTTCACTCCAAAAAATCAGACTTTTTAACTAATTTTCATTAATTTTCCTCATAAAATCTCACATATTCCACGGTTTTCAATGCTCAACTAACTCAAAATACTGAAAAATATGATGTTTTCAACTGAAAACTCTCAAAAAATACCCGAAAATCGCTGAAAAACAGCAAAAATCAGCAAAAAAAGTAATTTCGAAATTCAAAAATTTTTGTTTCCCGCCGAAAAATTCCAGTACGACGCTCCGATATCCCGGCATTTCTGTTTCTGGATTTTAACGCTGCTAAGCAGCGCTAAATTCACATTTTAGCGCTGGTTAGCAGCGTTAAAACCATTTTTTCAAATACCGATAAGAATTAGACGGTTTTGGGAGTTTTTGAGTGTCCAAATCAAACTTTCAGTCAAAAATCTCAAGTTTTTGATTTAAAAATTCTATTTTCACTCCAAAAAATCAGACTTTTTAACTAATTTTCATTAATTTTCCTCATAAAATCTCACATATTCCACGGTTTTCAATGCTCAACTAACTCAAAATACTAAAAAATATGATGTTTTCAACTGAAAACTCTCAAAAAATACCCGAAAATCGCTGAAAAACAGCAAAAATCAGCAAAAAAAGTAATTTCGAAATTCAAAAATTTTTGTTTCCCGCCGAAAAATTCCAGTACGACGCTCCGATATCCCGGCATTTCTGTTTCTGGATTTTAACGCTGCTAAGCAGCGCTAAATTCACATTTTAGCGCTGGTTAGCAGCGTTAAAACCATTTTTTCAAATACCGATAAGAATTAGACGGTTTTGGGAGTTTTTGAGTGTCCAAATCAAACTTTCAGTCAAAAATCTCAAGTTTTTGATTTAAAAATTCTATTTTCACTCCAAAAAATCAGACTTTTTAACTAATTTTCATTAATTTTCCTCATAAAATCTCACATATTCCACGGTTTTCAATGCTCAACTAACTCAAAATACTAAAAAATATGATGTTTTCAACTGAAAACTCTCAAAAAATACCCGAAAATCGCTGAAAAACAGCAAAAATCAGCAAAAAAAGTAATTTCGAAATTCAAAAATTTTTGTTTCCCGCCGAAAAATTCCAGTACGACGCTCCGATATCCCGGCATTTCTGTTTCTGGATTTTAACGCTGCTAAGCAGCGCTAAATTCACATTTTAGCGCTGGTTAGCAGCGTTAAAACCATTTTTTCAAATACCGATAAGAATTAGACGGTTTTGGGAGTTTTTGAGTGTCCAAATCAAACTTTCAGTCAAAAATCTCAAGTTTTTGATTTAAAAATTCTATTTTCACTCCAAAAAATCAGACTTTTTAACTAATTTTCATTAATTTTCCTCATAAAATCTCACATATTCCACGGTTTTCAATGCTCAACTAACTCAAAATACTAAAAAATATGATGTTTGCAACTGAAAACTTTCAAAAAATATCCGAAAATCGCTGAAAAACAGCAAAAATCAGCAAAAAAAGATTTTTCGAAATTCAAAAATTTTTGTTTCCCGCCGAAAAATTCCAGTACGACGCTCCGATATCCCGGCATTTCTGTTTCTGGATTTTAACGCTGCTAAGCAGCGCTAAATTCACATTTTAGCGCTGGTTAGCAGCGTTAAAACCATTTTTTCAAATACCGATAAGAATTAGACGGTTTTGGGAGTTTTTGAGTGTCCAAATCAAACTTTCAGTCAAAAATCTCAAGTTTTTGATTTAAAAATTCTATTTTCACTCCAAAAAGTCAGACTTTTTAACTAATTTTCATTAATTTTCCTCATAAAATCTCACATATTCCACGGTTTTCAATGCTCAACTAACTCAAAATACTGAAAAATATGATGTTTTCAACTGAAAACTCTCAAAAAATATTCGAAAATCGCTGAAAAACAGCAAAAATCAGCAAAAAAAGATTTTTCGAAATTCAAAAATTTTTGTTTCCCGCCGAAAAATTCCAGTACGACGCTCCGATATCCCGGCATTTCTGTTTCTGGATTTTAACGCTGCTAAGCAGCGCTAAATTCACATTTTAGCGCTGGTTAGCAGCGTTAAAACCATTTTTTCAAATACCGATAAGAATTAGACTGTTTTGGGAGTTTTTGAAAGTCCAAATCAAACTTTCAGTCAAAAATCTCAAGTTTTTGATTTAAAAATTTTATTTTCACTCCAAAAAGTCAGACTTTTTAACTAATTTTCATTAATTTTCCTCATAAAATCTCACATATTCCACGGTTTTCAATGCTCAACTAACTCAAAATACTGAAAAATATGATGTTTTCAACTGAAAACTCTCAAAAAATATCCGAAAATCGCTGAAAAACAGCAAAAATCAGCAAAAAAAATAATTTCGAAATTCAAAAATTTTTGTTTCCCGCCGAAAAATTCCAGTACGACGCTCCGATATCCCGGCATTTCTGTTTCTGGATTTTAACGCTGCTAAGCAGCGCTAAATTCACATTTTAGCGCTGGTTAGCAGCGTTAAAACCATTTTTTTCAAATACCGATAAGAATTAGACTGTTTTGGGAGTTTTTGAAAGTCCAAATCAAACTTTCAGTCAAAAATCTCAAGTTTTTGATTTAAAAATTTTATTTTCACTCCAAAAAGTCAGACTTTTTAACTAATTTTCATTAATTTTCCTCATAAAATCTCACATATTCCACGGTTTTCAATGCTCAACTAACTCAAAATACTGAAAAATATGATGTTTTCAACTGAAAACTTTCAAAAAATATCCGAAAATCGCTGAAAAACAGCAAAAATCAGCAAAAAAAGATTTTTCGAAATTCAAAAATTTTTGTTTCCCGCCGAAAAATTCCAGTACGACGCTCCGATATCCCGGCATTTCTGTTTCTGGATTTTAACGCTGCTAAGCAGCGCTAAATTCACATTTTAGCGCTGGTTAGCAGCGTTAAAACCATTTTTTCAAATACCGATAAGAATTAGACTGTTTTGGGAGTTTTTGAGTGTCCAAATCAAACTTTCAGTCAAAAATCTCAAGTTTTTGATTTAAAAATTTTATTTTCACTCCAAAAAGTCAGACTTTTTAACTAATTTTCATTAATTTTCCTCATAAAATCTCACATATTCCACGGTTTTCAATGCTCAACTAACTCAAAATACTGAAAAATATGATGTTTTCAACTGAAAACTCTCAAAAAATATTCGAAAATCGCTGAAAAACAGCAAAAATCAGCAAAAAAAATAATTTCGAAATTCAAAAATTTTTGTTTCCCGCCGAAAAATTCCAGTACGACGCTCCGAAATCCCGGCATTTCTGTTTCTGGATTTTAACGCTGCTAAGCAGCGCTAAATTCACATTTTAGCGCTGGTTAGCAGCGTTAAAACCATTTTTTCAAATACCGATAAGAATTAGACTGTTTTGGGAGTTTTTGAAAGTCCAAATCAAACTTTCAGTCAAAAATCTCAAGTTTTTGATTTAAAAATTTTATTTTCACTCCAAAAAGTCAGACTTTTTAACTAATTTTCATTAATTTTCCTCATAAAATCTCACATATTCCACGGTTTTCAATGCTCAACTAACTCAAAATACTGAAAAATATGATGTTTTCAACTGAAAACTCTCAAAAAATATCCGAAAATCGCTGAAAAACAGCAAAAATCAGCAAAAAAAATAATTTCGAAATTCAAAAATTTTTGTTTCCCGCCGAAAAATTCCAGTACGACGCTCCGATATCCCGGCATTTCTGTTTCTGGATTTTAACGCTGCTAAGCAGCGCTAAATTCACATTTTAGCGCTGGTTAGCAGCGTTAAAACCATTTTTTCAAATACCGATAAGAATTAGACTGTTTTGGGAGTTTTTGAGTGTCCAAATCAAACTTTCAGTCAAAAATCTCAAGTTTTTGATTTAAAAATTTTATTTTCACTCCAAAAAGTCAGACTTTTTAACTAATTTTCATTAATTTTCCTCATAAAATCTCACATATTCCACGGTTTTCAATGCTCAACTAACTCAAAATACTGAAAAATATGATGTTTTCAACTGAAAACTCTCAAAAAATATCCGAAAATCGCTGAAAAACAGCAAAAATCAGCAAAAAAAGATTTTTCGAAATTCAAAAATTTTTGTTTCCCGCCGAAAAATTCCAGTACGACGCTCCGATATCCCGGCATTTCTGTTTCTGGATTTTAACGCTGCTAAGCAGCGCTAAATTCACATTTTAGCGCTGGTTAGCAGCGTTAAAACCATTTTTTCAAATACCGATAAGAATTAGACTGTTTTGGGAGTTTTTGAGTGTCCAAATCAAACTTTCAGTCAAAAATCTCAAGTTTTTGATTTAAAAATTTTATTTTCACTCCAAAAAGTCAGACTTTTTAACTAATTTTCATTAATTTTCCTCATAAAATCTCACATATTCCACGGTTTTCAATGCTCAACTAACTCAAAATACTGAAAAATATGATGTTTTCAACTGAAAACTTTCAAAAAATATCCGAAAATCGCTGAAAAACAGCAAAAATCAGCAAAAAAAATAATTTCGAAATTCAAAAATTTTTGTTTCCCGCCGAAAAATTCCAGTACGACGCTCCGATATCCCGGCATTTCTGTTTCTGGATTTTAACGCTGCTAAGCAGCGCTAAATTCACATTTTAGCGCTGGTTAGCAGCGTTAAAACCATTTTTTTCAAATACCGATAAGAATTAGACGGTTTTGGGAGTTTTTGAGTGTCCAAATCAAACTTTCAGTCAAAAATCTCAAGTTTTTGATTTAAAAATTCTATTTTCACTCCAAAAAATCAGACTTTTTAACTAATTTTCATTAATTTTCCTCATAAAATCTCACATATTCCACGGTTTTCAATGCTCAACTAACTCAAAATACTGAAAAATATGATGTTTTCAACTGAAAACTCTCAAAAAATACCCGAAAATCGCTGAAAAACAGCAAAAATCAGCAAAAAAAGATTTTTCGAAATTCAAAAATTTTTGTTTCCCGCCGAAAAATTCCAGTACGACGCTCCGATATCCCGGCATTTCTGTTTCTGGATTTTAACGCTGCTAAGCAGCGCTAAATTCACATTTTAGCGCTGGTTAGCAGCGTTAAAACCATTTTTTTCAAATACCGATAAGAATTAGACGGTTTTGGGAGTTTTTGAGTGTCCAAATCAAACTTTCAGTCAAAAATCTCAAGTTTTTGATTTAAAAATTCTATTTTCACTCCAAAAAATCAGACTTTTTAACTAATTTTCATTAATTTTCCTCATAAAATCTCACATATTCCACGGTTTTCAATGCTCAACTAACTCAAAATACTGAAAAATATGATGTTTTCAACTGAAAACTCTCAAAAAATACCCGAAAATCGCTGAAAAACAGCAAAAATCAGCAAAAAAAGATTTTTCGAAATTCAAAAATTTTTGTTTCCCGCCGAAAAATTCCAGTACGACGCTCCGATATCCCGGCATTTCTGTTTCTGGATTTTAACGCTGCTAAGCAGCGCTAAATTCACATTTTAGCGCTGGTTAGCAGCGTTAAAACCATTTTTTTCAAATACCGATAAGAATTAGACGGTTTTGGGAGTTTTTGAGTGTCCAAATCAAACTTTCAGTCAAAAATCTCAAGTTTTTGATTTAAAAATTCTATTTTCACTCCAAAAAATCAGACTTTTTAACTAATTTTCATTAATTTTCCTCATAAAATCTCACATATTCCACGGTTTTCAATGCTCAACTAACTCAAAATACTAAAAAATATGATGTTTTCAACTGAAAACTCTCAAAAAATACCCGAAAATCGCTGAAAAACAGCAAAAATCAGCAAAAAAAGTAATTTCGAAATTCAAAAATTTTTGTTTCCCGCCGAAAAATTCCAGTACGACGCTCCGATATCCCGGCATTTCTGTTTCTGGATTTTAACGCTGCTAAGCAGCGCTAAATTCACATTTTAGCGCTGGTTAGCAGCGTTAAAACCATTTTTTCAAATACCGATAAGAATTAGACGGTTTTGGGAGTTTTTGAGTGTCCAAATCAAACTTTCAGTCAAAAATCTCAAGTTTTTGATTTAAAAATTCTATTTTCACTCCAAAAAATCAGACTTTTTAACTAATTTTCATTAATTTTCCTCATAAAATCTCACATATTCCACGGTTTTCAATGCTCAACTAACTCAAAATACTGAAAAATATGATGTTTTCAACTGAAAACTCTCAAAAAATACCCGAAAATCGCTGAAAAACAGCAAAAATCAGCAAAAAAAGTAATTTCGAAATTCAAAAATTTTTGTTTCCCGCCGAAAAATTCCAGTACGACGCTCCGATATCCCGGCATTTCTGTTTCTGGATTTTAACGCTGCTAAGCAGCGCTAAATTCACATTTTAGCGCTGGTTAGCAGCGTTAAAACCATTTTTTCAAATACCGATAAGAATTAGACGGTTTTGGGAGTTTTTGAGTGTCCAAATCAAACTTTCAGTCAAAAATCTCAAGTTTTTGATTTAAAAATTCTATTTTCACTCCAAAAAATCAGACTTTTTAACTAATTTTCATTAATTTTCCTCATAAAATCTCACATATTCCACGGTTTTCAATGCTCAACTAACTCAAAATACTAAAAAATATGATGTTTTCAACTGAAAACTCTCAAAAAATACCCGAAAATCGCTGAAAAACAGCAAAAATCAGCAAAAAAAGTAATTTCGAAATTCAAAAATTTTTGTTTCCCGCCGAAAAATTCCAGTACGACGCTCCGATATCCCGGCATTTCTGTTTCTGGATTTTAACGCTGCTAAGCAGCGCTAAATTCACATTTTAGCGCTGGTTAGCAGCGTTAAAACCATTTTTTTCAAATACCGATAAGAATTAGACGGTTTTGGGAGTTTTTGAGTGTCCAAATCAAACTTTCAGTCAAAAATCTCAAGTTTTTGATTTAAAAATTCTATTTTCACTCCAAAAAATCAGACTTTTTAACTAATTTTCATTAATTTTCCTCATAAAATCTCACATATTCCACGGTTTTCAATGCTCAACTAACTCAAAATACTGAAAAATATGATGTTTTCAACTGAAAACTTTCAAAAAATATCCGAAAATCGCTGAAAAACAGCAAAAATCAGCAAAAAAAATAATTTCGAAATTCAAAAATTTTTGTTTCCCGCCGAAAAATTCCAGTACGACGCTCCGATATCCCGGCATTTCTGTTTCTGGATTTTAACGCTGCTAAGCAGCGCTAAATTCACATTTTAGCGCTGGTTAGCAGCGTTAAAACCATTTTTTCAAATACCGATAAGAATTAGACGGTTTTGGGAGTTTTTGAGTGTCCAAATCAAACTTTCAGTCAAAAATCTCAAGTTTTTGATTTAAAAATTCTATTTTCACTCCAAAAAATCAGACTTTTTAACTAATTTTCATTAATTTTCCTCATAAAATCTCACATATTCCACGGTTTTCAATGCTCAACTAACTCAAAATACTGAAAAATATGATGTTTTCAACTGAAAACTCTCAAAAAATACCCGAAAATCGCTGAAAAACAGCAAAAATCAGCAAAAAAAATAATTTCGAAATTCAAAAATTTTTGTTTCCCGCCGAAAAATTCCAGTACGACGCTCCGATATCCCGGCATTTCTGTTTCTGGATTTTAACGCTGCTAAGCAGCGCTAAATTCACATTTTAGCGCTGGTTAGCAGCGTTAAAACCATTTTTTCAAATACCGATAAGAATTAGACTGTTTTGGGAGTTTTTGAGTGTCCAAATCAAACTTTCAGTCAAAAATCTCAAGTTTTTGATTTAAAAATTCTATTTTCACTCCAAAAAATCAGACTTTTTAACTAATTTTCATTAATTTTCCTCATAAAATCTCACATATTCCACGGTTTTCAATGCTCAACTAACTCAAAATACTGAAAAATATGATGTTTTCAACTGAAAACTCTCAAAAAATATCCGAAAATCGCTGAAAAACAGCAAAAATCAGCAAAAAAAATAATTTCGAAATTCAAAAATTTTTGTTTCCCGCCGAAAAATTCCAGTACGACGCTCCGATATCCCGGCATTTCTGTTTCTGGATTTTAACGCTGCTAAGCAGCGCTAAATTCACATTTTAGCGCTGGTTAGCAGCGTTAAAACCATTTTTTTAAATACCGATAAGAATTAGACTGTTTTGGGAGTTTTTGAGTGTCCAAATCAAACTTTCAGTCAAAAATCTCAAGTTTTTGATTTAAAAATTCTATTTTCACTCCAAAAAATCAGACTTTTTAACTAATTTTCATTAATTTTCCTCATAAAATCTCACATATTCCACGGTTTTCAATGCTCAACTAACTCAAAATACTAAAAAATATGATGTTTTCAACTGAAAACTCTCAAAAAATACCCGAAAATCGCTGAAAAACAGCAAAAATCAGCAAAAAAAGTAATTTCGAAATTCAAAAATTTTTGTTTCCCGCCGAAAAATTCCAGTACGACGCTCCGATATCCCGGCATTTCTGTTTCTGGATTTTAACGCTGCTAAGCAGCGCTAAATTCACATTTTAGCGCTGGTTAGCAGCGTTAAAACCATTTTTTTTAATACCGATAAGAATTAGACTGTTTTGGGAGTTTTTGAGTGTCCAAATCAAACTTTCAGTCAAAAATCTCAAGTTTTTGATTTAAAAATTCTATTTTCACTCGAAAAAATCAGACTTTTTAACTAATTTTCATTAATTTTCCTCATAAAATCTCACATATTCCACGGTTTTCAATGCTCAACTAACTCAAAATACTGAAAAATATGATGTTTTCAACTGAAAACTCTCAAAAAATACCCGAAAATCGCTGAAAAACAGCAAAAATCAGCAAAAAAAATAATTTCGAAATTCAAAAATTTTTGTTTCCCGCCGAAAAATTCCAGTACGACGCTCCGATATCCCGGCATTTCTGTTTCTGGATTTTAACGCTGCTAAGCAGCGCTAAATTCACATTTTAGCGCTGGTTAGCAGCGTTAAAACCATTTTTTTCAAATACCGATAAGAATTAGACTGTTTTGGGAGTTTTTGAGTGTCCAAATCAAACTTTCAGTCAAAAATCTCAAGTTTTTGATTTAAAAATTCTATTTTCACTCCAAAAATCAGACTTTTTAACTAATTTTCATTAATTTTCCTCATAAAATCTCACATATTCCACGGTTTTCAATGCTCAACTAACTCAAAATACTAAAAAATATGATGTTTTCAACTGAAAACTCTCAAAAAATATCCGAAAATCGCTGAAAAACAGCAAAAATCAGCAAAAAAAATAATTTCGAAATTCAAACATTTTTGTTTCCCGCCGAAAAATTCCAGTACGACGCTCCGATATCCCGGCATTTCTGTTTCTGGATTTTAACGCTGCTAAGCAGCGCTAAATTCACATTTTAGCGCTGGTTAGCAGCGTTAAAACCATTTTTTTCAAATACCGGTAAGAATTAGACGGTTTTGGGAGTTTTTGAGTGTCCAAATCAAACTTTCAGTCAAAAATCTCAAGTTTTTGATTTAAAAATTCTATTTTCACTCGAAAAAATCAGACTGTTTAACTAATTTTCTTTAATTTTCCTCATAAAATCTCACATATTCCACGGTTTTCAATGCTCAACTAACTCAAAATACTGAAAAATATGATGTTTTCAACTGAAAACTCTGAAAAAATATCCGAAAATCGCTGAAAAACAGCAAAAATCAGCAAAAAAAATAATTTCGAAATTCAAACATTTTTGTTTCCCGCCGAAAAATTCCAGTACGACGCTCCGATATCCCGGCATTTCTGTTTCTGGATTTTAACGCTGCTAAGCAGCGCTAAATTCACATTTTAGCGGTGGTTAGCAGCGTTAAAACCATTTTTTTAAATACCGATAAGAATTAGACTGTTTTGGGAGTTTTTGAGTGTCCAAATCAAACTTTCAGTCAAAAATCTCAAGTTTTTGATTTAAAAATTCTATTTTCACTCCAAAAAATCAGACTTTTTAACTAATTTTCATTAATTTTCCTCATAAAATCTCACATATTCCACGGTTTTCAATGCTCAACTAACTCAAAATACTAAAAAATATGATGTTTTCAACTGAAAACTCTCAAAAAATACCCGAAAATCGCTGAAAAACAGCAAAAATCAGCAAAAAAAGTAATTTCGAAATTCAAAAATTTTTGTTTCCCGCCGAAAAATTCCAGTACGACGCTCCGATATCCCGGCATTTCTGTTTCTGGATTTTAACGCTGCTAAGCAGCGCTAAATTCACATTTTAGCGCTGGTTAGCAGCGTTAAAACCATTCTTTTCAAATACCGATAAGAATTAGACTGTTTTGGGAGTTTTTGAAAGTCCAAATCAAACTTTCAGTCAAAAATCTCAAGTTTTTGATTTAAAAATTTTATTTTCACTCCAAAAAGTCAGACTTTTTAACTAATTTTCATTAATTTTCCTCATAAAATCTCACATATTCCACGGTTTTCAATGCTCAACTAACTCAAAATACTGAAAAATATGATGTTTTCAACTGAAAACTCTCAAAAAATATTCGAAAATCGCTGAAAAACAGCAAAAATCAGCAAAAAAAATAATTTCGAAATTCAAAAATTTTTGTTTCCCGCCGAAAAATTCCAGTACGACGCTCCGAAATCCCGGCATTTCTGTTTCTGGATTTTAACGCTGCTAAGCAGCGCTAAATTCACATTTTAGCGCTGGTTAGCAGCGTTAAAACCATTTTTTCAAATACCGATAAGAATTAGACGGTTTTGGGAGTTTTTGAGTGTCCAAATCAAACTTTCAGTCAAAAATCTCAAGTTTTTGATTTAAAAATTTTATTTTCACTCCAAAAAGTCAGACTTTTTAACTAATTTTCATTAATTTTCCTCATAAAATCTTACATATTCCACGGTTTTCAATGCTCAACTAACTCAAAATACTGAAAAATATGATGTTTTCAACTGAAAACTCTCAAAAAATATTCGAAAATCGCTGAAAAACAGCAAAAATCAGCAAAAAAAATAATTTCGAAATTCAAAAATTTTTGTTTCCCGCCGAAAAATTCCAGTACGACGCTCCGAAATCCCGGCATTTCTGTTTCTGGATTTTAACGCTGCTAAGCAGCGCTAAATTCACATTTTAGCGCTGGTTAGCAGCGTTAAAACCATTTTTTCAAATACCGATAAGAATTAGACGGTTTTGGGAGTTTTTGAGTGTCCAAATCAAACTTTCAGTCAAAAATCTCAAGTTTTTGATTTAAAAATTTTATTTTCACTCCAAAAAGTCAGACTTTTTAACTAATTTTCATTAATTTTCCTCATAAAATCTTACATATTCCACGGTTTTCAATGCTCAACTAACTCAAAATACTGAAAAATATGATGTTTTCAACTGAAAACTCTCAAAAAATATTCGAAAATCGCTGAAAAACAGCAAAAATCAGCAAAAAAAATAATTTCGAAATTCAAAAATTTTTGTTTCCCGCCGAAAAATTCCAGTACGACGCTCCGAAATCCCGGGATTTCTGTTTCTGGATTTTAACGCTGCTAAGCAGCGCTAAATTCACATTTTAGCGCTGGTTAGCAGCGTTAAAACCATTTTTTCAAATACCGATAAGAATTAGACGGTTTTGGGAGTTTTTGAGTGTCCAAATCAAACTTTCAGTCAAAAATCTCAAGTTTTTGATTTAAAAATTTTATTTTCACTCCAAAAAGTCAGACTTTTTAACTAATTTTCATTAATTTTCCTCATAAAATCTCACATATTCCACGGTTTTCAATGCTCAACTAACTCAAAATACTGAAAAATATGATGTTTGCAACTGAAAACTTTCAAAAAATATCCGAAAATCGCTGAAAAACAGCAAAAATCAGCAAAAAAAGATTTTTCGAAATTCAAAAATTTTTGTTTCCCGCCGAAAAATTCCAGTACGACGCTCCGATATCCCGGCATTTCTGTTTCTGGATTTTAACGCTGCTAAGCAGCGCTAAATTCACATTTTAGCGCTGGTTAGCAGCGTTAAAACCATTTTTTCAAATACCGATAAGAATTAGACGGTTTTGGGAGTTTTTGAGTGTCCAAATCAAACTTTCAGTCAAAAATCTCAAGTTTTTGATTTAAAAATTCTATTTTCACTCCAAAAAGTCAGACTTTTTAACTAATTTTCATTAATTTTCCTCATAAAATCTCACATATTCCACGGTTTTTAATGCTCAACTAACTCAAAATACTGAAAAATGTGATGTTTTCAACTGAAAACTCTCAAAAAATATTCGAAAATCGCTGAAAAACAGCAAAAATCAGCAAAAAAAGATTTTTCGAAATTCAAAAATTTTTGTTTCCCGCCGAAAAATTCCAGTACGACGCTCCGATATCCCGGCATTTCTGTTTCTGGATTTTAACGCTGCTAAGCAGCGCTAAATTCACATTTTAGCGCTGGTTAGCAGCGTTAAAACCATTTTTTCAAATACCGATAAGAATTAGACTGTTTTGGGAGTTTTTGAAAGTCCAAATCAAACTTTCAGTCAAAAATCTCAAGTTTTTGATTTAAAAATTTTATTTTCACTCCAAAAAGTCAGACTTTTTAACTAATTTTCATTAATTTTCCTCATAAAATCTCACATATTCCACGGTTTTCAATGCTCAACTAACTCAAAATACTGAAAAATATGATGTTTTCAACTGAAAACTTTCAAAAAATATCCGAAAATCGCTGAAAAACAGCAAAAATCAGCAAAAAAAATAATTTCGAAATTCAAAAATTTTTGTTTCCCGCCGAAAAATTCCAGTACGACGCTCCGATATCCCGGCATTTCTGTTTCTGGATTTTAACGCTGCTAAGCAGCGCTAAATTCACATTTTAGCGCTGGTTAGTAGCGTTAAAACCATTTTTTCAAATACCGATAAGAATTAGACTGTTTTGGGAGTTTTTGAAAGTCCAAATCAAACTTTCAGTCAAAAATCTCAAGTTTTTGATTTAAAAATTTTATTTTCACTCCAAAAAGTCAGACTTTTTAACTAATTTTCATTAATTTTCCTCATAAAATCTCACATATTCCACGGTTTTCAATGCTCAACTAACTCAAAATACTGAAAAATATGATGTTTGCAACTGAAAACTTTCAAAAAATATCCGAAAATCGCTGAAAAACAGCAAAAATCAGCAAAAAAAGATTTTTCGAAATTCAAAAATTTTTGTTTCCCGCCGAAAAATTCCAGTACGACGCTCCGATATCCCGGCATTTCTGTTTCTGGATTTTAACGCTGCTAAGCAGCGCTAAATTCACGTTTTAGCGCTGGTTAGCAGCGTTAAAACCATTTTTTCAAATACCGATAAGAATTAGACTGTTTTGGGAGTTTTTGAGTGTCCAAATCAAACTTTCAGTCAAAAATCTCAAGTTTTTGATTTAAAAATTTTATTTTCACTCCAAAAAGTCAGACTTTTTAACTAATTTTCATTAATTTTCCTCATAAAATCTTACATATTCCACGGTTTTCAATGCTCAACTAACTCAAAATACTGAAAAATATGATGTTTTCAACTGAAAACTCTCAAAAAATATCCGAAAATCGCTGAAAAACAGCAAAAATCAGCAAAAAAAGATTTTTCGAAATTCAAAAATTTTTGTTTCCCGCCGAAAAATTCCAGTACGACGCTCCGATATCCCGGCATTTCTGTTTCTGGATTTTAACGCTGCTAAGCAGCGCTAAATTCACATTTTAGCGCTGGTTAGCAGCGTTAAAACCATTTTTTCAAATACCGATAAGAATTAGACTGTTTTGGGAGTTTTTGAGTGTCCAAATCAAACTTTCAGTCAAAAATCTCAAGTTTTTGATTTAAAAATTCTATTTTCACTCCAAAAAATCAGACTTTTTAACTAATTTTCATTAATTTTCCTCATAAAATCTCACATATTCCACGGTTTTCAATGCTCAACCAACTCAAAATACTGAAAAATATGATGTTTTCAACTGAAAACTCTCAAAAAATACCCGAAAATCGCTGAAAAACAGCAAAAATCAGCAAAAAAAGATTTTTCGAAATTCAAAAATTTTTGTTTCCCGCCGAAAAATTCCAGTACGACGCTCCGATATCCCGGCATTTCTGTTTCTGGATTTTAACGCTGCTAAGCAGCGCTAAATTCACATTTTAGCGCTGGTTAGCAGCGTTAAAACCATTTTTTCAAATACCGATAAGAATTAGACGGTTTTGGGAGTTTTTGAGTGTCCAAATCAAACTTTCAGTCAAAAATCTCAAGTTTTTGATTTAAAAATTCTATTTTCACTCCAAAAAATCAGACTTTTTAACTAATTTTCATTAATTTTCCTCATAAAATCTCACATATTCCACGGTTTTCAATGCTCAACTAACTCAAAATACTAAAAAATATGATGTTTTCAACTGAAAACTCTCAAAAAATACCCGAAAATCGCTGAAAAACAGCAAAAATCAGCAAAAAAAGTAATTTCGAAATTCAAAAATTTTTGTTTCCCGCCGAAAAATTCCAGTACGACGCTCCGATATCCCGGCATTTCTGTTTCTGGATTTTAACGCTGCTAAGCAGCGCTAAATTCACATTTTAGCGCTGGTTAGCAGCGTTAAAACCATTTTTTCAAATACCGATAAGAATTAGACGGTTTTGGGAGTTTTTGAGTGTCCAAATCAAACTTTCAGTCAAAAATCTCAAGTTTTTGATTTAAAAATTCTATTTTCACTCCAAAAAATCAGACTTTTTAACTAATTTTCATTAATTTTCCTCATAAAATCTCACATATTCCACGGTTTTCAATGCTCAACTAACTCAAAATACTAAAAAATATGATGTTTTCAACTGAAAACTCTCAAAAAATACCCGAAAATCGCTGAAAAACAGCAAAAATCAGCAAAAAAAGTAATTTCGAAATTCAAAAATTTTTGTTTCCCGCCGAAAAATTCCAGTACGACGCTCCGATATCCCGGCATTTCTGTTTCTGGATTTTAACGCTGCTAAGCAGCGCTAAATTCACATTTTAGCGCTGGTTAGCAGCGTTAAAACCATTTTTTCAAATACCGATAAGAATTAGACGGTTTTGGGAGTTTTTGAGTGTCCAAATCAAACTTTCAGTCAAAAATCTCAAGTTTTTGATTTAAAAATTCTATTTTCACTCCAAAAAATCAGACTTTTTAACTAATTTTCATTAATTTTCCTCATAAAATCTCACATATTCCACGGTTTTCAATGCTCAACTAACTCAAAATACTAAAAAATATGATGTTTTCAACTGAAAACTCTCAAAAAATACCCGAAAATCGCTGAAAAACAGCAAAAATCAGCAAAAAAAGTAATTTCGAAATTCAAAAATTTTTGTTTCCCGCCGAAAAATTCCAGTACGACGCTCCGATATCCCGGCATTTCTGTTTCTGGATTTTAACGCTGCTAAGCAGCGCTAAATTCACATTTTAGCGCTGGTTAGCAGCGTTAAAACCATTTTTTCAAATACCGATAAGAATTAGACGGTTTTGGGAGTTTTTGAGTGTCCAAATCAAACTTTCAGTCAAAAATCTCAAGTTTTTGATTTAAAAATTCTATTTTCACTCCAAAAAATCAGACTTTTTAACTAATTTTCATTAATTTTCCTCATAAAATCTCACATATTCCACGGTTTTCAATGCTCAACTAACTCAAAATACTAAAAAATATGATGTTTTCAACTGAAAACTCTCAAAAAATACCCGAAAATCGCTGAAAAACAGCAAAAATCAGCAAAAAAAGTAATTTCGAAATTCAAAAATTTTTGTTTCCCGCCGAAAAATTCCAGTACGACGCTCCGATATCCCGGCATTTCTGTTTCTGGATTTTAACGCTGCTAAGCAGCGCTAAATTCACATTTTAGCGCTGGTTAGCAGCGTTAAAACCATTTTTTCAAATACCGATAAGAATTAGACGGTTTTGGGAGTTTTTGAGTGTCCAAATCAAACTTTCAGTCAAAAATCTCAAGTTTTTGATTTAAAAATTCTATTTTCACTCCAAAAAATCAGACTTTTTAACTAATTTTCATTAATTTTCCTCATAAAATCTCACATATTCCACGGTTTTCAATGCTCAACTAACTCAAAATACTGAAAAATATGATGTTTTCAACTGAAAACTTTCAAAAAATATCCGAAAATCGCTGAAAAACAGCAAAAATCAGCAAAAAAAATAATTTCGAAATTCAAAAATTTTTGTTTCCCGCCGAAAAATTCCAGTACGACGCTCCGATATCCCGGCATTTCTGTTTCTGGATTTTAACGCTGCTAAGCAGCGCTAAATTCACATTTTAGCGCTGGTTAGCAGCGTTAAAACCATTTTTTCAAATACCGATAAGAATTAGACGGTTTTGGGAGTTTTTGAGTGTCCAAATCAAACTTTCAGTCAAAAATCTCAAGTTTTTGATTTAAAAATTCTATTTTCACTCCAAAAAATCAGACTTTTTAACTAATTTTCATTAATTTTCCTCATAAAATCTCACATATTCCACGGTTTTCAATGCTCAACTAACTCAAAATACTAAAAAATATGATGTTTTCAACTGAAAACTCTCAAAAAATACCCGAAAATCGCTGAAAAACAGCAAAAATCAGCAAAAAAAATAATTTCGAAATTCAAAAATTTTTGTTTCCCGCCGAAAAATTCCAGTACGACGCTCCGATATCCCGGCATTTCTGTTTCTGGATTTTAACGCTGCTAAGCAGCGCTAAATTCACATTTTAGCGCTGGTTAGCAGCGTTAAAACCATTTTTTCAAATACCGATAAGAATTAGACTGTTTTGGGAGTTTTTGAGTGTCCAAATCAAACTTTCAGTCAAAAATCTCAAGTTTTTGATTTAAAAATTCTATTTTCACTCCAAAAAATCAGACTTTTTAACTAATTTTCATTAATTTTCCTTATAAAATCTCACATATTCCACGGTTTTCAATGCTCAACTAACTCAAAATACTAAAAAATATGATGTTTTCAACTGAAAACTCTCAAAAAATATCCGAAAATCGCTGAAAAACAGCAAAAATCAGCAAAAAAAATAATTTCGAAATTCAAACATTTTTGTTTCCCGCCGAAAAATTCCAGTACGACGCTCCGATATCCCGGCATTTCTGTTTCTGGATTTTAACGCTGCTAAGCAGCGCTAAATTCACATTTTAGCGCTGGTTAGCAGCGTTAAAACCATTTTTTTAATACCGATAAGAATTAGACTGTTTTGGGAGTTTTTGAGTGTCCAAATCAAACTTTCAGTCAAAAATCTCAAGTTTTTGATTTAAAAATTCTATTTTCACTCGAAAAAATCAGACTTTTTAACTAATTTTCATTAATTTTCCTCATAAAATCTCACATATTCCACGGTTTTCAATGCTCAACTAACTCAAAATACTGAAAAATATGATGTTTAAACTGAAAACTCTCAAAAAATACCCGAAAATCGCTGAAAAACAGCAAAAATCAGCAAAAAAAATAATTTCGAAATTCAAAAATTTTTGTTTCCCGCCGAAAAATTCCAGTACGACGCTCCGATATCCCGGCATTTCTGTTTCTGGATTTTAACGCTGCTAAGCAGCGCTAAATTCACATTTTAGCGCTGGTTAGCAGCGTTAAAACCATTTTTTCAAATACCGATAAGAATTAGACTGTTTTGGGAGTTTTTGAGTGTCCAAATCAAACTTTCAGTCAAAAATCTCAAGTTTTTAATTTAAAAATTCTATTTTCACTCCAAAAAATCAGACTTTTTAACTAATTTTCATTAATTTTCCTTATAAAATCTCACATATTCCACGGTTTTCAATGCTCAACTAACTCAAAATACTAAAAAATATGATGTTTTCAACTGAAAACTCTCAAAAAATATCCGAAAATCGCTGAAAAACAGCAAAAATCAGCAAAAAAATAATTTCGAAATTCAAACATTTTTGTTTCCCGCCGAAAAATTCCAGTACGACGCTCCGATATCCCGGCATTTCTGTTTCTGGATTTTAACGCTGCTAAGCAGCGCTAAATTCACATTTTAGCGCTGGTTAGCAGCGTTAAAACCATTTTTTCAAATACCGATAAGAATTAGACGGTTTTGGGAGTTTTTGAGTGTCCAAATCAAACTTTCAGTCAAAAATCTCAAGTTTTTGATTTAAAAATTCTATTTTCACTCGAAAAAATCAGACTGTTTAACTAATTTTCTTTAATTTTCCTCATAAAATCTCACATATTCCACGGTTTTCAATGCTCAACTAACTCAAAATACTGAAAAATATGATGTTTTCAACTGAAAACTCTGAAAAAATATCCGAAAATCGCTGAAAAACAGCAAAAATCAGCAAAAAAAATAATTTCGAAATTCAAACATTTTTGTTTCCCGCCGAAAAATTCCAGTACGACGCTCCGATATCCCGGCATTTCTGTTTCTGGATTTTAACGCTGCTAAGCAGCGCTAAATTCACATTTTAGCGGTGGGTAGCAGCGTTAAAACCATTTTTTTTAATACCGATAAGAATTAGACTGTTTTGGGAGTTTTTGAGTGTCCAAATCAAACTTTCAGTCAAAAATCTCAAGTTTTTGATTTAAAAATTCTATTTTCACTCCAAAAAATCAGACTTTTTAACTAATTTTCATTAATTTTCCTCATAAAATCTCACATATTCCACGGTTTTCAATGCTCAACTAACTCAAAATACTAAAAAATATGATGTTTTCAACTGAAAACTCTCAAAAAATACCCGAAAATCGCTGAAAAACAGCAAAAATCAGCAAAAAAAGTAATTTCGAAATTCAAAAATTTTTGTTTCCCGCCGAAAAATTCCAGTACGACGCTCCGATATCCCGGCATTTCTGTTTCTGGATTTTAACGCTGCTAAGCAGCGCTAAATTCACATTTTAGCGCTGGTTAGCAGCGTTAAAACCATTTTTTTCAAATACCGATAAGAATTAGACTGTTTTGAGAGTTTTTGAGTGTCCAAATCAAACTTTCAGTCAAAAATCTCAAGTTTTTGATTTAAAAATTCTATTTTCACTCCAAAAAATCAGACTTTTTAACTAATTTTCATTAATTTTCCTCATAAAATCTCACATATTCCACGGTTTTCAATGCTCAACTAACTCAAAATACTGAAAAATATGATGTTTTCAACTGAAAACTCTGAAAAAATATCCGAAAATCGCTGAAAAACAGCAAAAATCAGCAAAAAAAATAATTTCGAAATTCAAACATTTTTGTTTCCCGCCGAAAAATTCCAGTACGACGCTCCGATATCCCGGCATTTCTGTTTCTGGATTTTAACGCTGCTAAGCAGCGCTAAATTCACATTTTAGCGGTGGGTAGCAGCGTTAAAACCATTTTTTTTAATACCGATAAGAATTAGACTGTTTTGGGAGTTTTTGAGTGTCCAAATCAAACTTTCAGTCAAAAATCTCAAGTTTTTGATTTAAAAATTCTATTTTCACTCCAAAAAATCAGACTTTTTAACTAATTTTCATTAATTTTCCTCATAAAATCTCACATATTCCACGGTTTTCAATGCTCAACTAACTCAAAATACTAAAAAATATGATGTTTTCAACTGAAAACTCTCAAAAAATACCCGAAAATCGCTGAAAAACAGCAAAAATCAGCAAAAAAAATAATTTCGAACTTCAAAAATTTTTGTTTCCCGCCGAAAAATTCCAGTACGACGCTCCGAAATCCCGGCATTTCTGTTTCTGGATTTTAACGCTGCTAAGCAGCGCTAAATTCACGTTTTAGCGCTGGTTAGCAGCGTCTTAATACTTTCATTCTACAGATTTTTCAGATTCAGTTAAAGTAAGGTGCGTTTTTAAGAATTTTCGCAAAATTCGAGTATGTTTTCTTAACGTCAGGTCACTGACTTCGATGGAAATACAAGAGTATTGTGCTCGGCGCCGTTTGGAAAGATTCGTGATACCTGAAAGTTCTGAAAAAAAATCTTGCAGGATATACCTTAATTCTATGTTTCTTTAACACGTCTTTTTTTTAAATGTATATACCGTGTTTATTTTTTTCTCGTTGCTTTCTGCTATTTTCAATCAACGTCCAGTTTCTATGTTACAGCATCCCACAGTATCTCCATCAACGGGTAGTTTATGTGAAGTTTCTAGCGGCTAGGAATCATTCTTATATATAAAAGACAATTGGGCGTTGTCTGAGGCGCTGTCCGCAACGATTTTTGAAAGAGAAGAGAAACTGAGCCAGCGGGCAAAACCGAACTGGCGTGCTTTGGACAGCGCCGCCGCTTTAGACCACTCGGCCATGCGGGCACATTTGAGCGAGTGTGGTCACGTAAATAAAGAGAGACCAGCCGACTCAACCGCCGAAGGCGGGGGAGATAGGCTGGTCAAAAACAAAAGCCCTTAGGTTCGTATACATTTTTGAAAATGAAATATAGTTAGTTGAATGTTGTATTATACTAGAATTCTTTACAGAATTTTCAATCAGTTTCAAATCACTCTCCCGTCGTTTCGTCTCTCAGGCACTCTTCTGCTACTCTTAGTCTTTCGTGTAGAATTCAGTCATCTTGTGTAGATCGGTTCTGTTTTTCGTGTTCTTTCTCGGTTGTGGACATCAACAAGAACCGAACGGTTAGTATTCGATAATTATTGGGAAAAGGCGGATGAAGGGAGCCTGGAGGAATCATAACAATATTAAATAGACTTATCATTATTGAGAGAAATTCCAGAACATGGTTGGACTCAGCAGGAATCATCTTGCTAGAAAAGTGAACGCTGCTAAAGGCAGGACTGCCCTGGAAGGGAAACAAGCAGTAGAAGGTCTTCGCAACACTGTGACTCTACGTGACGCAGAGATCGATTTCTCGAAACTTCAAAATCTGGAAAAAAAAGATGATGTTGGGAGAAATCAGGAATTGATTGATAATATAAAAAAGAAATACGAGACACAGGAGAGAAGATGATCACAGCGGAAAAATCATCGGAATTTTGGCGTGATCAAGTGAAAAATCTCCAACGGAATAATAGTCAGTTGAAAGAAGAAAAAGATCATCTTCGTTCTGAGATACAAGAGGCTGTAACCAGAAAGTCGGGTGACATCACAGACGCATTACTCGCCCAGAAGCATGGAATTGACGTTCAGAACAAGAATAAGATGAACCAGATGAAGAAAAAATTACAAGAAGCTGTTGAATCTTCTCCAAGTTACCATAATCGGAAGAAGTTTGCGGATTTGAAGTCACCTGATTCAAAGAAACAGAGATGCCGGACAATGCTGAACTTTTTGAAACGTGAAGTTGCTTTAGATGGATTTGACGAGTTTATACGGACCCTCATTCATGTCGTGTCTGATGATCCAGCTTACACGTTCAAGTTGAAGCTTTCCGAAATGGATTCCTTCATTGCTACTGTGAAAATGGAACGACCAGGATGTCACTCGTTCGGTCATCAAGTTTCCCATCGGTGACTGCAAATTCCTTTCAGCCATGATTGGTCATCCGGGTCAATCTTCCAAATCTCCTTGTTTCATCTGTGACCTTCCTTGGACTTCGCATGGAGCAGCAGCAGCTGCTGTTGGCTCGTTCGACTTCAAGAAGTGCGGAAACCCATACGATCCATCTTCTCTGAGGCCAGCTCTCATGCAAGTCGAGGAAGGAACAATGGGAGTTCCCGGAGTCCACACCATCCTTGGACTGACAAATTCGTACATCTTGGATTGGTTGTATGCCTTGTGCAACAAGCTGCAAACCGGAATCGACACCCTTCCTGAGAACATCAAAGAGCAGAGGAAGATGCTTCGAAGTCTGAAAAAAGAAGAAGATTCGTATCAGGAGAGATGCGATTATTTGAAAGACTGTCAGAAGGAAGTCGAGAAGGCACTGGATGCGTTTGAACATGTTGAAAAAACAGGAGTCGTGGACCAAGGACACAGCCAGCGCTGTCAGTCGGGATTATGTCTTGTCGCTGCTGCGAAGACACCAGTTTTCCGCGAGTCTGACACTTTCTCCTGCATCAGCTGTCAGAGAACCATCCATTGTGTTTGTTCGTACGTCTTCACTTCGATCGATGACTATCAATATGACGAGCAATGCATAGAGTGCCAAAAGAACGCCTCTCCCTCTTTTTCTGCACGCCGAGACATTCTCCTCATCCTCCGAGACACCCTTTTGGAGCAGATTCGCCAAGATGAGTCCATGCTTGTTGCAGTAGCAGCTGAAAGAAAAACATTAGACTGCAGTGTTGATTCATTAGAAGGAGAAGTTAGAAAAAAACTGAAAGAGCTTTTGAAGAGCATTGGCTGTGACTTGCGCACCTGGTACCAGCAGCTTACTGGTAACCAGGCACGCTCACTTCTTCGCGAGGAAAATATTCAAAAGCTTCTCGACATTTTTCCACCGGATGCTTCCATCAACATCCAACCAATGAAGATTGTGATGCTCAGTTTGAGTAAGCTGATGAGTAGCGCAAACAACAAGGTCAAAAGTGATGAAGAGATTGAGGAGCTGGAACGTGTGTTGGACGATTTCGTTACCAACTTGAAATTGGCTCAGCCCAACGCTACAGTCACTCCTAAACTCCACATTCTCACTGCCCATCTGATCCCCTTCCTCAAGAAACACCGAACTTGGGGAAGCATCAAGGAGCAGGGAGTGGAGCATCTTCATGCGATCATCAACGGACTCAACAGGAGACTGTCCTCGGTGCTCAACACTAGGTTCAAAGCTTCGTTGGTCGTCAAAGCTCTCTCCAACTACAATTTTATTTTTGACGTAGGTCTATCTTGGTTTAAAGCAGATTAGACAAGACTGTTCATCTTTTTGTTTCTTTTTTTATCCGATTTTCTCAAAACAATGATATACTTACTTATTTTTTGTTTCATTTTCATCCTCTTCCTTGTATTTTTGAACATTCGCTTCATTAGCGTTCTTCTTATAACTATAACAAAAATCATCGGAATTCTTCTGTTTAATGTTTCTTTTTTCTTTGATTCCTCTTGTTGTTTGCTATAATCTTCTTTTTTCTTTGTTTCTTGTTAGATCCTTCTTCTTTCTTCTTCATTTTCCCCTGTTTCTTGTTAGTTTCTTCTTTTTGGCGATAAAGTTGTCATTTCTTGAAACACCGCAACCTATTCTTCTTGAAACCCTGAAATATACAACGGAGAAGAATTTTGTGTTCACGAGCGACTAACCGCAAGTCGTCAGAATCAATAAGAATAATGACGCGAAGACAGAAGACTATGGAGTGATTGACATAACTACAGCCCTCGAGAATCGTTTCAATCTGAATATAATTCTTTCGAAAAAGCATTTAGAATAAAAAAATACCACTAAATCTAGTCTTGATTGAAAGCAAATGCAGACGGTGCCTTCCGGTGATGATGTTTTGTATTGTTCTCCTACGAATATTCTATGTGACCTGAAACATATTTTGGCGGAGAAGTATGTATCTGTTCAACCCACTAACCGCTTGTTGAAGAGAAAGAGAGAAGATTTCCATCGCATAGAACCGTCCTGCTGTTTGAAACCGTTGAAACGATCTGAAAAAATAATTTTTCTACACGAAAAACACGAAAGTGACGAAAAGGTAACGCAAACACGTCGAAAAGAATATTTCTGTACAGACGTTGTAAATAATCCGAAAGCCAAAACACAACGCAACGTATAAAAATGACGAAAAATTAGAGACTTGTTGCTTCAGAGATGATTTAGTGTTATTCCTTTGGATTTTTACCGCCCCGCATATAAGAAAAACACTAAATTCGCGGGAAAACGATTTATTAGACCTGAAAATTTTTTTAAACATAATTGAAAAACAAAAAAAAATATGAAAAAAGCGGTAATCATCGTTCCAATTTCATAATAATCAGCTCTAGTATTAGCGCCTTTCTCGTGCGCGGTGCCGAGAAACGCGCCAGATACGTTGAAGGCGTATTAGTGGACGGATAGGGTGTGTTTCTGTTTCTGGATTTTAACGCTGCTAAACAGCGCTAAATTCACATTTTAGCGCTGGTTAGCAGCGTTAAAACTATTTTTTCAAATACCGATAAGAATTAGACTGTTTTGGGAGTTTTTGAGTGTCCAAATCGAACTTTCAGTCAAAAATCTCAAGTTTTTGATTTAAAAATTATATTTTCACTCCAAAAAGTCAGACTTTTTAACTAATTTTCATGAATTTCGTTCGAAAAATGATAAAAATTCGAATTTCCTTCAGAAAGTCGATTTTCCAGTGATTTTGATATTATTTTTAGCTGAAACTCTTCAATTTCGAGTGTGAAAATGGGTTTTTTCATGAATTTTCCTCATAAAATCTCACATTTTCCACGGTTTTCAATGCTCAACTAACTCAAAATACTGAAAAATATGATGTTTTCAACTGAAAACTCTCAAAAAATACCCGAAAATCGCTGAAAAACAGCAAAAATCAGCAAAAAAAATAATTTCGAAATTCAAAAATTTTTGTTTCCCGCCGAAAAATTCCAGTACGACGCTCCGATATCCCGGCATTTCTGTTTCTGGATTTTAACGCTGCTAAGCAGCGCTAAATTCACATTTTAGCGCTGGTTAGCAGCGTTAAAACCATTTTTTCAAATACCGATAAGAATTAGACTGTTTTGGGAGTTTTTGAGTGTCCAAATCAAACTTTCAGTCAAAAATCTCAAGTTTTTGATTTGAAAATTCTATTTTCACTCCAAAAAATCAGACTTTTTAACTAATTTTCATTAATTTTCCTCATAAAATCTCACATATTCCACGGTTTTCAATGCTCAACTAACTCAAAATACTGAAAAATATGATGTTTTCAACTGAAAACTCTCAAAAAATATCCGAAAATCGCTGAAAAACAGCAAAAATCAGCAAAAAAAATAATTTCGAAATTCAAAAATTTTTGTTTCCCGCCGAAAAATTCCAGTACGACGCTCCGATATCCCGGCATTTCTGTTTCTGGATTTTAACGCTGCTAAGCAGCGCTAAATTCACATTTTAGCGCTGGTTAGCAGCGTTAAAGAAATCCCAAAGAAATCCCAAAGAGGATACTTGAAGTGATAACCACATATTCATCCATATAACCCTATCCATTCAAAAACCCAAAAAAAGAAAAAAAATGTCTGAAATTCAAAAAATTGAGAAAGAGATCGAACTCGCCACCACTACTTTCAAAGAGAAAATCAACCGTTCAACCAACAGTTTTTTGAGAGAAAACCCTAAAAAGAGGAAGCAGTAGAAAAGAGAATGGAAGTGAAAGACTACGTCGCCATTTATACAATGGGACTAATCGGAGAAGAGTCAGAGAACAGAAAACTCTACAAAGAGTACTTGAGTAACACAGAAAACCAACTACAAAAGTTGTACAATGTCCCAACGGGAACCGCAAAAACAGATCTGGCGATAGCAGCCATCAGAACCATCTATGGATGAAAAAATGAGGCAGAAAGCGTAATCAAACTTAATCAAAGAAAATTGCAGAAGCGCTACAATACCGCCAATGAATTGGCAGAAGCCGAAGCCGAAATGGATCCTCTCGTTGATGATACATTCGATTTAACACCCGAAGAGATCAATGAAACCAAAGATGTGAGTGTAGAGAAATTCATCTCAGATATACCAGAAAAGGTCAAAGTGAACACCACAGTTTCAGGAAAGACCTTTCAACTGATGAGCAAGAATCTCGTCGACATTCCCACATTCCACGGGGATATAGAGCAATGGGAAGCCTTTTACCAAGTATTCAAGATTATGGTGGAAGAAGATGAGCACATCCCAAAAGTCATGAAACACAATATCCTGAGAAACCACCTGGCAGGTAAGCCATTTGACCTGATTTCCGCATTCAAAACTGATAGAACAGAATTCGAAATTGCTCTAGCAAGACTGAAGAAGCAATACGCTTCAAGCGAACAGCTATGCGAAAATCTCTGGCAGAGACTGACCGCATTACCAAACGCAAGAGAGCACCCAGAAAGCCTTAGAGCGCTGCATAACCACATGTTCGCAATCATCACAGGATTGAAATCCCACGGCGAAGTAGAAAGCCAAATGTTCCAATCAGTCATTCGAGGAAAACTCCCAAAAAGAATTTTGTCTGAGTGCTTGAAAAGTAGTCCAAAAGACACCACAGAACTTTTGGAAGCCCTGGACACGGTGATCATCCGAGAGGAAGCCGTCCAGAGAGCTATGAGATTCTCAGAAAGAGAAGACAAAGTCGTATTTGCAGTAAAAAACTCACAAAACCAGAACAAAAACACAAGCCAGAAACCATGCGCATTTTGCCAGAAAACAAATCATGCTACAAAAGAATGTAGAAAAATTTCCACAATCCATGACAGAATAGAATTCATTAAAGCAAACAAATTATGCTTCAATTGTCTAAAAAGCGGACACAGAATCCAAGAATGCAGAAGCAGACCATACTTCGATTGTCAAAGCAATCACAACACATCCATTTGCCCAAACACGGCGCAAAACAATTCCAGTCAGACAATTCAAACTCCCGCCGATTGTCTCTGCGTCTCCTCTCGTCATCATTACTCTCGCCGAGGGCGCGTAAATCGACACACACGGGAAACGAGTGCGACAGTAATATCATCGGGTCTCGCCGCGATGTCTTCGTCATCACCTCTCGCCCCTCGCCTAAATTACTTCACTTCTTACCTTTTCCGTTGCCGAGAGTGGTCGCTCCGTTGGGAGCTCCCTCAATTATGTTGTTACTAATTGACTGTTGACAAGCCATCAATAAAGATGTCGACTGAATCACTTATTACTGTTGTCTAGCTAGCGCATCATTCAAAGGTCTACAAAGCGCTTCCGGATTCCGGGAGTGACACCGTTAGTGTAATTTTTTTTCAAAATTTTAAAATATGAAAATCATTTTTGACCGAGATATAACAAAATTTGTCCGTTTTTCTGAAATATTGGGAAAATCTGTAGTTTTAAGGGATCAAGTAGGTAATACATATTTACCACACCATATTGACATGACACAACAACATTTGAACTTTATTTAAAAAATGAAACTTTCAAAAAAAATCGATACATATTGTCTGAAAAATTTCGATATCTGAAAATGAAAAAAAAACTTTTTTTGAGATAACTTCGAAATTCTTTCAGAATCAACTTTCCCATCATTTTTTGGGTGTTTTTTGTACAGACACTTTATTTCTAACTGTTTACCATAGTTGAGAAAAATGCATTCGTACGTATGAATTTTCTCCAAATTTTCGAATTTTTTCAAAAATTTATTTTTGAAATATTAATAATAAATACATATTTACCACACCATGTTGACATGACACAACAACATCTGAACTTTATTTTAAAAATAAAATTTTTGAAAAAAATCGATACATATCGTCTGAAAAATCTCGATATCTGAAACTGGAAAAAAAGGTTTTTGAGAAAACTTTAAAATTTGTTTAGAATCGTGTTGCTCGTCAATTTTAAAGCATTTTTTGTATTGACACTTTTTATCTAACTGTTTCTCATTCATGTGAAGTTGCCGTCTACATTGATCAACGACGTCATTGAAAAAGTCTCCGCAGATGCCTTAGGCGGTGTCCCTGAAGGTCCAGACCTCATACAATAGACAGTCTGGGAGGTAGAGTGAGATGGGAGATCGTCTAAGGATCACCTCAAGTCAAAACATCTACTTTTTATTTTCTTTCTGATCATCTGAACATCTTCGTTCTTGTTTTTCCACTCGTCTGCTCTTCAATTCCTGCGGTGTCACTCATTGTTCTGTTTTTCAATCACTGTCCCATCATTCACCCACAGGGACCACGCCTTGTTGGCCCAACACTTTTCCCTGAAGTTCTGAAACTTTCAAAATAAAATAATACTTGAACTACAATTTTAAAATTTTTTTTGTTTTTTTATTTTTATTATTCACATTCATCACACATTATTATCTTTTATTTCTTCTTGATCCACTGTACTCCAACATCTTTACTTTTCCTCTTGTCCTCCGTCCACAGTGCTTAAATCCAGCGGCTTTTTCTCTTTCCCTTTCCACAGTGTGTGCAGGGGCTCTCCTTCTCCAAATCCGCGTTCAACTGGGGGGACATCCGCGTTCAACTGGGCGGACTCCTCCGCAATTTCTTCATGTCAGGTTCCTCGGCGATTGGTGCCATGGTTTTAGCAGGCATCGACAGTCGGTTTGCTCTCGATATCGGGCTGAGGGAATCGAACCCTCAACCCTACGATCCTCCGATCGGTGGCCGGCGACGTTACCAGTTGAGCTATGCCGGCCACAAAATACTGAGGAGTAGGAGGCGTATATAAATGTTCGGGAAACCGCTCTGGCGCCTCCCCCGAGGAGACTCGGGGGAGGACTAAGACAGACACACATATGGACATCCGAAGTGATGGACAGACACACAGACGGACATCCGAAGTGATGGACAGACACACAGACGGACATCCGAAGTGATGGACAGACACACAGATGGACATCCGAAGTGATGGACAGACACACAGACGGACATCCAAAGTGATGGACAGACACACAGACGGACATCCGAAGTGATGGACAGACACACAGATGGACATCCGAAGTGATGGACAGACACACAGACGGACATCCAAAGTGATGGACAGACACACAGATGAACATCCGAAGTAATGGACAGACACACAGACGGACATCCGAAGTGATGGACAGACACTTAGATGGACATCCGAAGTGATGGACAGACACACAGACGGACATCCGAAGTGATGGACAGACACACAGACGGACATCCGAAGTGATGGACAGACACACAGACGGACATCCGAAGTGATGGACAGACACACAGACGGACATCCGAAGTGATGGACAGACACTTAGATGGACATCCGAAGTGATGGACAGACACACAGACGGACATCCGAAGTGATGGACAGACACACAGACGGACATCCGAAGTGATGGACAGACACACAGACGGACATCCGAAGTGATGGACAGACACACAGACGGACATCCGAAGTGATGGACAGACACACAGACGGACATCCGAAGTGATGGACAGACACTTAGATGGACATCCGAAGTGATGGACAGACACACAGACGGACATCCGAAGTGATGGACAGACACTTAGATGGACATCCGAAGTGATGGACAGACACACAGACGGACATCCGAAGTGATGGACAGACACACAGACGGACATCCGAAGTGATGGACAGACACACAGACGGACATCCGAAGTGATGGACAGACACACAGACGGACATCCGAAGTGATGGACAGACACACAGACGGACATCCGAAGTGATGGACAGACACTTAGATGGACATCCGAAGTGATGGACAGACACACAGACGGACATCCGAAGTGATGGACAGACACACAGACGGACATCCGAAGTGATGGACAGACACACAGACGGACATCCGAAGTGATGGACAGACACACAGACGGACATCCGAAGTGATGGACAGACACACAGACGGACATCCGAAGTGATGGACAGACACTTAGATGGACATCCGAAGTGATGGACAGACACACAGACGGACATCCAAAGTGATGGACAGACACACAGATGAACATCCGAAGTAATGGACAGACACACAGACGGACATCCAAAGTGATGGACAGACACACAGATGGACATCCGAAGTAATGGACAGACACACAGACGGACATCCGAAGTGATGGACAGACACACAGACGGACATCCGAAGTGATGGACAGACACACAGACGGACATCCGAAGTGATGGACAGACACACAGACGGACATCCGAAGTGATGGACAGACACTTAGATGGACATCCGAAGTGATGGACAGACACACAGACGGACATCCGAAGTGATGGACAGACACACAGACGGACATCCGAAGTGATGGACAGACACACAGACGGACATCCGAAGTGATGGACAGACACACAGACGGACATCCGAAGTGATGGACAGACACTTAGATGGACATCCGAAGTGATGGACAGACACACAGACGGACATCCAAAGTGATGGACAGACACACAGATGAACATCCGAAGTAATGGACAGACACACAGACGGACATCCAAAGTGATGGACAGACACACAGATGGACATCCGAAGTAATGGACAGACACACAGACGGACATCCGAAGTGATGGACAGACACACAGACGGACATCCGAAGTGATGGACAGACACACAGACGGACATCCGAAGTGATGGACAGACACTTAGATGGACATCCGAAGTGATGGACAGACACACAGACGGACATCCAAAGTGATGGACAGACACACAGATGAACATCCGAAGTAATGGACAGACACACAGACGGACATCCGAAGTGATGGACAGACACTTAGATGGACATCCGAAGTGATGGACAGACACACAGACGGACATCCGAAGTGATGGACAGACACTTAGATGGACATCCGAAGTGATGGACAGACACACAGACGGACATCCGAAGTGATGGACAGACACACAGACGGACATCCGAAGTGATGGACAGACACACAGACGGACATCCGAAGTGATGGACAGACACTTAGATGGACATCCGAAGTGATGGACAGACACACAGACGGACATCCGAAGTGATGGACAGACACACAGACGGACATCCGAAGTGATGGACAGACACACAGACGGACATCCGAAGTGATGGACAGACACACAGACGGACATCCGAAGTGATGGACAGACACTTAGATGGACATCCGAAGTGATGGACAGACACACAGACGGACATCCGAAGTGATGGACAGACACACAGACGGACATCCGAAGTAATGGACAGACACACAGACGGACATCCGAAGTGATGGACAGACACTTAGATGGACATCCGAAGTGATGGACAGACACACAGACGGACATCCGAAGTGATGGACAGACACACAGACGGACATCCGAAGTGATGGACAGACACACAGACGGACATCCGAAGTGATGGACAGACACACAGACGGACATCCAAAGTGATGGACAGACACACAGATGGACATCCGAAGTAATGGACAGACACACAGACGGACATCCGAAGTGATGGACAGACACACAGATGGACATCCGAAGTAATGGACAGACACACAGACGGACATCCGAAGTGATGGACAGACACACAGACGGACATCCGAAGTGATGGACAGACACACAGATGGACATCCGAAGTAATGGACAGACACACAGACGGACATCCGAAGTGATGGACAGACACACAGACGGACATCCGAAGTGATGGACAGACACACAGACGGACATCCGAAGTGATGGACAGACACACAGACGGACATCCGAAGTGATGGACAGACACTTAGATGGACATCCGAAGTGATGGACAGACACACAGATGGACATCCGAAGTGATGGACAGACACACAGATGGACATCCGAAGTGATGGACAGACACGTTTTCCAGTAGCGTTTCCCAACAAGACAGTTACTGTACCACTACATCTTCAAATCCTTCATATTATTACATATCAGTAGTTTGGTATAAACTCTTCGAGCAGAACACGGAAAAACTTCCGAAGAAACTAACCTTTTTTTTTTCCCTGAGATCTTGAGAAATCATTGAAACATGACTTGCCCACGGTCTTTTTTCTTTTTGACAGCCATTCTCATCACTATCTCGCCCACTTTCTACACTTTTGGAACTTTTGGAAAATTCATAACTAACCGATCTTCTCAGTTTGCTTTTAATTAATATCTTAGTTTTTCGAAAATGTATTTTCCCTGACCCCTATTATTGATTCCTGCTGCGGTAGTGCGAGTAAATAGCAGATGCCTTTATCCATCAGAAACATGTCAACTAATTCACACATTGTCTCGGACATTTTTCTTCACAAATTGCAATGTGCCACCTTATTTCCTATTTGATATGTTTTCTAAAATCAAAACTTTAAAAAACGTCCCCAACCATTCTTATCTGTGTCGGTTCCGGTTAGACTGATCGAGCATGGCGATGTAATTGTCTATACTTATCCGGGCTGGGGGATACCCCAGTAGACGTGGGTTTGAATCCTCCCGGGTTAGAGTTAAAATAAATAGTATTCAAAACTCCCAAAAACGGGACATTTTCAATGAAATTACATTCAAAACTTCAAGAAATGAAAGATTTTCGATGATATTGACTTATAATGTCAATAATGCATTTGAATGTAATATTTTGCCGAAAAAACAATGAAATTTGAAGAAAAATAGACAGAAACCATCTGAAAAGGCAAGAAAAAAACGCGAAATTGAGAATAAAAACTTGTCCGAGAGGACTACGCGGCCCCGCGAGTGTCGGTTCCTCGGCCCAAAAACTCTTCTCCTTTAAGAATATAATTTATACTATTCGCCGTTTGAAATTCCACGTGAAAAAGCTTAACCACGTGAAAAGTTTGAGAGCTCACAACTCAGCTCTAATAGACATTTGACAGGTTTTCACTACAGAAATGGACTACTCGTAGTTGAAAATACCTATAACCGAATTTATAGGTCGTATGAAAATGGCGTCTCCGAAAACTTCCCTTGTTGGGAGGTTCTCATTGAAAGCAGTTTTGTCACTGAATTTCGAAATTTTGATAAGAAAAAACCCAAATGTTTGGTGTGAGTGCAACACCAATAGAACTTATATTTTCCCAATGGAATCATGGCCATCTGGTAATATGTTGTTTATGACTCCTACTGCATACTCGCAACTCACTACAAGCTATTTACAGTACCAGTCAGAACTCAATATTTTAGTGAGCAATTCCTTCAAGAGGGGTTCAGATTTCAGTCTGCCGATTGCTATGAAAAATAAAAATCGAACGTAGCTTTTTATTTTTGCAGTTGATGACTTTTTTGTACAAGCCCTTCCTAAAACGTAACAAATAAGCATAGTGATTTGAAAACACGTCAAAAATAGTCACTCATCATTGAAATGCAGTTTCTATTATAGTTTGCAGAACAGATAGCCAACAAAAAGTTAACGTTTTTGTTTAATTTATCTCTGAAAACCCAGATTTACCATCTTTCAATTTACCGAAATGTGCTTGATAGATCACTGTAGTAAACAAAATGGATGCTGTCGACATTAAATTATAACTTTCATCGCCTCTCAAACTTCAACACTTAGTTTTTTGAATAGTTATGCTTGATACGCTTTGATAGATGTTACTTTTTTTAAATTTTCTTAACATTAATTAACCTTTTCAGCCATAAAAATCACCAATATCTTATGGCTGCCACTTCTGTTGCGCCAGGATGACGCAACTATAAGATATTGGACAACAAAAACTATCGCCCGATGACCCCCCTCTCATCTCTCGCCGGCCGGACACAATCATCAATTGGATACCACACGGAACATCCGGCGCCTAAGATCACTTCTTGCAACATGGCTAATTGGGATGGCGCCAGAAGGACGGACGATTAAGGCGGATCTCGACAATCAAATTGGAAAAAGGAGATGGAATGCGGCGACGAAACCATCAACCAGGAGGAGACACTGAGGAGCAGTAAGAGACGAAGGGCAATGACGCAAGGAAGAATACAGTATAAAAGAAACCCCCTTTTGCTAGTAGAGTTAGTTGTAATTGTTAAGACAATAACCCATCCTAAGTCGTGATATTCCACTCCTGCCCAATCTTTCCCCTTTCCCCGTGTTTTCCCCTTACTTAATTAAATTTTTCAGCCATAAAAATCACCAATATCTTATGGCTGCCACTTCCGATGGATTTGTCTGCGCTTATCAAAAGAATCCCAAAGGAGGCGAGCTAGATCTCATCAAGCAACATTATTTTGGGCTGGATGCAGTGTCAGGCAGAAGCAGTTGCCTTGGAACGGTTGGAAACATGGGTGGACAAAGTGAAGCCACTCTGTAGCTATATGAAGCAGAGGATACAGATCAAATATCCAAATTTCTTGTTTTTAATTAAATTCAGTTTTTGGTTTTATTTGTCTGCATCAGATATTCATATTTTTCTTTTATTTTTCGATTTGTTTGCATTCCAACCTTTTTTCCCTTTTCAAACTTTTTCGCTCTCTTTCTCTCTAGAAACAAATTGTTCCTATGCCCATCACATGCTCTATCGAGAATCAAATCCATTTTTTCTAGTTTGATTCTGGATAGATCTGTATCAACCCATTCCCTTCTACGATATCAATAAATATTTGAATGAAAATTTATGATGATATATGTTATACAGGGCAAATTTGTTGATCGGCACTCTCTAAAAATGGAAAACAATTATGATACTTTGATTCAACTTACGAAACCCTATTTGTTTTTGAAAACTCACTAGCGATTACAAAAACTCACTGGCACCTAGATTAAAGGCATACAGTGGGCAGTCTGGAAAGTACAGTGAGATGGGAGATCGTCTGAGAGTCACCTCAAGTCAAAAAATCTATTTCTATTTTCTTCCTGATCCCCTGAACATCTTTTCCCTCACTTTTTCCTTTCGTCTGCTCTTTTATTCCTGCGGTACCATTCATTGTTCTGCTTTTCAATCACTGTCCCATCAGTCGACCACAGAGACCTCGTCTTGTTGGCCCAACACTTTGCTCTGGAGCTCGAAAACTTACAGATTAAAATTTTTTTTGTTTTTTTATCTTTATTTTACATTCATTACACGTTTGATATTATATTTATTTCTGATCCACTGTACTCGAACATTTTTGTTTCTCCTCTTGTCTTGTGTCCACAATGGCTGCACAGCTTCAGCGCTTCCTCTTCCTTAATGGGTGCACCTTAATGGGTGCCCCAGCGGCTTTTCCGGTTCCGTTTTCTTCCTTCTACACTTCCGCGTTCAACTGGGCGGACTCCTCCGCAATCTCTTCATGTCAGCTTCCTCGGCGATCCGTGCCATTGTTCTGGCTGGCATCGACAGTCGGTTTGCTTTCGATATCGGGCTGAGGGAATCGAACCCTCAACCCTACGATCCTCCGATCGGTGGCCGGCGACGTTACCAGTTGAGCTATGCCGGCCACAAAATACTGAGGAGTAGGAGGCGTATATAACTGTAGGAGAAACGGAAACTCCGCGGAAACCCCGCAGTGATGGACAGACACACAGATGGACATCCGAAGTGATGGACAGACACACAGATGGACATCCGAAGTGATGGACAGACACACAGATGGACATCCGAAGTGATGGACAGACACACAGATGGACATCCGAAGTGATGGACAGACACACAGACGGACATCCGAAGTGATGGACAGACACACAGACGGACATCCGAAGTGATGGACAGACACACAGACGGACATCCGAAGTGATGGACAGACACACAGATGGACATCCGAAGTGATGGACAGACACACAGATGGACATCCGAAGTGATGGACAGACACACAGACGGACATCCGAAGTGATGGACAGACACACAGACGGACATCCGAAGTGATGGACAGACACACAGACGGACATCCGAAGTGATGGACAGACACACAGATGGACATCCGAAGTGATGGACGGACACACAGATGGACATCCGAAGTGATGGACAGACACACAGATGGACATCCGAAGTGATTAAATTGTATTCAAAACTCTCAAAAACGGGACATTTTCAATGAAATCACATTCAAAACATTAAAAAACGGGTAATTTTCGATGATATTGACTTCCCCAACCATTCTTATCTGTGTCGGTTCCGGTTAGACTGATCGAGCATGGCGCTGTAATAGTCTATACTTATTCGGGCTGGGGGTTACTCCAGTAGACGCGGGTTTGAATCCTCCCGGGTTAGAATTGAATAAAATTGTATTCAAAACTCCCAAAAACAGGATATTTTCAATGAAATTACATTCAAAATTAAAAAAACGAGTATATTTCATATTGACTTCCCCTATTTACTTTATCTTGTTTCACTCTTCTATCACAATCTCACGTTACAAATTCTACTTGATCTCTCTCTCTCTCTCTTTGTGCCTCTCCTTTTCATACTGGTGTAGCGTAAATGACATGTCCTTCCTACGATAAATAAATACAGATACGAGTATGGAGAACAAATATTTCGGTAGAGCGCAGTTGTAAAAACCGTATATTCCATGTGAGATATCACTCATCGTTCTGCTCCTCAATCACTGTTCTATCAGTCGACCACAGGGACATTGCCTTGTCGACCCAAACGTTGCTCTGAAGTTCGAAAACTATTAGAAAAAAAGAAATCAGAATAATATTTGAACTACAATTTTTGAAAAATTTTTTTGTTTTATTATTCACTATTCACAATCAACACACATTATTTATTTTTTATCTTTTTCTGATCCACTGTGCTCGAACTTCGTTATTTTTCCTCTTGATCCGAGTGACCACAGTGCTTGAATAAATTCATCGGCTTTTCCTCGGCTGTCTCCTCATCTTGCTCAGCGATCGGAGGAGCCACGAAGAGCGAACGACCACGGAGAGGACGTCCTCATTAGCTTCCTCAGGGATCGGTGCCATTGGTTTTGCCGGCATCGACAGTCGGAATGCTTTCGATATCGGGCTGAGGGAATCGAACCCTCAATCCTTCGATCCTCCGATCGGTGGCCGGCGATGATACCAGTTGAGCTATGCCGGCCACAAAAGAATGAGGAGTAGGAGGCGTATATAAATGTTCGGAAAACCGCTCTGGCGCCTTCCCCGAGGAGACTCGGCGGAGGACTAAGACAGACACACAGATGGACATCCAAAGTGATGGACAGACACACAGGTGGACATCCGAAGTGATGGACAGACACACAGATGGACATCCGAAGTGATGGACAGACACACAGATGGACATCCGAAGTGATGGACAGACACACAGGTGGACATCCGAAGTGATGGACAGACACACAGATGGACATCCGAAGTGATGGACAGACACACAGATGGACATCCGAAGTGATGGACGGACACACAGATGGACATCCGAAGTGATGGACAGACACACAGGTGGACATCCGAAGTGATGGACAGACACACAGATGGACATCCGAAGTGATGGACCGACACACAGACGGACATCCGAAGTAATGGACAGACACACAGACGGACATCCGAAGTGATGGACAGACACACAGATGGACATCCGAAGTGATGGACGGACACACAGATGGACATCCGAAGTGATGGACAGACACACAGACGGACATCCGAAGTAATGGACAGACACACAGATGGACATCCGAAGTGATGAACAGACACACAGATGGACATCCGAAGTGATGGACAGACACACAGATGGACATCCAAAGTGATGGACAGACACACAGATGGACATCCGAAGTGATGGACAGACACACAGACGGACATCCGAAGTAATGGACAGACACACAGGTGGACATTCGAAGTGATGGACAGACACACAGACGGACATCCGAAGTAATGCACAGACACACAGATGGACATCCAAAGTGATGGACAGACACACAGATGGACATCCGAAGTGATGGACAGACACACAGACGGACATCCGAAGTAATGGACAGACACACAGATGGACATCCGAAGTGATGAACAGACACACAGATGGACATCCGAAGTGATGGACAGACACACAGATGGACATCCAAAGTGATGGACAGACACACAGATGGACATCCGAAGTGATGGACAGACACACAGACGGACATCCGAAGTAATGGACAGACACACAGATGGACATCCGAAGTGATGAACAGACACACAGACGGACATCCGAAGTGATGGACAGACACACAGATGGACATCCAAAGTGATGGACAGACACACAGATGGACATTCGAAGTGATGGACAGACACACAGACGGACATCCGAAGTAATGGACAGACACACAGGTGGACATCCGAAGTGATGGACAGACACACAGATGGACATTCGAAGTGATGGACAGACACACAGACGGACATCCGAAGTAATGGACAGACACACAGATGGACATCCGAAGTAATGCACAGACACACAGATGGACATCCGAAGTGATGGACAGACACACAGATGGACATCCAAAGTGATGGACAGACACACAGACGGACATCCGAAGTGATGGACAGACACACAGACGGACATCCGAAGTAATGCACAGACACACAGACGGACATCCGAAGTAATGGACAGACACACAGGTGGACATTCGAAGTGATGGACAGACACACAGACGGACATCCGAAGTGATGGACAGACACACAGACGGACATCCGAAGTAATGCACAGACACACAGACGGACATCCGAAGTAATGGACAGACACACAGGTGGACATTCGAAGTGATGGACAGACACACAGACGGACATCCGAAGTGATGGACAGACACACAGACGGACATCCGAAGTAATGCACAGACACACAGATGGACATCCGAAGTGATGTACAGACACACAGATGGACATCCGCAGTGATGGACAGACACACAGATGGACATCCGAAGTGATGGACAAACACACAGATGGACATCCGAAGTAATGCACAGACACACAGATGGACATCCGAAGTGATGGACAAACACACAGACGGACATCCGAAGTAATGGACAGACACACAGATGGACATCCGAAGTAATGGACAGACACACAGATGGACATCCGCAGTGATGGACAGACACACAGACGGACATCCGAAGTGATGGACAGACACACAGACGGACATCCGAAGTAATGGACAGACACACAGATGGACATCCGCAGTGATGGACAGACACACAGATGGACATCCGAAGTGATGGACAAACACACAGATGGACATCCGAAGTAATGCACAGACACACAGATGGACATCCGAAGTGATGGACAAACACACAGACGGACATCCGAAGTAATGGACAGACACACAGATGGACATCCGAAGTAATGGACAGACACACAGATGGACATCCGCAGTGATGGACAGACACACAGACGGACATCCGAAGTGATGGACAGACACACAGACGGACATCCGAAGTAATGCACAGACACACAGATGGACATCCGCAGTGATGGACAGACACACAGATGGACATCCGAAGTAATGCACAGACACACAGACGGACATCCGAAGTAATGGACAAACACACAGACGGACATCCGAAGTAATGGACAGACACACAGGTGGACATCCGCAGTGATGGACAGACACACAGATGGACATCCGAAGTGATGGACAGACACACAGATGGACATCCGAAGTAATGGACAGACACACAGATGGACATCCGAAGTGATGGACAAACACACAGACGGACATCCGAAGTAATGGACAGACACACAGATGGACATCCGAAGTAATGGTCAGACACACAGATGGACATCCGAAGTAATGGACAGACACACAGATGGACATCCGAAGTGATGGACAAACACACAGACGGACATCCGAAGTAATGCACAGACACACAGACGGACATCCGCAGTGATGGACAGACACACAGATGGACATCCGAAGTAATGCACAGACACACAGACGGACATCCGAAGTAATGGACAAACACACAGACGGACATCCGAAGTAATGGACAGACACACAGGTGGACATCCGCAGTGATGGACAGACACACAGATGGACATCCGAAGTGATGGACAGACACACAGATGGACATCCGAAGTAATGGACAGACACACAGATGGACATCCGAAGTGATGGACAAACACACAGACGGACATCCGAAGTAATGGACAGACACACAGATGGACATCCGAAGTAATGGTCAGACACACAGATGGACATCCGAAGTAATGGACAGACACACAGATGGACATCCGAAGTGATGGACAAACACACAGACGGACATCCGAAGTAATGGACAGACACACAGATGGACATCCGAAGTAATGGTCAGACACACAGATGGACATCCGAAGTAAAGGACAGACACACAGATGGACATCCGAAGTGATGGACAAACACACAGACGGACATCCGAAGTAATGCACAGACACACAGACGGACATCCGAAGTAATGGACAGACACAAAGGTGGACATTCGAAGTGATGGACAGACAGACAGACGGACATCCGAAGTAATGGACAGACACACAGATGGACATCCGAAGTGATGGACAGACACACAGATGGACATCCGAAGTAATGGACAGACACACAGATGGACATCCGCAGTGATGGACAGACACACAGATGGACATCCGAAGTAATGGACAGACACACAGACGGACATCCGAAGTAATGCACAGACACACAGGTGGACATCCGAAGTGATGAACAGACACACAGGTGGACATTCGAAGTGATGGACAGACACACAGATGGACATCCGAAGTAATGGTCAGACACACAGATGGACATCCGAAGTAATGGACAGACACACAGATGGACATCCGAAGTGATGGACAGACAGACAGACGGACATCCGAAGTAATGGACAGACACACAGATGGACATCCGAAGTAATGGTCAGACACACAGATGGACATCCGAAGTAATGGACAGACACACAGATGGACATCCGAAGTGATGGACAAACACACAGACGGACATCCGAAGTAATGGACAGACACACAGATGGACATCCGAAGTAATGGACAGACACACAGATGGACATCCGAAGTAATGGTCAGACACACAGATGGACATCCGAAGTAATGGACAGACACACAGATGGACATTCGAAGTGATGGACAGACAGACAGACGGACATCCGAAGTAATGGACAGACACACAGATGGACATCCGAAGTAATGGTCAGACACACAGATGGACATCCGAAGTAATGGACAGACACACAGATGGACATTCGAAGTGATGGACAGACAGACAGACGGACATCCGAAGTAATGGACAGACACACAGATGGACATCCGAAGTAATGGACAGACACACAGATGGACATCCGAAGTGATGGACAAACACACAGACGGACATCCGAAGTAATGCACAGACACACAGATGGACATCCGAAGTGATGGACAAACACACAGACGGACATCCGAAGTAATGCACAGACACACAGATGGACATCCGAAGTAATGGTCAGACACACAGATGGACATCCGAAGTAATAGACAGACACACAGATGGACATCCGAAGTGATGGACAAACACACAGACGGACATCCGAAGTAATGCACAGACACACAGACGGACATCCGAAGTAATGCACAGACACACAGACGGACATCCGAAGTAATGGACAGACACACAGGTGGACATTCGAAGTGATGGACAGACAGACAGACGGACATCCGAAGTAATGGACAGACACACAGGTGGACATCCGAAGTAATGGACAGACACACAGATGGACATCCGAAGTAATGGACAGACACACAGATGGACATCCGAAGTGATGGACAGACACACAGGTGGACATTCGAAGTGATGGACAGACACACAGGTGGACATTCGAAGTGATGGACAGACAGACAGACGGACATCCGAAGTAATGGACAGACACACAGATGGACATCCGAAGTAATGGTCAGACACACAGATGGACATCCGAAGTAATGGACAGACACACAGGTGGACATTCGAAGTGATGGACAGACAGACAGACGGACATCCGAAGTAATGGACAGACACACAGATGGACATCCGAAGTGATGGACAGACACACAGATGGACATCCGAAGTGATGGACAGACACACAGGTGGACATTCGAAGTGATGGACAGACAGACAGACGGACATCCGAAGTAATGGACAGACACACAGATGGACATCCGAAGTAATGGTCAGACACACAGATGGACATCCGAAGTAATGGACAGACACACAGACGGACATCCGAAGTAATGCACAGACACACAGATGGACATCCGAAGTAATGGTCAGACACACAGATGGACATCCGAAGTAATGGACAGACACACAGATGGACATCCGAAGTGATGGACAAACACACAGACGGACATCCGAAGTAATGCACAGACACACAGACGGACATCCGAAGTAATGCACAGACACACAGACGGACATCCGAAGTAATGGACAGACACACAGATGGACATCCGAAGTAATGGACAGACACACAGGTGGACATTCGAAGTGATGGACAGACAGACAGACGGACATCCGAAGTAATGGACAGACACACAGATGGACATCCGAAGTAATGGACAGACACACAGATGGACATCCGAAGTAATGGACAGACACACAGATGGACATCCGAAGTAATGGACAGACACACAGGTGGACATTCGAAGTGATGGACAGACAGACAGACGGACATCCGAAGTAATGGACAGACACACAGATGGACATCCGAAGTAATGGTCAGACACACAGATGGACATCCGAAGTAATGGACAGACACACAGATGGACATCCGAAGTGATGGACAAACACACAGACGGACATCCGAAGTAATGCACAGACACACAGACGGACATCCGAAGTAATGCACAGACACACAGACGGACATCCGAAGTAATGGACAGACACACAGATGGACATCCGAAGTAATGGACAGACACACAGGTGGACATTCGAAGTGATGGACAGACAGACAGACGGACATCCGAAGTAATGGACAGACACACAGATGGACATCCGAAGTAATGGACAGACACACAGATGGACATCCGAAGTAATGGACAGACACACAGATGGACATCCGAAGTAATGGACAGACACACAGGTGGACATTCGAAGTGATGGACAGACAGACAGACGGACATCCGAAGTAATGGACAGACACACAGATGGACATCCGAAGTAATGGTCAGACACACAGATGGACATCCGAAGTAATGGACAGACACACAGATGGACATCCGAAGTGATGGACAAACACACAGACGGACATCCGAAGTAATGCACAGACACACAGACGGACATCCGAAGTAATGCACAGACACACAGACGGACATCCGAAGTAATGGACAGACACACAGGTGGACATTCGAAGTGATGGACAGACAGACAGACGGACATCCGAAGTAATGGACAGACACACAGATGGACATCCGAAGTGATGGACAGACACACAGATGGACATCCGAAGTAATGGACAGACACACAGATGGACATCCGAAGTAATGGACAGACACACAGACGGACATCCGAAGTAATGCACAGACACACAGGTGGACATCCGAAGTGATGAACAGACACACAGGTGGACATCCGAAGTGATGGACAGACACACAGATGGACATCCGAAGTAATGGTCAGACACACAGATGGACATCCGAAGTAATGGACAGACACACAGATGGACATCCGAAGTGATGGACAGACACACAGATGGACATCCGAAGTAATGGACAGACACACAGGTGGACATTCGAAGTGATGGACAGACAGACAGACGGACATCCGAAGTAATGGACAGACACACAGATGGACATCCGAAGTAATGGTCAGACACACAGATGGACATCCGAAGTGATGGACAAACACACAGACGGACATCCGAAGTAATGCACAGACACACAGACGGACATCCGAAGTAATGGACAGACACACAGGTGGACATTCGAAGTGATGGACAAACACACAGACGGACATCCGAAGTAATGCACAGACACACAGACGGACATCCGAAGTAATGGACAGACACACAGGTGGACATTCGAAGTGATGGACAGACACACAGATGGACATCCGAAGTAATGGACAGACACACAGACGGACATCCGAAGTGATGGACCGACACACAGATGGACATTCGAAGTAATGGACAGACACACAGATGGACATCCGCAGTGATGGACAGACACACAGATGGACATCCGAAGTAATGGACAGACACACAGATGGACATCCGAAGTGATGGACAAACACACAGACGGACATCCGAAGTAATGGACAGACAGACAGACGGACATCCGAAGTAATGCACAGACACACAGACGGACATCCGAAGTAATGGACAGACACACAGATGGACATCCGAAGTAATGGTCAGACACACAGATGGACATCCGAAGTGATCGACCGACACACAGATGGACATCCGCAGTGATGAACAGACACACAGATCGACATCCGAAGTAATGGACAGACACACAGATGGACATCCGAAGTGATGGACAGACACACAGACGGACATCCGCAGTGATGGACTTCTGGCGCTATTCCAATTGTGCTGACGCGCTGACGCGTTGAAAGTAGATGTGCGAGTGATAGGGTGCCGTGATTAGCTACATTTCTTTTTCCAGATTCGAAAGTTGGAACGTAAACTTTGAAGATTTGAATTCCTTCAGTTATTTGATATGTTTCCTAAAACAGTAATTGTACTAGTTGGTAGATAGTTGGTAGATATCTCATTTCGACAGGCCAATAACAATGAATGTGAAGATGTCGGCCTGTGTTCTTGTTGTTACTCCCACCGGTCACTTATCTTCCTGGGAAATCTGACAGACGCTAAATTCACATTTTAGCGCTGGTTTCCCGGATTGTATAGACTATTACAGCGCCATGCTCGATCAGTCTAACCGGAACCGACACAGATAAGAATGGTTGGGGAAATCAATATCATCGAAAATTACCCGTTTTTAAAGTTTTGAATATAATTTCATTGAAAATATCCCGTTTTTGGGAGTTTTGAATACATTTTAATTTAATTCTAACCCGGGAGGATTCAAACCCGCGTCTACTGGGGTATCCCCCAGCCCGGATAAGTCATTAAAATCATGAATCAAGGAGATAGCAACCAAGAGAATTAGGATGAAGAAGAAACTTGAGCGAGAAATAAAAAAGGTCTTGAAAACCAGAGAGCTCAGAAAGAGAGGACTGCTCGTGGCGGCATTGAAAGGAAGACTGACTGTATTCCAAATGTCTATTCCCATATGGTAATGGGGGTGTGTCCTATTTGCTGTCATCTGTCAGATTTCCCAGGAAGATAAGTGACCGGTGGGAGTAACAACAAGAACACAGGCCGACATCTTCACATTCATTGTTATTGGCCTGTCGACATGAGATATCTACCAACTATCTACCAACTAGTACAATTACTGTTTTAGGAAACATATCAAATAACTGAAGGAATTCAAATCTTCAAAGTTGACGCTCCATCTTTCAAAACTGGAAAAAGAAATGTAGCTAATCACGGCACCCTATCACTGTCACATCTACTTTCAACGCGTCAGCGCAATGGGAATAGCGCCAGAAGTATACTGTGCAAATAAGGGGAATAAACGTTTTGAGAATGGCTTCCTTGAAAAAATTTTTAAACTTCAAAATTTTATTGTTATGAAACACCAAACTTCACTGAACATCAAAGAAACCGGCTGGATGAGTAACTTTTGTAATCTCTATGAATTTTGTCTTGTTATGCTAGGTTTTCAATCAGTATTTGCAATTCCTTTCAATAATCGATGAGGACAGTAACTGGCGACTAAGAAATTTGGGTATTAGAGGCGCATCTAATTTATTGGATAAAATGGGGGGGGAGGGGAGTGGGGTTGGAACACTTGGGAGAGAGTTATGAGCACAAAAGTAAGAACAACTTTTTTCGCTTAAAAAGATGGCTTGAGAAATTCACGATTTTCGCCGTTTCCTTCTTCGCACGGCTCCAGTTTTGAATATTTCCAGGGGATATTTCGGACTTAAGATCTCCGAAAATCTGGCTATCGAGACATGTAAAAATTATGTAGAAGTTTGAAAATAGACGATTTATAGCCATGAAATTATGAGGACAACTTTTTTTCTCAAAATTTTTACTTTCCTTCTCATATCTCGAGTTGTTTTGAACCGGGAGCTTTGAAATTTGGTACAGTTATGTAACTTGGCATGAGGAAGGTGACTAAAAACAGATTTCAAAATGGAGTTGATGCATTTGAGCCATACTCAAAAAACAGTCGAAAAATGAGCAAATATCGATCTCTCCCCCTTTTTCCGCCCAAAACTTTGACCGGCTGTAACTCGCTCTGCTTTGAAAAATATCAGGATCCGAAAAAAAGGAAATGTGTTTAAAAAATCTCTATCGAACCATGTAAAATTCGATATACTTTTAGCTGGTAAAGCTTTCAGGAAACCGGATTTTGTGGTTTTCGGGGATTTTCGGTCATGGTGGGATTTTTTCCATTCGCTGTCCTGGGCACTGGATTCACTGAATTGCTCTGAATTTTTGGCACCGATCAAAACTTTTGTAGATCTAATGGAACCAAAAAGTCCGATCAAAAAATATTAATCCGGACGATTCTGTGGAGAAACCTGAAACTCCACTGACATTTTTTTTCGAATACACTGACCATTTTGTCACTGTATGTGTGTCACTGTACATCTGCGAATTGCGCCCCTTTTTTCTATTCCTTCCATGAGCTATGTGCGTCCGTGGCGCAGTGGTAGTGGGCGGGAGTGTGAATCGGTTAGATAATAGTTCGAATCCTCTCATGAGTATCGTTTTTTAAATTTACTTTGAAACTTTTTTAGTAGTTTATCTTCTGGATTGAAGATATTTTTGAACAAATTTAATTGACTACTCAAACAATGCCAAGCTTTGTTGATAATATTAACGCACTATTTCCAGAAAATTTTAATTAAAAAACGCAAAGCAATCTTCTGAATGTCAAACTTGCCATGCACCGCGCACGAGGCGGGGGACGCTATTCTTTTATTCAAATGTTTTATCAAAATAACATGATGTCACTCTTTCTGCAGATATTGTTGAGTTATATGTTTCCATTCCACGAGAGATGGCTCTGAAGAAAGGAATTTTTCTGGATAGAAAAAGTTTCGACATCGGGGGCTTATAAAAACACTTCACGTCTTTTCAAAATCAGATAAAAATAGACATGAACAGAACAGAAAAGAATAGTGAAAAAGGCACGTACTCTGATTTCTTTAAGGATTGAACTTGTGAGCATCCAATCCAATTTGTTACTATGTGTGTTTTTCTACTCTTAACAAGATTTGAGTTTTAGTGTATTTTCTGAATCATAGTATTGGAATCTGATCATAAAACAGGGATATGAAAAGAATAGCATATCAACGGAAAACGAGGCTTGATATACATTTGACTTTCTGGGGTCAATCTGACAATCAGAGTCCCCCACTGGAAACATTTTTTGTTTTTCTCTTTTTGAATCTGATCAAGATTAAGACCGCGGTATTCAATTTGGTACCAAAAAATTAAACACAAAAAAACAAAAAAGAGGTCTGACACCAATCAGGATCGAACCATGGTCGTCTGATTGGCACCAGAAAGTCAAAGACAAAAAACAAAATAATTGGCACCACTGGGGATCTAACCCTGATTGTCAGATTGGTACCCTGTCTTTACCTCAGCCGGTCACTTGTAGGGACCATCGATACACTATGCGTTCCCCTCTCCCCTCTCCTCATAAGGAGGAGACCTCATTAGGTAGATGAGCGCACTCTCCCTCCCTCTCCCAAGCGACGTGATGTCCAAGTGGATAGCAGCCCGGACGGAGGTCCGTAAGGCGGGGGTTCAAGTCCCTCTCTTCACGCAGTGATGACGCGTTGAGAAGTTAACTCTACATTGAGATGCACGAAGCTTATGCAGTTTTTGATAACATTTTTGTCAACATTTCAGTGATGTTCGGGCCGAAAATCACAGTATAAAGGATAGGAAGTGACAAAAAGTTGTTTTTGCTTAACTCGTGGATGTTTTTTTCATAATCGAAGAAATTGACAACATTTTTTTTGCCAATGCAATAAGTACATCACCATGTGAACTATAACTATCAGAGAGAAAAACTGACAATATTTAAAATTATAAATAAAAACTGCAAAAAAATCAAAAAAGGAAGTGGGGAACGTTCTGCAAAATTTTTCATTACTTATAGGACCAATTATTCGAAAAAATTTTCAAAAAATGGTTTTGTATCCTTTTTCTACGAGGTGGGAAATTTTTTATTCCAATATGATTTCAATCTTTTATCAAATTTATCCAATAAATTGATAAGTTGTCTGGATTCGAGCACTTTTTTGATCTCAAATCAAAATCAAACGGGTAAGAAAATAAGAAATCCATAGAATCAGATGCAGAAAATTATGCTCATTCGAATAGTGGAAACCGTTTTTCTGTATCTGTAATACGAGATATTCATAGATTTGTATATTTCAAGGTATGAAAATCCATTAAATGAAGATGTCACGTGGATTCGAGCACTTTTTTGATCTCAAATCAAAATCAAACGGGTATGAAAATAAGAAATCCATCGGGCACTTCCTAGAGAGTTATAGTAACTTTATGTGGACAGCTCAAATCGCCATTTTGAAATCTAATTATTTAGTCGTCTTTCCCATGCCAAATCACATCACTGTACCAAATTTCACAGCTCTCGGTTCAATACAACTCGAGGCATGAACCGATGGCTGACTAGTAAAGGATCCCGAGTCAAGATGGAGTTCCGGGTCATGACCTATATGGATGGAAAGCTTGAACTTGGAAACTTCCAAAACTGTTTTCCAATTTTGCAGAACGCCTCTAGGAATGGAGAAAAACGAGCTCAAAGTTTGAGCACTGACCTCCTTTTCTTAATCATAAGAAACCTAAAAAACCGAAATAAAGGGTCATTCCTCTTGTCTTTTCTTTGTGCTCACCTAGTTTTCAGCAGTGAGATGGTCAAGGGGTTAACAGCGAGGGCCAGTAATCAAGTGATGGTGGTTTGGTTCCTCTCCAAATTTTTGTTTTATTTTTATTTTTGCGAAAAGAAAAAGTCTTATTTTTGCGTCATCGGTCATATATCATCATTGTTCCAATGACCGTATTGGATGACCAAGCAGTCAAGTAATCATGTAAATGAATTTGATTAATTAATAAACTATGTGAATTTTTGTGTTTTCTATTGCTTTTAAATTCAATTTTGTGTGAATTGCTGAGAACCGAAACATTTGAAATGAACTTTTTGGGCAGAAACTTTCGTGAGGAAAGTGAATTTTTGTTTCATATATCGATTAGCGCTGCTTAGCAGCGTTAAAATCCAGAAACAGAAATGCCGGGATATCGGAGCGTCGTACTGGAATTTTTCGGCGGGAAACAAAAATTTTTGAATTTCGAAATTATTTTTTTTGCTGATTTTTGCTGTTTTTCAGCGATTTTCGGGTATTTTTTGAGAGTTTTCAGTTGAAAACATCATATTTTTCAGTATTTTGTGTTAGTTGAGCATTGAAAACCGTGGAATATGTGAGATTTTATAAGGAAAATTAATGAAAAAACCCATTTTCACATTCGAAATTGAAGATTTTCAGCTAAAAATAATATCAAAATCACTGGAAAATCGACTTTCTGAAGGAAATTCAAATTTTTATCATTTTTCAAACGAAATTAATGAAAATTAGTTAAAAAGTCTGACTTTTTAGAGTGAAAATATAATTTTTAAATCAAAAACTTGAGATTTTTGACTGAAAGTTTGATTTGGACACTCAAAAACTCCCAAAACAGTCTAATTCTTATCGGTATTTGAAAAAAAATGGTTTTAACGCTGCTAACCAGCGCTAAAATGTGAATTCTCCAAAAAGTCAGACTTTAAATTCAAAAATCAGCTAAAAATGCTCGATCAGTCTAACCGGAACCGACACAGATAAGAATGGTTGGGGAAGTCAATATCATCTAAAATTACCCGTTTTTTTAAGATTTGAAAGTAATTCCATTGAAAATGTCCCGTTTTTGGGAGTTTTGAATACTATTTAATTTAATTCTAACCCGGGAGGATTCAAACCCGCGTCTACTGGGGTATCCCCCGCCCGGATAGTATAGACTATTACAGCGCCATGCTCGATCAGTCTAACCGGAACCGACACAGATAAGAATGGTTGGGGAAGTCAATATCATCGAAAATTACCCGTTTTTTTAAGATTTGAAAGTAATTTCATTGAAAATGACCCGTTTTTGGGAGTTTTGAATACTATTTAATTTAATTCTAACCCGGGAGGATTCAAACCCACAGACGGACATCCGAAGTAATGGACAGACACACAGACGGACATCCGAAGTAATGCACAGACACACAGACGGACATCCGAAGTAATGCACAGACACACAGACGGACATCCGAAGTAATGGACAGACACACAGATGGACATCCGAAGTAATGGACAGACACACAGGTGGACATTCGAAGTGATGGACAGACAGACAGACGGACATCCGAAGTAATGGACAGACACACAGATGGACATCCGAAGTAATGGACAGACACACAGATGGACATCCGAAGTAATGGACAGACACACAGATGGACATCCGAAGTAATGGACAGACACACAGGTGGACATTCGAAGTGATGGACAGACAGACAGACGGACATCCGAAGTAATGGACAGACACACAGATGGACATCCGAAGTAATGGTCAGACACACAGATGGACATCCGAAGTAATGGACAGACACACAGATGGACATCCGAAGTGATGGACAAACACACAGACGGACATCCGAAGTAATGCACAGACACACAGACGGACATCCGAAGTAATGCACAGACACACAGACGGACATCCGAAGTAATGGACAGACACACAGGTGGACATTCGAAGTGATGGACAGACAGACAGACGGACATCCGAAGTAATGGACAGACACACAGATGGACATCCGAAGTGATGGACAGACACATTTCAAACCCGCGTCTACTGGGGTATCCCCGCCCGGATAGTATAGACTATTACAGCGCCATGCTCGATCAGTCTAACCGGAACCGACACAGATAAGAATGGTTGGGGAAGTCAATATCATCGAAAATTACCCGTTTTTTTAAGATTTGAAAGTAATTTCATTGAAAATGACCCGTTTTTGGGAGTTTTGAATACTATTTAATTTAATTCTAACCCGGGAGGATTCAAACCCGCGTCTACTGGGGCATCCCCCAGCCGAGAAAGTTAACTGAGAAGTTAACTCTACATTGAGATGCACGAAGCTTATGCAGTTTTTGATAACATTTTTGTCAACATTTCAGTGATGTTCGGGCCGAAAATCACAGTATAAAGGATAGGAAGTGACAAAAAGTTGTTTTTGCTTAACTCGTGGATGTTTTTTCATAATCGAAGAAATTGACAACATTTTTTTTGCCAATGCAATAAGTACATCACCATGTGAACTATAACTATCAGAGAGAAAAACTGACAATATTTAAAATTATAAATAAAAACTGCAAAAAAATCAAAAAAGGAAGTGGGGAACGTTCTGCAAAATTTTTCATTACTTATAGGACCAATTATTCGAAAAAATTTTCAAAAAATGGTTTTGTATCCTTTTTCTACGAGGTGGGAAATTTTTTATTCCAATATGATTTCAATCTTTTATCAAATTTATCCAATAAATTGATAAGTTGTCTGGATTCGAGCACTTTTTTGATCTCAAATCAAAATCAAACGGGTAAGAAAATAAGAAATCCATAGAATCAGATGCAGAAAATTATGCTCATTCGAATAGTGGAAACCGTTTTTCTGTATCTGTAATACGAGATATTCATAGATTTGTATATTTCAAGGTATGAAAATCCATTAAATGAAGATGTCACGTGGATTCGAGCACTTTTTTGATCTCAAATCAAAATCAAACGGGTATGAAAATAAGAAATCCATCGGGCACTTCCTAGAGAGTTATAGTAACTTTATGTGGACAGCTCAAATCGCCATTTTGAAATCTAATTATTTAGTCGTCTTTCCCATGCCAAATCACATCACTGTACCAAATTTCACAGCTCTCGGTTCAATACAACTCGAGGCATGAACCGATGGCTGACTAGTAAAGGATCCCGAGTCAAGATGGAGTTCCGGGTCATGACCTATATGGATGGAAAGCTTGAACTTGGAAACTTCCAAAACTGTTTTCCAATTTTGCAGAACGCCTCTAGGAATGGAGAAAAACGAGCTCAAAGTTTGAGCACTGACCTCCTTTTCTTAATCATAAGAAACCTAAAAAACCGAAATAAAGGGTCATTCCTCTTGTCTTTTCTTTGTGCTCACCTAGTTTTCAGCAGTGAGATGGTCAAGGGGTTAACAGCGAGGGCCAGTAATCAAGTGATGGTGGTTTGGTTCCTCTCCAAATTTTTGTTTTATTTTTATTTTTGCGAAAAGAAAAAGTCTTATTTTTGCGTCATCGGTCATATATCATCATTGTTCCAATGACCGTATTGGATGACCAAGCAGTCAAGTAATCATGTAAATGAATTTGATTAATTAATAAACTATGTGAATTTTTGTGTTTTCTATTGCTTTTAAATTCAATTTTGTGTGAATTGCTGAGAACCGAAACATTTGAAATGAACTTTTTGGGCAGAAACTTTCGTGAGGAAAGTGAATTTTTGTTTCATATATCGATTAGCGCTGCTTAGCAGCGTTAAAATCCAGAAACAGAAATGCCGGGATATCGGAGCGTCGTACTGGAATTTTTCGGCGGGAAACAAAAATTTTTGAATTTCGAAATTATTTTTTTTGCTGATTTTTGCTGTTTTTCAGCGATTTTCGGGTATTTTTTGAGAGTTTTCAGTTGAAAACATCATATTTTTCAGTATTTTGTGTTAGTTGAGCATTGAAAACCGTGGAATATGTGAGATTTTATAAGGAAAATTAATGAAAAAACCCATTTTCACATTCGAAATTGAAGATTTTCAGCTAAAAATAATATCAAAATCACTGGAAAATCGACTTTCTGAAGGAAATTCAAATTTTTATCATTTTTCAAACGAAATTAATGAAAATTAGTTAAAAAGTCTGACTTTTTAGAGTGAAAATATAATTTTTAAATCAAAAACTTGAGATTTTTGACTGAAAGTTTGATTTGGACACTCAAAAACTCCCAAAACAGTCTAATTCTTATCGGTATTTGAAAAAAATGGTTTTAACGCTGCTAACCAGCGCTAAAATGTGAATTCTCCAAAAAGTCAGACTTTAAATTCAAAAATCAGCTAAAAATGCTCGATCAGTCTAACCGGAACCGACACAGATAAGAATGGTTGGGGAAGTCAATATCATCTAAAATTACCCGTTTTTTTAAGATTTGAAAGTAATTCCATTGAAAATGTCCCGTTTTTGGGAGTTTTGAATACTATTTAATTTAATTCTAACCCGGGAGGATTCAAACCCGCGTCTACTGGGGTATCCCCCGCCCGGATAGTATAGACTATTACAGCGCCATGCTCGATCAGTCTAACCGGAACCGACACAGATAAGAATGGTTGGGGAAGTCAATATCATCGAAAATTACCCGTTTTTTAAGATTTGAAAGTAATTTCATTGAAAATGACCCGTTTTTGGGAGTTTTGAATACTATTTAATTTAATTCTAACCCGGGAGGATTCAAACCCACAGACGGACATCCGAAGTAATGGACAGACACACAGACGGACATCCGAAGTAATGCACAGACACACAGACGGACATCCGAAGTAATGCACAGACACACAGACGGACATCCGAAGTAATGGACAGACACACAGATGGACATCCGAAGTAATGGACAGACACACAGGTGGACATTCGAAGTGATGGACAGACAGACAGACGGACATCCGAAGTAATGGACAGACACACAGATGGACATCCGAAGTAATGGACAGACACACAGATGGACATCCGAAGTAATGGACAGACACACAGATGGACATCCGAAGTAATGGACAGACACACAGGTGGACATTCGAAGTGATGGACAGACAGACAGACGGACATCCGAAGTAATGGACAGACACACAGATGGACATCCGAAGTAATGGTCAGACACACAGATGGACATCCGAAGTAATGGACAGACACACAGATGGACATCCGAAGTGATGGACAAACACACAGACGGACATCCGAAGTAATGCACAGACACACAGACGGACATCCGAAGTAATGCACAGACACACAGACGGACATCCGAAGTAATGGACAGACACACAGGTGGACATTCGAAGTGATGGACAGACAGACAGACGGACATCCGAAGTAATGGACAGACACACAGATGGACATCCGAAGTGATGGACAGACACATTTCAAACCCGCGTCTACTGGGGTATCCCCCCGCCCGGATAGTATAGACTATTACAGCGCCATGCTCGATCAGTCTAACCGGAACCGACACAGATAAGAATGGTTGGGGAAGTCAATATCATCGAAAATTACCCGTTTTTTTAAGATTTGAAAGTAATTTCATTGAAAATGACCCGTTTTTGGGAGTTTTGAATACTATTTAATTTAATTCTAACCCGGGAGGATTCAAACCCGCGTCTACTGGGGCATCCCCCAGCCGAGAAAGTTAACTGAGAAGTTAACTCTACATTGAGATGCACGAAGCTTATGCAGTTTTTGATAACATTTTTGTCAACATTTCAGTGATGTTCGGGCCGAAAATCACAGTATAAAGGATAGGAAGTGACAAAAAGTTGTTTTTGCTTAACTCGTGGATGTTTTTTTCATAATCGAAGAAATTGACAACATTTTTTTTGCCAATGCAATAAGTACATCACCATGTGAACTATAACTATCAGAGAGAAAAACTGACAATATTTAAAATTATAAATAAAAACTGCAAAAAAATCAAAAAGGAAGTGGGGAACGTTCTGCAAAATTTTTCATTACTTATAGGACCAATTATTCGAAAAAATTTTCAAAAAATGGTTTTGTATCCTTTTTCTACGAGGTGGGAAATTTTTTATTCCAATATGATTTCAATCTTTTATCAAATTTATCCAATAAATTGATAAGTTGTCTGGATTCGAGCACTTTTTTGATCTCAAATCAAAATCAAACGGGTAAGAAAATAAGAAATCCATAGAATCAGATGCAGAAAATTATGCTCATTCGAATAGTGGAAACCGTTTTTCTGTATCTGTAATACGAGATATTCATAGATTTGTATATTTCAAGGTATGAAAATCCATTAAATGAAGATGTCACGTGGATTCGAGCACTTTTTTGATCTCAAATCAAAATCAAACGGGTATGAAAATAAGAAATCCATCGGGCACTTCCTAGAGAGTTATAGTAACTTTATGTGGACAGCTCAAATCGCCATTTTGAAATCTAATTATTTAGTCGTCTTTCCCATGCCAAATCACATCACTGTACCAAATTTCACAGCTCTCGGTTCAATACAACTCGAGGCATGAACCGATGGCTGACTAGTAAAGGATCCCGAGTCAAGATGGAGTTCCGGGTCATGACCTATATGGATGGAAAGCTTGAACTTGGAAACTTCCAAAACTGTTTTCCAATTTTGCAGAACGCCTCTAGGAATGGAGAAAAACGAGCTCAAAGTTTGAGCACTGACCTCCTTTTCTTAATCATAAGAAACCTAAAAAACCGAAATAAAGGGTCATTCCTCTTGTCTTTTCTTTGTGCTCACCTAGTTTTCAGCAGTGAGATGGTCAAGGGGTTAACAGCGAGGGCCAGTAATCAAGTGATGGTGGTTTGGTTCCTCTCCAAATTTTTGTTTTATTTTTATTTTTGCGAAAAGAAAAAGTCTTATTTTTGCGTCATCGGTCATATATCATCATTGTTCCAATGACCGTATTGGATGACCAAGCAGTCAAGTAATCATGTAAATGAATTTGATTAATTAATAAACTATGTGAATTTTTGTGTTTTCTATTGCTTTTAAATTCAATTTTGTGTGAATTGCTGAGAACCGAAACATTTGAAATGAACTTTTTGGGCAGAAACTTTCGTGAGGAAAGTGAATTTTTGTTTCATATATCGATTTCAATCAGATATTTATGGAATAATCAAAAACTATTTGTTCTCTCGGCTTATATGGGCTGATTTTCTTGCCACGTATGACCTCGGTGTTAGGCGATCACTAGGCTAGGTCATGATAGTTCACGCCACAACAGACATTGAATCTCCAATCATTGTTTATAATCAACAAGAAAAAAGATGCTTCAGATGACGTGTAATGGCATATTTTACATGATCAACATAACCTTTGACTGCTGCAATCACTGACTTTTGTTCGGATGCAATCACTGACTTTTGTTCGGCTTTGAAACGCAATATGATGTGATTTAAAGTGTGTCTAGTGAGAAAAAGAGAGAGAGTGTGTCATATTGAAGGTCGGTCTGTGTGTCCGTCCATTATTACATTTGCATGTGTTAGAGAACATTTTGAATAGATGTTCTGTTTGATGATTTTTTACAGTTTTTTTTATTTTGACACTAGTTGTCTTCTTATTTGTTATCTCTATCAATCGTTCACGGCTATTCTCCGTCAAAAACATTAAGGTTATATTTCTATAGGTCTGGATGTGGCCGGTGGGCGAGCAGAACGGAGTAGGCACAAACGAATTGGGCGGGAAAACAAACCGTTTGCGCGCAAAAAGAAGTATAAAAAAGTATATAAAGACCAACAAACAACTATTATTCATTCACTCATCGACTGCCTTCTGGTTGGCTCGGTCGCCCCTGATTCACTGATTTTTATTGAATTTTATTATTTTCTATTATGTATTTTCTAGTTGTTCGATTGTCCATCTGTCAGTCCATCCATCTGTGTGTCTGTCCATCACTTCGGATGTCCATCTGTGTGTCCGTCCATCATTTCGGATGTCCATCTGTGTGTCCGTCCATCATTTCGGATGTCCATCTGTGTGTCTGTCCATCACTTCGGATGTCCATCTGTGTGTCTGTCCATCACTTCGGATGTCCATCTGTGTGTCTGTCCATCACTTCGGATGTCCATCTGTGTGTCTGTCCATCACTTCGGATGTCCATCTGTGTGTCTGTCCATCACTTCGGATGTCCATCTGTGTGTCTGTCCATCACTTCGGATGTCCATCTGTGTGTCTGTCCATCACTTCGGATGTCCATCTGTGTGTCTGTCCATCACTTCGGATGTCCATCTGTGTGTCTGTCCATCACTTCGGATGTCCATCTGTGTGTCCGTCCATCATTTCGGATGTCCATCTGTGTGTCCGTCCATCATTTCGGATGTCCATCTGTGTGTCTGTCCATCACTTCGGATGTCCATCTGTGTGTCTGTCCATCACTTCGGATGTCCATCTGTGTGTCTGTCCATCACTTCGGATGTCCATCTGTGTGTCTGTCCATCACTTCGGATGTCCATCTGTGTGTCCGTCCATCATTTCGGATGTCCATCTGTGTGTCCGTCCATCATTTCGGATGTCCATCTGTGTGTCTGTCCATCACTTCGGATGTCCATCTGTGTGTCTGTCCATCACTTCGGATGTCCATCTGTGTGTCTGTCCATCACTTCGGATGTCCATCTGTGTGTCTGTCCATCACTTCGGATGTCCATCTGTGTGTCTGTCCATCACTTCGGATGTCCATCTGTGTGTCTGTCCATCACTTCGGATGTCCATCTGTGTGTCTGTCCATCACTTCGGATGTCCATCTGTGTGTCTGTCCATCTCTTCGGATGTCCGTCTGTGTGTATGTCCATCACTTCGGATGTCCATCTGTGTGTCTGTCTTAGTCCTCCCCCGAGTCTCCTCGGGGAAGGCGCCAGAGCGGTTTCCCGAACATTTATATACGCCTCCTACTCCTCAGTATTTTGTGGCCGGCATAGCTCAACTGGTAACATCGCCGGCCACCGATCGGAGGATCGTAGGGTTGAGGGTTCGATTCCCTCAGCCCGATATCGAAAGCAAACCGACTGTCGATGCCAGCCAGAACAATGGCACCGATCGCCGAGGAAGCTGACATGAAGAGATTGCGGAGGAGTCCGCCCAGTTGAACGCGGAAGTGTAGAAGGAAGAAAACGGAACCGGAAAAGCCGCTGGGGCTGTGCACCCATTAAGGAAGAGGAAGCGCTGAAGCTGTGCAGCCATTGTGGACACAGGACAAGAGGAGAAACAAAAATGTTCGAGTACAGTGAATCAGAAAGAAATATAATATCAAACGTGTAATGAATGTGAAATAAAAATAAAAAAACAAAAAAAAATTTTAATCTGTAAGTTTTCGAGCTCCAGAGCAAAGTGTTGGGCCAACAAGACGAGGTCTCTGTGGTCGACTGATGGGACAGTGATTGAAAAGCAGAACAATGAATGGTACCGCAGGAATAAAAGAGCAGACGAAAGGAAAAAGTGAGGGAAAAGATGTTCAGGGGATCAAGAAGAAAATAGAAATAGATTTTTTGACTTGAGGTGACTCTCAGACGATCTCCCATCTCACTGTACTTTCCAGACTGCCCACTGTATGCCCTTAATCTAGGTGCCAGTGAGTTTTTGTAATCGCTAGTGAGTTTTCAAATACAAATAGGGTTTCGTAAGTTGAATCAAAATATCATAATTGTTTTCCATTTTTAGAGAGTGCCGATCAACAAATTTGCCCTGTATAATATATATCATCATAAATTTTCATTCAAATATTTATTGATATCGTAGAAGGGAATGGGTTGATACAGATCTATCCAGAATCAAACTAGAAAAAATGGATTTGATTCTCGATAGAGCATGTGATGGGCATAAGAACAATTTGTTTCTAGAGAGAAAGAGAGCGAAAAAGTTTGAAAAGGGAAAAAAAGGTTGGAATGCAAACAAATCGAAAAATAAAAGAAAAATATGAATATCTGATGCAGACAAATAAAACCAAAAACTGAATTTAATTAAAAACAAGAAATTTGGATATTTGATCTGTATCCTCTGCTTCATATAGCTACAGAGTGGCTTCACTTTGTCCACCCATGTTTCCAACCGTTCCAAGGCAACTGCTTCTGCCTGACACTGCATCCAGTCCAAAATAATGTTGCTTGATGAGATCTAGCTCGCCTCCTTTGGGATTCTTTTGATAAGCGCAGACAAATCCATCGGAAGTGGCAGCCATAAGATATTGGTGATTTTTATGGCTGAAAAATTTAATTAAGTAAGGGGAAAACAAGGGGAAAGGGGAAAGATTGGGCAGGAGTGGAATATCACGACTTAGGATGGGTTATTGTCTTAACAATTACAACTAACTCTACTAGCAAAAAGGGGTTTCTTTTATACTGTATTCTTCCTTGCGTCATTGCCCTTCGTCTCTTACTGCTCTTCAGTGTCTCCTCCTGGTTGATGGTTTCGTCGCCGCATTCCATCTCCTTTTTCCAATTTGATTGTCGAGATCCGCCTAAATCGTCCGTCCTTCTGGCGCCATCCCAATTAGCCATGTTGCAAGAAGTGATCTTAGGCGCCGGATGTTCCGTGTGGTATCCAATTGATGATTGTGTCCGGCCGGCGAGAGATGAGAGGGGGGGTCATCGGGCGATAGTCTTTGTTGTCCAATATCTTTTAGTTGCGTCATCCTGGCGCAACAGAAGTGGCAGCCATAAGATATTGGTGATTTTTATGGCTGAAAAGGTTAATTAATGTTAAGAAAATTTAGAAAAAGTAACATCTATCAAAGCGTATCAAGCATAACTATTCAAAAAACTAAGTGTTGAAGTTTGAGAGGCGATGAAAGTTATAATTTAATGTCGACAGCATTCATTTTGTTTACTACAGTGATCTATCAAGCACATTTCGGTAAATTGAAAGATGGTAAATCTGGGTTTTCAGAGATAAATTAAACAAAAACGTTAACTTTTTGTTGGCTATCTGTTCTGCAAACTATAATAGAAACTGCATTTCAATGATGAGTGACTATTTTTGAAGTGTTTTCAAATCACTATGCTTATTCGTTACGTTTTAGGAAGGGCTTGTACAAAAAAGTCATCAACTGCAAAAATAAAAAGCTACGTTTGATTTTTATTTTTCATAGCAATCGGCAGACTGAAATCTGAACCCCTCTTGAAGGAATTGCTCACTAAAATATTGAGTTCTGACTGGTACTGTAAATAGCTTGTAGTGAGTTGCGAGTATGCAGTAGGAGTCATAAACAACATATTACCAGATGGCCATGATTCCATTGGGAAAATATAAGTTCTATTGGTGTTGCACTCACACCAAACATTTGGGTTTTTTCTTATCAAAATTTCGAAATTCAGTGACAAAACTGCTTTCAATGAGAACCTCCCAACAAGGGAAGTTTTCGGAGACGCCATTTTCATACGACCTATAAATTCGGTTATAGGTATTTTCAACTACGAGTAGTCCATTGCTGTAGTGAAAACCTGTCAAATGTCTATTAGAGCTGAGTTGTGAGCTCTCAAACTTTTCACGTGGTTAAGCTTTTTCACGTGGAATTTCAAACGGCGAATAGTATAAATTATATTCTTAAAGGAGAAGAGTTTTTGGGCCGAGGAACCGACACTCGCGGGGCCGCGTAGTCCTCTCGGACAAGTTTTTATTCTCAATTTGGCGTTTTTTTCTTGCCTTTTCAGATGGTTTCTGTCTATTTTTCTTCAAATTTCATTGTTTTTTCGGCAAAATATTACATTCAAATGCATTATTGACAATATAAGTCAATATCATCGAAAATCTTTCATTTCTTGAAGTTTTGAATGTAATTTCATTGAAAATGTCCCGTTTTTGGGAGTTTTGAATACTATTTATTTTAACTCTAACCCGGGAGGATTCAAACCCACGTCTACTGAGTTATCCCCCAGCCCGGATAAGTATAGACTATTACAGCGCCATGCTCGATCAGTCTAACCGGAACCGACACAGATAAGAATGGTTGGGGACGTTTTTTAAAGTTTTGATTTTAGAAAACATATCAAATAGGAAATAGGGTGGCACATTGCAATTTGTGAAGAAAAATGTCCGAGACAATGTGTGAATTAGTTGACATGTTTCTGATGGATAAAGACACCTGCTATTTACTCGCACTACCGCAGCAGGAATCAATAATAGGGGTCAGGGAAAATAAATTTTCGAAAAACTAAGATATAAATTAAAAGCAAACTGAGAAGATCGGTTAGTTATGAATTTTCCAAAAGTTCCAAAAGTGTAGAAAGTGGGCGAGATAGTGATGAGAATGGCTGTCAAAAAGAAAAAAGACCGTGGGCAAGTCATGTTTCAATGATTTCTCAAGATCTCAGGGAAAAAAAAAAGGTTAGTTTCTTCGGAAGTTTTTCCGTGTTCTGCTCGAAGAGTTTATACCAAACTACTGATATGTAATAATATGAAGGATTTGAAGATGTAGTGGTACAGTAACTGTCTTGTTGGGAAACGCTACTGGAAAACGTGTCTGTCCATCACTTCGGATGTCCGTCTGTGTGTCTGTCGGATGTTGAAAAACGTTTTGTCGGTACTGTATCCAAAATAAAAGTAGTTTGGTTTTTATCGTAAAGTCAAACAGAAGTAACCGTTTTGTAATTTACAGACAACCATCGGCCACCAACGAAATCTCCATCAATGCATCGCCCACTAACGAAAACTCAGCAACTGTCGGATCTCCGCCCTCCAATGGATTATCCACCAACGGAAACGGAGTCGCCAATGGACCATCCACCGCTCGAGGATTGATGGAGAACGGAACATCAGCAATCGCCTTCCCGTCTTCATTTGGCTTCTCCGTAGTCAACCGCCGTCCACCAGTGAACAACTTCTCGACCCGCTCCACTGCTACCGATCTGCCACTCTTCAACTTGTCAAACAGGACGAACTCGCCCTCTACTGTTCCTGCAATTCCTGCCACGAGCAGCTCGACGACCGAATTCGTTCACATCAATACAGTCTCGGCTGATGTGAACAAGAACAACGTGCTTGCCGAAGGACCGCGACGACGCCAGAAGCCAGATGTTTATAATTCAAGGTGAGAGCAGTTGGAGATTTTGACAAGAGAACTGAAAAAAGGCTTTCCGTAGCATTTAAAGATATTTTGGCTCTTGGGATAGTTTTTTCGACAACAACTTTTTTTCAGCTCATCGAGAACTACCGCCGCATCTTCTACCGATCAAAGACGTGCTCCTCGTGCCTCACGTGTTCCTCATGCTCCTCCTCCACTCCGGAACACTGCTTCACCAGCGCCCCTAATCCAAGAGTCAGTTGGTTTCTCGTTTATTTTAATTAAATGTTCTCGTTTCAGTGAAGCTGAATTCCGTGCCGCACTCAAAAACTCTTCCTACCCAGGCAGCAAAGATTTTGTTAAAGTCTTCAAAGCGAGTGAGCATCTTCACTTCTTGAACCAGTGAGTTGTAAAGTTTTGACTAGGATTCATGAGAGATTTGAATAAATATATGGGGTTACTGTAGTTTTTGAATTAGTAACAAGTTGAAAAAAACTTTATATTTGTAAAAATTGAAATCCGAAGATTAGAAACTAATCTTCAAAATTATTTTTGTAGCTTTGTTTAACTAGTTATCATTGAGTATAAAAATAATTTTTCATCTATTTTTAGAGATGTCAAGGTTGAAACATGGGAGGATGGCCATGACTTCCAGACAAAGCTTGGCAACTTCGACTCAATTCATCTTTTCAAGAAAAAAGATGGACTCGGCTTCACCTATCCAGATGATTTATCTTTTGACACTGTGACGGATTACATTGGCGAGTATTTTCATACGTGTTTTCCAATTAGAATAAACATTTTAAGACAGCACAACACCCATCGGTGCAATCGACTCATTTCTCCAAGACTCCAGCAAATCGAAAATGACAATGGGCAAGCTGGTGGAGGCTTTCAACAAACCAGCTGCAGAACGGGAAACGGCTCTCAATGTTTTGAGCCTCGAATTTTCGAAAATGGAGAAGTAATTTCATTTTTTGGGATTTAATTCCAGTGGAATGCAGGCATGGTCGGAGAAAAATTTTCGGAGAATCGGAGTATCAAATATTTCTCCGGAAATCTCCGACCGAAGTTCTCCGAAAAAAGTCAGTTGTCCGATTCTCCGACTTCGACCTGACCTGGCGGAATGTCATCTTACAGTCTACTGTACTATTTCGCAGGGTTGAGAAATTCCGGGGCAAGCCCGGGCCAAGCCATATTCAGAATGAGCACAATTTTTTACAATTTTTCGAAATTTTCATTAAGAAAATAATCAAAATTTCTCAAAATGCTCGTATGCTCCAGTTTTTATCAATGTTTCCAAATTTTTTCTAAAAATTTCAAATTTCAACAGGAGCTTGGCCGGGCTGAGAAAATGTTTTCAGTCGACCCAGCCCGGCCGGGAATTTTTCAACCCTGTTTTTTTCTAAACCCACTTTGTGAGTGTGAGACGGCCTCTATAATAGTAGCACAATATTGGTTGCTTATGGAGTGTATTCTTCACATGTAGACCTTTGTTTTTGAGGTTGACAACTTTTTTTGCACGTGCACATCCTAGGAAGTTTCAGGCAGTCAATGTAACACCTCAAAAATCTTTACTTTTACCACGAAAATTACTGTGACAATTGATAACTTCTCAAGACGTACATAATTGAACCGAAAAAATGAATGTTGGCGATGGACTCAACAACTGGCGATCAGGCAAAGGCCATGGCAGATCTCTCAACGCAATTGGCCACGCTGATTTCTACATTCACTGCTCTTGCTCAAAATGGACAACTGGCCCCCGGATCAAGTCAACAAGCGAGCAACATCAATCCCAAGCTGGCAGACTCCATAGCTTCAAGGATCCCGATGTTCAGCTATGATCCAGACAACGACCAGACGTTCGAGCAATGGTATACAAGGCACAAGGACACTATCGTCGTAGATGGTTCCACACTTTCGGACGATGTCCGCACAAGGTTAGTCCTCTCAAAACTAGGCTCAAAAGAGTACACACATTACTCAAATCGTCTTTTACCCAAGACACCGAGCGATCTGAAATTCGACGAGACAATCCAGAAGTTGCAAGACACCTTCAAAGCCACCTCTTCCATCTATCAACGGCGTCAAGAGTTCCTCCGAACTGAATACACCGGATCAAATTTGGAAGAATACACAGGAATTGTCCTTCGAAGATTTGCAACATCACAGTTCAAGGCCATGACAGATGACCAGTTATGCTGTATGATATGGATAAATGGTCTCAGAGATCCTTCATTCAGTGAAATCCGTACCCGTGCTCTACAAGTCATGGAATCCAAACCTGATATCACACTGTTGCAATTGGAAATCGAGATCAAACGCCTACTGGACATTCGTGCAGACTCCAAATGTGCCGCTGGTTCCACTCCAGCAAAAACCACAGAGATCAATGCCATTCACTCCAAATACAAAAGGGACCCGAAAAACGAGCAGTCTCCACCTTCCGCATGTTACCGATGCGGTGGATCCCACTGGGCAAAAGACTGCAAAGCGAAAAACGTCAAGTGTTCAAAATGCGGTAAGACAACCCATATTCAGAAGTACTGTCGTTCCAACCAAAGCGAGAAGAACAAAGGAATCAATAAGAAACAAGTCAGATCTGTCATCATCGGCTCAGCAGCAACTCCTGGCTCAATCCGACTCTACAGGAACGTGATTATCAATGACAAAATGTTGAAAATGCAGTTGGATACTGGCGCTGATGTCACTCTAATCAGCATCCAAGACTGGAAGAAACTCGGAAAGCCAGCACTAGACAAACCATCCATCACAATAAAATCGGCAAATCATCAGCCTATAGCAGTCAAAGGTTCCTTCACCTGCGACTTCATCATTGACGGAAACTCTGCATCTGGCTCCGCCCATGTTGCAGAAACCGGGACCCTCCTCGGAATCGATTGGATTTCAAAGGATCCACAACTTTGGAAGTTTCTCCTAGGACCTCATCAAGTAAATTCGACTGTCGCAACTGTTGGATCAGCATGCAACTACCTGGACGACAAGCGTGCGAAGTTGAAAACTGACCTGATGAATAAATGCTCCGAAATTTTCCAACCGGGCTTAGGTAAATGTACCAAATCCAAAGCCTCGATCCTCCTCAAACCAGGAGCCCAACCAGTATTCCGAAAAGCCCGACCCGTCCCGTATGCTGCCCTCTCGACTGTCACCGAAGAGCTGGACCGCCTGGTCCATGCCCATGTCATCACTCCCATTGATCACGCTCAATGGGCGGCTCCGATTGTTACCGTCCGGAAGAAAAATGGCTCACTCCGCATGTGTGCTGACTTCTCCACAGGTCTCAACGATGCCATCCAGGATCACCAACATCCGCTTCCGACCGCCGAAGACATCTTTTCAAATTTAAACGGTGGGAAGTATTTCAGTCAGATAGATCTTGCCGAAGCTTATTTGCAGATTGAACTTGACGAAGACTCCAAAAATCTCTTGTGCATCAACACCCACCGCGGTCTATATCAATTCAACCGACTTCCTTTTGGCGTCAAACCAGCGACCGCCATCTTCCAGCAAGTCATCGACTCAATGATCTCTGGATTGGAAGGCACAGCAGCGTACCTAGATGACATCATCATCTCAGGATCGACGATTGATGAACATAATGAGCGAGTCAAAGCAGTGATGTTCCGTATTGCTGAGTATGGACTCCGTGTTCGAATTGAGAAGTGCAAATTTCTAATGAATCAAATCGTCTTCCTTGGCTTCATCATCGATGAACATGGCCGAAGACCAGATCCAGAAAAGATAACAGCTATTGACAAGATGCCAGCCCCGACCAACGTATCCCAACTTCGTTCTTTCCTAGGAATGATCCAGTTCTATGGAAACTTCGTCAAAGAACTTTTCGAGCTTCGTCCACCCCTTAACGAGCTAACCAAAAAGGACAAAGAGTTCGTATGGTCGAAAGAATGTCAATCCGCATTCGAAAGAGTCAAGAAAATCCTAAAATCTGACCTTCTTCTCACACACTTCAATCCGAAGTTACCCATCATTGTAGCCGCGGACGCTTCACAATATGGAATTGGAACTGTCATCTCACACAGGTTCCCGGATGGTTCCGAGAAAGCTGTTTTCCACAGCAGTCATGCGCTCACAGCACCTCAAAGGAACTACAGCCAAATCGAAAAAGAAGCTTTTGGTCTAATAACTGCCGTCACCAAATATCACCGCTTCATCCATGGTCGTCACTTCACTCTCCGAACCGACCACAAACCACTGCTCTCCATCTTTGGAGACAAGAAGGGTATTCCAGTTTACAGCGCAAATAGATTACAGAGATGGGCCACGATCTTGCTCAATTACAATTTCTCCATCGAATATGTCAACACCAACGACTTCGGTCAGGCTGATGCTCTTTCCCGCCTCATTGCCGAGCAAAGCCAATCTAGAGAAATTGAAGATCAAGTGATTGCACAAGTTGAAGTTGACGTAATTGCCAACTTCATTTCTACGTGTAACAACCTGCCCGTTACTGTCGAAGCTATCGTCTCCTCTTCACAAAAGGATCCAATCATTTCCCAAGTCATGGACCATGTCAGATCCGATTCATGGCCAAAGAAAATAGACAAAAACTCAGAGCTTGGAAAACTCGCAAACCGACACGAACAACTTTCGATTGTCAAGGATTGTCTCATGCTCGGGGATCGTGTCGTCGTTCCATCTACTCTACGCCAGCGAGTTCTCAAAATGCTTCACCGAGCACACCCTGGCATCGTTCGGATGAAACAACTCGCCCGCAGCTTCGTGTACTGGAGCAATCTAGACAAAGACATCGAAACTCTCGTCAAAAGTTGTGATCAATGCGCCTCCGCCGCCAAGAATCCTATCAAGAACACTCTATGTTCCTGGTCAACTCCATCAGAACCGTGGACAAGGATTCACGCTGACTACGCCGGACCAATTCAAGGTATATACTATCTTGTCATTGTAGATTCCTACTCAAAATGGCCGGAAGTCATCGCCACCAATTCGATTTCTTCCTCATCTACAATCAACATTTTCCGAAAAATCTTTGCTCAATTCGGAAATCCAAATGTACTGGTCACGGACAACGGCACACAATTCACCTCAGCTCCATTCACTGACTTCTGCAAGGAAAACGGCATCCAACATATTCGGTCTCCACCATTCCATCCGCAGTCGAATGGACAAGCTGAGCGATTCGTGGATACCCTGAAAAGGGCACTATGCAAGTTGAAGGGGGAGGGAAATAATGATTCTGCCATCCAAGTTTTCCTCCAGAGCTACCGGTCAACACCTTGCGCAGCCAGCCCACAACACTTGTCACCAGCTGAGAACTTCATCGGAAGAAGGATCCGCACCACTCTCGATCTTCTACTTCCATCCAAAGACACTCCAACCAGCCGAAATGAGTCCATGGAGTCACAGTTCAACAATCAGCACGGTGCCAAGAAGAAGAGTTTCCAGGAACATGACAAGGTTTACGTTAGAGATTATCGTAACCCCCAAAGTCCTACCTGGATTTCAGGTATCATCACACGACGAGTTGGACGCACTCTCTACCAAGTGCTAGTCAACGACACCACATGGATTCGTCACGCCAACCAGCTCCGCAGCAGAGAAACCATGCCACAAGTCACTTCTATCGCTGAACTACTGGACATGGACATGGATACAAACTCTGATCAATCTTCGGATAATGGCTCTCCGACTCCAGCTCCGGTTCCCGTACCACTATCAACGAGAAGTGCTCCTTCACCACAACCGATGAGGAAATCAACTCGTCTTCGTCATCCAACACGGAATCTCGAGGTCAACCCGAAACACAAGTCGTATAATTAATTAGGCCCCCCTTTCGTTAGGTTAAGTAGTTAAGTTGTTCTTTTCATGGTTTTCATCTTACAAGGGGAGGTGTTGTAATCTCCGAGATTACATAATTATATTAAGCTGTCCCCAGCGTACGTGCGTTTTACACTATTTGATCTACCCAACCTTTTACCTTTGATCTACAAAGGGTGCGCGGCACCGCGCGCTTCTTTCCACCTTTTTCTTTACCTTCCAATGTTCTAGTCTCCTGATTAGTTCACTCCTATATTCCTATTCCTAGTTCTATCCACTGCTACCCTATTCTATAATTTCTCGCCCCGTTTTATCTACGTCTCCCTATTCAGTATTCTTCTTTATTAGCTGTCTAATAAAGTCTATTGATATAACACCCTCGTCCTTCGCTCCTGACCCCACCTGGCGATGGACTCAACAATGAAAATGCCTACTTGTGATATACGCATTCCAGAAACAATCGATATTGTGAGATCATTAGTGTGTCCGTCTCACACTCACAAAGTTTACCATTATTACTAAACTTTTTTAAACTGAAACTGCAAGTGTCGCATTCTTTATGGCTAGTACTGTATATGGAAATAGACAGCTTTCAAAAAATTTTATTTCTTCACAATAAGACGTTCGGCAGGATTTTAAAAATTTTGAAAATATGTTGTTTTGACAGAAGATCATCTACTGGAACACATTTTGTTTGGATTGAAAAAGATTAACTTTAGGTTGCGAGATTCATTCCGAGTTCCCCTCTTCGTCCACCAACACTCATTGGTAGACCAACTCAAAAAAGCTCTGGAGACAAAGAAAATAATGTTGGAAGGCGAGGCAGACAGTAAAGAGAAGAAACAAAAGTTGAAAGCCATCCAGAAGAAAATAAATGAAATGCCACAATACCAAAGATTTCTGCTGCTGTCAATGGAGGATTCCTTCACGGATATTCACGTGGATGCCAGCGCCACATCGGTATTTTACCATGTGGTCAAGGTCAGTTTTGCGATTTTGTTACAAAAATGACCCTACAGTTAGCTGTCCAAATTTTCATCTTTAGTTCAGAAACCAAAATTTCGAAAAACCAAGAAATATCTTCGCGTACAGTACCGTAACAAGACAAACATTTTGGAATTTTTCAGTAAAAATTGTAAAACTTTGAGAGTGTTTCATGGTAATTCTAGTTGTCACACTCCGTAGGTTTTTCATGAGTCATAGAAATTAAAAGTACAGCTCTAGTTTTGTAGTTGACATTTTTTTCGTACGGGCACTTTTAGACGACAGCTCAAAAGTTGCACTATTTTGAATTGAAATTGGTCGATTTGAGGAAGAAATAACTCTACTTTGTCAATACGTAACTTACTACATGGGAGTTCACAGTACAAAAAAATTGTCAGTTACAAAAATAAAGCTCTACTTCTGATCTCTATGATCTGTTAAAAACCTACTGGGTGTGACGATCAGAATGGCCATGACATGCTTTCAAAGTTAGACAATTTCAACTGAAAAAGGTGAAGGCCCATAACGTATTGACCGGTACTGCAGAGATAAACTAGCCTACTTGTACAATATGTATACAATTTCAGGGCCGGAAAGTCTTTTATGTTGCCAAACCAACTGTCGATAACCTTGCGATGTACAAGAAGTACGAGCTAAACGATGAGGACAAACCAAAAGAATGGCTTGGAGAACGACTCTTCAAAGAGTTCCGCCGTGTGGAGATAAGAGAGGGACAGACGGCATTTATCCCTTCCGGGTATATTCATTATGTTTATACCCCGGAGGATTCTGTCGTTCTCGGTGGAAACTTTTTGATGGAGAAGTACTTTGGGCTCCAATTCGAGTAAGTTACTTTAAAAAGTAGTCTTAGAACGTAAGGAAACACATTGAGACAAGTTTTTTTACATTTTAAAACTCAAATACTTTCAGCATGACTGCGGTCGAAGAGGAATCATTGAAGAAAAAAAGAATTGATGTTTATAACCTTTACCAAGGTTTTAACAACGTTATTTGGTCATATGTGGAGGAGATCATGTTGGAAAAAATTAGAGGTAAGCGTTTTTGTTCGAAAACTATTCAATGATTAAATTTCTAGAATCCGAGACAGGAGATGATATTTTTCATCATGGAGAGCTTTTAACGACTCTTTTGAAACCAGAGAAAAGAATCAAGAATGACTGGTTCTCCGAACAAGAAAAGATGATAATCCTCGAGAACCTGAAACAGGCACTGGCATCCAAAACGGTGAGTGAAATTTATGTTTTTTTCTCAAATTTAGTTCATTTAAAATAGTTTTATCATAATTAAATTATGTGGTCACATTATAATCATTGCAGTAGTTATGTTCTAATTAACTGGTAATTAAGCGGTTCCAAATTCAACAAAAATTTCAGCCCTCTGGATCGTCAGACCACCCAGCTCGTCGCCCATCCACTGAAGTTTTGAACTGCCCTATCCCGTCCAAGAAGATCCACCCATCCACTTCATCGTCTGCCGTCCATGCAGAGGAAAAGTAAGAAAAAATGTCTCAAAAAGGGTTACTGTAGTAAGTAGAAAAATAAATCAAAATGCGTGTGTCAAGAAAAGTCTGATTTTGCTTTTGCTTTACATTCATTCAATTAATTATGTGAAAATATTTTTTTTGACAAAAAAAGTTCGAAAAGAGACAGTTCTGTCAAAAACAAAGATTAAAACAGTTTAAAAACAACAAAAACCAATAAAATATTTTAAAAACCGGCAAAACTTTGCAAAATTGAAAAAAACAGCAGTTTTTTCATCCTACTCTTTTGTGGTCTGCCATACCATAGCCTGATTTGTAACGCTTTTTCAAATCTGAAGTTCACAAACATCCTCATCAATTTTGAATCCTAGATTATCAATTTTTTGAATCTAGACATTCATAAGTTTTTCTGAGACTTTGTTTTTCTTTTACAGAAACCGCCTCACTCCACAAGCATCGCCAGACTATGATGCAGAAAGTCTCTATGATACCGACAAGAATATGGATGTGGATGGTGACATGTTCCCATTTGAAGACACGATGGAAGATTCCGGTGCCGACATCGACCCTAGCCAGCACATCACCGCAGAGAAAATTGCCACTGCGGTCAAAAAAATGGCAGTGTCTTCGGATTTCAAAGAAATCATAGAAAGAGCAGAAGGAATATTATCGAGCTCGTCGCTCGATAAAATGGTGAGAAACTTAGAATAATTTATGCCTCATCATCCTTTTTTTCCAGAAAGTTGATCCAAACGTTCACCTGATTATTGAGGGAATGTGTTCGCACGCCTGCCGTTCGGGCGTCTCCGAGCTGGGAGGGATAAGTTTGAAAACTTTCCTGAGCTTCCTGGTTTCTTGCACGGCCACTGAAGTCGGCGTAGCTTCTTCAGACGATCTTGAGTCATTTATCGAAGAGAAGATGAAAGAAGTTGGGGATACGGTAATGATAAAAATTAGTTTGCAAATGTAGAAATGGTGTTTTTCAGGAAATGCTTCTATCATCATACGTCCGGAATCATCTCTCCACACTTCTTGGCCTCATCCAAATCACTGAGATATAAATCCAATTGTTTTTCCTTGAATTGTTTTTTTCTAAGTATGCTTGTTGATTTTGTTTCTCCTTTCCACTGTTTCTTCCATTCCATTTTTGTGTATTGAGTTTGGATTTTTCTACTCTGAATTAATTATCTTTTGTAAAAATATAGTGTGAACACAATTCTCAATTGATATCCAATAAATTTTCGTAATACTGATATCGACTGAGAATCATTTGAGGGTTTTTTTTTCGAATTTCAGAACTGTAGATATTTTGAACAAACAAGGATGTACTCGTTTATCTTGATTTTGACGGCCCGGATTGGAGATGATGGATTTTTTCGAAAAAATTGATTTTCATAAGTATTCGTGGCGGATCGGGCCGGCTTAGTGCAATTTTTGAAAAGTGGTCAGTTACAAAAATGTTTCAAATTTTTGAAAGAATATTTTTGTAGTTGACCACCTTTTTGTCAGTTTTCAGTCAGCTGAGATATGCGCCTCGAAAGATTGTAATCCGCAGTCAGCAAGAAAGCGAGACGCAGAGAAACGAGTCATTTTTTCTTTTCGCACTCTGAATTCATTTTTTTTCGAAAGCGCGTATCTCGAAAAAGGGCGGAGCTATTGAAAAGTTCTCAATTACAAAAATGTTCCACATTTTTAGAAGAATATTTTTGTAGTTGACCACTTTTTTGTCAGTTTTCATTCTGCTGAGATATGCGCCTCGAAAGATTGTCGCACTCTGAGTTCATTTTTTTTTGAAAGCGCGTATCTCAAAAAAGGACGGAGCTATTGAAAAGTTCTCAATTACAAAAATGTTCCACATTTTTAGAAGAATATTTTTGTAGTTGACCACTTTTTTGTCAGTTTTCATTCTGCTGAGATATTCGCCTCGAAAGATTGTCGCAGTCTGAGTTTATTTATTTTCGAAAGCGCGTATCTCAAAAAAGGACGGAGCTATTGAAAAGTTCTCAATTACAAAAATGTTCCATATTTTTAGAAGAATATTTTTGTAGTTGACCACTTTTTTGTCAGTTTTCATTCTGCTGAGATATGCGCCTCGAAAGATTGTCGCACTCTGAGTTCATTTTTTTTTGAAAGCGCGTATCTCAAAAAAGGACGGAGCTATTGAAAAGTTCTCAATTACAAAAATGTTCCACATTTTTAGAAGAATATTTTTGTAGTTGACCACTTTTTTGTCTGTTTTCATTCTGCTGAGATATTTGCCTCGAAAGATTGTCGCACTCTGAGTTCATTTTTTTTTGAAAGCGCGTATCTCAAAAAAGGACGGAGCTATTGAAAAGTTCTCAATTACAAAAATGTTCCACATTTTTAGAAGAATATTTTTGTAGTTGACCACTTTTTTGTCTGTTTTCATTCTGCTGAGATATTTGCCTCGAAAGATTGTCGCACTCTGAGTTTATTTATTTTCGAAAGCGCGTATCTCGAAAAAGGGCGGAGCTATTAAAAAGTTCTCAATTATAAAAATGTTCCACATTTTTAGAAGAACATTTTTGTAGTTGACCACTTTTTTGTCAGTTTTCATTCTGCTGAGATATTTGCCTCGAAAGATTGTCGCACTCTGAGTTCATTTTTTTTTGAAAGCGCGTATCTCAAAAAAGGACGGAGCTATTGAAAAGTTCTTAATTACAAAAATGTTCCACATTTTTAGAAGAACATTTTTGTAGTTGACCACTTTTTTGTCAGTTTTCATTCTGCTGAGATATTTGCCTCGAAAGATTGTCGCACTCTGAGTTCATTTATTTTCGAAATCGCGTATCTCAAAAAAGGGCGGAGCTATTGAAAAGTTCTTAATTACAAAAATGTTCCACATTTTTAGAAGAACATTTTTGTAGTTGACCACTTTTTTGTCAGTTTTCATTCTGCTGAGATATTCGCCTCGAAAGATTGTCGCTCTCTGAGTTCATTTTTTTTTGAAAGCGCGTATCTCAAAAAAGGACGGAGCTATTGAAAAGTTCTTAATTACAAAAATGTTCCACATTTTTAGAAGAACATTTTTGTAGTTGACCACTTTTTTGTCAGTTTTCATTCTGCTGAGATATTCGCCTCGAAAGATTGTCGCTCTCTGAGTTCATTTTTTTTTGAAAGCGCGTATCTCGAAAAAGGGCGGAGCTATTAAAAAGTTCTGAATTACAAAAATGTTTGAAGTTTTTAGAAGAACATTTTTGTTGTTGACCACTTTTTTGTCAGTTTTCATTCTGCTGAGATATTCGCCTCGAAAGATTGTCGCTCTCTGAGTTCATTTTTTTTTGAAAGCGCGTATCTCGAAAAAGGGCGTAGCTATTAAAAAGTTCTGAATTACAAAAATATTTGAAGTTTTTAGAAGAATATTTTTGTAGTTGACCACTTTTTTGTCTGTTTTCATTCTGCTGAGATATTTGCCTCGAAAGATTTTAATCCGCAATCAGCAAGAAAGCGAGACGCAGAGAAACGAGTCATTCATTCTTTTCGCACTCTGAATTCATTTTTTTTTTGAAAGCGCGTATCTCGAAAAAGGGCGGAGCTATTGAAAAGTTTTCAATTACAAAAATGTTCTAAATTTAAGAAAGAATATTTTTGTAGTTGACCACTTTTTTGTCTGTTTTCATTCTGCTGAGATATTTGCCTCGAAAGATTGTCGCACTCTGAGTTCATTTATTTTCGAAATCGCGTATCTCAAAAAAGGGCGGAGCTATTGAAAAGTTCTTAATTACAAAAATGTTCCACATTTTTAGAAGAACATTTTTGTAGTTGACCACTTTTTTGTCTGTTTTCATTCTGCTGAGATATTTGCCTCGAAAGATTGTCGCACTCTGAGTTTATTTTTTTTCGAAATCGCGTATCTCAAAAAAGGGCGGAGCTATTGAAAAGTTCTTAATTACAAAAATGTTCCACATTTTTAGAAGAATATTTTTGTAGTTGACCACTTTTTTGTCTGTTTTCATTCTGCTGAGATATTTGCCTCGAAAGATTGTCGCACTCTGAGTTTATTTTTTTTCGAAAGCGCGTATCTCAAAAAAGGGCGGAGCTATTGAAAAGTTCTTAATTACAAAAATGTTCCACATTTTTAGAAGAACATTTTTGTAGTTGACCACTTTTTTGTCTGTTTTCATTCTGCTGAGATATTTGCCTCGAAAGATTGTCGCACTCTGAGTTCATTTATTTTCGAAATCGCGTATCTCAAAAAAGGGCGGAGCTATTGAAAAGTTCTTAATTACAAAAATGTTCCACATTTTTAGAAGAACATTTTTGTAGTTGACCACTTTTTTGTCTGTTTTCATTCTGCTGAGATATTTGCCTCGAAAGATTGTCGCACTCTGAGTTCATTTATTTTCGAAATCGCGTATCTCAAAAAAGGGCGGAGCTATTGAAAAGTTCTCAATTACAAAAATGTTCCACATTTTTAGAAGAACATTTTTGTAGTTGACCACTTTTTTGTCAGTTTTCATTCTGCTGAGATATTCGCCTCGAAATGTTGTCGCACTCTGAGTTCATTTATTTTCGAAAGCGCGTATCTCGAAAAAGGGCGGAGCTATTGAAAAGTTCTCAATTATAAAAATGTTTGAAGTTTTTAGAAGAATATTTTTGTAGTTGACCACTTTTTTGTCTGTTTTCATTCTGCTGAGATATTTGCCTCGAAAGATTGTCGCACTCTGAGTTTATTTTTTTTCGAAAGCGCGTATCTCAAAAAAGGGCGGAGCTATTGAAAAGTTCTTAATTACAAAAATGTTCCACATTTTTAGAAGAATATTTTTGTTGTTGACCACTTTTTTGTCAGTTTTCATTCTGCTGAGATATTCGCCTCGAAATGTTGTCGCACTCTGAGTTCATTTATTTTCGAAAGCGCGTATCTCAAAAAAGGGCGGAGCTATTAAAAAGTTCTCAATTATAAAAATGTTCCACATTTTTAAAAAAATATTTTTGGAGTTGACCACTTTTTTGTCAGTTTTCATTCTGCTGAGATATTCGCCTCGAAAGATTGTCGCACTCTGAGTTCATTTATTTTCGAAATCGCGTATCTCAAAAAAGGGCGGAGCTATTGAAAAGTTCTTAATTACAAAAATGTTTGAAGTTTTTAGAAGAACATTTTTGTTGTTGACCACTTTTTTGTCAGTTTTCATTCTGCTGAGATATTTGCCTCGAAATGTTGTCGCTCTCTGAGTTCTTTTTTTTTTGAAAGCGCGTATCTCGAAAAAGGGCGGAGCTATCAAAAAGTTCTGAATTACAAAAATGTTTGAAGTTTTTAGAAGAACATTTTTGTTGTTGACCACTTTTTTGTCAGTTTTCATTCTGCTGAGATATTCGCCTCGAAATGTTGTCGCACTCTGAGTTCATTCATTTTTTTAGCGAGACGCAGAGAAACGAGTCATTCTTTCTTTTCGCACTCTGAATTTTTTTTTTTGAAAGCGCGTATCTCGAAAAAGGGCGGAGCTATTGAAAAGTTTTCAATTACAAAAATGTTCTAAATTTAAAAAAGAATATTTTTGTAGTTGACCACTTTTTTGTCAGTTTTCATTCTGCTGAGATATTCGCTTCGAAAGATTGTCGCACTCTGAGTTCATTCATTTTTTTAGCGAGACGCAGAGAAACGAGTCATTTTTTCTTTTCGCACTCTGAATTCATTTATTTCCAAAAGCGCGTATCTCAAAAAAGGGCGGAGCTATTGAAAAGTTCTCAATTACAAAAATGTTCTAAATTTAAAAAATAATATTTTTGTAGTTGACCACTTTTTTGTCAGTTTTCATTCTGCTGAGATATTCGCTTCGAAAGATTGTCGCACTCTGAGTTCATTCATTTTTTTTAGCGAGACGCAGAGAAACGAGTCATTTTTTCTTTTCGCACTCTGAATTCATTTATTTCCAAAAGCGCGTATCTCAAAAGGGGGCGGAGCTATTGAAAAGTTCTCAATTACAAAAATGTTCTAATTTTTAAAAAGAATTTTTTTGTAGTTGACCACTTTTTTGTCAGTTTTCATTCTGCTGAGATATTCGCCTCGAAAGATTGTCGCGCTCTGAGTTCATTTATTTTCGAAAGCGCGTATCTCAAAAGAGGGCGGAGCTATTAAAAAGATTTCAATTACAAAAATGTTTCACATTTTTAGTAGAATATTTTTGTAGTTGACCACTTTTTTGTCAGTTTTCATACTGCTGAGATATGCGCCTTATAATATCGTAATCCACAGTCAGCAAAATGGAGAGACGCAGAGAAACGACTTATTTCGGCATACATAGGAAACTCTCAAGATGCCCGTAATGCGCAGAATCCAGAAACCAATCAGGAACGTTCGAGAAGTCATAACAATGAGTCCGTCTCAAATCAACAACGGTTCCTTCAAAATTACCCACGCTTCACTAGTGTGTCCAACCACCAATTAGACTCGAATGTGAACAGCAACATCGAAAAAGCCATGAGACAACAGAGACCAACTACATGTGAACTCTGCGAAGGCATCCTTTTTCCGCCTGCACAGTGAATAAGGATGTACTCATGAGATGCTGTGCCACCACAGGGAAATGTAGAAGGAGGACAATTATTACACTTCACTGATCAAAAAAGAATGCGACGTACAAAATAGATAAGTAAAATGAAAAAATTCAGAAAAAACGAGAAAAATACCAAAAAATTGGAAAAGCCTATGAAAAAAATGTATACTGGAGGGACTGTAGTCATTTCTGACCATTTTGAAGTTTTCTGAGTATAAGTGAATAGAACTTGTCGAAAACCCCCGTCTATTCTTAAAACCCCCGTCTATTCTGAAAACCCCCGTCTATATTTAAAACCCCCGTCTATTCTTAAAACCCCCGTCTATTTTTAAAACCCCCGTTAATTCTTAAAACCCCGTTAAATCATAAAGAGCCAAAATTTTCACAAAAAAATGAAGTTTGAAATTCTTGTATAAAGTGGCTAAATTCGTTAATTCATCAACTTTAAGTATGTTTTCAAAACAAAAATCGTTTATTTGAAGTTTGAAGCACGTGGCAAACTTTTGAAGTTTTGACTACATGAAAACAATGTATTTTATGAGCCTCTGCTACAAACTGCAAAATGATCAGAAAACTATGAAGCTTTTTGATACAGGTTTCAAATGTTTGTGGTTGCCGATTTCTCTGAACTAACCAATGTTTTCGAAGCTGAAACAGATCCACTGACACATTTTCCATACTCATCAAAATCTTGAAAAATCAAAATTTTCAACAAAATGTATTTCTTTTTTTTCGCGATTACCCTCAAATTTTTTTCTGAAAAAGTTGTTTGCTTAAGTTTAACTATTTTTTAGAGAATCTTAAATATCCGAGCAACTTCACAGAAAAAATTATTTTTTTTGACTCTCAGTTTTCGGGGGTCTGGTGAAAGTAGGGACATGACCAAAAAACTTTTCATTACCTATCGAAAAGCCTATGAAATTTTCTACATTTTACATGTCTTTGCTTTTTCTGCCAAATGGAAGAACATTGAGAAAAAAAATAATTTAAAAAATTTTTTGAAAAAAAAATTATTTTTCTAAAAATCTAAAAATCTCGAAAATTAGGTCGAGTCACCAAAAAAGCTTCCAGATTTGTCTTTTTTTTAGTAGAATCTAACAAATAAATCAAAAATTTCGCAAATTTTGTGGAGCCAGTCGGGAGTCATTCCATGTGAGATATGCGCCTTGAAAATTGTTATTCGCAATCAGCAAGAATGCAAAACGGATGGAAACCTACAATCCAATCTTCAATAGCGCGTTCGTCTTTCTTCTTGTATAATTTTGTTTAAAAAAGCACACGGTGCGTACCGCTCAAATTAAAAAAAGATACACGAAATTAAATTTTTTCAAATTTATTCAGTTGGTTAACAAATAAATTTAATTTAGCTTTGGTTGGAATGAAGGGGGAAGAGAACAGTGGAAAGGGGAATGATTTTCAGGATAATCAGGAAAAAAGATTAGGAGGAAGAGGTACACTACAAGAGGGAGGAAAACTTCATTTACCGCAATGGTGGAGGAAGAGTGGGCATTGGAGACATGATTGGATGAGGGTATGAGTAGAGAATGATGATCTGGAATAAAATTTACATTTGAATACTGATTTGTGGGAGCGAATCAATGAATATTGAAACCTATTGAACTGAACTAACCTTTTGGATGAATCTATTAAGATGAATGCACTTGGAAGATTGATGAAGATTGGCCCTTATTTCTCCTGCCTAAAATGTTCAATTTTTTTGGTATCTAATAACAAAAATTTGCCACTCACTTTGTCTTCTTCGACGCTGGTTCATCTTCGCCTGAGCATGTCTTCAAGCAGTTTTTCAGTGCTCCCTCAAGCTTCTTACGGCGTTCGTTGGCTGCTTCTTGTTCTTTGTTGCTGGCCTCCAGAAGCTCGGTCTCGAGACACTGGACTCCGTTTTTGAATTTCTCAGTGAGCTCGCGGTTTTTCTTTTCCAGGACCTCACATTTTTTGAGAAGTTCTGCAAAATTCGTAATTAGTGTGGAACAAAATATGAAATAGGGAATATACCTGAACATTTTTCCTTCAACTTGTCGTCCTCGGCGAGAACCAACTTTTTCTCGTCCACCACAACCACTCTGCTTCTGACGGCAGTGTCGTCGACGAGGCTGCATGCCTCTTCATCGGCTCGTTGCTTGATGACGACTAAAATGGGTATACTTTGAAAATTTCTTGAACAAAAAGACAATATTTCAAAAGCTTCTCTAAAACCTTACGCATGTTCACGAGTTTCCCTTGAGCTTCCTGGACGATTTTCTTCATTACTTCGGTTGATGTCTCATCGACACAAATCTTCTGCATCCGTTTCGTCGTTTGTGTGAGAAGCGACAATTTGCATCTGAGCTTTTTGAAAAAAGAAACTACAGAAACTTTTTCAGCCTGGGGTTTGAAATTCAAAAAAAAATTTGACTAAATTTTGAACGAAATATTTAATTTTTTATAATTATTCTCCAAAAATGTCAAATATTTTCACCAGAATTTTGATAAACCGGGTCGAGTGTACAAAATTTCAAACGATGTAGAATTTTCTTCAAATGAGGTATCACTATTTTCTATGCACTCAACACGTTATTCCACATATTGATTATTGCGCTGATACGTTTTAGTTTATGAAATATGGAGCTACTCACCTTATTCAACCCACGACACCAGCAAACAAGCAAAATAATAGAAACACATTAGCATTTAAAAACAATCATTATATAAAATAGACGACTCAACCAGAAGAGTATCAGTGTGACATTGTATATGAAATGGAAAGGAAAGAAAGCGATCGAGAAGGAAAGACACTTTTCTGCTTCTCTGACTCCCTCTCGAATACACACACTATTTTCGACGCGTGTTCTCAGCCGTGTCACTCGGAGGAAAGAGAGGCCCGTGGAAAAGGGCAGTTGTATTGTTGGCTGTTGACATTCATGGAAAGGAGACAAACTGTAAGCCAGATTGTGAAATAGAAAAAAAAACACAATGATTCAGCTGGAGAGAATTGTTGTGAAACAATTGATGATTCGTGTCAGAAGGGTCTTTTGCTTTTGTATTTTTTCGGTTCCGATTCATAATCAGTGTTTGAGCCATCATTGCCAAAACAAAAAAAGGGCACCAAGTTCATTCCGAGAAGCTGATACAGCTCCAACCAAAAATCCTATTTTGATTTTAAGGGAAAATTCTCGAACGTTTTGACCGACATGTCGGACGGAAGAAAAAAGACAAAATGCATTTGTCGTTTTCATGAGTTTGATGAGCAATAGGCTCTAGTACCAATGTTCTGCCAGAAAGACTGTTTTCTGACAATAGACAACTTTCAAGCCGGAAAATATATACAAACTCCAATTTTTGCAGCAAAATATCCGGCTGATGGGATGTCACTTTCAGAATAGCGGTTGCCGTCTTTGAGAGTCCTTGGTGAAAACAGAGTGATTTATTGTGGTGCTGATGTCAAACGAGATGATCAAGTCGTTGCAAAAATATGCCTCAGCGACACATTCAGAACGCTGCAACTTCTTGTGTTCTGATTATGTTTGAAAATCTGAATTTTCCAATTCTTTATCTTTGCTATATCGAGTTTTTCAGCTAATAAATGTTTTTGTTTAAAAAAGTGAATGTTGCAGATCAGTTCCTCGCAAAATTTGTGCTTTAAAAACATTTTTTAGGAATGGGCCACATCCTGCAGTCTCTAACAAACCGACATCATCTATATTCTGTTAAAAAGCATAAAAAAATGTTCAAAATAAGCGAAAAATGTCTCAAAACTTTTTTTTCAAAGTTTTTTAAAGTTTCAAAACGGCGACATGGTCAACTGGAAATTTTTTTTAAATTACCATCTTTAGACCTTAAGATTCCGAGATTTTTGTGGTTTAACGGTTGTTTTGAGAAACATCGGGTGTTGACATATAAATCAATTATTCAGCAGATTCCTTTTTTTTCTATTCATTCACTGTATCACCATTTCTTGTTATTTCCTATCATTTTGCATATATATGTAATTTCAGTTGTTTCGTCCACAATCACAAATAGAGTTTCATGGAATTGACAGCGTAGAACTGGTGAACACTATTTAAAAAAGATTTTTACTCGCTTTGTACTTTTGGTACCTAAAAGGATTCTGAGTAGGTCATAATTATTTTATTCCCATTCAAGAGATCAAAAAATAGAAAAAGATAAATACATTTATAAACGAATTATATTTGAATTGAAGGTAGCTGGAGTCAGTGCTCGCTTGCCTCGATTTTTCTTGCGGGGGTCTCCGAAGGCCTTCTAGTTGGCATTGAAGTCTGGCTACTGGAAGACCTGCGTCTCACTGCGTGGACGCTTTCCACATGACTTCGCAGGTGGAGATTGTTCTCCAGAGCAACCACGGCTCGGCTTTCGACACTGCTGAAAAATGGTTTTTTTGGTGGAATCAACCGACAACTTGATAAATTCAAAGGTTTTCCCCGTTGTTTTAACATTCTTAAATTCAACCTTTTTTTGGAAGAATATTCTCTTGATATCAACCATGTTTCAGACAAAAAAAGAATATCACCAGCTGTTGCTGGAGTGGCAAAAAAATTACTGAACTTACGAGTCTCTTGTCCTTTCACGGCAGCATTAGCCTCGGTTGGCTGAGCAGCTTGCGTTGCGACCGGAGCTACGGCTTGAGGTGCAGAGGTCGAATCCGTTGCTGCGATTGCTGGAGCAGCAGATTTAGCTCGGCTGTGCTGAAAAAGCTTTATCGTTGTTAATCAATTAGATAAAAGGAAAGCTTTTCAACTTCATTTCAATATGCTGTAATTCATACAAAAAGAAAGAAGATTTCTAAAAAAATCAAAACTAAATTTTTAACGAAATTTTGGATTTTTTGAATTTTTCTCCAAGTATGTCTTAATTTTCAATAATACGTGAGAATGCAATCAAAAGCTAGTTATGCATCAAAAATTTCGTTTCGATTGTTTTTTTTCACTTTCGATTGCTCAATTTCACACTAAAAACCCCCAAAAACTAGAAAACTTGGTTTTACAGACTCTCATAGCAGTAGTGAATAAAATTTCATAACAGATGTTCAATTTTTTCCATAAAATATCACTATGTTTATGCAGTCAAAGCGGTATTCCGCATATTGATTCTCGTAATGCTACATTGTATATTTTGAAATATTGAGCTACTCACCTCATTCAGCCCACGACACCAGCATACAAGAAGAATAATAGAAACAGATAAGAATTCAACGAAAATCATTATAAAACAAGACTCCTATACAAAAAGGTGTCAATCGTAACGAAACATGATAAAATGGGGAGGAAAGAAAACGATTGAGAAGATAACCTACTTTTCTGCTTCTCTGACTCTCTCTCGGATACACACACTATTTCCTACGCGCTCTTATTACTATTTCCTACGCGCTCTTATCATAACACTCGTTCAAATATTGCAAGTTTTCTCATGTGGTAAGAGTTCAATTGATCATAACTCCTCTAAAACCAAAGCAAACTTGCTCAAAAGCACAGAACATTCTAACAATAAATATTTCTTTCCAAAAAATTATATATGGGCTGTTTTTAGAAAAACATTTTTTTCGATTTTTGATAAGGGGGACCACATGAAATTTTTTCCAGAAACTGAAATTTTTTTTTCGAAAAACAACTCAAAACTGGATTTTTAACCTGAAAACATACTAAAAACAATTAATTTTACTCTTTCTCGAAAAATTTTTTTTCAGTTTCTGGAAAAAATTTCATGTGGTCCCCCCTTATCAAAAATCGAAAAAAATTTTTTTCTAAAAACAGCCCATATATGATTTTTTGGAAAGAAATATTCATTTTTAGGTTGTTCTGTGCTTTTGAGCTAGTTTGCTTTGGTTTTAGAGGAGCTGTGATCAATTGAACTCTTACCACATGAGAAAACTTGCAATATTTGAACGAGTGTTATGATAAGAGACGTCAACAGGGATGAACTTTTTTTAAATGAAAATGGTGGAACGTAATCTGAAAATGTTAATTCTTTTCAAATTTTATTAGGAGCTTAGTCAATGTTAGAAATTCGAACTCATATCCGATATGACACATTTTTCCGAAAAATGAAAATTTTCAGAGCAACTTTTTCCTCAATTTTTGCCAGGGAACGACTATAGTGCTATATAGAAAAATGATCCAGATAAGTTGTACGATTTTACCACATATATGTCACCTCTGCACCGCTCGAAAAAAAATTTTTTTTGGAGGGTGTCACATTTTCACGTTTTTCCCAGTTAAGAAATTTTTTTGACATTTGTTCGGTTGACTCCCCCTTTTCAACTTGGTTATGTCATTTCTCCCCGACTCACTTATTAGATTGTATTTTCTTCTGTACGTTTCTAACTATGGGTTCTCTAAGTTATGAATTTCCATGACAGAAATTCATGACTTAGAGAATCCATAGTTGTGTAGCTCTTGATTGCAGGTTTTGTCAAATTTCATTTTCATAATATTTCACTTGTTTCCAATTGTTGATCATTTTAATGTTTAGCATACGGAACTCCGTTGTTCCAAACGGATCTGTTGAATATTATTAGTAAAGATAATTTTTCGTCCGGTTTTGTACTTTATATGAGTTCTCTAAGTTATGAATTTCCATAGCAGAAATTCATAACTGAGAGATTGTGAATAAGGTGAAGCCAACCTGATGAATCGCCGATGGCGGGCTGCCAGGCTGGTATTTTAGAAAACAATCAGTGATACATTCAAGAAAACCTGAATCAAGAAGCATTCATCCTCAAGCACTGTCACTATTGTGCATTTTTTCAGTCACTGAGAACTGATGTCACATAGTTTTGTAGCTTTTTTCGATAATTATGTATCTTCTCAAACTTTTGCACTCGCATCCCCATTGTCTTTTCGGACTAATTGCAAGAGAGTGCTGTGTGTTTTTACGACAGATGGCCCAAGATCTTCCCATGATTGGCCAGTGAGAAGTTAAGTACACAGATGGTGCGGATTAGATAATCCATTATTCATGACAGATGGGTCATTAACGTTCCTAGGAACTATCATTATTAGGTTAAGTAGTGTTGAGAACTGACGTGCTAACAAAGACAATTAGTCAAATAGCGAGAGAGTGTGGAAAATGAAGAGAAGTTAGAGAGATAAACAAAAGGGTCTCATTTCTTTGCCACGCCTCCTATCTTTTCTAGGATCTTTTTCTCAGTCACCTTCATTCATAGTTTGGGCCTTCGACATTTGTCGAGGTTTTGGTTATCTTGCACTTAATACTCGGTGGCTGTGACCGAGAAACATCCTTTCGCAATTCATCTTCCACCACGTTTTTAAATAAATTTCGAGCACTTTCGTATTTACTTTTCCTAATTTTCCGTCAACTTCATCGTAACTTATTAAAATGTTTCAGCTAAAAATTATTCCGTCAGAAGCGATACACAAACACGTACACAAACAGGATAAATACTCTAAAATGGAGGCGGTTGCGGTGAGTTTTCATGAGAAATATCGGTTTCAGCGGTTTTGTGAGGTTTTCGATATAGTGTCGACCCGAAAAGAGTGAAAATCAGTGGAATTAACGTGTGACTGTCAAAAATAGATAGAATTCGTAGTTTTTTGACGAAAAATTCATTTAAATTTCTTTTTTTTCCAAATTTACTGAACTTTGAACATTTGTGGCCGGTATTCTTGTTAGAAAACACACCATCTAGCTTAAGTAAGTTAATTTCATCCTTTAATTGCCAATTTTTGCTGTAATGAGCTGAAAGTTTTTGATTTTGAGCTGAAAATTTGGCCTTTCTTCAGTTTTCGATACTTTTTGTGATAAAAATTTCATAAACTGTATACCACAACGATTTTAAACTAAAATTTAAAATTTGTGCCAAGTGAACAATATATAAAACTGTTGAATGTTCGGTTCTAAGGCCCAGAGCTCCAAGTTTTGAAACATTTTCTACTGAAAACCACATCAAACCTCGATTTTTCATAGAAAAAATGTCAAAAAATTTGTGTATTCAATCCAAATATCCTATAAAACACTCATTTTCTTGCAGGATATCTATGAGACACCACGATTTGTGCAACCCCTCACTAACGATTCATCAGAGTCAGACGCCTAGCGCCTCAAGCTAGATGTCAAAGGGACAAACGGACATTTGAACGGCGCTCGAAATTTCTTCTTCTTCTAAACCTTATCATTTAACCCTATAGATAGCCTACTGAATGGCCGTCGCCCTCTTTTCGTTATTTTTCTAGAATTCTGATTGTTTTGTATTATGTTAATCCGTTTTTTATATTGTATTAATATTTGAATTATCCCAAGCTCTCCGTGAGATCCGAAGACATCAAAAATCAACGGACCATCTAATCCGGAAATCCCCGTTCCAACGGTTTGTCCGAGAAATTGTTTGAGATTATATGGTCGATTACTGCTTCTAGTTTTCTGCTTTTCTCGCAATACAAGAAGCCTCGGAGGCTTACCTTGATCCGATAGATTTTTTTCTCCTGTTAATTATTGTGATAAATAGTTTTAAGTTTATTCATTTGAATTGTTTCAAAACTTTTCTCAAGTAATCTCTCTAAAACCCTTTTACCTCAACAGCTTCAAAACAACATAATAACATTTCAGAATTCAGAAACATTCAGTGGAACGAAAAATTGTTCATATCTCGGTGATCTAGTCCTATGAAATCGTCTTGAATGTTAACAACTGAATCGGTTGAGAAACGAGTGATAAAGAAGAAAAGGGCAGCCGCCGTGAAGGACGTTCACTCTCCTCTATTCTTTTGATATCTGTCATATTACTCGTTCTGCCTTTTGTTTGCCAACTTTAACTTGTTTCCTTTGTGCTCCCGAAACAACGTTTAATAGCTTTTTTATATGGTTGAAAGGGGTTTCTTCACAATTGCGTTAAAATTTAGGACTAACATGGACTGAATAGAGAATTATTAAATTGCTGACCAAAACCTCTTTTAACTCGCTTCTAGAACTCGTACTAGCAGAACTAAAGAATCCAGTAACAGTGACCAACGTTTTAACAGAAGTGGGAAAAGCCAAATTAACAATTTAGTACAATGGATTCCGTATTCAACGGACAACGTACTCTAACAGCTACCATTAGAACTCAAGACAACAAACGAACATTTCCTCAAATCGTTTTATATAGATATTAACGACAACTCAATTTTCTTTTGAAAGGAAGCTGTCCATATTCACAAATTTATTTTCTGGTTAGTTCATATCGGATTTATTGTTAGATAATGTCCAGAAAGAAATAGTTTGTTTACAGCCTTGTTGGTCGCAAGGGAAGAATCTGAAAATGATTTTTCTGTTTCTGAACGGTATGTCAAAACCACACTGGTGGTTCTGGTGTTAACGTGTTGTGAAAATCATGTTTAACAAAAAACAAGCAACCAACTTCAACATCCAACTTTGAAACAGAACTTCACTTCTGCTCTTTTTTCTCTTTTCCAGTAGTTCGTGGTAACCATCACATTTGTATCGTTCTGGCTCTTCTCACATGTTTCCAGATTCCGCATTCGTATATGTTTTTGCGATTCTTCTCAAATAATTGTTTCATATTTTCTATCAATTTCAAAACGGTAGCAACTCCCACCCTTTTTCCATTTCTCATCTAACTTTGAACGACTAGCATGAAATCGTCAACAGACCGGTGGAACCGGTGGTTTTGGAACCCGCACTTTAAAAGCTTTCAGAAAAGTACCCTCAAGCCAAGGGTTGGGTTCAATTTGCGTCTCTCAATGAAATCTACAGAGTACTGTAGTTTTCATGGGGAGACCAAAATAAGATGAAATCTATGCATGATTATACTCATTGGAACCGTCTTGGTTAGCTGAATTCAAAAATGATTTTTGATGTAAAAAAGTATTCATTCGTTTAAAAAAAATCCCATATGTATAACAAATTTGTGCTGTTATTTTCAGCAGCAATCTTATTTTTCTGCAATTTATTGCAAATCTTTCTCGACATGCAAAGAAATCAACTCAAAAACATCTTTACTCAAGCGTAAAGAGAAAAAAATGACTAACGTGTCGCCGTAATAGTCTCAGAGTATCGAAATTCACTATTTTGAAAGCGAGACTAACGAAGAAGCGGTGATAAATGCGCGCGCGCGTAGGTTACCCCGGCAGTGACACACAGAGGAGCGTTTAGAATTTCAAACGACATTGGAGAAAAGAGCGCTCGGTGCAAATCGTTCCATTTTGAAAAAAAGACACACGACATTTAATTTTTTCATATTTATTCAGTTGGTAAAAATACTTAAAAATATAAAAATGAAGAGTAGATAATATGAATATTTAAGTTTCCCTCGTCTCTCTCCCGTATGATGCAATCCCGATTCAAATAGCTGAGTATCCCATCAAGCACTTTCACTGAGAACAGGAATAATTCCCACTCTGTGGTATAGGACTGGATGAGATCCTCGCCGACCAGTTCCTCCATTTTTTTTCACATCTCGATACAATTCCATTCTTCCGAGCTTTCGATTTACGTCGTGTAGACTGACGGAAGTGCAGTAACGGAAGGCCAACCTGAAAAAAGTGGAAATGATGACGATAAAATACTATTCGGAATTAACTAGGGAAGGATATGGAACGTGACTTATACCATTGCAAAGATCTTTTCTGTGTTCAATTGCTCAAAAGTGTTTCTACACAAGTCTTGACTTACTGGTTTCTAATAATGCTCGCCAAATTTACCGGTAAATTACCGGTAAATTCGGTAAATACCGGTAAGGGCATTTACCGATAATTAATTTTCGGTAAAGATGTACTTTTCTTAGCTAGATTTTAACTAACCTTGAATCTTAATCTTTCTGCCCGATTCGAGAAGCTGTCCATTCCGATTTCTGACTTGCTTTATGAGGTCCTTGATGATCTTGACTGAAAAAGTAATGATGAATTTCAGAAAATTTTTTCAGGCCCTCATTTCATTTCACAATCTGTTATTTCTACATCAAGATATTTTTACACTGCTACGAAAATGACCCAGACTAACCTTGAAGTTTCAATTTCTCATCCTCTTGTTCCAGTGCATCGTTCCTTGCAGAAACTTCAATATTTTGTGCTTGTAGCAAGTTGTTTCTCTGAACTGAAAACAAGTATTTTATGTTGATATTAGTTCATTTCTTGTAACAAGAATAATTAACATTAAACCATAAACCCCAAATAACTGTCGAACTCACTTTGAACATTCCTCTCCTTTTCCAGGTTCTCATTCTTCAATTTCAAATTGTCGATCTCCTGGGTGGCTTCAAGAAATGTTTTCTCTAAAAAATTCTAGAAAATGTTGTTAGAAGTTTAATCTTTAGTCACCTTTCTCCTCTTCCAGTTGATTTATTTTGTGAACTTCTCCTTGAGCTGCTGGAAAATAAAAATGATTCATTAACTGTAACTATAGACTTCAAAATACCTTCTTCCTTCTTTTTTAGCGATTGCCTCAAATCTCGGTTCTCCTCCACCAGGTCAGTTATTCTGTGACCTGAAAAATAAATTTCTTTCAAATTTTCTTCAACATAACAATAGTTACCGTCTTGTCGAGCCTGCACTTCCAACTCTTCCACTTTTTGCCTCATCTTTTTCATCTCCTTTTCCATAGTTTTCTTCTCTTTCTTCATTTCATTCACTTTCCTCTCCAGATTTTTTACTTTCTTCAATGCGGCTGTTTTTTTGACGACCTCTTTTTTGAAGTCCACATCCCAATTACGAATCACTCCCCGGGCATCCACCTCCAATGCGTCATAGTGGAACTCGTAGTCGGCGACTTCCATTTCCAGTTTTCTTATCTTCTTCTCCATTTCTTTTACAGTATTTCCTCCTGAAAAACAAAATTTCTGTTCAAAATCAACGTGAATGTTGAAATAGCTTGTAAGTCCGACTGAAGTTGAAGTAGAAAGGCACAGAAATCCCTCACTTCCCACCTAGTTCAGTATTCAAATTTACAGTATTTTTTTACAATAGAACATCTGAATTTTCTGGGGAAAAAAGTATTTTTATTTGCATACATGCACTATGTTGCGGAATTAATAAGTTATAAACTCGCAACTTGAGTTATAACTACTGAGCCGCTAGTCTCACAGCAGATTCACTATAATCTGCATAAGAAATGAATAAAATGAGCTTCAACAACTGCATGACACGTGACCCGTGATTTTCCACTGATACCATCACTATTCTGGACGTGCCCTGAACCCAACCTGGTGACCTAACGATAAGGATCTACCCTACATTTCTGTGCATATAAGAAAGAGGAAATCGTCAGAATGTCGTCGTCTCTCAATCACTCTCTGTTCTCTGCGTTCGACTGTCTATCAATGGTGATGTTGGCGCCAGTGTGAATTTCCGGAACGTTCCGGTAAAAATTTACCGAAATTTACCGGTAATTTTACCGGTAAATTTTTACCAAAAATAATTATCGAAACGGCGATTTACCGGTAAATTACCGGTAAATTTCGGTAAAAAGCCAATAGTTTTGAATTTATCTATAAATCGATATGAAAAATGTACTAATAATGCACTTTTATGATGCATGATAATAAATGTAAGAAAGTTTATAAACACTAAAAAAAACATTAAAAACATCTTAACATTCTTCCTCACCATACTTCACCCTCGCCATCATAGTTGTCACGGGCCGGGCCGATTTCAACATTTTCACCGGCCCGGCCCTGATGAACAGACTTTTTTTTTCGAAAAACATGTTTTTTCAGCAGTAATTTTTGAAAAAGTGGTTTTTGGGGCATTTTCTGCGAATATTCGACTGAATTACCGGTAAATTTCGGTAAAATTTTACCGGTAATTTACCGGTAATTTACCGGTATGGGCATTTACCGATAATTAATTTTCGGTAAGCCCACACTGTAACTAGGAAGTGCCCGTAATCAAAAGTCGTCGCTACAAAACTGAAGTTCTGTGCGATCCATATAACAATCTCTCTATGGGACATAAGTTTCACCATGCCAATCTCAATGTTGGATATTTTCAACAGAGAAAAACAAAACATAATATCTTTTCTGTGTCGATATGTGACTTGCTAGTTGGCGCCCTTACAAAAAAAGTTATTTCAAACAACGCTGCTTATTTTTTGCACGTATAGACAAAATTGGTCATGAGAAGGGCATGACCGAAATGGAAATCAATTTTTTCCGGTCGTGATTTGAAATTCAGAAAAAATTAGAACTAAATTTTGAACGAAATTATAAAACTTTTCGAGTTTTCTCAAAAAATGTCAGAATTTTTGAATATACTTCAGAATTCAATCAAAAACTAGTTATGCATCAAGAATTTCGACAAGTTTGATATAAACACTCTTGATAAATATTCGAAAAATGTAAATGGAACTACTTTCGCTTGCGTAGTTGTCGACTAAAAAAACTCGAAAGCTTGGAAACTTTTTCTACAGACTCTCATAGCAGAAGTTAACGAAATTTCATAATCGGTGTCAACACGCTATTCCACTTATTGATTTTTGTGCTGTTACGTTGTATCTTATGAAATATGGAGCTACTCACCTTATTCAGCCCACGACACCAGCATACAAACAGAATAGTGGAAACATATTAGTATTTAATAAAAATCATTATAAAAAAATAGACGACTCAACCAGAAGAGTGTCATCGAAACATTGTATTTGAAATGGAGAGGAAAGAAAGCGATCGAGGAGGAAAGGCACTTTTCTGCTTCTCTAACGCTCTCTCCAGTACACACACTCTTTCCGTATTTAATCGGTCGCTTGTTCTCTGCCGTCTCACTACTCCCTTCCATTCGGCGGGCGCAGAAAGAGACCCGCAAAGATGATCTGTTGTGTTACGAGCAACCGACATCCATGAAAATGGGGTCAACGGGGGAGAGGGAATAGTGAAATAGAAGAAAACACAATGAGTATTTTTTTTCAGACGTTCTTTCATCTTTGCACGTCCGTTTTTCAAAATAGGGCAGAGCTATCAAAAAGTAGTCAACTACAAAAATGTGCAAACTGTTTTGTAGATTTTTTTATTTGTAGATTTTTTTTATAACGCTACGCACTTTTGAGGTATGCGCCTTTAAAGATTGTAATTTGGAGGCAGGTAGAAGAAGAGACGCAGAGAAACAAGAAATGCTTTTCTTTTCTTCTAACTTTCCAAATTTTTAAACACGTGTATCTTTAAAACGGGCGATGCAATTGAAAAGTGGTCAATTACAAAAATGTGCAAAATGTTCTGACGAGTATTATTGTAGTAGACCAAATTTTCTTTGCTTCACTTACTTTTGAGATATGCGTCTTCAAAAATTATAATTCGCAGACAGTGAGGGGGATGAGACGCAGAGGAGCGAGACACTTTTTTTCGCACGCTCTCTGACAATGGTCCAATCTTTGAACGCAAAAAAAATACTTCACCAATTGGTAATTTTTTAAATTCACTTCAAATTCCTTTCGAAAAACTTTGTTCCGAATAGCACACGGAGTTAACCATACAAATTAATGAAAAAAGACACATGAATTTTAATTGTTTTGAATTTATTCAGTTGGTTAAAATGTAACATATTATAAACACATTATCGTCGCCTTCTTTTGTCGAATCTTGACCAGTCGAGCAGCCATTTGCCTTTTTTTGCAGAAATAATGATCTAAAAAATGTAAAATAAGTTATTCATCACTCACCTTTTTCTTTTCCTTCGAGAAGATTGAGTTATTTTTGGACTCTGATCTCGACATGGAACGGCTTTCGAGTAGGACCAGTCGGAATAAATGTTCTTAAATCTGAAAAAAATAATTTACAATTTTAGTGAGAACATGCGTAGTTTCTAGGCACTCAAAACGCTTTTTCACATATTGATTTTGTGATGTTATATTATATTCAATAAAATAACGAGCAACTCACCTCATTCAGTCCATGGAACTAGCACACGAGCAGAATAATAAAGACAGATTAGAATTTCATAAAAATCAACATAACAAAGACGCCTAACTAAAAAGGTGTCAATTGGAACATAACATGATGAAATGGAGAGGAATAAAAGCGATCGAAGGAAAAACTCACTTCTCTGGTTTTCTGACCCTCTCTACAATACACATACATTTTTTCCGTGTTTATTCGGACGCGTGTTTATTGCAGTCTCACTGTTCTCTTCCACGCGGCGGGGGTAGAGGTCGGCGGAGAAAAACCATTTGATGACATTCATGAAAAAGGAGGCCGAATCGTGAAACAGATTGTGAAATAGAAAGATACACAATGATTCAGCAGGAAATAATTGTTTTGAAACAGTTTATGACGTACTCTCCAAATGAATCGAGCATTGATCAACTGATCACACACAAAAAAAGTTGACCAGCTCAGATTTGCCAATAATTTTCACCTGGGTACGTAGGAAAATCAAAAATTGATATCATTCGAAAATGTTTCCTGAAGTACATAGTTAGGAATGAAATCTCATCGGGAAATTATTGGAGACACTATTTTAAACATTTTTTGTGTTCAAAAGAAATATCCAGATCATCACCTTTATTGTGAAATTTGGAAAATTCATGATTTTTTCGGGATTTTTCATGAAATCGTTTTCATCTTGGCAGCGACACAATAATCTGAGATGATCCAGATACGTCGATCAAAAACACTCTTACCAGCCTGTCTCGCATAAGATATTAATTTTCAGATCCAATATTTTGCTGACACATCTCTAACCTTGTACAAAAGTGAAAGTTTACTCACCAAATTCATGTATTCAGAATGTCTGGCAGCGTTTACATTTTTCTGCTTTGGATGCCTTGTTTGCGTCGTCTCATGTTTCTTCTTCATACTCCAATTGATCAATCTCGTTTCATGTGACTGCAGCCACTGACCATGTGACTGCAGCCATTGGCCATGTGACTGCAGCCATTGGCCATGTGACTGCAGCCACTGGCCATCTTCATCATTCCTACCTTTTCGAAGGCATTGTGACCCTTCTCCAATCCTTTGCAGCATTCATTGCCAGTGTCCAGTAAAACCAGACAATTTCTCATGGTGTCCGATCCGAGAATTGGCATGTGCTCTTTCAACTTGTCCAATGCACCGTTGAATGCCGTGCATTGGACAAGTCGTCTCCTGTTTTGGAATTCCAAATATTTTTTTCAAAATCCCAACATTGATTTTGCATCTCGTCCTGCTACTTCTTGGTACTCTGTATTCACCGGTGCTTTCTTGGTGGTCCAACTCGTATTCACCGGTGCTTTCTTGGTGGTCTTGCTCTGTATTCACCGGTGCTTTCTTGGTGGTCCAACTCGTATTCACCGGTGCTTTCTTGGTGGTCCAACTCGTATTCACCGGCGCTTTCTTGGTGGTCTTGCTTGGACACATCGTCCAAGCAATGCACTCCTTTTCATCTTGCTGGTTCACTGAAACAAGAAAGGAGTTAATTTGCTGCATAATTTTTTCGAGCACCATTGAGCACCCATCTAGTTATTTTCAGAGATGTGTCAGCAAATATCATAGATTTTTAATAACTACTGAACGTGTTCATTAATTGAGTTGTACTGAACCATTTTCTGCGTTTCTCACTTTGAACGTAGGACAGGCTGGTGTGAGTGTTCTTCAATCAATTTGTAGATGAAAAATGAAGATGGATCATCTCAGATGCAAGAGAAGTATCTACCAGAAATTCTTGCTACCGAATATCTCTTGGATAGTACGACATGTGAGAAACAGTGTCAAACTAGTAACTGAATTAGTGAATCAACAAACCAAACAGAAAAAAACCGAAGTAGAGCTGTGCGGAAGTAAAATTTTTGAAAAAAAAATAAGTTGGAAGAAAAATTTTCAAAACGAAAGTCGAAAGACGGAAGACAGAGGTCGGAAATTGGGTTCTGTAAGCAGACATCGGAAGGTAATTTTGAAAAAGACAGATTTGAGGAAGATTGTATCTAGGCATCACTGATAACAAAATTTGGCGTTGTTTTCATTCAACATTTCATTGATACCTAACGAAGTTTCGCCAAAAATTCCGTCGGAAATTAGAAAACTTCCTGAACATTTTTCCAGGAAGTCGGAAATGACAAAACATTTCCAACGGAAGACGGAAGCCGGAAGTTAAATTTCTGTACCGGAAGTCGGAAGTCGGAGGAACATTTTCCTAACGGAAGCCGGAGGATGGAAGTCGAAAGAAAGAATTTTGCTAACTCTGCATCAGAGATTCAAGTTGAAACCGAATAGGGGTTCATGGAAATTTGAAAAAAACATTAATAAAAAGTAAAACGAAAAAAATAAAAAATAATAACAGAAGTTAATAATCTTTTGCGTGATGTCTCTTCTTCATTAACAAGCTGATAGCATTGTTTGGTTCAGAACGCTATTGTACAAGATATTCAGTACGTTTGAACACTCCAATTTTCCTAGTTAATCGATTTTAAATGAGTACTGTTCAGTTAACCCCTTTTCCTATCTTTAGAGTCCACTCTAAAAAATATACGCCGTACTTGTCAAATTCATCCTAATAAAGTAAAACTTGTTTTTATTTTGCAGAAGCTTCGAATTTTGTCATCTCTCCTATTTTTCCAACTACTTTATTGAATAATTTGCTTTGTTCTAGGACGCTACTACCACAAATCTGCACACTCCCTCATCCATCATTCTAATTAGAATGTAGTCCTCCCTTTAATCACCCTTTTCCCATTGTTTCCACTTTTTTCCTAATCAATATTAATTTATTTTTCCCGTGTACCTCTCACAAGATCGCTGTGTCAGTGGCAACATCCCGATTCCTCAGTCCAAAGATCGATGAGTCCGACAAATAATTGAGAATCATTTAGTGGTCAGCCTGAAAATTGATGCATTCATATTTTAAAAAAATGACTTTTGACTCACCAACATTCAATTTCCGAAAATTCTTCACAGCGCGCGAGTTTTATAGAGATGTCATATGCATTTTCTGAAAAAAGAAGTAATTTTGGAGATATTAGACGAAATTATTTGTTAAAAAACGCAAGAAAAAGGAGAAAAATGTGAAACGAGCGCCGACAAAAAGAAAAAACATAGAAAACCGAGAAAACCGATCAAAAATACCGAAAGTTCGAATAAAAAACCTAAAATCACGTCAAAATGGTGCAAAATAGTTCGGTAAAATGCGCTACTCACAAGTAATATTAGAAAAGTGAAAGAAAAAAAGCAAAAAAGTTGATGAAAATGAAAAAAAAAACCCCATTTCACAAGAAAACAATGAAAAAAGTTGTTGCTAAACAATACGCGGGCGGAATATCGGAGTGTCGTTGCAAAAATTGAAAAAAAAAACAACTTTCTTTTCAATTTTTGATGATTGTGCTCGGATATCAAAAAAGATATTAAAATGTCACAAAAGTACAAAAAATTTCAGAATACAAATTTTCGAAAATCTTAAAGTATGAAAAAAAATTCGACAAATTTCAGGTATCACTGCATTGATTTGAAATTTTATTGGTAAATAACTTCAAACCTGAATTGTATAAATAATTCCAGAAAACATCTCTCGAGGATAATCGGGTCATTTTCGACTCACAAACATTGAATTTGCCAAGATTTCGCTCAGCGTTCGAGTTTTTTCACAGAGAAGTCACTCGGGGATCAGTGAATAAACAAAGATTGCAAACTTTGGAATAGTTGAAAAACCGTGCTGCGCCCATAAAGAACTAGTTCCAACTACATAAATCAATCACTGACATGAAAAGCACTACGACTGTTCCCCCACATCTTGCGAGTTTATTGGCTTATTTGATAGATTTTGCAACAAAAAAAACAACCAATCCAACTGCTTTCCTGGTGACTGCACTCTAGGGTAGGCATCGATGATTGCATGCAGGTGATCTGGCGACAAAGGGTTCCATTCCTTGGCCAGGGTCTTTTTCAGGGTACCGATACTTGAGTGGGGTTTAGCGTTGACCTTGCTTTGCAAAACCCCCCAGATGGAGTAGTCCAAAGGATTGAGGTCTGGCGAGGACGGTGGCCCTTCGTTTTTTGAGATGAACGCTGGCAAATGGGTCTTGCACCACTGTTTCGACAACTTGGCTGTGTGCTGCTGGTGCACAGTCTTGTTGGAACATCCAGTGACGTCCATTGAAGTGCTTCTGATCCCTGGGAAGAAATCTCTTCAGCAAAACATGCGAAATGTAGACTTTCTCGTTGATTTTGACTCCTTTGATTAATAGCAATAGTGATTTGCCATCACTGCACCGAAAACCATCACACTTGCGGGGTTAGAGGCTTTATGAATGGTCCTTCCGTTCAAGTTGGAGGCTTTGCCAACTATCTGGAGAAAGATAACATATCACTCTGACTTTATACAACTAGTTGGACTTTCGGTTCGTATACTCGCAATTTTCTGCAGAAACTTGCACACTCTCCTCTCTTTTTGGAATATCTTGTGGGTGCCCTCCACTTTCTGTAGCAGTTTCAAAGCGAAGCGTGTGTGTTGCGTGCTTCTGAAGTTCTTTTTCATAACATATTTTCAAATTTTTATCTTTTTAAACCGTCTTCATTGTCTTTTTTGGTTTTCGGACTTAAAATAAAAGGATCTTGTTTTCAGAACAAGGATAGTCGTGGAACAGAGAAAAGAACGGTATTTATTGGAAAGTGGATGAAAATACCGGGTATCAGTGGAAATATACATCTTTATATTCCAGCTGGAACTGATAGTTACACGAAACTGATATTAACATTCGAAAAAGAAAAAAGAATGTCACGGTTTACAAGTAAACGAAGTAACAAAAGAAAAAAGTACACCACATTATGCCCACAGAATCCAACTTATTTTCTTGCAGATTGATAGAAAAAAGAGTGAAAGGATTGCATTCGATAGGCCATGGTGATCAAGTGAGGAATTGCTTTTTATTTTCTAAACAAAAATGGTCGTATATTTAGTTTTTCAATTATTTCTCTTTTCAATTTAATAAACTTGATTCTTATTTCATTATTTCGTAATGTTGGGATGGTTCAATGGAAGGTCGGCAACACTTCCGCAGCATCTCTGGCAACTTTCTGTAGATGGTTTACATACTGTCGCCAGAAATCCTACTGAAAGTTGAACGAGTACACCAAGCACCGACAACCGATGTTCAAAAATTGGCATTTTCTGAACTACACTTACGTCTGATTGCAATCGTGACTTCTGTAGTAACTTTCTCACACATCGTACTATCCGAACCCCAAATCTCTAAATCAGTTATGACTATTGTGTCAATTCTCTATTCATATGAACTGATCAAGATACGTCGAATATGTAACAAACACTAACATCAGCCTGTCTCACATAAGATTTCAATTTTCAGATCCACTATTTTGCTGACACATCTCTAACCTTGTACAAAAATAGATTTTAACTCACCATATTGTCGTTAGAAGACCTCATGTGCAACTGTTTTCATCTCCTTTTCACTATCAGTTGTTCCTTTTCGTCCTCGTTTCCTTCCATCGAAAATTGGACCAGTGACTGCAGCCACTGGCCATCTTCATCATTTCGTTCCATCACACACCCCATTTGTTAGGGTGTGTGAATGTAGTTTATCGCTAGTCCTAGTCAATAGTGCCAATATCGAAAAATTGACCAGTGACTGCAGCCACTGGCCATCTTCCTCATGGTCTCCAAGAATGACATTGAAAACGTAGTCGCCGGAGACTGGTATTGCCTTGAAACTGAAGACTTCTCCCAACGGCAAATTCGTCGTCTTCAATGGTGACCCGCCATACTCCTTTGCACTTGTTGGATCCCCGATTTCGTCTTGCTGATTCTCACTGAAACAAGATAGGTGTTAATTGGCTGGATAATCTTTTTGAGTTTCAATGAACTCCCATCTAGTTATTTTCAGAGAAGTGTCAGCAAATTTTATGGATTTTTAACAACAGTTATTCCAAAATGCCAAACACGTTGGATAGGCTGATATGAGAATTCTTCGATAAATTTGTAGGAAAAAATTAAGATGGATCATCTTATTAGATGGAAAAAAAGCATCTAATAGAAATTATTGATATCAATTTTTTGATATAGTTCTTTGAATAGTAAGACATGTGAGAAAATGTTTCAAACTAATAACTGATTCGTTAATTCAACGAACCAAAGTACAAAGCAGATCTGTGCGGAAAAAGAATTTTTAAAACGGAAGTCGGAAGACGGAAGACGGACGTCGGAACTTAATTTTGGCAAAGACAGATTCGAGTAAGATTTTATCCAGGCATCACTGATAGCAATTTTTGGCATTGTTTTCATTCAACATTTCATCAGAAATCATCGAAGTTCAGCCGAAAATTCCGTCGGAAATTAGAAAACTTTCTGAACATTTTACACGGAAGGCGGAAGTGACAAAACATTTCCAACGGATGACGGAAGCCGGAAGTCGTAAGGCGCAAGTCGGAAAATGGAAGTCGAAAGAAGTAATTCCGCTGAGCTCCGCTTCAAAGATTAAAGTTGAAGCCGAAAACAGGTACAAGAAAATTTGAAACAACAGAAATAAGAAGTAAAACACAAGAATGAAATAATTACGGAAAATAAAAAAGTTTTGCGATATGTCCTTTGTAATTAGGAAGCTGATTGCATTATTCGCTTTAGAAGGCTATTGTACAAGATAATAAGTAACGTTGAATCTCCCCAATTTTCCTAATTCGTCGATTTTAAACGAGTACTGTTCAGTACTTGTCAAATTCATCCTAATAAAGTTAAACTTGTTTTTATTTTGCAGAAGCTTCGAATTTTGTCATCTCTCCCTGTTTTCCAACTACTTTTATGAATAATTTGCTTTGTTCTAGGACGCTACTACCACCAATCTGCACACTTCCTCATCCGTCATTCTCAATAGAATGTAGTCCTCCCTTTAATCACCCTCTTCACATTGTTTTCATTTCATTCCTAATCAATATTAATTTATATTTCCCGTGTACCTCTCACAAGATCGAACCGGCTGTGTCAGTGGCAACTTCCGAATTCCTCGATCCGAAGATCGATTAGTCCGACAAACAATTGATAATTATTTAGTGATCAGCCTGAAAATTGATGCATTCATATTTAAAAAAATGACTTTTGATTCACCAACATTCAATTTTCGAAAATTCTTCACAGTGCGTGATTTTTATAGAGATGTCACACGCATTTTTTGAAAAAAACAAGTAATGTTGAAGATATTCGGTGAAACTATTTGTTAAAAAACGCAAGGAAGAGGAGAAAATGTGAAACGAGCGCCGACAAAAAGAAAAAACAAAGAAAAACGAGAAAACCGAACAAAAATACCAAAAATTCGGATAAAAAACTGAAAATCACGTCAAAATCGTGCAAAATAGTTTGGTAAAATGTCCTGCTCACAAGTAATATTGGAAAAGTGAAAGAAAAAAAGCAAAAAAGTTGATAAAAATGAAAAAAACAACTTCATTTCACAAGAAAAATAATGAAAAAAGTTGTTGCTAAACAATGCGCGGGCGGAATATCGGAGTGTCGTTGCAAAAAATGAAAAAAAAACTTTTTTTTTCAATTTTTGATCATTGTGATCGGATATCAAAAAAGATATTAAAATGTCAAAAACGTACAGAAAATTCAGAATACAAATTTTCGACAATTCTTAAAATATGAAAAAACTTTCGAAAAATCTCAGGTAAATTGTGTAAATGGTTCCAGAAAACAACTCTCGAGGTCTTGGGCAATTCCAAGGCAGTAGTTTCGTGAACGTCCTTCCTGAAATCGTGAGTAAATAAATAACTTCAAACAATTTTCAAGTCTCGTACTGTTTGACTCAATTTTCGCTTTGAGGATTTGAATTTGACCGGCGGCCTACTTCAAATCGATCTTTGAATTTTCCAGAACTAGCGTCCCTCAGCCCCGGCGGGCCCTGAAGAACTTGATTTCGCCTCGTGCGCGGTGCACGACAAGTTTCACTTTCAGAAGATTACTTTGGATTTTTTGAATAACGTTTTTCTGAAAATAGATTTGAACAATGCGTTAATATTATCAACAAAACTGGGCTATACTGGCAAATTTTAGATCGAATAATTCTTGAATTGTTTCAAAAAATCTTTACTAAAAATATTCAACAAATCCGAAATAACGGAGTACCGTAGGCTGAACGATTGACACGAAATAGTTACCGGATATAACATGGAATAGATTTCAAAAAAACACGCTAAAACGGACCTGAACTAATCAAAAGGAATAAGAGAGAAAAATGAGGGTTTGAAGTGTGAAGAAAATGGGTACTTCACAAAACTGGGGAAATCATCAAACAAATATTCAACATATTTGCTAATAATATTCAACAAATCCGTTTTATCACCGATTTTCCTTCATCTCATCATCGATTCTCCTTTATCTCGGCGTCGAGAGGAATGAGAGAAAGGAATATGGTTTTGAAAAGCGGAGAAAATTGGTATTTGAAAAAACTGAGGACAGCAAGAAATTTTGGAGAGTCCACTATTCTTAATCTTGACCCAAAATAGTAACATGGTTTATGTGATTTCTTCCTCATTCAAACACAATTGAAAAAGTTTTTTTTTCTTCATTACATCTTCGTTCTCCTTTCAAGTAGTTCTCAAAATCTTTCTCGATTCGACAACTCCTGTGTAACAACGAACATCGACTCTTCAGATCGTCTGATCCTGTCTTCTTGGTGGTGTTCCTTGATTTTCAATGTTTGTACTTACCACAAGTTGCTCTGCATATTTTCATTATCTCTTCCAATACGAGTCCATGCTTCATTTTTCCACACTTTTGGACCTCATCTTTCACGGCTCTGTACGACTGGTGCATGTCGAAAACCTGTAATTTAGATGAAATTCGGTAGAGTTGGTGGAAAAAATGGCAAAAATAGGGGAAAATGTAGAGCGACGGCGGAGAGACAGAACAGAAAACCAATCGAAATTACTGAAAACCGGAAGAAAAAGCCGGGAATCACGTTAAAATAAGATGAGACAGATTTCCTACTCACAAATTATACCGAGAAAATTAAAAAATATATCATTAACTAGAGAAAACTGAAAAAACCGATCTGTTTTACGATTTGCCCCCTTTTTTATGAATGCCGATTGCGAACAACACAACTCTCCTTCTCCACGGGCGTCTCTTTTCACCGAATGGAAAAGAATAGTGAGACGGCAAAAAACACGCGTCCGAATAAATAGATAAAGAGTGTGTGCATCGGAGAGAGCGTTAGATAAGCAGAAAAGTGCCTTTCCTTTTCGATCGCTTTATTTCCTTTCCATTTCATATACGATGTTACACTGACACTCTTCTGGTTGAGTTGTCTCCTTTTTTATACTGATTTTTATTGAATTCTAAAATGTTTCTACTATTCTGTTGTATGTCGGTGTCGTAGGCTGAATAAGGTGAGTAGCTCGATATTCCATAAGATACCACGTAACAGCTCAAAAATCAATATGTGGAATACCGTTGTGGTGGCATGTTTTAAAAATTTCACATAGATTATGAACATGTGTTCATTATGAACATGTGCCTGGCCCGGATTCGAGAAACGGTATTTATTTTTTGGCAAAATGTTTTGAATTAAAAAACATTTTACATTGAAAAAATCAAATTTTTGATGCGGATATAGCTTTTGATTGAATTCTAAAGTATATAGTCAAAAATTCGACTTTTTTTCAAAAATATTCAAAAAATTTCGAAATTTCGTTCTTATACGCGGAAAATATTAGTCGCTACGTTTGAAATAAGACTTGTTGTACGTGCACTCACAAGCAAGTAGCTTATCAACAAGTTTATTATTTTATCTCGAGCAATTTTTGAGCTGTATTCCTGATGATCCATCATTCCCTCACTTTCCAGATTCCCAGCTAGCCACGACTCCCTTGTTCGGAACAAACTGTGGAAACTGCAAGGAATACAGTAAGTCGCTCTTCAATTCAGACCAGTCTATGACGTCATTAATTACAGTCGAACAGTATCTCATCGAATTATATGCCGCAATGGATGAAGCAATGAAGAAGATAGGTGAGCGACTCGTTGTACAACAGCGTCTCTTAATAACTTTTTTTCTAGAAAGAGATATTCTGCAGCAGGAGAAGAAATGGGTGGATCAATACTCCAAGATGGAAACGACGGATGGTGATTTTGACGGAGAAAAAGGTATTTGAAGCTGAGAGAAAAACTAAACATAATTTATTTTTTCAGATGAATCCTTCCAAACTCTGGAGAGACAGTTGAAAGCTGAGAACGAGAAGCTGAAAGGTGAGTTTTGTTTCAATCAGAGATAAAAAGGAAAACATTTTTTCAGGAAAGATAAAAAGTGGACACGGATTCGAAAAAGGCTTCCTAGAAGATCCCGAACAGAACGTCGAGGAAATGAATCGAGAGAAATACGACGAAGCACTCCTTATAATTTGATTTATGATTTATTTTATTTCAACCAATTGATTAAATTTGAAAAAAAATTAAATTTCATGTGTCTTTTTTCAACTCGAACGGTTCACACTATGTGGTCTTCGGAAAATTTTCAAATGTAAGTCGGACGCGTCTTTGAAATTGGAGGGCTTGCGAAAAAAGAACGGTGTCTCGTTTCTCGGCGTCTCTTCGACGTGCTGCCTCCAAACCTTTTTCTTTAAAGGCGAATATCTCATGAACAAAATAACTTATAAAAATTTTGTCAACTACAAAAATATTCTTCAGAAAATTTAGCACATTTTCGTAATTGGCCATTTTTCGATAGCTCCGCTCATTTTTACGATACGCGCCTTTAATTATTAGAAAATTAGAGAACGTGCACAAAGAGAAATACGTCTCGTTTCTCTGCGTTTCTTCGTTTTGCTGTTTTCAAACCTTCTTCTTTGAAGGCGCATATCTCAAAAACAAAAAGACCTATACAAATTTTGTCAACTACAAAAATATTCGTCAAAAAATTTAGCACATTTTTGTACTATAGCTCCACTCATGTTCAAGATACGCGCCGCCTTTAAATATTAGAAAGTTAGAGAACGTGCACAAAGAGAAATACGTCTCGTTTCTCTGCGTTTTTACCCTCTTCCTTCCCTTGCTGTTTTCAAACTCAGATTTTTAAAAGCGCATATCTCAAATGTGGGTGGAGCTATGAAATCGATATTGATTACGAAAATAATCAGCAAAAAATTTGGCACATTTCTGTTGTTGATAACTTTTTCATAGCTCCGCCCATTTTTGAGATACGCGCGTTTAAATATTGAACCTTCTATTTTTTTATCCCTTCAAGTCCTACGAAAATCAGTTTCATGAAATATTTTTCGAGAAACGGAAAGTTTTTTCGAAGATAATTAGCAGTGGACTTTCGGGTCGAAGTAATTCTAATTTCTGATTCTAAAATTGAAACCAATGTATAAGAAACAATAACAAAAACCAATGAAGTCTTGCTGAATCATTGTGTGTCTTTCTATTTCCCAATCTGTTCCACAATTTGGCCTCCTTTTCATAAATGTCATCAAACGACTCCCATTAACACAATTGGCCTTCTCCACTGGCCTCTCTTCCCACCGAATAGATGAGGGCAGTGAGACGGCAGAGAACAATCGTCTGAGAGAGAGTGTGTGTATTGGAGAGAGCGTTAGACAAGCAGAAAAGTGTATTTCCTCCTCGATCGCTTCATTTCCCCTTCATTTCTTATGTAAATTCACCTCCGACACGTTTCTGGTTACGCGTCTCTCAATATTATTGATTTTTAATAAGTTCTAATTAATTTCTATTATTCTGCTTGTATGCAGGCATTGTGTGATGAATAAGGTGAGTAGCTCAGTGTTTCATTGGGTACAACATAACAAATTCAATATTAAATATAGCGTTTTGAGTGCATAGAAACTGGCGATGTTCTGAACAAAGTTTAACATTCTGAAGTGTGGTCAAAATCTTGACATTTTTGAAGAAATTTCAAAAATATCTCATTTTCAAAAACTCTAAATTTCAGGGTAGAATCTCGAATCTGGAGCCGGGGGCCGTCGTCGACCACACCATCGTGTCCCCGGTATACAACGAGTTCCACCTCGCTTCGTTGGTGGCTCGTCAAGGAACCACGAAACCCGCGAAGTTCACGCTGATCTACGCGTCGGCTTCGGGCAAGACGATGGAGAGAATCGAGGTACGCACCCTTCCAGGCTTGTCTTATATCTTTTATGTTTTTGTTTTCAGACTCTCACTAATGATCTCTGCTATGACCATCAGATTGTCTTCCACCCAGTGAGCCTCCCGGTCCCACTGTATATCGCTGGACGGTGCAGCCAGCAGGGCGCAATGGTGTTGGGACAGAATGGGTGAGTTTTTTTCAAATCCTTCTAACTCTTCGACAACTCAACCAAATCTCGAGAAGTTGATATAGTTTTGATGATCTTGACTTGGTTTTTCATATAAACTACGTTTCAAAATACTTGGAACCTTAGGTCTCAAGCCTTACGCCTAAAAAAGTCGAGGGCAAAAACTAAGTTCATATATTTAGAATCAGCGTTTTCCCAGTTTTCTAATGGTATAGGTCACATCCCACAACTCCAAAACTATATTTTTATTGAAAATACATTAAAAATAACGTATTTCCTCTAAAAATTGGTTGAAAATCGATTTTTTGAGCTGAAAATGTCAGAAAACCCACCTTTCAACAAAAAATGTTCAAAAATGCGGAATTTGCACGTAACTGACGTGCCTTTGGCGCATTTTTTGTTTAGCAGAATATAGGTTTTCAAAAAAGAAGCTCTTTTTGGAATGTTGAGCGTTTCAGATTTGAAAAACCTTTGTTTTGAGTTAAAAATAGCGTTTTATTGACGAAAATAAGATTTTCAGTGAATTTTTGCTGAAAAAACCAATTTTTGAGCTGAAAATGTCAGAAAACCCAATTTTTCAACAAAAAATTGTTCAAAAATGCAAAAAAAGCGGTTTTTAGGAGATCCTGGCGTGTCTTAGGCGCTTTTGAAACTCAAATTCAAAAAAAAAATGTTTTTGATTTAAAAACGTCAGCAAATTGTTCAAAAAGAGGTAATAATTATCCAATTAGCCACCTCGTTTTTCTCGTAAATAAAAAGTCGAGGCGTCGAAAGTGCGCCAGCTATTCAAAACTGACAGAAATTGCAAGACTGGGGCACCTTTGACGCGTTTTTCCATGCAGAAAAATGGTTTTGTTGCGATTTTGCTATCTTTGACCCTGTTTTTCTCCACTACCAGAAGTCGAGATCAAAAATTGAATGTATATTTAGAATCAGCGTTTTTCCAGCTTTCCAATGGTATAGGTCAGGCCCCACGACTCCAAAAACTTCCCAAAAATTACTGAAATAATTCAAATCTTCCTTTTTTCAGCCCATCAATGACCAACAGAGAGGTCGACCTCACGCTCACGAACCAGCGTCTCGGATACGCCGAGAAGAATCTGTTCGGAGGTAGATACAATTCTTAAATGCTCCGCCACATCTATTCTCGTTGCCCTAAAATAAATTAAATAAATTTAAAAAATTAGATCACGTGTGTTTTTTTTTCTAATTTGTATGGTGGGCATCGTGCGCTCTTCGAAACTAAACTTCTCAAAAAGAGAGTCGGTAATGAATTTGGAAATATAGATCTCGGAAGTTGGGCTCTAAAGACGCAAGTAGGGAATAAAAATTGAAGAAAAGGAGAAGATTGTCTCGTTTCTCTGCGTCTCTCCCCTGCTATCAAACTGACGATCTTTAAAGGCGCGTATCTCGAAAATGGGAAAGTCTTCAAAATTGTTGTCAACTACAAAATTATTCAACAAGAAAATTTGCACATTTTTATAGTTGATAATGTCTTGATTGCTCCATTCATGTTTGAGATACAAGCGTTGAAAGAACTGGAGGGTCGGAAAGCGTGCGAAAAGAGGAGATTGTCTCCTTCCTCTGCGTCTCTCCCCTGCTATCAAACTGTCACATCTTTAAAGGCGCATATCTCAAAAATGGGAGAGTTTTCGAAAATTTTGTTATCTACGGAAATATTCAACCAGAAATTTAGCACATTTTTGTAATTGCTCATTTTTTGATTGCTCCATCCATGTTTTAGATACGAGCGTTGAAAAAACTGGAGGGTGAAAAAACCAGCGGAGAGTGTTTCGTTTCTCTTGCAACACCGTGCGAAGAAACGTGTTTCGTTTTTTTCCGTTTTTCCCACCTGCTGCCTCCCAACTATCACATTTTCAAAGGCTCAAAAGTATGTGGAGTTATAGAAATGTTGTCAACTACAAAAATACTCATAAAAAAGTATATTTTGCTATGATTTTTTTTTGAAAAAAGTTTTTTTCACAAGTATTCTTGTCAAAACCATCAAAACCAACAGAAAAACCCTACAGAAAGAACCCAACAAACTCTGCGAAAAACCTTCCAAACCTACAAAATCAGTCTTTAGAAAACAAGTTTGAGAAAAAATCGAAAAATTTTCGAAAAAACAAATTCATTATTGAACCTTCGGGTAAGAAGAAATTCTGATTTTTATTCATATAATTAACACCATTATAAAACCATCAAGTATCAAAAACTGTAAGAAAAAGCCAACGAAGTCCTGCTGAATCATTGTGTGTCCTTCTGTTTCTTTATCTGTTTCACAATCTGCCCTCTTTTTCTGCCATTAACACAAACGGCCTTTTTCATTGGCCTATCTTCTCCCCCGAATGGAAGAGAACAATCGTCCGATCATATACGGAGAGAGAACATCCTATTTCCCTATCTGTTCCACTATCTGTTTCACGATCGCTCCCTTTTCATAAATGTCGACTGCTAATTACACAACTGACCTTCTCCATGGGTCTCTTTCTCAACCGAATAGATAAGAAAAGCTCAAATACGTAGAGAGTGTGTGATTGAAGAGAGCGTTAGAGAAGCAGAGTAGTGTGTTTCCTCATCAACGCGTTTTTCCCTCTCCACTTTAGTCCCCTTCAATGCCTGTCTGGTTTGGCGTTTTTATTGATTTTTAATGAATTCTAATATATTTCTATTATTTTACTTGTATGCTGTTGATGTGGTCTGAAAAAGGTGAGTAGCTTGATATTCCATAAGATACAACGTAATATCACAATAAACAATGAGTGGAATAGCGTCTTGAGTTCATAGTGACTAGTGATAAATTATAAAAAGTTGGCCATCGATTATGACATTTTGTTCACTTCTGCTACGGGAGTTGGTTACTTTACCAGTGAACTATTTTTTTCGGTGTTTTTTTTTGGTGGAGCACCCTGCTAATAGAAAAATAACCTAATCTTTCTCTTTCAGACTGGCATGACGAAAGGAACAGAAAGTATTTCCGTCAACACCGCACCAGATTCCTGTCTCATTGCTGCAAACCCAATTCTACAGTTTTGAGGTGAGTGGAAAACAGGCTTGTTCGGAGTCAGAAAATCGGAGAACCGTCCTTTTTGGAGTATTTCTCCGACGGATTAACCTCATACTTTATTTTTTGCATTAGTTGTGAAATGACTGACATGAGAAGGTAAAATTTAAGCTTTCAGAGGTCAAAAATATCCTGAATATTGTGAATTTCTTGTCGAAAGATGCTAAAAACAGCTCAATAGATCTCAAATTCCAAAAGCCCGATTTCAGCAGAAAAAATTAGCAAAATCATCTATTTCTAGAGTCAGAATGATCAAAAAACTCCAAAATGCGTTAGATTTCAGCTGAAAATTACTGAAAACAATGCGAAAATGGCGAATTTGAATTTTTCCGCTGAAAACCAAGGCAGCAATTTCGGGAACAATTTTGCATTCTTTGAAATTTTCCAATTCCCTAAAAAGTTTTTTCAAAAAATAGAGAAAATTGCGGATATCCAATTATCAGACTTTTTTTTGGCGAAAATATTGATTCTCTGATTTTCCAAACAAGCCTGGTAGAAAACTATAAAGTTCCTGTTTACAAATTTTTTATTCCAGATCCTTCCAAGGTGGGCTGTCTATCATTTGAAAATGAACTTCTCTCTCAAAAAGCCAAGTTTTTGGAGGAAATGCGGAAGGAAGAGCAACACGATCTGATTATAATTTTGAATTTTTTTATATTTCAATCAACTGAATGAATTAAAAAATATATATCATTGTCTTTTTTATTTTACTTGTACGGTTGGCACCGTGAACTCTTCGAAACTAAAATTTTCGAAAAAGAAGTTGAATGCGCGTTCAGATTGGAGGGTGAGAGAGCGTGCAAAAAGAGAGAAGTGTCTCGTTTCTCTTCATCTCTCCCTCTTGCTGCCTGCAAACTCTCATCTTTAAAAGCGCATATCTCAAAACATGGTGAATTCTTTAAAATGTCGTTAACTAAAAAATAATCTACTAAAAATGTAGTTTGTTTTGGTAATTGATCACTTCTCGATTGCTCCGCCCATTTTTGAGATACATGCGTTTAAAATCGGAGAGTGAGGGAGCAAACCAAAAGACAAAAGTGTCTTGTTTCTTTCCGTCTCTCCCCCTGCCTGCCTACAAAATCTCAATTTTAAAGGCATATTTCAAAAATTAGTGGATGTATTGGAATGCTGTCAAATACAAAAATATTCTACAATCAATTTAGCACATTTTTGTAATTGACCATATTTTGATAACTTCGCTAATTTATGAGATACGCGCGTCTAAATATCAGAAAGTCAGAAAACGTGCAGAAAGAGAATTGTGTCTCGTTTTTCTGCGTCTCTCCCTCTTGCTGCTCTCAAACTCTCACCTTTAAAAGCGCATATCTCGAAAATAAATAAATTTTCAAAAATTTCGACAACTACAAAAATAATCTACTGAACATTTAACACATTTCTGTAGTTTATCACTTTTTGATTGCTCCGCCCAATTTTAAGATACACGCGTTTAAAATTGGAGAGTGGGGGAGCAAACTAAAAAAGAAAAGCGTCTCGTTTCTCTGCGTCTCTCTCTCTCTCTCTCTCTTGCTGCCTGCAAAGTCTCATCTTTAAAGGCGCATATCTTGAAAATGGGTGAATTCTTTAAAAATGTCGGTAACTACAAAAATAATCAACTGAAAATGTAGCTTATTTTTGTAGTTCATCACTTTTTGATTGCTCAGCCCACATTTGAGATACACGCGTTTAAAATTGGAGAGAAAAGTGTCTCGTTTCTCTGCGTCGCTCCCTACTCTTGCAGTTTACCAATTTTCCAAAAAGGTTAAAAATATGACTTTTGTCAGTACTGGACTACCGGTACAAAAAAATTTCTGATGTCTGATTCATAAATTAACACGAAAAATTAGAAACAGTAACAAAAACAAAGGAACTCCTGCTGATTCATTGTGTTTTGTTCTCTTTCAAAATCTGTTTCTCGGTTTGGCTCCCTTTTTATGAACGTTATCAAATAATGGTCAATCAGGTAACTGATAAGACAACTCTCCACGGTCCTTTCTTCCTCCCAAATAGAAGAGGACAATAGTCTGATCAAATACGGAGAGAGAGTGTGTGTGATCGGAGAGAGCGTTAGAGAAGCAGAAAATCTGTTTCTTCCTCCACCGATTTCTTTCCCTCCATTTTTATGTAAATTACCCTTTGACATGTTTCTGGTTACGTGTCTTCGTTGATTTTTAATGAATTCTAAATAATTTCTATTATTCTTCTTGAATGCTGGTAATGTGGTCTGAATAAGGTGAGTAGCTCGATATTTCACAAAATATAAGAAAACAACACGATAATCAATTTGTGGAATAACGTTTTGATTTCATAAAAATAGTGATATCGTTTTTTTTCTAAATTGGAAACCGATTATGAAATATTGTTAACTTCTGTAATGACAGCCTGTAAAAAAATCCTAAGCTTTCGAGTTTTTTAGTCTAACATTGAGCATTCGACATTGCTCTTATATCTATTTTATGAAAATTTAACGAGATCGTTTCAGAGGTAGATGAAATATATGCCGAGGAGGAAGACGTGAAACCAGACAAAAAGAGCGATATGTGAACACCAGAGCCAGACGAGGAGGACGATGTTTTGCCCCAACAAATTTGTGAGTTTTCTTGTTTTTTAGGGTTTTTAAAAATATAAAAACTTTCAATGACTTCCCTTTCTTTTTCAAACTTTCTTTTCTCTGTCGCAAAGGTTTAACGACCAAAATGTTTCAGGAAAAAGGCAAAAATTATACGCATTCCTACGAGAGGGATATTGCTTGAGATGCAATTAACGTCATCTGCGGCAGTGCAAAAGCACCCAACAAGTCTGCACAAAATGCGGGGAATCGACGACAGTAGTCCACTCAGAACAAAATTGTTTTATGGGCTAGGAAAAAAAAATGGCTTCTTTGTGATTCTCTTTTAGGAAATAACAATTGTTCTGTTAAGAAAAAAAAAACAATTTTTTGTGTGTTTTGTTGTGTTTTGTTGCCAAATAAAATCATTTGAATCATACTTGTCTTATCGTACTCGTAAAACGAAATGTCGAAAACGTAATCAAAAAGGAGAAAGAGCAAACAAAACGTTTGCAGAGTGTAGTGACACGCCACTCACTGATAAGAGAAAAATCACGCAATTCTTTTTTCCGAAACCGGAGCTTCAGGGTAAGATAACGATTTTTTTTGTTCTGATCGTTTCAGATTTGAAAAACCTTTATTTTGAGTTAAAAATAGCGTTTTTAGTGGCGAAAATAAGATTTTCAGTGAATTTTTTGCTGAAAAAACCAATTTTTGAGATGAAAATGTCAGAAAACCCAATTTTTCAACAATAAATCGTTCAAAAATGCAAAAAAAGCGGTTTTTAGGAAATCCTGGCGTGTCTTAGGCGCGTTTGAAACTCAGATTCAAAAAAAATCTATTTTTGATTAGAAAATGTCAGCAAATTGTTCAAAAAGAGGTAATAATTATCCAATTAGCCACCTCGTTTTTCTCGTAAATAAAAAGTCGAGGCGTCGAAAGTGCGCCAGCTATTCAAAACTGACAGAAATTGCAAGACTGGGGCACCTTTGACGCGTTTTTCCATGCAGAAAAATGGTTTTGTTGCGATTTTGCTATCTTTGACTCTGTTTTTCTCCACTACCAGAAGTCGAGATCAAAAACTGAATATCTATTTAGAATCAGCTTTTTTCCAGCTTTCCAATGGTATAGGTCAGGCCCCACGACTCCAAAATCTTCCCAAAAATAACTGAAATAATTCAAATCTTCCTTTTTTCAGCCCATCAATGACCAACAAAGTGGTCGACCTCACGCTCACGAACCAGCGTCTCGGATACGCCGAGAAGAATCTGTTCGGAGGTAGATACAATGCTTAAATGCTCCGCCACATCTATTCTCGTTGTCCTTGCTCTATGATTCTCCACAAATTGTCCCATTTGGACTTCCCATTTTTAAAAATTCATAGTTTCAACATAATTTTATAATTTATCATATCTTAACCAATTGAATAAATTTAAAAAATTAGATCACATGTGTTTTTTTTTCTAATTTGTATGGTGGGCATCGTGCGCTCTTCAAAACTAAACTTCTCAAAAAGGGAGTCGGTAATGAATTTGGAAATAAGAATCTTAGAAGTTGGGCTCTAATGACGCAAATGGGAAATAAAAATTGAAGAAAAGGAGAAGATTGTCTCGTTTCTCTGCGCCTCTCCCCTGCTTTCAAACTACCACATCTTTAAAGGCGCATATCTCAAAAATGGCAGAGTCTTCGAAACTTTCGTCTACTACAAAAGTATTTAACAAGAAATTTAGCACATTTCTGTAGTTGATCACGTTTTGATTGCTCTATCCATGTTCAAGATACGCGCGTTGAAAAAAAAACGAGATGGTCGGAAAGCGTGCGAAAAGAGGAGATTGTCTCGTGTCTCTGCGTCTTTTCCTCTTGCTGCTTCCAATCTATCAATTCTTTGAAGGCGTAAATCTCAAAAACGGGTGGATATATAAAAATGCATAGTTGTCAAGGCCCGGCCCGAAGGCCCGGGCAAATTGGCGCGAAAGTCAAAAATTCAAATTTTTCAAATTTTTCAAATTTTTTTGAAATTTTTCGCGAAAAAGTCAAATTTTCGAGTATCGTTCAGAATTAGAAGAAATTCAGAAAAACAGTCTAAAATTGACCCATTTTCGATGAAAAATTGAAAAAATTTCGGAAAAAAATGTGGAAAAAAGGGTCATTTTTTGAAGCCGGGCCTTCGGGCCGGGCCGGGCCTTCGGGCCGGGCCGGGCCTTGAAAATTTTCTACCGGCCCGGGCCTTGACAACTATGTTAAAAATGTTGTCAACTACAAAATTATTCAACAAGAAAATTTGCACATTTTTGTAGTTGATCATGTTTTGATGGCTCCACCCATGTTTAAGATACGTGCGTTCAAAAAAATGGGGGGGGGACCAGCAGAAAGAGGAGAGTGTCTCGTTTCTCTGCGTCTGTTCAACTTTCACTCTTTTTTGTTGCCTTTAAATTATCATTTTCAAACGCTCATATCTCATAAATGGGAGAGTCTTCGAAATTGTTGTCAACTACAAAAATACTCATAAAAAGTAAATTTTTCTATGTATTTTTTTCGTAAAGTGTTTTTTCACAAGTATTCTTCTCAAAACCTTCAAAACCTACAAAACTTCTTTCAAAACGTTCAAAATCAGTCATTAGAAAACAATTTTCAGAAAAAACGGAAAATTTTCCAAAAAAAAATTCAGTAACTTCCGGGTAAGAAGAAATTCTGATTTCTATTCATATAATTAAAACCAAAATATCAAAAACTGTTAAAAAACCAACGAAGTCCTGCGGAGTAACTGTGTATTTTCTATTTTCCAATCTATTTCACAATCTGAGATTTTTCCGGCCATTAACACAACTGACCCTCTTCATTGGCATATCTTCTCCCCCGAATGGAAGAGAACAATCGTCTGATCAAATACGGAGAGAGAGCGTTCTATTTCCCTCTCCTTTTCACTATCTGTTTCACGATCGCCCTCTTTTCCCGAACGTCGACTGCTAACAACACAGCTGACCTTCTTCATTGGTCTCTTTTTCACCCGAATGGAAGAGAACAATAGTCAGATTAAATACGGAGAGAGAGCGTGTGTGATTGAAGAGAGCGTTAGAAAAGCAGAGTAGTGTGTTCCCTCCTCAACCGATTTTTTCCTATTCATTATAGTCCCCTTCAATGCCTGTCTGGTTTGGCGTTTTTATTGATTTTTTATGAATTCTAATATATTTCTATTATTCTGTTTGTATGCTGATAATGTGGTCTGAATAAGGTAAGTAGCTCGATATTTTATAAGATACAACGTGATATCACGATAAACAATGAGTGGAATAGCGTATTGAGCTCATAGTGACTAGTGATAAATTATAAAAAGTTGGCCATCGGTCATGAAATTTTTTTCACTTCTGCAATGGGAGTTGGTTACTTTACTAGTGAACTTTTTTTTCGGTGTTTTTTTTTGGTGGAGCACCCTGCTAATAGAAAAATAACCTAATCTTTCTTTTTCAGACTGGCATGACGAAAGGAACAGAAAGTATTTCCGTCAACACCGCACCAGATTCCTGTCTCATTGCTGCAAACCCAATTCTACAGTTTTGAGGTGAGTGGAAAACAGGCTTGTTCGGAGTCAGAAAATCGGAGAACCGCCTTTTCTGGAGTATTTCTCCGACGGATTAATCTCATACTTTATTTTTTGCATTAATTGTGAAATGACTGACATGAGAAGGTAAAATTTAAGCTTCCAGAGGTCAAAAATAAGTTGAAAATTGTGAATTTCTGGTCGAAAGACGCTAAAAACAGCTCAAAAGATCTCAAAGTCCAAAAGCCCTATTTCAGCAAAAAAAAAATCATAAATTTCTAGTCAGAATGATCAAAAGACTCCAAAATGCGTTCGATTTTAGCTAATAATTACTGAAAACAGTACGAAAATGTCAAATTTGAATTCTTAAGCTGAAAACTTGCAAGAATTGCTTCTAGAAGCTTTTAAAAAGTGACGTGATTTTGGGAGTGATTTTGCATTCTTTGAAATTCTCCGATTTTCTAAAAAAAAATAGTCGAAGAAAATTTCGGATATCCAATTATCAGACTTTTTTGGCGAAAATATTGATTCTCTGATTTTCCAAACAAGCCTGGTAGAAAACTATAAAGTTCCTGTTTACAAATTTTTTATTCCAGATCCTTCCAAGGTGGGCTGTCAATCATTTGAAAATGAACTTCTCTCCCAAAAAGCCAAGTTTTTGGAGGAACTGAGGCAGGAAGAGCAACACGATCTGTTTATAATTTTAAAATTACTTTATTTTAATCAACGGAATAAATTAAAAAATATATATCATGTGTCTTATTTATTTTACTTGTACGGTTGGCACCGTGTACTCTTCGAAACTGAAATTTTCGAAAAAGAAGTCGAATGCGTGTGCAAAAAAAAATAATTGTATCGTTTCTCTGCGTCTCTCCTCCTTGCTGCCTTCAAACTCTCATATTTAAAAGCGCATATCTCAAAAATGGGTGAATTATCTAAAATGTCGTTAACTACGAAGATAATCTATTAAAAATGTAGCTGATTTTTGTAGTTGATCACATTTTAATTGCTCAGCTCACTTTTAAGATACACGCGTTTAAAATTGGAGAGTGGGGGAGCAATCAAAAAGAAAAAAGTGTATCGTTTCTCTCCGTCTCTCCTTCTTGCTGTTTCGAAACTCTTATCTTAAAAGCGCATATCTCGAAAAAGGGTGAATTCTTTGAAATGTTGTTCACTACAAAAATAATCTACTAAAAATGTGGCTTATTTTTGTAGTTTATCACTTTTTGATTATTCCGCCCACTTTTGAGATACACGCGTTTAAAATTGGAGAGTGAGGGAGCAATCGAAAAGAGAAAAGTGTCTCAGTTCTCTCCGTCTCTCCTTCTTGCTGTTTCGAAACTCTTATCTTTAAAGGCGCATATCTCGAAAATTAGTGGATGTATTGGAATGCTGTCAACTACAAAAACATTCTACAATCAACTTAGCACATTTTTGTGGTTGATCACTTTTTGATTGCTCAGCCCACATTTGAGATACACGCGTTTAAAATTGGAGAGAAATGTGTCTCGTTTCTCTGCGTCGCTCCCCCTTCCTGTCTTCAAATTTTCAATTTCAAAAGCGCAAATCTCAAAAATTAATGAATGTGTTGGAATGCTGTCAACTACTAAAATAACCTTCTAAAAATGTAGCTTATTTTAGTAGTTGATCACTTTTTGCTAGCTCCGCCCACTTATGAAATACGGGCATTAAACAATTGGAAAATAAGTAAGAGCGTGCTAAAAAAAAATTGTGTCTCGTTTCTCTGCGTCGCTCTCTCTCGCTTACTTTTGTAGTTAGCCAGGAGAAGATTATTAAAAAATGGATATTTTTAGTACTGAACTACCGGTAAGAAGGATTTCTGATTCTGATTTCAGATTCATAAATTAAAAACAAAAATTAGAAGCAGTAACAAAAATAAAGGAAATCTTTCTGATTCATTGTGTTTTGTTCTTTTTCATAATCTGTTTCTTGGTTTGGCCACTTTTGTATGAATGTTATCAAATGACGGCCTGTAAAACAACTGATAAGACAACTCTCCGCGGACCCCTCTTCCCACCAAATGGATGAGAACAGTGAGACGGCAGAGAACAATCGTCCAAATAAATACGGAAAAAGTGTGTGTATTGGAGAGAGCGTTAGAAGCAGGAAGTGTGTTTTCTCCTCGACCGATTTCTTGCCTCTCCACTATAGTCCCCTTCAATGCCTATCTGGTCAGGCGTTTTAATTGATTTTTGATGAATTCTAATTAATTTATTTCATTCTGCTTGAATGCTGGTGATGTAGTCTGATTGAGGTGAGTAGCTCCATACTTCATAAGATATACCATAACAGGACGATAATCAATTTGTGGAATAACGTTTTGATTTCATAAAAATAGTGATATCGTTTTTTCTAAATTGAAAACCGACTATGAAATATTGTTAACTTCTGCAATGACAGTCTGTGAAAGAAATTTCCAAAGTTTCAGTTATTCATTCCAAACTTGAGCATCCGACATCGCTCTTATATCTATTTTAAAGAATTTAATAAGATTGTTTCAGAGATTGATAAAATAGATGCCAAGGAGGAAGAGGTGAAACCAGACAAAAAGGAGCGAGATGTGAACACCAGAGCCCGACGAGGAGAACAATGTCTTGCCCCAACAAATTGGTGAGTTTTCTTGTTTTTTTCGGTTTTTAAAAATTGAAAAAAACTTTCAATGACTTCCCTTTCTTCTTCAAACTTTCTTTTCTCTGTCGCAAAGGTTTAACGACCAAAATGTTCCAGGAAAAGGGCAACAAACATGGAACCCCCATCTGCGCCACCACCACCACCTCCTCCTGATCCTCCATCGCAACCGCCCGCAGCAACCGACCCGCAGGAAAATGGAGGAGCCGAAAATCACGCAATTCCTTTTTCCTAAACTGGAGGTTCAAAGTAAAGATAAAAAGATAACACTATGACGCAGACTGCGTGTATAAAAGGAGGGGTAGCCTACAAGAAAAATCAGTATGCACCTGCGCACCCTGAAGGGCATCGTTCGAGAGTACCCTTCCCCTCCCACCCTTCAATTATCAAACTCCGTCCAGCAACCACGGCTGTTCCCTACCAAATTGGCAGAGAACGACTCCATCACCTTCAAAGATATAAAGGTCGCGACAGAAGCGATGCTTCTGATACTCCCCAAGTACTCAGGAGAGAAACCGACCGCATTCTTCTCAATTTGGGCAACAGAGTTTACCCAAGAGGCAAACAACCTAACCTTGGGGAAAAAGCTAGCAGCCTTAGTGCTCCCCAGAATGCTTACTGGAAAAGCTATCAACAAATATTTGTCTCAGAGCCGAAAAACTGGAGGAAATCCTAAAAGAGGATAACCGAGAGACAGTCAATCACATCCAGAGAATGTCGGACTCTGAGAAAAACGTGAGACTGGAATGATTTGAAAAAAAAGTTGCGAAACTCCAACAGGAGAACCGGAAATTGTCAGAAAGAAAAGTGACATTTGGAAACAGACAAAGTTCTTATGATCTCTCAAATTGAAATTGATACGACGTCATTGGCGCTATGTCGCCGAAAGGGAGTGACCCTAAAACCGGCGCCAAGAATACAATAAGGGCAGTATGAAAGACTCTGATAATACGGAACCGGGAGAGTCTTGGCCGCGGGTCAACCTGAGTAGAACGATACTCAAACCCTCTTATCTTATATCCACTCTTTCTATTTTAATTATGATCTTTCTTAATAAACTTTAATTAATCGGATTCCTACTCTTAGTTATTTTCTCGTTCAGGGCCTTCCAGAGTTCAGTCTAGAAACCTCCCTCGTTGGCCACTCAAGATGTTTCTAACTAACCTTTCAGGCAAAATCTTAGGGGAAACCAGACTAATCAGTCAAGTGCTTCTCTCGAACTATCATCTGGGGTACATGCACTGTCTCCAAAGAGACACGCATAATTCCCCATTTACACTATTAAAAACTACGTACACCGAAACAAATCACAAAAGTGTTCATCAAAGTGAAAAGTGTAGTTTTTCCGCTGGTTGACTTCGAATTATACTGAAATAGAAAAAAACAAATACAACGAATTTTCTTGTTAACTTCGAAAAAATTCTTTCAGATCGGGATTGGGAGAAAGAGAAAGACATGGAGGAGTCGAAAGATCAAGGAGACTCAAACGAATGTGAAAAAGTACGAGAAGATGAGAAAAACGAAAGAGGAGACTGCCAGAATCCGGTTGGAAACTGCCAAACTGGAGCTCGAGGAGGCCAGAAATAAAAATTTATTTGAAAAAATAACAAATATAATAAATATTTTTAAAAAAACCTCGTGTGTTAGTTTTTCTTCAATTTGTACGGTTGCGCTTTTTTGCCCAGACTTGCTCGACTTGATTGTGCCTTGCGCGTGAAGAAAATTTTTTTGAACCTACCCGGCGCATATCTCAAAAGTGGGCGGAGTTTTAAAAATGCTATCAACTACAAAAATGATCTGCATTAAATGTTGCGTATTTTTGTAGTTGACCACTTTTTGATAGCTCCGCCCGCTTTTTGAATACGCCCATTTAAAGATTGGAGGGTGTGACAGCGAGAGGAAGGTGTCTCGTTTCTCTGCGTCTATCCCGTCTTCTCTACCTCTTGCTGCCTCCAAACTACCATCTTTAAAGTTGAATATCTGAAAAGTGATCATAGCTATCTGAAGACTGTCCATTAGAAAAATGATCACCAAAAATTTTTGCACATTTTTGTAGTTGACCATCATTTGATAGCTCCGCCCACTTTTAAGATTCGCCCGTTCAAAAAATAGATCGCCGGTAGGGCCGGATTTCAGTTTTTGACCTTTTCGTAAGCTATAAAAAATCAGTCATAACATCTTTCAAACTTTTTTTTGGAAAATTGTTTTCAATTCGGAAATTTTTTGAGAAAAAATTTATTTTTTTGTTCGAGTACTTAATTTCCGGTTCAGAGCAATTCTGATTTCTGATTTTCAAGTTAAATCAGAAAGTGTCAAATACAGTAACAAAAACAGTAACAAAACCAAGGACCTGCTGCTGAATCATTGTGTACTTTTCTATTCTCCTGGCCGTTTTACTATCTGTTTCACTACATATCTGCCCCTTTTCACAAATGTCGACTGCGAACAACACAAACCTTCTTCGCGGCCTCTTCTCCATCAAGGACAAGAGAAAAGTGAGACTGCACCGAACGAGCGTCAGATTAAATACGAGGAGAGAGTGTGTGTGATCGGAGAGAGCGTTAGAGAAGCAGAGTAGTATGTTTCCACCTCGACCGCTTTCTTCCCTCTCCACTATAGTCCCCATCAATGCCTTACTGGATAGGCGTTTTTATTGATTTTCTATGAATTCTAATTAATTTCTAGTATTTTGCTTGTATGCTGGTGAAGTGGTCTGAATAAGGTAAGCAGCTCGATATTTCATAAGATATAACATAGCAGCACGATAAAAAGGAGTGGAATAGCGATTTGAGTTCATAGTACCTAGTGATAAATTATAAAGAGTCTGTGAAAAAAGATTTAAAGGTTTTGGCTTCTGTTTCGTTAAAAACTTAGTATTCGAAGTAGCTTTCATAGACATTTTTTGAAAATTTAATCAACTTCTTCCAGTCATGTCAGTCCACCACCTGATATTGACGCTCCAAGAGGATGGAACTGGAACTTCAGGAGCTCATGAGGATACCAATGTGGAGCAACCAGAGCAGGGAGAGCGGCAACACGATGTGAGTTTTCAGCGGCAAAAAACTGAAGAAAATAGGGTGTCTGGTTTGAGAGTAAAAAAAATTACATTACCGTAAAAAAGGTATCAACTTTGGTTGTTTTCAGTGGAAAATTGCCAACTTTGACAGGGTATTTCGGTGTCCTCCGTTTGTTCAACGAATTTAATTTTGTATAGGCTAAACAGAGCACAAATAGTGCATCATTTTCGTAGTGGACCAATTTTTTGTAGGGACACTACCATGAAAGTTACAGGCTGCCAAAGTAATTTTTCCCTGAATTCGACTGAATTCAGTGCATATTTGCGAAATCTCGGAGCTTTTCACTTTGACAGCCTGTAACTTTCTAGATATGTTCCCTACAAAAAATTAGTCAACAACAAAAATGATGTGCTATTTTTTCTCTGTTTAGCCCATACAACATCAAATTTGTTGAACAACCAGGTGACATCGAAATACCCTGTCAAAGTTGGTAATTTTCAACTGAACCAAAGTTGATACCTTTTTGTCCGGTACTGTAGATTGGGAAATCATAGTAGGAGCAACTTTCATTTTAAAAAATGAATAGTTTCAGGAGGCACCAGCCGATGAACAACCGCCACACCAAGATGCTCCACAGCCGTCGCAGGAAGAAGCATTAGATGTAAGTATTTTGTTTTGACCTGAAATTTGATAATTTTGGCATACAAAATAGACATTTGAAACTGTTTCAAAATAGATACATTACACTCAAAAAGTGATTTCTTTCAGGAAGCAACTAGACGGCTCATCATGTCGAACAGCGACAACCCGATACAACCCCGAGGATGTGACGGACTGGATGAAGCAGGTGTTGGTGAGAAGTGGCAACAAGTCCTTCGGAAGGTGCAATCGACCAATCTTGGCCATCTACAACCCCGAGATCCAAAAGAAGACAGGATTAGGAGAAGCCTTTTGGGAAACGATTAAAAGCCACTTGGATAAGGTCTATAGCTATGACCCCTTTGTTCATAGTACTTAAATTATTATATTTTGTATGTTGTGGTTTTTTCTTGTTTTAGTTTGTTATGAATAAACACTTGTATTTCATACGATATCCTGTGGCCAGGTTTATTTCAGCTACAAAACAATTGTGAGAGTCAAAAGTAAACAGTGAGAAAGGATTAACATTCATTGAAAACGCGTTGAAGGTGCGAAAGACAGCTTTGACTCCACTGAATAACGGGTCGAAGGTGCCCCAGTCAAAGTAGAAATTTCTTGAAAACGCGTCAAAGGTGTCCAGTCAGAATGAAAACTAATTGAAAACGTGTTGAAGGTGCCCCCGACAGCTTTGAAATTCATTGAAACCGCGTCAAAGGTGCGCCAGACGGCTTTGATTCCACTGAAGAATGCGTCAAAAGTGCCCCAGTCAGAATGGGAAATCATAGAAAACGCGTCAAAGGTGCCCCAGCCAAAGTAGAAATTTATTATAAACGCGTCGAAGGTGCCCCAGACAGCTTTGAAACTCATTAAAACCGCGTCAAAGGTGCGCCAGACGGCTTTGATTCCACTGGAGAAGGCGTCAAAGGTGCCCCAATCAGAATGGAAATTAATTGAAAACGCGTCGAAGGTTGCCCCAAAAAACCAAGAAAATCCTGTTGAATCATTGTGTGTCCTTCTTTCTTTTTCTGTGCCACAATCTGGCCTCGTTTTCATGAATGTGATAAAATGGCTGTCTTTAACACAATTGTCCTTCTTCTCGGGCCTTTCTTCCCACCGAGTGGATGATAACAGTGAAACGGCAGAGAACATGCGGTCGATTGAATAAAAAAAGATTGTGTGTATTGGAGAGAACGTTAGAGAAGAAAAGTATTGTCTTTCCACATCGACCAAGTTTTCCCCCTCAACCTCATTCACCATCGATTCCATGTGTAGGGGTCTTTATATAATGATTTTTATTGAATTCTAATATGTTTCTATTATTCTGTTTGTTTTCCGGTGTCGTGGGCTGAATAAGGTGAGTAGCTCGATATTTCATAATACTCAACGGAAAATCACAATAATCAATGTGTGGAATATTTTTTTTTGAAGAATAGAACGTAGTGATATTTTATTTGAATGTTTGAAAGTTGTTCTTTTCTGCTATGACTGTTTTTCAAAAAAGTTTACAAGTCTTCGGTGTCTTTCTCGGGTTAAACTGAGTACTCGAAGTGGCTGTCATATACGTTTTTTGAGAATTCTTTGGAATTAGCAGTTGTTCAAAATAAGATTTTTGTGCAAGCACTTCCTAGAACGTGACATATCGGCGCAGAGAAAAACTTTTTTTTCGCTGTTTTCTGTTGTAAATACCCAACTTTGAGAGTGCGTCATAGTGAAACTAATTGTTTACAAAGTGAATTAAGTATAAGCCGTTCAGAACAAACATATAGCTATATTTTTGTAGTTGACAGATTTTTTGTATTACATATCGGCAAACTAGTTTCATCCGACAAATCGACCCATCTCACTGTCAGTAATAAATAGAGTGATCTTTTGAGCTGTCCCTTTCAAATAATCATAACTCTTTAGGGGATGTCCGTACAAAAAATATGTCAACTAGAAAAATGAAGCTTTATCTTTGTTCTGTATGATTTATACATAGTTTACTTTATGGGACAATCAGTGACACGGTAACACTCTCTCAAAATTGGTAATTTTCCACTGAAAATGGTCAAATTGTACATATATCTTACTGCACGGACTTGTTACAGATAAAAAATTTTACACGTACAATTTCAATTTCAGCAAATTGATGACGACAGTGGATCTAACAAAAAAAGTTCTGAGTGGTCTGGAGAACTCAGTTGTGAGTCGGAAAGCCACGCTGAAAATCATGCAAGACGTCATTGGACCACAACAGATCCTTGTTTTCTGAAATAGGTGGCCCGTGCAATTCTTGTGAGTTTGCTATTTGTAGAAATGACACAAAAATCACAAACATTTTTCCAGATCCGTGTTTTCATACACAGAGTCGTCTTGAGCAGGAGAAGAGTTCGAAAAATAAAAAATAAACTTCTGAACGAAATGGACCAGGAACGTGCAAAAGAGGATTTGACCTACGATGAACGCCAAGAACTAGCGGATATACTTATTAAGACGAGCTACAAAATCAGTTGTTGTCAGTCCTTCATGACGAATTGAAGGAAGGAATCATGGAAGTGAACAACAACAAGATAATTCAGTTAAATGTAAGTAGAAAATAGTTTGATAGAATTGAGATTTATTAGTAAAATATGATTTAAAAGTTCTTGAGAGTGATGTTTTCAGCTCGCCAAGACCAGACTCCAAAATGAGCAGCTCGTTGTCATGGAAACTTCTGAAAGTCTATAAATAATATCAGTTGACATTCTTTCAAAGATAATCTTTTTCAAGAATAAATATTTTTCAACTCGTTTCCTATTATCACATCCGATGGTTTATCCGAATAGTTCAGGGTCAAAAAATGAATTAACGAACTGAATTTTAGTTTTCTGGGAGAACATTTTCACAAAACACTGGCAAATTTGTATGAACATTTACGGATAAAATGTTCATAATAATATTCCAGATTGAAACAGCGTGCGAAAAAAGAAAAGTGTCTCGTTTCTCTGCGTCTCTCCCTCTTGCTCAACTATTATCTTTGAGGACGCATATCTCAAAAGTGGGTGGAACTATAAAAGCATTGTCAGCAACAAATATAATCAACAAAAAAATTGGCACATTTTTGTAGTTAACCACTATTTGATAGCTTGACCGACTTTTAAGATACGCACGTTTAGAATTTGGGGTGAGCGAGCGTGCAAAAAAAAACAGAATGTCTCGTTTCTCTGCGTCTCTCCTCTCTTTCCTATGCTGTCTCCGAACTATCTTTAAAGGCGCATATCTCAACAATGGGTGGATTTATGAGAACGTTGTCAATTACAAAATCAATCTACAAAACATTTAAAACATTTTTGTAGTTGATCAATTTTTGATAGCTCCGCCCACTTTTGAGAAACACGCGTTCAAATATTGGACCGCCAGGCCAGCCCGGATTTGAATGTTTTGAACTTTTTCCATTTTTTGAACTTTTTTCCACTACGCAATTATTTTGTTTTCTGACATTTTCCGATATTTTTCGGAAGTATGGTCGTCAAATCCTTTCGAAACCTACACAATCACTCTTTAAAGGTTTTTCCTCAAGAGCATCAAATTTTTTCAATACTGAACTTCGAGTCGGGGAAATTCTGAATTCCGGTAATTAAATTGAAACCGAAATATCAAAATCAGCGATAAAATTCGAGGAAATCCTGCCGAATCATTGTGTTTCTTTCGTTAGCATAACCTGTGCTACGATTCGGCCCCCTTTTCATGAATGTCGACTGCCAACAACACAACTGACCTCCTCCTCGGGCCTCTATATATCTCCACCGAATGGAAGAGGGTAGTAAAACGGCAAAGAACGAATGTTTGTATAAGTGCGGAAATAGCGTGTGATGAAGAGAGAGGGTAAGAGAAGCAAAACGTGTGTATTCTCATCAACCGCTTTTTTCCCTCAATCTCATTCTCCTTCAATGCCTTACTGAATAGGCGTTTTTATTGATTTTTATTGAATTCTAGTATGTTTCTTTTATTCTGCTGATATGCTGGGATTATGGGCTGAATAAGGTGAGTTACTTGCTATTTCATAGCATACAACCTGGAATATATACATAGAACAGCGTTTTGACTGCATAGAAACTTGTGATATAAAAAAACATTTACATAAAATATGAAATATTGTTCACTTTCGCTATGACAGTTTGCAAAAAAAGTTTTCAATATTTTCCAAAAAAACACAAATCGTATAATTTTTGTTTTTCTGTTGAAAATATTTCACTTTGAGAGTGTGCGTAGCAAGTCTAATGGGGTGCTTTGGACGCGTTTTTAGAACAAGAAATACTGAAACATTATCAAAAAAATAATTGAAAAGACCGATTTTCTGAGTGGGGAAATCCCAATTGTGCAAAATTTTTTCACATATTTTTTTGAAATTTTCCTTAAAAATGATCGAAATGCTCCAAAATTCTCGTACACGTACACAGTTTTTATCGATATTCCAAAACATAGTCGAAAATTCTACTTTTCTGCAAAAAGTTCAAACATTTTTCAAAAAAATTCAAAATTTTCTCAAAAAATTTCAAATTTCTTCACTAGCCGGGCCGATCGGGCCAACCGGGCCGGGCCGGGCCGATCGGGCCAACCGGGCCGGGCCGGGCCGAGGAAAATTTCCCAGTCGGCCCGGCCCGGCCCGGAATTTCCCAACCTTGCCAATTTTACCGCATTTCATATGTTCTGGCGCGCCGGCGGCGCGTTTTATGTCAATTTTCACCAATTCGGACCGTCTGAATGACTTTAAGCATTTGAAACTTGTCACATATTTCCTATTTCTAGAATGACATTTCAACGGAGATTGGATCATCTAATGATTTTAGATAACTAGAATTCTATACATGATATTCATGAAACAACAATTAAATTTTCAGAAAAAGAAGTCAGCATCGGACATCATCACCAAGTTGAAATTCCGGAAATGCTCACCACAACCCCATTCGAAGAGCAAGATAGGGATGGACTCTCCTGGACACCTCCAGTGTCCCATCAGTTAAAGGATATCAATATTACTCAGCCTCAGCAGATCGACAAGTTCTATGAAATGACTCGAAATGTTTACTGGCGTGCAATCTGGAGGGGATTCGATGGGCACATTCCGTATGAAATCGCATTGGAGAACCTTATGAAGAATAATTATGATTTATTGGATAGCCTCGAGTCTATCGATCAGAAATGTGGTCTCTACGGATGAGGAGAGAAAAAACGTCGAGAGGTGGAGCCAATTGGAGCATCAGCTAGGTCGTCACCTTGAGACAACGGAATTCAATGAGCATTTGAACACAGAAAGGGATGAACGTCGGAGGAGATTGGAATTGACAGACGAGGAGAAAACAATTATTGGAAAAAAATGACAAAGAAACAGAAAAAGGACTCGGAGAAACCAATGGAGAGACCATCTAATTATCGTAGGGTAAGTGTTATCATAGAAAATGGGGGGGGGGTCTAGAAGGCGCCAGGAGAGCGCGGCACAGAAAGTTTGTTTCAATTTACATCAGCTAAACAGATGATGACCAGCACTACATTTTTGTAGTTGACCGTTTTTTGATAGCACCAAAGGCTAGGGGGTCATAAGCGTAAGAAGACCACAAGGATTGCGAAGAAACTGTGGAGAGAGCACGCGTTTTGTACCGCCTGCACTGCAAAGAAGAGGTGGAGCTAGAAAAACAGTGTCAACTAGTAAAATGTGTAGAGTTTCATGCTCTATATTTTTGTATTCGACAGTTTTTAGATATCATGTTATTGGTGGGAGGTAGCAATGCCAGAAAAAGAAGAGTCAAGGTGAGGAGAAGGTGCGTGCGCTTTGCAACGTTTGTATCTAAAAAAGGGTGGAGCTAGGAAAAAGTGATTAACTCGTCTTTTAATAAAAATAGCGTAACAATATCACGTCAAAATACACGCTTTTGTAAAGCCTCCGTCATTTGAGCTGTCCGACCTTCTTTAAGACTGATTTCTTGTAGGTATCAAAATTTTGGAATGATATGAAGACCAAGAGGACAATGTGGAAAACGATCAAGAGATGGGTGATGAAGAGCCGCAGGTAGTTCAATATTTAGAAATTAATTGTAAAAACTTATTTTTAAGATTCCTCCAGCAGATGGGCTTAGAAGAAGTGATCGCGAAAAGCAGCCGGTTTCTCGGATACAACCAAAGTATGAAAAGAACCATATAATATATTTTTATAATTTATTTTATTTCCACCAACTGAATAAAACTAAAAAAATTAAATTTTATGTGTCTGTTTTATTTCACTTATACGGTTGGCACCGTGTTCTTTTTGAATTTAAAAGGTTCAAAAAGGAAGTCGGACGCACGATCAAAACTTGAGGTTGAAAAAACGCGCGAAAAGATAAAAACAGTCTCGTTTCTCTACATCTCTCCCTCTTGTTGCCTCCAAACTCACAAGTTTAGAGGCGCATATCTCAAAAGTGGGCGGAGCTATGAAAATGTTATCAACTATTACAATTATCCACTAAACATTTTGCACATTTTTGTAGTTGACCACTTTTCATTAGCTCCGCCCACTTTTGAGATACTCGTGTTCAAAGATTGGAAAGTGAGGGAACGCGGGAATAGAGAAAACAGTCTTGTTTCTCTGCATCTCTTCTTTTTGCTCTCTCATACTTCCATTTTTGAAAACCCATATCTCAAAAGTTGGGGGATTTAAGAAAACGTTGTCAACTACAAAATTAATCTACAAAACATTAAGCACATTTTTGTAGTTGACGTGTTTTGGTTGCTCCGCCACTTTTGAGATACGCACTTTTTTGGAGCGCAGAGCCAGCCCAGTTTTGAATTTTTAGTACTTTTCTCAGTAGAATTATTCTGCTATGTTTTTCTTAAACTTTTTCATGTTTTTTTAAGATATATTTTCCTCAAAACTTTTCTGAACTTTCGAATCGGTCAAATTCTGATTTCTGATACTGATTTCGAAATCAAAATATCAAAAACAGCAAAAATATTCGAGGAAATCCTGACAAATCATTGTTGTCCTTCTATTTCACAATCTGTTTCACGATTTGGTTCCCTTTCATGATTGTCGAATGCCAACAACAAAAATGACCCATCTCCACCGAGTGCGAAAGGGTAGTGAGACGGCGGAGAACAAGCGTCCAAATATAAACGGAAATAGTGTGTGTATGGCAGAGAGCGTTAGAGAAGCAGAAAAGTGCATTTCCTTTTCGATCGTTTTATTTCCTTTCCATTTCATATACGATGTTATATTGATACTCTTCTGGTTGAGTCGTCTATTTATTTATAATGATTTTTATTGAATTCTGAAATGTTTCTACTATTCTGTTTGTATGCTGGTGTCGTAGGTTGAATAAGGTGAGTAGCTCGATATTTTATCAGATACAACGTAACAGCACAAAAATCAATATGTGGAATATCGTTTTGGTGGCATTTTGTTTCAAAAATATCACATCACTTTTGAAATTTTGGTCAGTTTTGCTATGGGAACCTATAGAATAGCGTTTTGATTGCATAGAAAGTAGTGATATTTTTTAAAAAAATTTCATATCGAATGAGAAGTTTTGTTGTGACCTGCTCTGGTCTCTCTTTCTCTCCCTCGCTCTCCAAGACCAACTATGAGGGACTGTCCGTCCTCACTCGCAACATGAATATGACCAAAAATCTTCTTTTCTATTTCCGTTTTTTTCTCTCCCTGTTCTTTTGGTCATAATTCGCGAATAGGGATACATTTTGACAAAGTTTCGCGAAATTTTTCGTTAGGGTAAAGCTTTACATCCCTTGAAAAGCTTGGTGACATTTCGCTCCAGAACTTTTTTTTCTTAGAACTCTCCCATTCCAGAACGGTTTTTTTTTCAGTTATTTGTAGACTTAAAAAATAGAGGTTCTGGAAAAGCTTATTACCAAGATTTCCCGTAAAATATTCTGCCTCCTGAAAATTTGAGAAGATCTTTAGTAGTATACAGATGCAGTTAGAGGAAAAATAAAACACAGGGGGCGGGGCTTCGCATAGCCCCGCCCCCCGTGCTTTATTTTTTCTCTAACTGCATCTGTATACTACTATCTTTCACACACAGATTATCATAGCTCTTCTATCATGTCTTATTTTTCTCTACTTCTTCTCTTTCCCCAAATGTCAATGACTCATAACCAGAGTGTCCGTCGTTTAAACTATTTTCTATCAATCCGTCTGTACCAAAAATCTTCCCACCCATTTTAGTCGATCGTGCCTCCTCGTATTCTTCCTCTCCATTTTTTTCTATTTGCTCTACAACCAACGATTCCGTTCATTAATAGCTTACCCTTTTCTATAGCATCTCTTTCAGATATCAACATGGACAAAGCCAGCAGATACGTGCTACTCGCATACACCTTGTCGGTGTGGATGTTCTCACTGATTCCTCTTTTTTAAGCTGAACACTTCCATATCCAGCTATCCGGTTTGATTCTGTTCATCTACTACCCAATCGCCGGTTGGTACGTCTTCGGTGCCGAAATAATCGGAATTTGGATTATTGTCTCCGAGGTAAGTAAAATGAATGTGTTATTAATGTTGTATTCAATCAAATGTTTTTAGACTTTGATCGTCGGTTTGTACTCTGTTTTTCTGGCCCATTTGATTCGCAACAAGGCTACAAGTGACATCCCAATAACCGATAGGGCCTGCTTTATGCTCATTTTCTACTGTAAGTGAGGTGTCTACTGACTGTTGTTTCTCAATACAGTAGGTTTACTGGCGAGATTCACAATTGTTGCAGCTCAACATTCTAGTTAGTTATGAGTTGTCAAGGTGATTGGTAGTCTGGAAAATAGAGGTCTGCCACTTGTTAGACCAAACAACAATAGAAATCTGAGATTCATCTTTTCTTAATGGGAAAATAATGACTATTTTTTCAGCTCTCGGACTCCATTTCTACTTTTTGTGGTATCTATTCGACAATGGGAAACAACAGATGCAAGAAAAGGAGAGAGCACGATTGACATCCAAAGGAAAGGGAAAAAAGCATGCGAAAAAGGGAAAATGAGTAGCGATACCGTCGTATTGATAATTATAATGCAACTCTACAAAGTTAGCCAATCTTTTCAGCCCGTCTTTTCAGTGTCTCTTGGTTGGAATATTTTAAGGTCTCATTTTCTACATGTTCTCTAGTAATGTACACTTTCTTTGTATGACTTCATTTCCTAACTTTATGTATTCACCGATCTTCACTTTTTTGTTATAATCAAAATAGCTTGAGTGAATAAACTGGGAATCTCGTTTGAGCTGTAACTGGGGCAATCAATTGAACCGTCGAACTAGGCATCTTTGAGGTATTGATACTGCCTACAAAGCTGAAAACAGCTGGAAATTTCTAGAAAAGTAGTCTCAGAAATAAAATCACACTTTATGCTGAATGGTTAAATTTATAGCCCCAACAACTCAGTCTTGGTGTCGTTTTTTAAGATTTTGAACCTATAGTTGTTGAAAAACATGTTCAGGCCCCCGAAATCTCCAGGCGGCTCTCTTCAGATCTCTACCGTAACCCTCATAACATTTCGAAACACATTCCCCTCCTCTCTTTTCTTATTACAACCTCATTTTAGTCGTCACCTAAATGTCAATGTCCCCCCACTAGATAGTACCTCGGAGTAAACAACTATCATTTCGTCATTTTCGATTTGAATTTATATGATTCATAGAGTGATGGAGAGGGATGTTGACTGATCAGAATAACTGTATATCATTCATCATGAATGCATTTGCATGTGTGATTAGACGGAGTGATTATGTTAAATTACCATTGTTTTTCATTGATAAAAATGTCTATTCAAATTTTAGGCTCCGCCTACAGAACAGGAATTAAACTACATTTAGGTATTGAATAGCATGAAAAGTGCGGTAATTTCTGTTTTGTTTTGAAGGCGGGATACTTATAATCAAAATTTAAATATTTCCTTTAATTTAGGACCGATATCATTTAGAAAATAGTATGTTTGTAAAACAGTTGAATACCTGTAAAACGCCGAAGTCGTGAGGATTTAGAATCTGCTTTCTGATTCTTTAAAATATAAAACTAGCTGAATGTGAGTTACAAAACTTTTTGTGGAGCCCCGCTTCGGACTGTAACTCCATTCATTTTTACTCTGTATAAAATTTGATACCTATTCAGAATTCTCACGCCTTCAACTTTTCTCCCTTTCTCATTATTCCAGATTCCCCAACGCCATCATGCAAACACTTCCAGTCCTTCTCTTTATATTCTTCCTTTTCATGACAACTCTCTCTGTCTTCGCAGTCCCATCCGCAGCCAACTTTTTCAAAAAAGTTTTGAATTACACCTCGTACGTCTTCTTCACAATTCTCACTCTCTTCGCCAGAAAGTTGAATGAATTCCTTTGGTTCATCAAGATTTTAGAAGTAAGTCTTTGTTTTTCTAGAATATATCATCTGGTTTCTTCAGAGCATGCTAGCCTTCCAGTATTCCATTGGATTTCTCCAAGGAACCGCTGTAAATGACCTGAATCGAAAAGATTACACACATGAATACATGTTTCATACGGTGTACTTTGGTGAGAACTCTTCAGGAGAAATAGGTTAACCTGTTTTTTATTTTCAGGGTCGATCCTCCACTTCGTGCTCCTGATAATCTGTGATTGGGAGAATACCGACGGTCCCGAAATTGTGGAGCAGTTGGTCGCAAGATTCCGGGCGACTCGTATCGAGCAGGAGGATGAACATGTTTTCAATAACAGATCTTAATCGATTAGGCACATTCACACCTCTTCGTGTACTACTGCATTACAGTCATTGATTTCTTTTTTTCTTCTCTGTATCTAAATTCTGAAAACGTCTGAATGAAGAATAGCAAAATCATTACATAAAACTTTACTTAAAACTGACAATATATTGAATTAGACGCCAGATTTCTTCAACCGATAAGATCTGTACTATTTTGAAAGAAAACGCCGGGAGATAATTGGACAAAAATAAATATCTAGAAAACCAGGCGGGGACAACATAAAAAAAACGGAGAAGAGGGAAACAATTTGTCGACTAGGTGTTGAAGTGTCCCTTGATAATCTTCTCATAGCACAGACAAGCCATTTGAATTGAAATATCTTGTCCTGTCACGAAAGTCTTAATGGGCACTTTGACAGCGACGAGTTGAAGCAACTTGTACATTGCCTCGAGAGGTCCACGTGTCGAAACAAGATATAAGGCGCATATCTCACAAGGGGATGGACTTATGAACATGTTGTCGACTACAAAGCTAATCTACAAGACATTTTGCACATTTTGGCAGTTGCCCGCATTTTTTATTTTTTCGCCCAATTTCAAGAAGTTTAAATATTGGACCGCCGGGCCATCCCGGATTCGAATGTTATAAACCCTTTTTCATCAGAATTAATTTGCTATGATTTTTATCTGGAACTTTTTCTCAATTATGTATGATACTCTGTATGATACTGAAACCAACAAAATCCTTCTTTGAAGGTTTTTTCTGAAGAAAGTCGAAAAATAGAGTCGATAAAATTCTGATTTCTAATATTGAAATTGAAACCAAATTATCAAAAACAGTAACTAAATTCATGGAAATCCTGACGAATCATTGCTGTCCTTCTATTCAGACTTGCAACGGGCCGGGCCGGGCCGGATTTTCAGTACTAAAAAATTCAAACATTTTTTTCGAAAATTTCTCCATTTTTTTGAAAAATATTTCTTAAGAACAACTTTTTTGTAGGTTTTAAAAGTTGTTGAAAAATATACTCGAAGAAAAATATGAAAAATGTTCAGAAAATAAATTTTTGGACAAAAAATAGTAGTGAAAAAAGTTCAAAAATTCAAATCCGGGCCGACCGGGCCGGGCCGGGCCAGCGGGTCGGCCCGGAATTTTGCAAGTCTGCTTCTATTCCCAATCTCTTTCACGATACGGCCTCCTTTTTATGAATGTCGACTGCCAACAACAAAACTGACCTTCTCCACGGGCCTCTATCTCCACCGAGTAGAAGAGAGTAAGACGGCAAAGAACGAATGTTTGAATAAATACAGAAAACGTGTTTGATTAGGAGAGAATATTAGAGAAGCAGAAGGTGTGTATCCTCATCGACCGCTTCTTTTCCCTCAACCCCATTTTCCCTCAATGCCTTACTGGATAGGCGTTTTTATTGATTTTTAATGAATTCTAGTATGTTTCTTTTATTCTGCTGATATGCTGGGATTATGGGCCGAATAAGGTGAGTAACTTGCTATTTCATAGCATACAACCTGGAATATATACATAGAACAGCGTTTTGACTGCATAGAAACTTGTGATATAAAAAAAACTTTCCAGGAGATTCTAACTTTGAAAGTGTACGTAGCAAACACGTCAGATGGGGCGCCTTGAACTCGTTTTAGAGCATAAAATACTGAAAAATTGATCAAAAATAGTTGAAAAAACTGATTTAAACGCATTTTATAAATTCTACATAATTTCAATTTCCAGAATATCTCAAGATGTCAACCCGCAACAACAGATGTAAAAGATGCTTTAAGAGTTTTGAAACTCTTCAAGCACGTGATGTTCATGCCAGAACTCATGCTAAAAAGCTTTTCAAATGTGGAAAGTGCGGAAAATCTTTTCGGTAAGCTGCCAGAAGAAAGGAAGGAAGGGAGACCGCGCGTAGTGAAATGTGTAGAATGTTATGTTTTTGTAGTTGACAGAGTTTATATGTCATGTAATTAGTAGGGGATACTAACGTTAGAAAAAAAAGGGTTGGAAGAGAAATAGAAGAATAGATGGGACTTTGAACTGCTCTATCTCAAAAAGGCTAGAAAAAAGTGGTCAACTAGTAAAATGTAGAAAAACTTGTATTCCATAGTTTATTAATTATCAATTATTGATAAGTTAATGGGGGAGATAGTTGGGACGTCTTTTTTTGTTTAAAACAGACATTTTATATTAATATAGACAAAAAACATGATAAAAAGACATAAAAATATACTGGTAATGGTAGGGATAGTGATAATGGTAGTGATAGTGATAGCGATAATGATAAAAAAGTATCTGCGGCCTTAACACCCATAACTCAAAATCGAGTGGAGATAAAGGAAAAATGTTAACTACAAAATTATAGATAGTGACTAGAATCGTCTGAAATTTTAAGTCAGTGTAAAACAAAAAATTGTCAATGCAAAACGGAAAATTGTCAGTGTAAATTGGGCAATGGTCAGTGTAACTCGGACGTTGGTCACTGTAACTTTACAATGGTCACTGTAAATCAGAAGCACTTGAAACCCCAAACTTGCAAAAATATCGTTCTTTAAAGTTTCTCAGATATTCAGAATCCCCACTTTGTCACTTTCAAAAAATACAATTTCCAGAAAATCGACGACTACAAACTCGCCGAGTACCTCCTCATCAATCACTTCCGTTCAACATTTCTGCAATTTATTGTCCTCACAGGTACATAACTCGGTCCCTTTTTCTTCACAACCTTTTTTGTTCAGCTACCGAAAAAGACGCCCACCATATCTCTTACTTACTATGGGACAAGCCTGTGGAGATGGCCACGCTCATAGGAAAGCACCGTCCTGAAATGGTGATGTTCTGGAAACATGTTTCATTCATAGGTCTGAAATCGATCCATACCACTGCTAAAGAGATTGAAACCAATCATTTCGAAAGAATGACGCAGCCATTGACTGTTGGGATGACACAGAAGAATTTGGATATGATAGATCCGAACATTAGGAGGCAAATCAATTTAAAAATAATATTTGATAGTCTATTTTCAGGAGAAAGTCCTTAGTCATTTCTCAAATTGAGATTAATACTTTTGGCTTCCTAATACTTGCCTTAAATGTGTTTTGCCTTTAAGCTACTGTGTGTGTTTTATTCGATTTTTCAGAGTGATTTTTTTTATAGTCGTATTGCCAGGTTTCGAATAAACAGTTTTAGCTTTAAAAAATATCTTAATTCTACGCGATGTATACAAGCCAGTCATCGGAATCCCAAAATTGGACACAATTATTTTTCTGCGATTTCAAATACTCCAAATATTAGAACTGTACTGATAACATCAGTTACAGATGCCTAATAATGAGATAACTTATACCAATGATAAAAAATAGAGGAACAAACATTGACACACCAACTTCAGTTTTTTGGTAACGGACGATGTGGAAGAGAAACAAGCTACAAATTCATCAATTTTCAATTTACCTATTTTCAGCTAGTTTGCTGCCAAAACCGCAGGAATCTCAAATACAGCGCCCCAAACCGTTTGTGATGTGGAAAGAGGTCTATCGAATTCAACAAGGAGAGGATCACATGTGCGAGGCACTCGATGAAGATGGAATGGCTCAAACGTGCTGTATCTTGTGCTGGGATTCTGGAATGAAGGAAATAGAGGAGAATGTGAAGACCTGTGGCATGAGTCGTGCTCCATGAGCAATGAGGAGAAGTTCACATGTCTTCATTGTCTTCCCAAAAAGCAGAAGGACTAAGAAGAAGTGCTCGCAAAAAGCAGCCGGTTACTCGGATACAACCAAAGTATGAAAAGAATCATATTATATATTTTTATAATTTTTTCTATTCTAACCAACTGAATAAAATTGAAAAATTTAAATTTCATGTGTCGTTTTTTTTGTTTGTACAGGTGGCACTGTGTGCTCTTTGAAACTAAAGTTTTCAAAAAGAAAGTCGAACAACACTTCCCTTTGCTGCCTCCAAACTTACATCTTTAAAGACGCACATCTAAAAAATGGGTGTATTTATAAAAATCCTGTCAACTATAAAAAAAATTCTTCAAAAAAATTAGCATATTTAAGTAGTATAACATTTTTTGATAGCTCCAACCACTATTTAGATACGCGTGTTTGAAAATTGGATAGTGAGAGAACGTGCGAAAAGAGGAGGGTGTCTCGTTCTCCCTCTTCTTGCCTCCAAACTACTATCTTTAAAGGCGCATATCTCGAAAAGGGATAGAGTTATGAAAATGTTGTCGACTACAAAATTAATCTACAAAACATTTTGCACATTTTTGTACCACATTTTTATTCCTTCGCCCAATTTATTGGACCGCCGGGCAATCCCGAATCTGAATGTTTTGAACTTACACTAGAATTTTTTTGCATGTTTTTTTTTGAAATTTGAAATTTTCAAAAATCCGAAAAAAATCTCAAAATAAGTTTTTTTTCCAAAAAATTTAAACATATTCAAAAAAAACAATTTTTTCATTACTGAAACTCCGGGTCGCAGAAACTCCAATTCTTCAATTTAAAAAATTATTGTTTTTTTCTGATTCTAAAATTAGAACCGAAGCATCAGAAGGAAGAAACAAAAATATCATCATATGTTTCACGATTCGGTCCCCCTTTTCATGAATGTCGACTGCCAACAACACAACTGACCTTCTCCTCGGGTCTCTACATATCTCCACCGAATGGAAGAGGGTAGTAAAACGGCAAAGAACGAATGTTTGAATAAGTGCGGAAATAGCGTGTGATGAAGAGAGAGGGTAAGAGAAGCAAAACGTGTGTATTCTCATCAACCGCTTTTTTCCCTCAACCTCATTCTCCTTCAATGCCTTACTGGATAGGCGTTTTTATTGATTTTTAATGAATTCTAATTAATTGCTATTATTTTGCTGATATGCTGGTGCCGTGGTTCGAATAAGGTTAGTTTCTCGTTATTTCATAGCATACAACACGAAATATATGCATAGAACAGCGTCTTGACTGCATAGAAACTAGTGATATAAAAAAAAAGTTTTCATCAAATAACAAATTTTGTTCACTTTGGCTACGACAGTCTGCAAAAAAAAGTGTTCAAGATTTTCCAAAGGAGCAAAAATGATATCATTTTTGTTTTTTTTTTGTTGGAAACACCTAACTTCGAGAGTGTGAGTGTAGCAAACGCGTTTTTAGAGCACGAAACACTAAACATTGATCAAAAATAGTTGAAAAAGACCGACTTGAACGCGTTTTATAACTTCTGGCGCGTCGTCGGCGCGTTTTAAGGAAATTTTTGTTTTAAGGAAATTTGCTCAAAGAGTTCATGTTTGAAACTCTGCATGCTCAAAGAGTTCATAGAAAATTTGTTTCAATTTACATCAGCTAAACAGATGATGACCAGCACTACATTTTTTTAGTTGACCGTTTTTTGATAGCACCAAAGGCTAGGGGGCCATAAGCGTTTGAAGATAGGAAGGCAAGCGGCAAGAAAAAAGGGAGGGGAAACCGCGTGCTTTGCAGCGTCTGTACTTTAAAAAAAGACGAAGCTTGACAATTATTGTCAACTTAAGAAATGGGTAAAATTTTATGTTCTATATTTTTAGAGTTGAGAGTTTTTTCATGTCTTTTAAGAAAAATAGCGTAACACTGTCACGTCAAAATACACGCCCTCGTAGAACCGCCCGTCATTTGAGCTGTGCCGCTTTAAGACTGATTTTTCAGAGGTATCAAAGGTTTTAAAGAATATATTTTAGAAAAAAGGTGAAATTTTCATTTAAAGGAGGCGAGAACGTAAAACAATTATGATCGAAATTGCGATTGAGAGGCACCCACATTTATCACAGCCTCGAGCGGGCGGCCGCGTTCTCGGCCGTGTAGCTCAGCCGGTTGGGATTTTGTACCCATGCACGTTCGGTCATGAGTTCGGAACCACCAGTTCAATCACTTACTGAATTTTGAGGTCAAACTTTTTTTTTGAGTTCTCACCTCCTTTAAAAAATCGTAAGGCCTGACCTGGAAACTGCGTTACTCTGGTATTTTCTACAAAAAATGTAATTTCAGCAAAAGCGAAAGATTGTGGTCATCACCGTATCCCACTGTTCCCTCGACTCGTCCACGGAATGCGGCAATAAAACAAGAAAGAAGCGATACCAGTGAGCAACCTGGAACTTCCCACCCAACGGATTGGAGGATCAAGATCTGTTTATATTTTGTATTTTAAAGACATGAGCGTAAAAAAAACACCCCATTGGAGCGAATGTTCAATGATATGAAGGACGAATTGAGTCAGAAGTCTCCAGATATTAGATTAACTCAGAAAGAAGTCCTTTTTATTTCAATACACACAGGAGCAAGACAATGTGATGTAAGTTTACACTATTTTGAAATATCTATTCCTTAACCGTATTATTTTCAGATCATTCAATTTTTTGGTGGCCTCCAAGAAGAACCAAATGTCATCCCTGAAAGAGTTCCACAAGAGAACAGAAACAGAGAAACTGCGATGGAGGAACAATTTCAGAAAATTCTGGATATGAATGTTTCGAAATTTTTGTCAACATATAAAAACGATAGCCCCAATTCCTCAATAGGTGAGAAAAAGTATAGCGAGACCAGTTCACACATAATTCCTTTTTTTCAGAATACACTGAAAGAGGTACAGAAGAAAAAAGAATGAACAGGAGATGCAAGCGAAATGGTCTCTCATGAATAGTAAGTTTTACTGTTGTAGACCACATTTTATACCAAATTTTCATTACAGAAATCTTAGGGCCTTCTCAACCTCAAAGTCAACCTCAACCTCCACTGAGAGTCCCAACCAAAGTGAAATTTGCAGACATTGGAAAGAGTCTGGTATCTCCGAACACACCAGAAGGTATGTTTTGCTTGCAATCACATATACTGTACCGTCTAAAACACTTAGCGTTACCGTAATTATATTGATCTACTCGCCATGTCAATTCTGAACATTTCATTATTTCAGAAGACTCTGCCCTAACTCTTCAAACCCGAACATTACTGCATAAAATGAACCACTTTGGAACCACTTTGAACACCATCTCCAATCAAAACTCAACATCTACCATCACCAAACCCAACCCACGTGCTCAAAAGGTTCAAGATCGAAAGCCAATCGGAGTCGAAGCACTTGAATCTCAAAGATATCCAGATTCAGAAGAATCAAGTCGAGAGTTAGAGATGGACAAAGCTGCTAGAGCTCTTGATGACATGCAAGTTATATGGAACACCGGAGGAATGTCAGTGGAGACAATTAAGAAGATTGGGAAACCGATGACGGGAGAGTGTGTGAAATCTCCTCAAAGTGTTGTTGAACCTGTATCCAACCTGAAAATGTCAAAAGTCTACATTGGATCATCGACCAATCCATCAGTCATCAAAGGCAGAAATCCTCAAGCTCAAGAAGATACCATCAGTTTTTTATATACTTTTTTGAACGCTCTTGAAAAGCGATTTTCGAAATGTTAATAAATGTTTCAAAAAATAAGTTTGAAGCTTGAAATTACAGCCCAAAGTTGTTATGAGGATTTTTTCATCCACTCATTTCAAAGGATACTGTTAATTTCAGCTCATCAAGACGGTTCGAATAAGTTTAATCATGACTATGTTACATGCTAGTTGGGTCTCACCACAAAAACTACAGTACTCCGTAGATTTAATCGGGAGACTCAAATTGTTGAGAACCTAGGTTTGTAGGTACTTTTCTGAAACCTGAAACGGAGGACTCAAAAATGTCAATGAACGTCTAAAAAAAGAGATTACCGCTGAAAAACATGGCAAACATTGTGTTTCTGAGTTTTTCACAGTGGTAAACGACTTTTCTCATTTTCAACATCATATTTGAATTCAGCTGGTTAAGACGGTATGATCGATTACAATCATGGCTAGGTTTCATGGGCTTTTAGAATATACTCACAAGCCAAGGTTCTGAAGAATTCAACTTGTGCGACAAAAACTACCGTAATCCGGCAGGTTTTTGCGGTGGCACCCAAATATCATAAAACCTAGCAATGATTATATTTGTTTAAACCGTCTTGACAAGCTGAATTTGAAAATGATGTTAAAAATGGAAATTTCCACCCACTCTGAAAATATCAGAAAACAACAATGTTTGACGAGGTTTTCAGCGGCAATCTAATTTTTTCAGATGAAATCTCATCATCACAGAAAAAAACATTTCATCATTTCAGAAATGTCAATGAACGTCTGAAAAAATGAGATTTTCCTATATCCACGGTAAACATTGTTTTTCTGAGTTTTTCGGAGTGGATGAATATTTTCCATTTAAAATATCATTTTGGAATTCAGCTTGTCAAGACGGTTTAAACAAGTATAATCATGGCTAGGTTTCATGCTGTTTGGGTGCCAATGCAAAATCCTGCCGAATTACGATAGTTTATGTTGCACGAGATGAATTGTTCAGAACCTAGGCTTGTAGGTACTTTTCTGAAAGCTCACAATACTGCGGATTCAGAAATGTCTATGAACGTCTGAAAAATGAGATTACCTCTGAAAACCACTGCAAACACGAGTTGATTTTTGTTCACATACCCATTTTTTCGGTTATCAAATATTTTCTGGAACATACATACAATTGTAAAAACAGGTTTCCTGAGAAATTTATTTAAAAATAACAAGTAAAATAAAAGGAAATCATGGAAATGAGCGTATATTTGTTTGTATTGTGGATAAAATGTTATTGCAGAAAAAGCCAAAAACGAAAATTGTTATTTTCAAAATTTCAATCGAGTTTCTGAAGGAAAGACAAGGAAAAAGTGAGACAAACTCGAAGTTGTTTACTTTTTGTTAAAAAGAGAAGACGAAAAGTGGGAATTAAACAGGTTTGACGGAATCAGGAATGATAAGAGGAGGGATGATTAGATAAACATTTGGGGTTTGGAGAGTTTTGGAAAAACAATTGGAAAAAACAGATAATGTTTTCAGGCTCCTGTTTGTAATTGAATTGTAATAAAATAAAGAAAATGAGAAACAACAACATTAGAATGAATTATTTTAATCAGATCTTCCACGAACAACTTTTAGTCTCAGCCAACACTTCGACTCGTTTTCTCTCAGGAATTTTCCTTGTTGTTTGATCATTTCATGAGAGACATTGAGCATCAATGAAGCATTGATACGGAGTTGTACTTGTCTGAAAAAAACATTATAGACGGAAAAGATTTGGAAGAAACGCTCACTTTTCAGAAGATCCAAGAACTTCTAGTCTCAGTCTCAGAGTATCCAAACATTGCTTCACGGTCGCTTCGTTTTCGATTCTCATTGAAAAAGTGGTCCCAACCGGACGGCCTTTCTCCAACCAATTCTCAATCAAATCCAAATAGTTATTTGCTGGATTCAATGCATTCTCATTCTCCAAGCACACAATTCGGTTGGTCAGATTCAGAAGAATCGGGGTCCATGAATGATTTTCGAAGGGGTTATTGTAGATAATCAATGTCTTTGCTTCTCTCACAATGTTGTGTTCAAAATAGTTTGTAGAATTATCACTTGCAACTTTCAGTTGTTGAATAGGAAGAGACGATGGATCAATGACTTTGATGAAACGTTCAAATGCAAGTGTATTCCAGCATAAAACTTCTAAATTTTCGATTTTCAAAAGCGTTCCAGCGGGGAAACGGAGAATTTGGTTCTCAATTTTCAGATTCTTCACAGATATACTCGAACCACGATTTCCGAACAGTTTTGTGTGCACCGTCTTTGACGCTTCATAAAGACACTTATTGTATGCAACACGTTGGATTTTTCTTCCTGGAGAGTGCGTAGTTAATTGAATCCAGGCAGTGTATGGCCGGTTTGTGTTGTTTCGGCGATTGTTGAAAGCACTGAGCCGGTCCCGAACTGATTGAATTTGAAATTGAATGAATTCTACAGAATTGTTTGATGTAATGTCTCGATATTTTCTTTCTAGAAAAGCTTTCGGACGATCCAAACGATCGCCAGTTGCATTTCTCGTTTCATCGTCTTCAATATATTCCTGATTCAACCGTTTGGCCAAGAGAATTTCCAACATTTCCAGTAGCTGGACTAGATTTTGTTCCGACGATTCCTGAGTAATAACCGGATCATTTTGTTGAATTTGTCTTCTCAGATCAATATCTCCTGGAAGTACGTTGTTCTTTCCGGGATATATAATGACTCCATATTGATCAATATCATCGGATGACCCCCCACGATTATTCATTTTGAGAACATCGGATGGAATTTCGTTACGTCCGTAATCACGGTATACACCAAGTTGGTAGGAGGCCTTATTCACTTTCGTATTTAGTCTCGAAAACGTCAAATTCTCGATTCTCAGTGGTAGACGCTTTTCGAGGGAGCTGATTGATGGCATGCGTAGGGAGATTTGGAATCTGAAAGCCATGAATAGTCGTGGGAGGTCTTCCAATGACATTGATCAATATGGAGTCATTATATATCCCGGAGAGAACAACGTACTTCCAGGAGATATCGATTTGAGAAGACGAATTCAACAAAATGATTTCAGTATGGAGGAATATCTAGTCCAGCAACTGAGTTTTCAACAAGAATCGGGAACATTCATGAAGCAGAAATCGAACTGAATTATGGTCTGATAATTAAAATACATTTTTCTGAGAGCTATTGAATTGCAGACTTTTAAAATTCCAATAAATTTTCTGAAAAATGAGACTGCCGCTTAAAATGACAGTCAAAGCTGTTAGAAGGTTTTTTCAAAGCGGACAAATGTTCATTCATTTCTGAAGTTACTGTTAAATTCAGCTCATCAAGACGGTTTGAATAAGTATATTGAGGACTAGGTTTCATGCTTTTTGGGTCTCACCACAAAAACTACTGTACTTCAAAGATTTTATCGGAAGACTTGTATTGAACAGAACCCGCGCTTGTGGGTACTCTTCTATAAGCTCCTAAATGCTGTTTTCGAAAAAATCAATGAATTGTTGGAGAACTGTGGTGGCCGCTGGAAAGTACTTCAAAACATTGTTTGTCAGTTTTTTTTTGAAACGAATAATTATTTCTCATTTTCATGGTCATTTTTGAATTTTGTAAGTGAAGGCGGTTCAAAAAAGTATATTTATGAATAGATTCGTGCGATTCGGGTATCATCGCGAAAACCAGCGGGTTACTGTAGTTCTTGTAGCAAGACTGGAGTTGCACAAAACCTATGCTTGTGAGTACTTTTCTGGAAGCTCATGATATCCAGATTGCGGTTCGGATGACTTGCTTCGATGCAAATTGTGTCTCACCACAAAAACTACAGGACTCTGTGAAATTTTGCGCCTGAAGTTAAACCTCAAAGTTGTTACAGAGATTTTTTTCCAAGTGAGTATTTATTGTTATATTTGTTTTTGTTAGAGTTCTCCAAATCACAATTAAGCTGTCAAACGTCCTGTGGCTCAATCAAATTAATCAAAGCATTAATTTTAATATGTTGGGATGAGTATTTTTATCAGGTTACGGAGCAGGAAGAAGAAGACGATAAAGACTTTGGCTGAGGATGACAAGGAGAACACGAATTACGCGTGAAGGACGACAAGTATATGGAACATCATTGAATGACTGTCTTCAACGCTCTGCTGGAAAACGCAAGTGATGTGGTGATCGAAGACACACTTCTCGAGGTTGTTCTCGAGATGAGGTTTTTGGTGAAGGAAGAGAAGGAAAATAGGAATGACGAGTGGAGGAATAGAAGCATTTGGATCGTCATTGGATGACCCCCTCCCATGCTTGATGAATATTTTGAGTGCGATATAATTTTTCAGGTTAGTACGCTGCCATATTTGTTCAAGGCATAATGTGAGAGAAAACAGATCAGTTTATCTTTGTGAGAGGTGTGTCGGCAGGTTTCTGGTCATGAATGTGGTTCGAAAAATGACAAACATGTCCGATGTGGTTTATTGATTTATTCTTTGAATGGACACGTTTCTTGTGAAGTTTATTTGGAAATAACTAGTAAAGTGAAGGGAAATCTTAGAAATGAGAAAAAACTTGTTTTTATGGTTGATAAAACGTTCTTGCAGAAAAAGCCAATAAACCGAAAATATAAATTTTCCGAAATTTCAATCGAGTTTCAGCCAGCAAAAACAAGGAAAATGTGAGACAAACGTGAAATATTTCACATTTTTGTTAAAACAAAAAGCAGAAAAGTGGGAATAAAACAAGTTTAATGCAACCAGGAATTATGAGAGAACGGGTGATTAGATAAGTGTGGAAACGAAAAAAAGACAGCTTCACACATTCTCAAAAAATTTCCGTGTGATTTTCAAGAAATTATGCGGAACACTCTCCTGGAAGATCAGTTCAAGGTACTCATTGTCTCTTGCAGATGAAACGTTGAGTCTGCAAAAGTTACCATCACGTTGAACTGCAAGACCAGTGCTGTTTTCCATATGTTCCGCAAAATCCTCCATCTGGAAGTCGCATGAAGCTTCTACTTTGAGAAGAGGCAGAGCTGTTGTTTCCAGCTGGAGAATCTGAAACTTGAACATAGGAGAAACATAAAATTGTCAATGCAAGAACTTACTCTCATCCATTTCACAATAGTCGCGATTGACATAGTAAAATTTTCTTTTCTGAATCTCACATCTAGAACTTCTAGACCGGTCAAATGTTCCAACTGGAAATGAGCTGGGTGCAAGGAATGAGTGAAGATGGTGATTTGTTTAGCACGTCGGCACTGATCCAATTGAGCAATTACGTTGATGTGTGATTCGCAGTTGTCTCTTCTACGATTAAAGGTACAATTCAAATCGTTAAAGATGATCGTCTCGAGAAATCCTGCTTGAAAACTTGAGAGAATGGCATCCTGTCCAGTCGAGCAGTGCATGGTGAGGTTCAGCAATTTTGTTTCGATCTGAGGTGCGAGTGATCCCAACTTTTCTATAATCTTCGGTTCAAATCCGGTTGTCACGAAGATTTCGAACTTCTCGAGTTTCGCCTTCGGGTTCCTGTGGATCGTTTCAATATCACGAAATGCCACATCCATCTGATCCGCATTTATGAACACTATGGATTTTCTTTCCTCGTCCTCTCGGTGGATTGCGCATGCATCTATTCCGTTGTGATCCACGTTTTCATATTGAACTTTGATTCCATCCAATACAAGCAATGAGCTGCCATTGTCGAATTGAACTTCAAGGTTTTTCACTGCCGGTTTCCATCTCTTCACTTCATCCCGGAGGGCGTGGTTCACTTTCCCAAGGTTGACTCTGCAATGAATATAATCATATTTCCAAATTCAGGTGGTGTAAATCGGCTTTTCACCCTAATACTTACTGGTCCGTGTAAGCGAGGTACGGTTCGAGATTTCGAAGCAAATCTTCTGGCAGATCCATTAATGTTTGAATGGACGGGACAATACTGAAATATTCAGTATACAATTTTTTGAAGTCACGTCAAAAGGTTTTAGAACTATGAAAGTTTTTGTATCTGCACTCACCGGTTCAGAGGATCCAGACAGTTGAGACCGTTTTCAAACCGAAGGTACCAGAACTCGAATTCCGGGAAGCTCAATTCAAAGTGGTTGCTGAAGAACTTGTAGGCTTCTTGAGCAGGCTTTATTTGGACTGTTTCGTCACGGATGAATCGTTTGATTATATAAAACTCCATGCGATTATACATCGAGATTGCCGCGGGGAACATTTTTGGTGAAGCCTGGAACTAAAAATCGTATTAAAAAAATATTTGGGAAAGAACAAGCAGTTATGACTGCAACCACGGAGAGAAAAAAACAAACATTAACAAAAACGAAGAATGATCACAGATTGACTGATACGAGACTTATAGTCCAATATTTTTTAAACACTCTCTTCCAATTTTATGTCACCCTCACTGTTCACGTATCAATTACGTATTATGTATGCACTGATTCTGATCTATTTTCACGATTCGCGAATTATTCAACAATTACAATTACAACATTGGTGACTGATATGGTATTTTTTTCTAATTTTGAACGAATGTTATCAAAATTTCCAACATTTTCAAGTTTTTTAAACCGAAAAATTGAGAAAATTGATCATGTGGACAGAGAAATAGAATGACTTTTTGATTCGTAGCAGTCATGACTGATACGGTGATTTTCTTCATGATTCGAATAAAAACATTTTCAAATTTCAGATATTTTTCAAGTTTTCAATTTAGAAAAAGAGAGAAAATCTGTAGGGAGTTATTGACTACTGATCTGACTAAATGATTCGTATGAGTCTAGACAAATAAGGTAATTTTTTATAAGTTTCGAACGAATTTAAATCAATTTTCAAATTTGAATACGAAAAAAGACAAAAACTGCTCATCGGGATCAAGCGACGATTCGACTTATCAATTCTGATCAGTCAGGACAGATACTGTCTTTTTTTTTTCAAATTTCGAACAAATTTCGATGAAATTTCAGATATTTTTTGTTTTCAATCAAGATTTCTAATGCAGATAAACTGTTTTTTACAAAAAATCTGAAAAAAAACGCTTGTAAAGCCTCGTAAAACATAAAATCGCAAACGGGGTTCAAGGAAAAAATCAAAAACGAGAGGGCAACGACAATCCGTTATGCCACACGTGCTTCACCGTAAATCGAAAGAGGTGGGTGGCGCAATAATGACAAATAAAAAAGAGAGCTGAGGAGAAAACGGAAACATTGTTTGTGAATTCGTGGAAACTTCTGAATTTTTGAAACTGCTAGCGTAAGAAAGTCGGTTTGCACATAGTGGAGAGGAACGCTAAGAAATCAAAAATTCTTATTCTGAAATGAAAAAGAAGACCTAGAAGTCGGAACTCAGAATTTATTTTTTTTTCTTCATAAAGCCTCTTTTCTGTTCTTTGAGACCATTTTCTCCTGTATTTCTGCAAAATATACTCTTCGTAAATTTCACAGTTAACGAATGACGGAAGTCGGAAATGAAATTCTTAATCTGAAATTCTTTTAAGTTGAGAATCGGAAGTCGGAAGTGGAAAAGCCCGATTGTCAAAAATCAGAAGTCGGAATTCTTATGGTTTACTTTTGAAAAGGACACAGAAACGCTGTTATAATAGTTTATTACCAATTAGCTAAAAGGCAAAAAAGCAGAAGAATATTCTGGAAGGTTTTCATTCTCGGTGAGAAGAGAACAAAGAAAACGTGGTGAAAACAGTGCGGTGAGGAAAATATTTACAGGGTTTCAAGGTCGTTAAATTGTTATGATTGTGGGCGTCATGGGATTTCTCAGCGATAAAATATGATTCTTGAATTCATTTTTTATTGCTTTTCCGGTGAGTCAAAAAAAACGGAGGGGCTATAAAAATATTGAAATTTGATTCTTCTTCCTTCTTAGAGTAGGGACCGTTAACAATCCAAATGAAACCGTACTTTTTTTCAGCTCAAAAACAACTCTGAAGTCCTGAAATCCTAAATCTAGGATTAGGGATTAGAGTGTCCATCTGTGTGTCTGTCCATTATTGTGGATGTCCATCTGTGTGTCTGTCCATTACTGTGGATGTCCATCTGTGTGTCTGTCCATCACTGCGGATGTCCATCTGTGTGTCTGTCCATTACTGCGGATGTCCATCTGTGTGTTTGTCCATTACTGTGGATGTCCATCTGTATGTCTGTCCATCACTGTGGATGTCCATCTGTGTGTCTGTCCATTATTGTGGATGTCCATCTGTGTGTCTGTCCATTATTGTGGATGTCCATCTGTGTGTCTGTCCATTATTGTGGATGTCCATCTGCGTGTCTGTCCATTATTGTGGATGTCCATCTGTGTGTCTGTCCATTATTGTGGATGTCCATCTGTGTGTCTGTCCATTACTGCGGATGTCCATCTGTGTGTCTGTCCATTACTGCGGATGTCCATCTGTGTGTTTGTCCATTACTGTGGATGTCCATCTGTGTGTCTGTCCATCACTGTGGATGTCCATCTGTGTGTCTGTCCATTATTGTGGATGTCCATCTGTGTGTCTGTCCATTATTGTGGATGTCCATTTGTGTGTCTGTCCATTATTGTGGATGTCCATCTGTGTGTCTGTCCATTATTGTGGATGTCCATCTGTGTGTCTGTCCATTATTGTGGATGTCCATCTGTGTGTCTGTCCATTATTGTGGATGTCCATTTGTGTGTCTGTCCATTATTGTGGATGTCCATCTGTGTGTCTGTCCATTATTGTGGATGTCCATCTGTGTGTCTGTCCATTATTGTGGATGTCCATCTGTGTGTCTGTCCATTATTGTGGATGTCCATCTGTGTGTCTGTCCATTATTGTGGATGTCCATTTGTGTGTCTGTCCATTATTGTGGATGTCCATCTGTGTGTCTGTCCATTATTGTGGATGTCCATTTGTGTGTCTGTCCATCACTTCGGATGTCCATTTGTGTGTCTGTCCATTATTGTGGATGTCCATTTGTGTGTCTGTCCATCACTTCGGATGTCCATTTGTGTGTCTGTCCATTATTGTGGATGTCCATCTGTGTGTCTGTCCATCACTTCGGATGTCCATTTGTGTGTCTGTCCATTATTGTGGATGTCCATCTGTGTGTCTGTCCATTATTGTGGATGTCCATCTGTGTGTCTGTCCATTATTGTGGATGTCCATCTGTGTGTCTGTCCATTATTGTGGATGTCCATTTGTGTGTCTGTCCATTATTGTGGATGTCCATTTGTGTGTCTGTCCATTATTGTGGATGTCCATCTGTGTGTCTGTCCATTATTGTGGATGTCCATTTGTGTGTCTGTCCATTATTGTGGATGTCCATTTGTGTGTCTGTCCATTATTGTGGATGTCCATCTGTGTGTCTGTCCATTATTGTGGATGTCCATCTGTGTGTCTGTCCATTATTGTGGATGTCCATCTGTGTGTCTGTCCATTATTGTGGATGTCCATCTGTGTGTCTGTCCATTATTGTGGATGTCCATCTGTGTGTCTGTCCATTATTGTGGATGTCCATCTGTGTGTCTGTCCATTATTGTGGATGTCCATTTGTGTGTCTGTCCATCACTTCGGATGTCCATTTGTGTGTCTGTCCATTATTGTGGATGTCCATCTGTGTGTCTGTCCATTATTGTGGATGTCCATTTGTGTGTCTGTCCATTATTGTGGATGTCCATCTGTGTGTCTGTCCATTATTGTGGATGTCCATCTGTGTGTCTGTCCATTATTGTGGATGTCCATCTGTGTGTCTGTCCATTATTGTGGATGTCCATCTGTGTGTCTGTCCATTATTGTGGATGTCCATTTGTGTGTCTGTCCATTAGTGTGGATGTCCATTTGTGTGTCTGTCCATTATTGTGGATGTCCATCTGTGTGTCTGTCCATTATTGTGGATGTCCATCTGTGTGTCTGTCCATTATTGTGGATGTCCATTTGTGTGTCTGTCCATTAGTGTGGATGTCCATTTGTGTGTCTGTCCATTATTGTGGATGTCCATCTGTGTGTCTGTCCATTATTGTGGATGTCCATTTGTGTGTCTGTCCATTATTGTGGATGTCCATCTGTGTGTCTGTCCATTATTGTGGATGTCCATCTGTGTGTCTGTCCATTATTGTGGATGTCCATCTGTGTGTCTGTCCATTATTGTGGATGTCCATCTGTGTGTCTGTCCATTATTGTGGATGTCCATCTGTGTGTCTGTCCATTATTGTGGATGTCCATTTGTGTGTCTGTCCATTAGTGTGGATGTCCATTTGTGTGTCTGTCCATTATTGTGGATGTCCATCTGTGTGTCTGTCCATTATTGTGGATGTCCATTTGTGTGTCTGTCCATTGTTGTGGATGTCCATCTGTGTGTCTGTCCATTATTGTGGATGTCCATCTGTGTGTCTGTCCATCACTTCGGATGTCCATCTGTGTGTCTGTCCATTATTGTGGATGTCCATCTGTGTGTCTGTCCATTATTGTGGATGTCCATCTGTGTGTCTGTCCATTATTGTGGATGTCCATTTGTGTGTCTGTCCATTAGTGTGGATGTCCATTTGTGTGTCTGTCCATTATTGTGGATGTCCATCTGTGTGTCTGTCCATTATTGTGGATGTCCATCTGTGTGTCTGTCCATTATTGTGGATGTCCATTTGTGTGTCTGTCCATTATTGTGGATGTCCATCTGTGTGTCTGTCCATTATTGTGGATGTCCATCTGTGTGTCTGTCCATTATTGTGGATGTCCATCTGTGTGTCTGTCCATTATTGTGGATGTCCATTTGTGTGTCTGTCCATTAGTGTGGATGTCCATTTGTGTGTCTGTCCATTATTGTGGATGTCCATCTGTGTGTCTGTCCATTATTGTGGATGTCCATCTGTGTGTCTGTCCATTATTGTGGATGTCCATTTGTGTGTCTGTCCATTATTGTGGATGTCCATCTGTGTGTCTGTCCATTATTGTGGATGTCCATCTGTGTGTCTGTCCATTATTGTGGATGTCCATCTGTGTGTCTGTCCATTATTGTGGATGTCCATTTGTGTGTCTGTCCATTAGTGTGGATGTCCATCTGTGTGTCTGTCCATTATTGTGGATGTCCATTTGTGTGTCTGTCCATCACTTCGGATGTCCATTTGTGTGTCTGTCCATTATTGTGGATGTCCATCTGTGTGTCTGTCCATCACTTCGGATGTCCATCTGTGTGTCTGTCCATTATTGTGGATGTCCATCTGTGTGTCTGTCCATTATTGTGGATGTCCATCTGTGTGTCTGTCCATTATTGTGGATGTCCATTTGTGTGTCTGTCCATCACTTCGGATGTCCATTTGTGTGTCTGTCCATTATTGTGGATGTCCATCTGTGTGTCTGTCCATTATTGTGGATGTCCATCTGTGTGTCTGTCCATTATTGTGGATGTCCATCTGTGTGTCTGTCCATTATTGTGGATGTCCATCTGTGTGTCTGTCCATTATTGTGGATGTCCATCTGTGTGTCTGTCCATTATTGTGGATGTCCATCTGTGTGTCTGTCCATTATTGTGGATGTCCATCTGTGTGTCTGTCCATTATTGTGGATGTCCATCTGTGTGTCTGTCCATTATTGTGGATGTCCATCTGTGTGTCTGTCCATTATTGTGGATGTCCATCTGTGTGTCTGTCCATTATTGTGGATGTCCATCTGTGTGTCTGTCCATTATTGTGGATGTCCATCTGTGTGTCTGTCCATTATTGTGGATGTCCATCTGTGTGTCTGTCCATTATTGTGGATGTCCATCTGTGTGTCTGTCCATTATTGTGGATGTCCATCTGTGTGTCTGTCCATTATTGTGGATGTCCATCTGTGTGTCTGTCCATTATTGTGGATGTCCATCTGTGTGTCTGTCCATTATTGTGGATGTCCATCTGTGTGTCTGTCCATTATTGTGGATGTCCATCTGTGTGTCTGTCCATTATTGTGGATGTCCATCTGTGTGTCTGTCCATTATTGTGGATGTCCATCTGTGTGTCTGTCCATCACTTCGGATGTCCATCTGTGTGTCTGTCCATTATTGTGGATGTCCATCTGTGTGTCTGTCCATCACTTCGGATGTCCATCTGTGTGTCTGTCCATTATTGTGGATGTCCATCTGTGTGTCTGTCCATTATTGTGGATGTCCATCTGTGTGTCTATCCATTATTGTGGATGTCCATCTGTGTGTCTGTCCATTATTGTGGATGTCCATCTGTGTGTCTGTCCATTATTGTGGATGTCCATCTGTGTGTCTGTCCATTATTGTGGATGTCCATCTGTGTGTCTGTCCATTACTGCGGATGTCCATCTGTGTGTCTGTCCATTATTGTGGATGTCCATCTGTGTGTCTGTCCATTATTGTGGATGTCCATCTGTGTGTCTGTCCATTATTGTGGATGTCCATCTGTGTGTCTGTCCATTACTGCGGATGTCCATCTGTGTGTCTGTCCATTATTGTGGATGTCCATCTATGTGTCTGTCCATTATTGTGGATGTCCATCTGTGTGTCTGTCCATCACTTCGGATGTCCATCTGTGTGTCGGTCCATCACTTCGGATGTCCATCTGTGTGTCTGTCTTAGTCCTCCCCCGAGTCTCCTCGGGGGAGGCGCCAGAGCGGTTTTTCCTACATTTATATACGCCTCCTACTCCTCATTCTTTTGTGGCCGGCATAGCTCAACTGGTAACATCGCCGGCCACCGATCGGAGGATCGTAGGGTTGAGGGTTCGATTCCCTCAGCCCGAAATCGAGTGCAAACTGCCTCTCAATGCCGGCGAGAACGACGGCTTGGATTGTGCAAGCACTGAGGCCACAAGGACTTGGAGAAGAAGCCTGAAACGTCTGGAGGAGATGAGAATGGTCTGCAAGCACTGTGGACGGAAAGGAAACGCAAAAGCCGCTGGGGCTGTGCACCCATTAAGGAAGAGGAAGCGCTGAAGCTGTGCAAGCACTGTGGACACAATTCAAGAGGAAAAATAAAGATGTTGGAGCACAGTGGATCAAGAAGAAATGATAGATAAATAATGTGTGATGAATGTGAATAATGAATATAAAAAAAACAAAAAAAATTTTCAAAAATTTTAGTTCAAGTATTATTCTGATTTTTTTTTTCTGAAAGTTTCCGAACTTCAGAGCAAAGTGTTGGTTTTTTTTGATTGATTGATATAAATGGAACCAGTTCTCAATGTGTGCAGTACGGTTCTTACAACTGCGCTCTACCGAAATATTTGTCCATAGTCGGGGAGGCACAATGAGAAGAGTTAAACAAGATAAAATAGAGACTAAAGAAAAGGTAGAGAGTAGAAACGATAGAAAAAGAAGTGGCGTAGATAAAGAGAGATTTTGTACCAGAACACCAGTTAATGAAATAGTAAAGAGATAGAGACTTGGCGATTTTATAAGAGGAAGGTAAGACTACGTCTTGGACAACCATTTTACTCAGTTATCAAAACTACTCCGAGAGATATGATGCCTTCGCTGTCGGGTGCTCGGAGCCATACACGAAGTGTTGCATAAATTTGTTTGAAAATTCTGAAGCTTCTTCGCATTCCTACTCCGATCACCTTCTAAAGATTTTAATCGGATGGTGGATATTCATAGTCTCTCACATTGAACTAGAAAAGAGGAGAATAGATTAAAAAACGGAAATACGTTGAAAAAAAGGAGAGAGACTTTAGAGTCATATAGAGGCTAACAACAGTCATGGCAACTCTCCAGGTAATGCCTTTACAACAAAATTATGAAAAAAACAAAAGAATTTTTTGGAATATGGTGCCACAAGCAAGAACACTCCAATCATGTTTCTCCATCAATCCATCATCCAACTCCTTCAACTTTGCTTCCTTCACATAAATATTCAAGTTGAGTGTGAAATGATTATCCATATCCTTCACCTGGAATCGTCTCCCAACCCATTTAATCATATTCAATCTCTTTGGACCACTTTCGACAACATCTAATGGGACAGACATCCTGATACATTCCATTCGATCACTTGTCAACGAGTATTCCGATGGAATTTCAGCCAATTCTTCAGAACTTCCCACATTAAAACTGGAAATCTCGGTGAAGAACTGAATATTCACTTCGAGTTTCCGTTGTTTCTCCAATTGAATCACTCTCAATATATTCCTCATGAATTCTTCCAAACTACCACTGTGTTTATGTCTCCAGTTACTGAAATCAATTGATGATTTGTCCATTTGAAATAGTCTTCGTAAATTTGCAATGTAGTTCTCAAAACTCTTTTCGTAAGTTGTTTCCGGGTTACTGTACATTAGGCCACCAGTACAGTCGTATGAATCTGACACTTTGTCGGATACATGCTGGAGTTTCAAACTATCGGAGTGACCCATTTTCCAGTATGAGTCGTCCGATTTGACCTTCGTGAAGTATCCTCTATCTATCCATTTCTAACAGCATATCTTCTCACTCGTGCAATCAATCATACTCATTCGTACTGTTTTCACCTTCCATTTCCTGATAATAACATCCAATACTTCTCGTGGCATCGCGTGATGAGCATTTATCTTGACTCCGTCCATGTAGTATTCTCATTTCACATATCCATAGAACCAGTGTATCACAAGAAATATAGGGTCGTATGATGTAGTACAAATCATTGAAACACTCCCTTTTTTGTAGTCGAATCCACACAGTAATTGGCAATCATTTCAAGCAATTATAACACCAACTAAACCAATATGGAAATTCACACTCACTTTTCAGAAAAATTCAGTTTTTTGTAATGAATTGGCCTCTCTAATTCTAATAATACTCGGCACCTTATTGATCCATACTCCACACATCGTTTCGCCATATCCTTGCAATGCTCACATCTTTCACACACTTCCTCCAGTTTTCTAAGTTTGCGGACACTTCTTCCTGTAATGTTTTAAGTTTTGACTATGACTTGGTACGCAGTTTTCTAAATCAGGATTACAGTAAGTGATGTTTAAAAAATCGTTTCAATATTTGAAATACTGTATTTTCATTAATTGGCCAGCTGTTTGAGCAGGCTTTATCTGGGCTGTTTCGTCACGGATAAATTGTTTGATTTTATAAAACTCCATGCGATTATACATCGAGATTGCCGCGGGGAACATTCTTGGTGATGCGTGGAATTAAAAATCGTATTAATAAATATTTGGGAAAAAGCAAGCAGTTATGACTGCAACCACGGAGAGAAAAAAAACAAACATTAACAGAAACGAAGAATGATCACAGATTGACTGATACGAGACTTATAGTCCAATATTTTTTAAACACTCTCTTCCAATTTTATGTCACCCTCACTGTTCACGTATCAATTATGTATTATGAATGCACTGATTCTGATATATTTTCACGATTCGCGAATTAATAAACAATTACAATTACAACATTGGTGACTGATATGGTATTTTTTCTAATTTCGAACGAATGTTATCAAAATTTCCATCATTTTCAAGTTTTTTAAACAGAAAAATTGAGAAAATTGATCATGTGGACAGAGAAATAGAATGACTTTTTGATTCGTAGCAGTCATGACTGATACGGTGATTTTCTTCATGATTCGAATAAAAACATTTTCAAATTTCAGATACTTTTCAAGTTTTCAATTTAGAAAAAGAGAGAAAATCAGTCGGGAGTTATTGACTACTGATCTGACTAATTGATTCGTATGAGTCTAGACAAATACGGTAATTTTTTATAAGTTTCGAACGAATTTAAATCAATTTTCAAATTTGAATGCGAAAAAAGACAAAAACTGCTCATCGGGATCAAGCGACGATTCGACTTATCAATTCTGATTAATCAGGACAGATACTGTCTTTTTTTTCAAATTTCGAACAAATTTCGATGAAATTTCAGATATTTTTCGTTTTCAATCAAGTTTTCTAATGCAGATAAACTGTTTTTTACAAAAAATCTGAAAAAAAAAACGTTTGTAAGGTCTCGTAAAACACAAAAATCGCAAACGGGGTTCAAGGAAAAAATCAAAAACGAGAGGGCAACGACAATCCGTTATGCCACACGTGCTTTACCGTAAATCGAAAGAGGTGGGTGGCGCAATAATGACAAATAAAAAAGAGAGCTGAGGAGAAAACGGAAACATTGTTTTGTGAATTCGTGGAAACTTCTGAATTTTTAAAACTGAATAACAAAGCCGGGGGTCAAGAATGCTAGCGTAAGAAAGTCGGTTTGCACATAGTAAAGAGAAACGCTAAGAAATCAAAAATTCTTATTCTGAAATGAAAAAGAAGACCTAGAAGTCGGAACTCAGAATTTATTTTTTTTTCTTCATAAAGCCTCTTTTCTGTTCTTTGAGACCATTTTCTCCTGTATTTCTGCAAAATATACTCTTCGTAAATTTCACAGTTAACGAATGACGGAAGTCGGAAATGAAATTCTTAATCTGAAATTCTTTTAAGTTGAGAATCGGAAGTCGGAAGTGAAAAAGCCCGATTGTCAAAAATCAGAAGTCGGAATTCTTATGGTTTACTTTTGAAAAGGACACAGAAACGCTGTTATAATAGTTTATTACCAATTAGCTAAAAGGCAAAGAAGCAGAAGAATATTCTGGAAGATTTTCATTCTCGATGAGGAGAGAAAACGTGGTGAAAACAGTGCGGTGAGTAAAATATTTACAGGGTTTAAAGGTTGTTAATTTGTTATGTTTGTGGGCGTCATGGGATTTCTCAGCGATAAAATATGATTCTTGAATTCATTTTTTATTGCTTTTCCGGTGAGTCAAAAAAAAACGGAGGGGCTATAAAAATATTGAAATTTGATTCTTCTTCCTTCTTTGAGTAGGGACCGCTAACAATCCAAATGAAACCGTACTTTTTTTCAGCTCAAAAACAACTCTGAAGTCCTGAAATCCTAAATCTAGGGTTAGGGGGTACTGTAGGATCGGGAGAGAAAGGTATTGTTGTATGAAATTATTTAAAATTTAGGAACGGAGATCCTGTAGAATTGAAAAAGAGGAGTACTGTAGTTTGAAAAGATCCCGAGACTGGGATTGGGTCCATCACTGCGGATATCCATCTGTGTGTCTGTCCATCACTATGGATGTCCATCTGTGTGTCTGTCCATCTGTGTGTCTGTCCATCTGTGTGCCTGTCCATCACTGTGGATGTCCATCTGTGTGTCTGACCATCACTGTGGATGTCCATCTGTGTGTCTGACCATCACTGTGGATGTCCATCTGTGTGTCTGTCCATCACTCTGGATGTCCATCTGTGTGTCTGTCTATCACTGCGGATGTCCATCTGTGTGTCTGACCATCACTGTGGATGTCCATCTGTGTGTCTGACCATCACTGTGGATGTCCATCTGTGTGTCTGTCCATCACTCTGGATGTCCAACTGTGTGTCTGTCTATCACTGCGGATGTCCATCTGTGTGTCTGACCATCACTGTGGATGTCCATCTGTGTGTCTGACCATCACTGTGGATGTCCATCTGTGTGTCTGTCCATCACTCTGGATGTCCATCTGTGTGTCTGTCTATCACTGCGGATGTCCATCTGTGTGTCTGACCATCACTGTGGATGTCCATCTGTGTGTCTGTCCATCACTGTGGATGTCCATCTGTGTGTCTGTCCATCACTCTGGATGTCCATCTGTGTGTCTGTCTATCACTGCGGATGTCCATCTGTGTGTCTGTCCATTACTGTGGATGCCCATCTGTGTGTCTGTCCATCACTGTGGATGTCCATCTGTGTGTCTGTCCATCACTATGGATGTCCATCTGTGTGTCTGTCCATTATTGTGGATGTCCATCTGTGTGTCTGTCCATCACTGCGGATGTCCATCTGTGTGTCTAAGCATCACTGCGGATGTCCATCTGTGTGTCTGTCTATCACTGCGGATGTCCATCTGTGTGTCTGTCCATCACTGTGGATGTCCATCTGTGTGTCTGTCCATCACTGTGGATGTCCATCTGTGTGTCTGTCCATCACTGCGGATGTCCATCTGTGTGTCTGAGCATCACTGCGGATGTCCATCTGTGTGTCTGTCTATCACTGCGGATGTCCATCTGTGTGTCTGTCCATCACTGTGGATGTCCATCTGTGTGTCTGTCCATCACTGCGGATGTCCATCTGTGTGTCTGTCCATCACTCTGGATGTCCATCTGTGTGTCTGTCTATCACTGCGGATGTCCATCTGTGTGTCTGTCTATCACTGCGGATGTCCATTTGTGTGTCTGTCCATTACTGCGGATGTCCATCTGTGTGTCTGTCCATCACTTCGGATGTCCATCTGTGTGTCTGTCCATCACTCTGGATGTCCATCTGTGTGTCTGTCTATCACTGCGGATGTCCATCTGTGTGTCTGACCATCACTGCGGATGTCCATTTGTGTGTCTGTCCATTACTGCGGATGTCCATCTGTGTGTCTGTCTATCACTGCGGATGTCCATCTGTGTGTCTGTCCATCACTCTGGATGTCCATCTGTGTGTCTGTCCATCACTGCGGATGTCCATCTCTGTGTCTGCCCATCACTTCGGATGTCCATCTGTGTGTCTGTCCATCACTTCGGATGTCCACCTGTGTGTCTGTCTTAGTCCTCCCCCGAGTCTCCTCGGGGAAGGCGCCAGAGCGGTTTCCGGAACATTTATATACGCCTCCTACTCCTCATTCTTTTGTGGCCGGCATAGCTCAACTGGTAACATCGCCGGCCACCGATCGGAGGATCGTAGGGTTGAGGGTTCGATTCCCTCAGCCCGAAATCGAGTGCAAACTGCCTCTCGATGCCAGTCGGGACCATGGCATTGATTCGGCAAGCACTGAGGCCACAAGGACTTGGAGAAGAAGCCGGAAACGCCTGGAGGAGATGAGAATGGTCTGCAAACACTGTGGACGGAAAGAAAACGCAAAAGCCGCTGGGGCTGTGCACCCATTAAGGAAGAGGAAGCGCTGGGGCTGTGCAAGCACTGTGGACACAATTCAAGAGGAAAAATGAAGATGGTTGAGCCCAGTGGATCAAAAAGAAATAAAAGATAAATAATGTAAGATGAATGTGAATAATGAATAAAAAAAACAAAAAAAATTTTCAAAAATTCTAGTTGAAGTATTATTCTGATTTCTTTTTTTTCTGAAAGTTTCCGAACTTCAGAGCAAAGTGTTGGGTCAACAAGGCGAGGTCCCTGTAGTCGACTGATGGGACAGTGATTGAAGAGCAGAACGATGAGTAATATCTCACATGGAATGTACCTTTGCTGCCCCCTTAAAGAAGCAATTTTTTTTGATTGATTGATATGAATGGAACCAGTACTCAATGTGTGCAGTACGGTTCTTACAACTGCGCTCTACCGAAATATCTGTCCATAGTCGGATGTCCATTTGTGTGTCTGTCCATCACTTCGGATGTCCATTTGTGTGTCTGTCCATTATTGTGGATGTCCATCTGTGTGTCTGTCCATTATTGTGGATGTCCATTTGTGTGTCTGTCCATTATTGTGGATGTCCATTTGTGTGTCTGTCCATTATTGTGGATGTCCATCTGTGTGTCTGTCCATTATTGTGGATGTCCATCTGTGTGTCTGTCCATTATTGTGGATGTCCATCTGTGTGTCTGTCCATTATTGTGGATGTCCATTTGTGTGTCTGTCCATTATTGTGGATGTCCATTTGTGTGTCTGTCCATTATTGTGGATGTCCATTTGTGTGTCTGTCCATTATTGTGGATGTCCATCTGTGTGTCTGTCCATTATTGTGGATGTCCATCTGTGTGTCTGTCCATTATTGTGGATGTCCATCTGTGTGTCTGTCCATTATTGTGGATGTCCATCTGTGTGTCTGTCCATTATTGTGGATGTCCATCTGTGTGTCTGTCCATTATTGTGGATGTCCATCTGTGTGTCTGTCCATTATTGTGGATGTCCATTTGTGTGTCTGTCCATTATTGTGGATGTCCATTTGTGTGTCTGTCCATTATTGTGGATGTCCATTTGTGTGTCTGTCCATTATTGTGGATGTCCATTTGTGTGTCTGTCCATTATTGTGGATGTCCATCTGTGTGTCTGTCCATTATTGTGGATGTCCATTTGTGTGTCTGTCCATCACTTCGGATGTCCATTTGTGTGTCTGTCCATTATTGTGGATGTCCATCTGTGTGTCTGTCCATTATTGTGGATGTCCATTTGTGTGTCTGTCCATTATTGTGGATGTCCATTTGTGTGTCTGTCCATTATTGTGGATGTCCATCTGTGTGTCTGTCCATTATTGTGGATGTCCATCTGTGTGTCTGTTCATTATTGTGGATGTCCATCTGTGTGTCTGTCCATTATTGTGGATGTCCATTTGTGTGTCTGTCCATTATTGTGGATGTCCATTTGTGTGTCTGTCCATTATTGTGGATGTCCATTTGTGTGTCTGTCCATTATTGTGGATGTCCATCTGTGTGTCTGTCCATTATTGTGGATGTCCATCTGTGTGTCTGTCCATTATTGTGGATGTCCATTTGTGTGTCTGTCCATTATTGTGGATGTCCATCTGTGTGTCTGTCCATTATTGTGGATGTCCATTTGTGTGTCTGTCCATTATTGTGGATGTCCATTTGTGTGTCTGTCCATTATTGTGGATGTCCATCTGTGTGTCTGTCCATTATTGTGGATGTCCATCTGTGTGTCTGTCCATTATTGTGGATGTCCATTTGTGTGTCTGTCCATTATTGTGGATGTCCATCTGTGTGTCTGTCCATTATTGTGGATGTCCATCTGTGTGTCTGTTCATTATTGTGGATGTCCATCTGTGTGTCTGTCCATTATTGTGGATGTCCATTTGTGTGTCTGTCCATTATTGTGGATGTCCATTTGTGTGTCTGTCCATTATTGTGGATGTCCATCTGTGTGTCTGTCCATTATTGTGGATGTCCATCTGTGTGTCTGTTCATTATTGTGGATGTCCATCTGTGTGTCTGTCCATTATTGTGGATGTCCATTTGTGTGTCTGTCCATTATTGTGGATGTCCATTTGTGTGTCTGTCCATTATTGTGGATGTCCATTTGTGTGTCTGTCCATTATTGTGGATGTCCATCTGTGTGTCTGTTCATTATTGTGGATGTCCATCTGTGTGTCTGTCCATTATTGTGGATGTCCATTTGTGTGTCTGTCCATTATTGTGGATGTCCATCTGTGTGTCTGTCCATTATTGTGGATGTCCATTTGTGTGTCTGTCCATTATTGTGGATGTCCATTTGTGTGTCTGTCCATTATTGTGGATGTCCATCTGTGTGTCTGTCCATTATTGTGGATGTCCATCTGTGTGTCTGTCCATTATTGTGGATGTCCATTTGTGTGTCTGTCCATTATTGTGGATGTCCATCTGTGTGTCTGTCCATTATTGTGGATGTCCATTTGTGTGTCTGTCCATTATTGTGGATGTCCATCTGTGTGTCTGTCCATTATTGTGGATGTCCATCTGTGTGTCTGTCCATTATTGTGGATGTCCATCTGTGTGTCTGTCCATTATTGTGGATGTCCATCTGTGTGTCTGTCCATTATTGTGGATGTCCATCTGTGTGTCTGTCCATTAGTGTGGATGTCCATTTGTGTGTCTGTCCATTATTGTGGATGTCCATCTGTGTGTCTGTCCATTATTGTGGATGTCCATTTGTGTGTCTGTCCATTATTGTGGATGTCCATCTGTGTGTCTGTCCATTATTGTGGATGTCCATCTGTGTGTCTGTCCATTATTGTGGATGTCCATCTGTGTGTCTGTCCATTATTGTGGATGTCCATCTGTGTGTCTGTCCATTATTGTGGATGTCCATCTGTGTGTCTGTCCATTATTGTGGATGTCCATTTGTGTGTCTGTCCATTAGTGTGGATGTCCATTTGTGTGTCTGTCCATTATTGTGGATGTCCATCTGTGTGTCTGTCCATTATTGTGGATGTCCATTTGTGTGTCTGTCCATTGTTGTGGATGTCCATCTGTGTGTCTGTCCATTATTGTGGATGTCCATCTGTGTGTCTGTCCATCACTTCGGATGTCCATCTGTGTGTCTGTCCATTATTGTGGATGTCCATCTGTGTGTCTGTCCATTATTGTGGATGTCCATCTGTGTGTCTGTCCATTATTGTGGATGTCCATTTGTGTGTCTGTCCATTAGTGTGGATGTCCATTTGTGTGTCTGTCCATTATTGTGGATGTCCATCTGTGTGTCTGTCCATTATTGTGGATGTCCATCTGTGTTTCTGTTCATTATTGTGGATGTCCATCTGTGTGTCTGTCCATTATTGTGGATGTCCATCTGTGTGTCTGTCCATTATTGTGGATGTCCATCTGTGTGTCTGTCCATTATTGTGGATGTCCATTTGTGTGTCTGTCCATTATTGTGGATGTCCATCTGTGTGTCTGTCCATTATTGTGGATGTCCATCTGTGTGTCTGTCCATTATTGTGGATGTCCATTTGTGTGTCTGTCCATTAGTGTGGATGTCCATTTGTGTGTCTGTCCATTATTGTGGATGTCCATCTGTGTGTCTGTCCATTATTGTGGATGTCCATTTGTGTGTCTGTCCATTGTTGTGGATGTCCATCTGTGTGTCTGTCCATTATTGTGGATGTCCATCTGTGTGTCTGTCCATCACTTCGGATGTCCATCTGTGTGTCTGTCCATTATTGTGGATGTCCATCTGTGTGTCTGTCCATTATTGTGGATGTCCATCTGTGTGTCTGTCCATTATTGTGGATGTCCATTTGTGTGTCTGTCCATTAGTGTGGATGTCCATTTGTGTGTCTGTCCATTATTGTGGATGTCCATCTGTGTGTCTGTCCATTATTGTGGATGTCCATCTGTGTGTCTGTCCATTATTGTGGATGTCCATTTGTGTGTCTGTCCATTATTGTGGATGTCCATCTGTGTGTCTGTCCATTATTGTGGATGTCCATCTGTGTGTCTGTCCATTATTGTGGATGTCCATTTGTGTGTCTGTCCATTAGTGTGGATGTCCATTTGTGTGTCTGTCCATTATTGTGGATGTCCATCTGTGTGTCTGTCCATTATTGTGGATGTCCATCTGTGTGTCTGTCCATTATTGTGGATGTCCATTTGTGTGTCTGTCCATTATTGTGGATGTCCATCTGTGTGTCTGTCCATTATTGTGGATGTCCATCTGTGTGTCTGTCCATTATTGTGGATGTCCATCTGTGTGTCTGTCCATTATTGTGGATGTCCATTTGTGTGTCTGTCCATTAGTGTGGATGTCCATCTGTGTGTCTGTCCATTATTGTGGATGTCCATTTGTGTGTCTGTCCATCACTTCGGATGTCCATTTGTGTGTCTGTCCATTATTGTGGATGTCCATCTGTGTGTCTGTCCATCACTTCGGATGTCCATTTGTGTGTCTGTCCATTATTGTGGATGTCCATCTGTGTGTCTGTCCATTATTGTGGATGTCCATCTGTGTGTCTGTCCATTATTGTGGATGTCCATTTGTGTGTCTGTCCATTAGTGTGGATGTCCATCTGTGTGTCTGTCCATTATTGTGGATGTCCATTTGTGTGTCTGTCCATCACTTCGGATGTCCATTTGTGTGTCTGTCCATTATTGTGGATGTCCATCTGTGTGTCTGTCCATCACTTCGGATGTCCATCTGTGTGTCTGTCCATTATTGTGGATGTCCATCTGTGTGTCTGTCCATTATTGTGGATGTCCATCTGTGTGTCTGTCCATTATTGTGGATGTCCATCTGTGTGTCTGTCCATTATTGTGGATGTCCATCTGTGTGTCTGTCCATTATTGTGGATGTCCATCTGTGTGTCTGTCCATTATTGTGGATGTCCATCTGTGTGTCTGTCCATTATTGTGGATGTCCATTTGTGTGTCTGTCCATTATTGTGGATGTCCATTTGTGTGTCTGTCCATTAGTGTGGATGTCCATTTGTGTGTCTGTCCATTATTGTGGATGTCCATTTGTGTGTCTGTCCATTATTGTGGATGTCCATCTGTGTGTCTGTCCATTATTGTGGATGTCCATCTGTGTGTCTGTCCATTATTGTGGATGTCCATCTGTGTGTCTGTCCATTATTGTGGATGTCCATCTGTGTGTCTGTCCATTATTGTGGATGTCCATCTGTGTGTCTGTCCATTATTGTGGATGTCCATCTGTGTGTCTGTCCATTATTGTGGATGTCCATTTGTGTGTCTGTCCATTATTGTGGATGTCCATTTGTGTGTCTGTCCATTATTGTGGATGTCCATTTGTGTGTCTGTCCATTAGTGTGGATGTCCATTTGTGTGTCTGTCCATTATTGTGGATGTCCATCTGTGTGTCTGTCCATTATTGTGGATGTCCATTTGTGTGTCTGTCCATTATTGTGGATGTCCATCTGTGTGTCTGTCCATTATTGTGGATGTCCATCTGTGTGTCTGTCCATTATTGTGGATGTCCATTTGTGTGTCTGTCCATTATTGTGGATGTCCATTTGTGTGTCTGTCCATTATTGTGGATGTCCATTTGTGTGTCTGTCCATTAGTGTGGATGTCCATTTGTGTGTCTGTCCATTATTGTGGATGTCCATCTGTGTGTCTGTCCATTATTGTGGATGTCCATCTGTGTGTCTGTCCATTATTGTGGATGTCCATCTGTGTGTCTGTCCATTATTGTGGATGTCCATTTGTGTGTCTGTCCATTAGTGTGGATGTCCATTTGTGTGTCTGTCCATTATTGTGGATGTCCATCTGTGTGTCTGTCCATTATTGTGGATGTCCATTTGTGTGTCTGTCCATTATTGTGGATGTCCATCTGTGTGTCTGTCCATTATTGTGGATGTCCATTTGTGTGTCTGTCCATTATTGTGGATGTCCATTTGTGTGTCTGTCCATTATTGTGGATGCCCATCTGTGTGTCTGTCCATTATTGTGGATGTCCATCTGTGTGTCTGTCCATTATTGTGGATGTCCATCTGTGTGTCTGTCCATTATTGTGGATGTCCATCTGTGTGTCTGTCCATTATTGTGGATGTCCATCTGTGTGTCTGTCCATTATTGTGGATGTCCATCTGTGTGTCTGTCCATTATTGTGGATGTCCATCTGTGTGTCTGTCCATTATTGTGGATGTCCATCTGTGTGTCTGTCCATTATTGTGGATGTCCATCTGTGTGTCTGTCCATTATTGTGGATGTCCATCTGTGTGTCTGTCCATTATTGTGGATGTCCATCTGTGTGTCTGTCCATTATTGTGGATGTCCATCTGTGTGTCTGTCCATTATTGTGGATGTCCATCTGTGTGTCTGTCCATTATTGTGGATGTCCATCTGTGTGTCTGTCCATTATTGTGGATGTCCATCTGTGTGTCTGTCCATTATTGTGGATGTCCATCTGTGTGTCTGTCCATTATTGTGGATGTCCATCTGTGTGTCTGTCCATTATTGTGGATGTCCATCTGTGTGTCTGTCCATTATTGTGGATGTCCATCTGTGTGTCTGTCCATTATTGTGGATGTCCATCTGTGTGTCTGTCCATTATTGTGGATGTCCATCTGTGTGTCTGTCCATCACTTCGGATGTCCATCTGTGTGTCTGTCCATTATTGTGGATGTCCATCTGTGTGTCTGTCCATTATTGTGGATGTCCATCTGTGTGTCTGTCCATTATTGTGGATGTCCATCTGTGTGTCTGTCCATTATTGTGGATGTCCATTTGTGTGTCTGTCCATTAGTGTGGATGTCCATTTGTGTGTCTGTCCATTATTGTGGATGTCCATCTGTGTGTCTGTCCATTATTGTGGATGTCCATCTGTGTGTCTGTCCATTATTGTGGATGTCCATTTGTGTGTCTGTCCATTATTGTGGATGTCCATCTGTGTGTCTGTCCATTATTGTGGATGTCCATCTGTGTGTCTGTCCATTATTGTGGATGTCCATCTGTGTGTCTGTCCATTATTGTGGATGTCCATTTGTGTGTCTGTCCATTAGTGTGGATGTCCATCTGTGTGTCTGTCCATTATTGTGGATGTCCATTTGTGTGTCTGTCCATCACTTCGGATGTCCATTTGTGTGTCTGTCCATTATTGTGGATGTCCATCTGTGTGTCTGTCCATCACTTCGGATGTCCATCTGTGTGTCTGTCCATTATTGTGGATGTCCATCTGTGTGTCTGTCCATTATTGTGGATGTCCATCTGTGTGTCTGTCCATTATTGTGGATGTCCATTTGTGTGTCTGTCCATCACTTCGGATGTCCATTTGTGTGTCTGTCCATTATTGTGGATGTCCATCTGTGTGTCTGTCCATTATTGTGGATGTCCATTTGTGTGTCTGTCCATTATTGTGGATGTCCATCTGTGTGTCTGTCCATTATTGTGGATGTCCATCTGTGTGTCTGTCCATTATTGTGGATGTCCATTTGTGTGTCTGTCCATTAGTGTGGATGTCCATCTGTGTGTCTGTCCATTATTGTGGATGTCCATTTGTGTGTCTGTCCATCACTTCGGATGTCCATTTGTGTGTCTGTCCATTATTGTGGATGTCCATCTGTGTGTCTGTCCATCACTTCGGATGTCCATCTGTGTGTCTGTCCATTATTGTGGATGTCCATCTGTGTGTCTGTCCATTATTGTGGATGTCCATCTGTGTGTCTGTCCATTATTGTGGATGTCCATCTGTGTGTCTGTCCATTATTGTGGATGTCCATCTGTGTGTCTGTCCATTATTGTGGATGTCCATCTGTGTGTCTGTCCATTATTGTGGATGTCCATCTGTGTGTCTGTCCATTATTGTGGATGTCCATTTGTGTGTCTGTCCATTATTGTGGATGTCCATTTGTGTGTCTGTCCATTAGTGTGGATGTCCATTTGTGTGTCTGTCCATTATTGTGGATGTCCATCTGTGTGTCTGTCCATTATTGTGGATGTCCATCTGTGTGTCTGTCCATTATTGTGGATGTCCATTTGTGTGTCTGTCCATTATTGTGGATGTCCATTTGTGTGTCTGTCCATTATTGTGGATGTCCATTTGTGTGTCTGTCCATGATTGTGGATGTCCATCTGTGTGTCTGTCCATTATTGTGGATGTCCATCTGTGTGTCTGTCCATTATTGTGGATGTCCATCTGTGTGTCTGTCCATTATTGTGGATGTCCATTTGTGTGTCTGTCCATTATTGTGGATGTCCATCTGTGTGTCTGTCCATTATTGTGGATGTCCATCTGTGTGTCTGTCCATTATTGTGGATGTCCATCTGTGTGTCTGTCCATTATTGTGGATGTCCATCTGTGTGTCTGTCCATTATTGTGGATGTCCATCTGTGTGTCTGTCCATTATTGTGGATGTCCATCTGTGTGTCTGTCCATTATTGTGGATGTCCATTTGTGTGTCTGTCCATTATTGTGGATGTCCATTTGTGTGTCTGTCCATTATTGTGGATGTCCATTTGTGTGTCTGTCCATTAGTGTGGATGTCCATTTGTGTGTCTGTCCATTATTGTGGATGTCCATCTGTGTGTCTGTCCATTATTGTGGATGTCCATTTGTGTGTCTGTCCATTATTGTGGATGTCCATTTGTGTGTCTGTCCATTAGTGTGGATGTCCATTTGTGTGTCTGTCCATTATTGTGGATGTCCATCTGTGTGTCTGTCCATTATTGTGGATGTCCATTTGTGTGTCTGTCCATTATTGTGGATGTCCATTTGTGTGTCTGTCCATTAGTGTGGATGTCCATTTGTGTGTCTGTCCATTAGTGTGGATGTCCATTTGTGTGTCTGTCCATTAGTGTGGATGTCCATTTGTGTGTCTGTCCATTAGTGTGGATGTCCATCTGTGTGTCTGTCCATTATTGTGGATGTCCATTTGTGTGTCTGTCCATTATTGTGGATGTCCATTTGTGTGTCTGTCCATTATTGTGGATGTCCATTTGTGTGTCTGTCCATTAGTGTGGATGTCCATTTGTGTGTCTGTCCATTATTGTGGATGTCCATCTGTGTGTCTGTCCATTATTGTGGATGTCCATTTGTGTGTCTGTCCATTAGTGTGGATGTCCATTTGTGTGTCTGTCCATTATTGTGGATGTCCATCTGTGTGTCTGTCCATTATTGTGGATGTCCATTTGTGTGTCTGTCCATTATTGTGGATGTCCATTTGTGTGTCTGTCCATTATTGTGGATGTCCATTTGTGTGTCTGTCCATTAGTGTGGATGTCCATTTGTGTGTCTGTCCATTATTGTGGATGTCCATCTGTGTGTCTGTCCATTATTGTGGATGTCCATTTGTGTGTCTGTCCATTATTGTGGATGTCCATTTGTGTGTCTGTCCATTAGTGTGGATGTCCATTTGTGTGTCTGTCCATTATTGTGGATGTCCATCTGTGTGTCTGTCCATTATTGTGGATGTCCATTTGTGTGTCTGTCCATTATTGTGGATGTCCATTTGTGTGTCTGTCCATTAGTGTGGATGTCCATTTGTGTGTCTGTCCATTAGTGTGGATGTCCATTTGTGTGTCTGTCCATTAGTGTGGATGTCCATTTGTGTGTCTGTCCATTAGTGTGGATGTCCATCTGTGTGTCTGTCCATTATTGTGGATGTCCATCTGTGTGTCTGTCCATTATTGTGGATGTCCATTTGTGTGTCTGTCCATTAGTGTGGATGTCCATTTGTGTGTCTGTCCATTATTGTGGATGTCCATCTGTGTGTCTGTCCATTATTGTGGATGTCCATCTGTGTGTCTGTCCATTATTGTGGATGTCCATCTGTGTGTCTGTCCATTATTGTGGATGTCCATTTGTGTGTCTGTCCATTATTGTGGATGTCCATTTGTGTGTCTGTCCATTAGTGTGGATGTCCATTTGTGTGTCTGTCCATTAGTGTGGATGTCCATTTGTGTGTCTGTCCATTATTGTGGATGTCCATTTGTGTGTCTGTCCATTATTGTGGATGTCCATCTGTGTGTCTGTCCATTATTGTGGATGTCCATCTGTGTGTCTGTCCATTATTGTGGATGTCCATCTGTGTGTCTGTCCATTATTGTGGATGTCCATCTGTGTGTCTGTCCATTATTGTGGATGTCCATCTGTGTGTCTGTCCATCACTTCGGATGTCCATCTGTGTGTCTGTCCATTATTGTGGATGTCCATCTGTGTGTCTGTCCATTATTGTGGATGTCCATCTGTGTGTCTGTCCATTATTGTGGATGTCCATCTGTGTGTCTGTCCATTATTGTGGATGTCCATCTGTGTGTCTGTCCATTATTGTGGATGTCCATTTGTGTGTCTGTCCATTATTGTGGATGTCCATCTGTGTGTCTGTCCATTATTGTGGATGTCCATCTGTGTGTCTGTCCATTATTGTGGATGTCCATCTGTGTGTCTGTCCATTATTGTGGATGTCCATCTGTGTGTCTGTCCATTATTGTGGATGTCCATCTGTGTGTCTGTCCATTATTGTGGATGTCCATCTGTGTGTCTGTCCATTATTGTGGATGTCCATTTGTGTGTCTGTCCATTATTGTGGATGTCCATTTGTGTGTCTGTCCATTATTGTGGATGTCCATCTGTGTGTCTGTCCATTATTGTGGATGTCCATCTGTGTGTCTGTCCATTATTGTGGATGTCCATCTGTGTGTCTGTCCATTATTGTGGATGTCCATCTGTGTGTCTGTCCATTATTGTGGATGTCCATCTGTGTGTCTGTCCATTATTGTGGATGTCCATCTGTGTGTCTGTCCATTATTGTGGATGTCCATCTGTGTGTCTGTCCATTATTGTGGATGTCCATCTGTGTGTCTGTCCATTATTGTGGATGTCCATCTGTGTGTCTGTCCATTATTGTGGATGTCCATTTGTGTGTCTGTCCATTATTGTGGATGTCCATTTGTGTGTCTGTCCATTATTGTGGATGTCCATTTGTGTGTCTGTCCATTAGTGTGGATGTCCATTTGTGTGTCTGTCCATTATTGTGGATGTCCATCTGTGTGTCTGTCCATTATTGTGGATGTCCATCTGTGTGTCTGTCCATTATTGTGGATGTCCATCTGTGTGTCTGTCCATTATTGTGGATGTCCATTTGTGTGTCTCTCCATTAGTGTGGATGTCCATTTGTGTGTCTGTCCATTATTGTGGATGTCCATCTGTGTGTCTGTCCATTATTGTGGATGTCCATCTGTGTGTCTGTCCATTATTGTGGATGTCCATTTGTGTGTCTGTCCATTAGTGTGGATGTCCATCTGTGTGTCTGTCCATTATTGTGGATGTCCATCTGTGTGTCTGTCCATTATTGTGGATGTCCATCTGTGTGTCTGTCCATTATTGTGGATGTCCATTTGTGTGTCTGTCCATTATTGTGGATGTCCATTTGTGTGTCTGTCCATTATTGTGGATGCCCATCTGTGTGTCTGTCCATTATTGTGGATGTCCATCTGTGTGTCTGTCCATTATTGTGGATGTCCATCTGTGTGTCTGTCCATTATTGTGGATGTCCATCTGTGTGTCTGTCCATTATTGTGGATGTCCATCTGTGTGTCTGTCCATTATTGTGGATGTCCATCTGTGTGTCTGTCCATTATTGTGGATGTCCATCTGTGTGTCTGTCCATTATTGTGGATGTCCATCTGTGTGTCTGTCCATTATTGTGGATGTCCATCTGTGTGTCTGTCCATTATTGTGGATGTCCATCTGTGTGTCTGTCCATTATTGTGGATGTCCATCTGTGTGTCTGTCCATTATTGTGGATGTCCATCTGTGTGTCTGTCCATTATTGTGGATGTCCATCTGTGTGTCTGTCCATTATTGTGGATGTCCATCTGTGTGTCTGTCCATTATTGTGGATGTCCATCTGTGTGTCTGTCCATTATTGTGGATGTCCATCTGTGTGTCTGTCCATTATTGTGGATGTCCATCTGTGTGTCTGTCCATTATTGTGGATGTCCATCTGTGTGTCTGTCCATTATTGTGGATGTCCATCTGTGTGTCTGTCCATTATTGTGGATGTCCATCTGTGTGTCTGTCCATTATTGTGGATGTCCATCTGTGTGTCTGTCCATTATTGTGGATGTCCATCTGTGTGTCTGTCCATTATTGTGGATGTCCATCTGTGTGTCTGTCCATTATTGTGGATGTCCATCTGTGTGTCTGTCCATCACTTCGGATGTCCATCTGTGTGTCTGTCCATTATTGTGGATGTCCATCTGTGTGTCTGTCCATCACTTCGGATGTCCATCTGTGTGTCTGTCCATTATTGTGGATGTCCATCTGTGTGTCTGTCCATTATTGTGGATGTCCATCTGTGTGTCTGTCCATTATTGTGGATGTCCATCTGTGTGTCTGTCCATTATTGTGGATGTCCATCTGTGTGTCTGTCCATTATTGTGGATGTCCATCTGTGTGTCTGTCCATTATTGTGGATGTCCATCTGTGTGTCTGTCCATTACTGTGGATGTCCATCTGTGTGTCTGTCCATTATTGTGGATGTCCATCTGTGTGTCTGTCCATTATTGTGGATGTCCATCTGTGTGTCTGTCCATTATTGTGGATGTCCATCTGTGTGTCTGTCCATTATTGTGGATGTCCATCTGTGTGTCTGTCCATTATTGTGGATGTCCATCTGTGTGTCTGTCCATTATTGTGGATGTCCATCTGTGTGTCTGTCCATTATTGTGGATGTCCATCTGTGTGTCTGTCCATTATTGTGGATGTCCATCTGTGTGTCTGTCCATTATTGTGGATGTCCATCTGTGTGTCTGTCCATTATTGTGGATGTCCATCTGTGTGTCTGTCCATTATTGTGGATGTCCATCTGTGTGTCTGTCCATTATTGTGGATGTCCATCTGTGTGTCTGTCCATTACTGCGGATGTCCATCTGTGTGTCTGTCCATTATTGTGGATGTCCATCTGTGTGTCTGTCCATCACTTCGGATGTCCATCTGTGTGTCTGTCCATTATTGTGGATGTCCATCTGTGTGTCTGTCCATTATTGTGGATGTCCATCTGTGTGTCTGTCCATTATTGTGGATGTCCATCTGTGTGTCTGTCCATTATTGTGGATGTCCATCTGTGTGTCTGTCCATTATTGTGGATGTCCATTTGTGTGTCTGTCCATTATTGTGGATGTCCATCTGTGTGTCTGTCCATTATTGTGGATGTCCATTTGTGTGTCTGTCCATTATTGTGGATGTCCATCTGTGTGTCTGTCCATTATTGTGGATGTCCATCTGTGTGTCTGTCCATTATTGTGGATGTCCATTTGTGTGTCTGTCCATTATTGTGGATGTCCATCTGTGTGTCTGTCCATCACTTCGGATGTCCATCTGTGTGTCTGTCCATTATTGTGGATGTCCATCTGTGTGTCTGTCCATTATTGTGGATGTCCATCTGTGTGTCTGTCCATTACTGCGGATGTCCATCTGTGTGTCTGTCCATTATTGTGGATGTCCATCTGTGTGTCTGTCCATTATTGTGGATGTCCATCTGTGTGTCTGTCCATCACTTCGGATGTCCATCTGTGTGTCGGTCCATCACTTCGGATGTCCATCTGTGTGTCTGTCTTAGTCCTCCCCCGAGTCTCCTCGGGGAGGCGCCAGAGCGGTTTTTCCTACATTTATATACGCCTCCTACTCCTCATTCTTTTGTGGCCGGCATAGCTCAACTGGTAACATCGCCGGCCACCGATCGGAGGATCGTAGGGTTGAGGGTTCGATTCCCTCAGCCCGAAATCGAGTGCAAACTGGCTCTCAATGCCGGCGAGAACGACGGCTTGGATTGTGCAAGCACTGAGGCCACAAGGACTTGGAGAAGAAGCCTGAAACGTCTGGAGGAGATGAGAATGGTCTGCAAGCACTGTGGACGGAAAGGAAACGCAAAAGCCGCTGGGGCTGTGCACCCATTAAGGAAGAGGAAGCGCTGAAGCTGTGCAAGCACTGTGGACACAATTCAAGAGGAAAAATAAAGATGTTGGAGCACAGTGGATCAAGAAGAAATGATAGATAAATAATGTGTGATGAATGTGAATAATGAATATAAAAAAAACAAAAAAAATTTTCAAAAATTTTAGTTCAAGTATTATTCTGATTTTTTTTTCTGAAAGTTTCCGAACTTCAGAGCAAAGTGTTGGTTTTTTTGATTGATTGATATAAATGGAACCAGTTCTCAATGTGTGCAGTACGGTTCTTACAACTGCGCTCTACCGAAATATTTGTCCATAGTCGGGGAGGCACAATGAGAAGAGTTAAACAAGATAAAATAGAGACTAAAGAAAAGGTAGAGAGTAGAAACGATAGAAAAAGAAGTGGCGTAGATAAAGAGAGATTTTGTACCAGAACACCAGTTAATGAAATAGTAAAGAGATAGAGACTTGGCGATTTTATAAGAGGAAGGTAAGACTACGTCTTGGACAACCATTTTACTCAGTTATCAAAACTACTCCGAGAGATATGATGCCTTCGCTGTCGGGTGCTCGGAGCCATACACGAAGTGTTGCATAAATTTGTTTGAAAATTCTGAAGCTTCTTCGCATTCCTACTCCGATCACCTTCTAAAGATTTTAATCGGATGGTGGATATTCATAGTCTCTCACATTGAACTAGAAAAGAGGAGAATAGATTAAAAAACGGAAATACGTTGAAAAAAGGAGAGAGACTTTAGAGTCATATAGAGGCTAACAACAGTCATGGCAACTCTCCAGGTAATGCCTTTACAACAAAATTATGAAAAAAACAAAAGAATTTTTGGAATATGGTGCCACAAGCAAGAACACTCCAATCATGTTTCTCCATCAATCCATCATCCAACTCCTTCAACTTTGCTTCCTTCACATAAATATTCAAGTTGAGTGTGAAATGATTATCCATATCCTTCACCTGGAATCGTCTCCCAACCCATTTAATCATATTCAATCTCTTTGGACCACTTTCGACAACATCTAATGGGACAGACATCCTGATACATTCCATTCGATCACTTGTCAACGAGTATTCCGATGGAATTTCAGCCAATTCTTCAGAACTTCCCACATTAAAACTGGAAATCTCGGTGAAGAACTGAATATTCACTTCGAGTTTCCGTTGTTTCTCCAATTGAATCACTCTCAATATATTCCTCATGAATTCTTCCAAACTACCACTGTGTTTATGTCTCCAGTTACTGAAATCAATTGATGATTTGTCCATTTGAAATAGTCTTCGTAAATTTGCAATGTAGTTCTCAAAACTCTTTTCGTAAGTTGTTTCCGGGTTACTGTACATTAGGCCACCAGTACAGTCGTATGAATCTGACACTTTGTCGGATACATGCTGGAGTTTCAAACTATCGGAGTGACCCATTTTCCAGTATGAGTCGTCCGATTTGACCTTCGTGAAGTATCCTCTATCTATCCATTTCTAACAGCATATCTTCTCACTCGTGCAATCAATCATACTCATTCGTACTGTTTTCACCTTCCATTTCCTGATAATAACATCCAATACTTCTCGTGGCATCGCGTGATGAGCATTTATCTTGACTCCGTCCATGTAGTATTCTCATTTCACATATCCATAGAACCAGTGTATCACAAGAAATATAGGGTCGTATGATGTAGTACAAATCATTGAAACACTCCCTTTTTTGTAGTCGAATCCACACAGTAATTGGCAATCATTTCAAGCAATTATAACACCAACTAAACCAATATGGAAATTCACACTCACTTTTCAGAAAAATTCAGTTTTTTGTAATGAATTGGCCTCTCTAATTCTAATAATACTCGGCACCTTATTGATCCATACTCCACACATCGTTTCGCCATATCCTTGCAATGCTCACATCTTTCACACACTTCCTCCAGTTTTCTAAGTTTGCGGACACTTCTTCCTGTAATGTTTTAAGTTTTGACTATGACTTGGTACGCAGTTTTCTAAATCAGGATTACAGTAAGTGATGTTTAAAAAATCGTTTCAATATTTGAAATACTGTATTTTCATTAATTGGCCAGCTGTTTGAGCAGGCTTTATCTGGGCTGTTTCGTCACGGATAAATTGTTTGATTTTATAAAACTCCATGCGATTATACATCGAGATTGCCGCGGGGAACATTCTTGGTGATGCGTGGAATTAAAAATCGTATTAATAAATATTTGGGAAAAAGCAAGCAGTTATGACTGCAACCACGGAGAGAAAAAAACAAACATTAACAGAAACGAAGAATGATCACAGATTGACTGATACGAGACTTATAGTCCAATATTTTTTAAACACTCTCTTCCAATTTTATGTCACCCTCACTGTTCACGTATCAATTATGTATTATGTATGCACTGATTCTGATATATTTTCACGATTCGCGAATTAATAAACAATTACAATTACAACATTGGTGACTGATATGGTATTTTTTTCTAATTTCGAACGAATGTTATCAAAATTTCCATCATTTTCAAGTTTTTTAAACAGAAAAATTGAGAAAATTGATCATGTGGACAGAGAAATAGAATGACTTTTTGATTCGTAGCAGTCATGACTGATACGGTGATTTTCTTCATGATTCGAATAAAAACATTTTCAAATTTCAGATACTTTTCAAGTTTTCAATTTAGAAAAAGAGAGAAAATCAGTCGGGAGTTATTGACTACTGATCTGACTAATTGATTCGTATGAGTCTAGACAAATACGGTAATTTTTTATAAGTTTCGAACGAATTTAAATCAATTTTCAAATTTGAATGCGAAAAAAGACAAAAACTGCTCATCGGGATCAAGCGACGATTCGACTTATCAATTCTGATTAATCAGGACAGATACTGTCTTTTTTTTTCAAATTTCGAACAAATTTCGATGAAATTTCAGATATTTTTCGTTTTCAATCAAGTTTTCTAATGCAGATAAACTGTTTTTTACAAAAAATCTGAAAAAAAAAACGTTTGTAAGGTCTCGTAAAACACAAAAATCGCAAACGGGGTTCAAGGAAAAAATCAAAAACGAGAGGGCAACGACAATCCGTTATGCCACACGTGCTTTACCGTAAATCGAAAGAGGTGGGTGGCGCAATAATGACAAATAAAAAAGAGAGCTGAGGAGAAAACGGAAACATTGTTTTGTGAATTCGTGGAAACTTCTGAATTTTTAAAACTGAATAACAAAGCCGGGGGTCAAGAATGCTAGCGTAAGAAAGTCGGTTTGCACATAGTAAAGAGAAACGCTAAGAAATCAAAAATTCTTATTCTGAAATGAAAAAGAAGACCTAGAAGTCGGAACTCAGAATTTATTTTTTTCTTCATAAAGCCTCTTTTCTGTTCTTTGAGACCATTTTCTCCTGTATTTCTGCAAAATATACTCTTCGTAAATTTCACAGTTAACGAATGACGGAAGTCGGAAATGAAATTCTTAATCTGAAATTCTTTTAAGTTGAGAATCGGAAGTCGGAAGTGAAAAAGCCCGATTGTCAAAAATCAGAAGTCGGAATTCTTATGGTTTACTTTTGAAAAGGACACAGAAACGCTGTTATAATAGTTTATTACCAATTAGCTAAAAGGCAAAGAAGCAGAAGAATATTCTGGAAGATTTTCATTCTCGATGAGGAGAGAAAACGTGGTGAAAACAGTGCGGTGAGTAAAATATTTACAGGGTTTAAAGGTTGTTAATTTGTTATGTTTGTGGGCGTCATGGGATTTCTCAGCGATAAAATATGATTCTTGAATTCATTTTTTATTGCTTTTCCGGTGAGTCAAAAAAACGGAGGGGCTATAAAAATATTGAAATTTGATTCTTCTTCCTTCTTTGAGTAGGGACCGCTAACAATCCAAATGAAACCGTACTTTTTTCAGCTCAAAAACAACTCTGAAGTCCTGAAATCCTAAATCTAGGGTTAGGGGTACTGTAGGATCGGGAGAGAAAGGTATTGTTGTATGAAATTATTTAAAATTTAGGAACGGAGATCCTGTAGAATTGAAAAAGAGGAGTACTGTAGTTTGAAAAGATCCCGAGACTGGGATTGGGTCCATCACTGCGGATATCCATCTGTGTGTCTGTCCATCACTATGGATGTCCATCTGTGTGTCTGTCCATCTGTGTGTCTGTCCATCTGTGTGCCTGTCCATCACTGTGGATGTCCATCTGTGTGTCTGACCATCACTGTGGATGTCCATCTGTGTGTCTGACCATCACTGTGGATGTCCATCTGTGTGTCTGTCTGTCACAGGGCAAAGATATAGACCAGATGTTCCCATCCAATAACAACTGTCGTTACACCAAACACCTCTAATTCTCATCTCCCCTCGATCTCAGTTGAGTTTTCATCAAGCGGTGGTGGTCGGTCGGCTCCGGCCGACCCTCCACTATACCGCCACACCAATAAAGATTGATCAATCTAATCATGGATATTCCTCATCACAGAACACAGTTCACTCGTTAACACGGTTTAAGAGAACGCACTTAAACCCGCGTTACATGGAAGTCCCACCTCGAGTAGAAATTTCAAGTTCTGCGTTCAAACGAGCTTGACTTTTCGCGAACCGTGAGCAGGATTCAGAAGATCCCGAGTGCTATATTCCACACCCACTACACCCCATGGAAACCACTAACCGCTACCACCTATATTTCTTCTATTCCTAACATCTATACTATTCGAACATTTTTTGGAAGCTGATTCAACTACGTTTGACGGACACGACTGAGCAGCACTATCCGAGTGTAGCCGGATTCTACGACAAATTGCGCGGTACTTCGTTTTCGAGCCCTCATATTGAAAGTTTTCCCCATTGAATGTGAAAGTTGTTTGTAAGTATCTGATGTCTCTTGAAATACTACCAATATTGAATTGAAAAAAAAGCTCAAAAGAAGCTATAAAATTGGAGTTATTGAAAGCCAAAAGTGCTATTGAGGGAATGGAAAAAATCATTCCGTTGAGACAATTCTATCTGGAGTTCAGAAAAAAAAGAACTCATAATTTCAAAACAACTAGTGAAAGAATTTCGGAAAAAAATGTTGAAAAAGAATAGGCTCCTGTAAATATTTTTTTGTTAAGTCATGAATCCTGTCCCCATTTATTGTCTGATTGTAAAAAGATTACCGCGGAAGTTGACCCCTAGACCTTAACCGGAGAGAGGGCAATAGTATAAGTCAATACGTTTCTTTCAGATATAAATATCAATTTGTATGTTATGATGCTTTGTTTTTTGTTCGAGTTTCTGTTTTCTATCCATGACACCACTTTGTTAAGAGACTCGACAGTTGTTCCGTTTCTGAGCTATCTCTCAATTACATCAACACCATTAATTAAAGAGAAGCTCCGGGACGAAGCAGCTGCCGAGGAGAGGGAGAGCCCAGTTGTTTTGTTCATCTTTTTACCTGATGGAGAATGTTTCAACCTCAGGCGTCTAAAACATCTTTTGGCGCTTCGGGGACGAAGCATCTCTCCAAAAGGGGAAGGATGTCACAGGGCAAAGATATAGACCAGATGTTCCCATCCAATAACAACTGTCGTTACACCAAACACCTCTAATTCTCATCTCCCCTCGATCTCAGTTGAGTTTTCATCAAGCGGTGGTGGTCGGTCGGCTCCGGCCGACCCTCCACTATACCGCCACACCAATAAAGATTGATCAATCTAATCATGGATATTCCTCATCACAGAACACAGTTCACTCGTTAACACGGTTTAAGAGAACGCACTTAAACCCGCGTTACATGTCCATCACTCTGGATGTCCATCTGTGTGTCTGTCTATCACTGCGGATGTCCATCTGTGTGTCTGACCATCACTGTGGATGTCCATCTGTGTGTCTGACCATCACTGTGGATGTCCATCTGTGTGTCTGTCCATCACTCTGGATGTCCAACTGTGTGTCTGTCTATCACTGCGGATGTCCATCTGTGTGTCTGACCATCACTGTGGATGTCCATCTGTGTGTCTGACCATCACTGTGGATGTCCATCTGTGTGTCTGTCCATCACTCTGGATGTCCATCTGTGTGTCTGTCCATTATTGTGGATGTCCATCTGTGTGTCTGTCCATTACTGTGGATGTCCATCTGTGTGTCTGTCCATCACTGTGGATGTCCATCTGTGTGTCTGTCCATCACTCTGGATGTCCATCTGTGTGTCTGTCCATCACTGTGGATGTCCATCTGTGTGTCTGTCCATTACTGTGGATGTCCATCTGTGTGTCTGTCCATTACTGTGGATGTCCATCTGTGTGTCTGTCCATCACTGTGGATGTCCATCTGTGTGTCTGTCCATCACTGTGGATGTCCATCTGTGTGTCTGTCCATCACTGTGGATGTCCATCTGTGTGTCTGTCTATCACTGTGGATGTCCATCTGTGTGTCTGTCCATCACTGTGGATGTCCATCTGTGTGTCTGTCCATCACTGTGGATGTCCATCTGTGTGTCTGTCCATCACTGTGGATGTCCATCTGTGTGTCTGTCCATCACTGTGGATGTCCATCTGTGTGTCTGTCCATCACTGTGGATGTCCATCTGTGTGTCTGTCCATTACTGTGGATGTCCATCTGTGTGTCTGTCCATCATTGTGGATGTCCATCTGTGTGTCTGTCCATCACTGTGGATGTCCATCTGTGTGTCTGTCCATCACTGCGGATGTCCATCTGTGTGTCTGTCCATCACTGTGGATGTCCATTTGTGTGTCTGTCCATTACTGTGGATGTCCATCTGTGTGTCTGTCCATCACTGCGGATGTCCATCTGTGTGTCTGTCCATCACTGTGGATGTCCATCTGTGTGTCTGTCCATCACTTCGGATGTCCATCTGTGTGTCTGTCCATCACTTCGGATGTCCATCTGTGTGTCTGTCCATCACTTCGGATGTCCACCTGTGTGTCTGTCTTAGTCCTCCCCCGAGTCTCCTCGGGGAAGGCGCCAGAGCGGTTTCCGGAACATTTATATACGCCTCCTACTCCTCATTCTTTTGTGGCCGGCATAGCTCAACTGGTAACATCGCCGGCCACCGATCGGAGGATCGTAGGGTTGAGGGTTCGATTCCCTCAGCCCGAAATCGAGTGCAAACTGCCTCTCGATGCCAGTCGGGACCATGGCATTGATTCGGCAAGCACTGAGGCCACAAGGACTTGGAGAAGAAGCCGGAAACGCCTGGAGGAGATGAGAATGGTCTGCAAACACTGTGGACGGAAAGAAAACGCAAAAGCCGCTGGGGCTGTGCACCCATTAAGGAAGAGGAAGCGCTGGGGCTGTGCAAGCACTGTGGACACAATTCAAGAGGAAAAATGAAGATGGTTGAGCCCAGTGGATCAAAAAGAAATAAAAGATAAATAATGTAAGATGAATGTGAATAATGAATAAAAAAAACAAAAAAAAAATTTTCAAAAATTCTAGTTGAAGTATTATTCTGATTTCTTTTTTTTCTGAAAGTTTCCGAACTTCAGAGCAAAGTGTTGGGTCAACAAGGCGAGGTCCCTGTAGTCGACTGATGGGACAGTGATTGAAGAGCAGAACGATGAGTAATATCTCACATGGAATGTACCTTTGCTGCCCCCCCTTAAAGAAGCAATTTTTTTTGATTGATTGATATGAATGGAACCAGTACTCAATGTGTGCAGTACGGTTCTTACAACTGCGCTCTACCGAAATATCTGTCCATAGTCGAACAAAGCATTTATCGTAGGAAGGGCATGTCATTTATGCTACACCAGTATAAAAAAAAGAGACACAATGAGAAGAGTTAAACAAGATAAAATAGAGACTAAGGATAAGGTAGAGAGTAGAAACGATAGAAATGATGTGGCGTAGATAAAGAGAGATTTTGTACCAGAACACCAGTTAATGAAATTGTAATGAGATAGAGACTTGGCGATTTTATAAGAGGAAGGTAAGACTACGTCTTGGACAACCATTTTGCTGTCGGGTGCTCGGAGCCATACACGAAGTGTTGCATAAATTTGTTTGAAAATCCTGAAGCTGCTTCGCATTCCTACTCCGATCACCTTCTAAAGATTTTAATCGGATGGTGGATATTCATAGTCTCTCACATTGAACTTGTTGCGACTATTTTTGTTGACTTGATGAGTTTTGCAGAGAAAATAAGAACCACCAAGGGGTTTTCTGTGAAGTGGCCTACCATTTGAAACATTTTGAAAAAACAAATTTTATCAGAAAAGAGGAGAATAGATTAAAAAACGGAAATACGTTAAAAAAAAGGAGAGACACTTGAGAGTCATATAGATGCTAACAACAGTCATGGCAACTCTTCAGGTAATGCCTTTACAACAAAATTATGAAAAAAAAACAAATGAATTTTTTGGAATATTATGGTGCCACAAGCAAGAACACTCCAATCATGTTTCTCCATCAATCCATCATCCAACTCCTTCAACTTAACTTCCTTCACATAAATATTCAAGTTGAGTGTGAAATGATTATCCATATCCTTCACCTGGAATCGTCTCCCAACCCATTTAATCATATTCAATCTCTTTGGACCACTTTCGACAACATCTAATGGGACAGACATCCTGATACATTCCATTCGATCACTTGTCAACGAGTATTCCGATGGAATTTCCGCCAATTCTTCAGAACTTCCGACATTAAAACTGGAAATCTCGGTGAATAACTGAATATTCACTTCGAATTTCCGTTGTTTCTCCAATTGAACTACTCTCAATATATTCTTTCTTGACTCTTCCAAACTACCACTGTGTTTATGTCTCCAGTTACTGAAATCAATTGATGATTTGTCCATTTGAAATAGTCTTCGTAAATTTGCAATGTAGTTCTCAAAACTCTTTTCGTAAGTTGTTTCCGGGTTACTGTACATAAGGCCACCAGCACAGTCGTATGAATCTGACACTTTGTCGGATACATGCTGGAGTTTCAAACTATCGGAGTGACCCATTTTCCAGTATGAGTCGTCCGATTTGACCTTCGTGAAGTATCCTCTATCTATCCATTTCTAACAGCATATCTTCTCACTCGTGCAATCAATCATACTCATTCGTACTGTTTTCACCTTTCATTTCCTGCTAATAACATCCAATACTTCTCGTGGCATCGCGTGATGAGCATTTATCTTGACTCCGTCCATGTAGTATTCTCATTTCACATATCCATAGAACCAGTGTATCACAAGAAATATAGGGTCGTATGATGTAGTACAAATCATTGAAACACTCCCTTTTTTGTAGTCGAATCCACACAGTAATTGGCAATCATTTCAAGCAATTATAACACCAACTAAACCAATATGGAAATTCACACTCACTTTTCAGAAAAATTCAGTTTTTTGTAATGAATTGGCCTCTCTAATTCTAATAATACTCGGCACCTTATTGATCCATACTCCACACATCGTTTCGCCATATCCTTGCAATGCTCACATCTTTCACACACTTCCTCCAGTTTTCTAAGTTTGCGGACACTTCTTCCTGTAATGTTTTAAGTTTTGACTATGACTTGGTACGCAGTTTTCTAAATCAGGATTACAGTAAGTGATGTTTAAAAAATCGTTTCAATATTTGAAATACTGTATTTTCATTAATTGGCCAGCTGTTTGAGCAGGCTTTATCTGGGCTGTTTCGTCACGGATAAATTGTTTGATTTTATAAAACTCCATGCGATTATACATCGAGATTGCCGCGGGGAACATTCTTGGTGATGCGTGGAATTAAAAATCGTATTAATAAATATTTGGGAAAGAACAAGCAGTTATGACTGCAACCACGGAGAGAAAAAACAAACATTAACAAAAACGAAGAATGATCACAGACTGACTGATACGAGACTTATAGTCCAATATTTTTTAAACACTCTCTCACAATTTTATGTCACCCTCACTGTTCACGTATCAATTACGTATTATGTATGCACTGACTGAAACGGTCATTATTTTTGAATTTCAAACGAATTATATTCAATTTTCCAATTTTTTTCAAATTTTAAAACAGAAAAATTGAGAAAATTGATCATGTGGACAGAGAAATAGAATGACTTTTTGATTCGTAGCAGTCATGACTGATACGGTGATTTTCTTCATGATTCGAATAAAAACATTTTCAAATTTCAGATACTTTTCAAGTTTTCAATTTAGAAAAAGAGAGAAAATCAGTCGGGAGTTATTGACTACTGATCTGACTAAATGATTCGTATGAGTCTGGACAAATACGGTAATTTTTTATAAGTTTCGAACGAATTTAAATCAATTTTCAAATTTGAATGCGAAAAAAGACAAAAACTGCTCATCGGGATCAAGCGACGATTCGACTTATCAATTCTGATAAATCAGGACAGATACTGTCTTTTTTTTTCAAATTTCGAACAAATTTCGATGAAATTTCAGATATTTTTCGTTTTCAATCAAGTTTTCTAATGCAGATAAACTGTTTTTTACAAAAAATCTGAAAAAAAAACGTTTGTAAGGTCTCGTAAAACACAAAAATCGCAAACGGGGTTCAAGGAAAAAATCAAAAACGAGAGGGCAACGACAATCCGTTATGCCACACGTGCTTTACCGTAAATCGAAAGAGGTGGGTGGCGCAATAATGACAAATAAAAAAGAGAGCTGAGGAGAAAACGGAAACATTGTTTTGTGAATTCGTGGAAACTTCTGAATTTTTAAAACTGAATAACAAAGCCGGGGTCAAGAATGCTAGCGTAAGAAAGTCGGTTTGCACATAGTAAAGAGAAACGCTAAGAAATCAAAAATTCTTATTCTGAAATGAAAAAGAAGACCTAGAAGTCGGAACTCAGAATTTATTTTTTTCTTCATAAAGCCTCTTTTCTGTTCTTTGAGACCATTTTCTCCTGTATTTCTGCAAAATATACTCTTCGTAAATTTCACAGTTAACGAATGACGGAAGTCGGAAATGAAATTCTTAATCTGAAATTCTTTTAAGTTGAGAATCGGAAGTCGGAAGTGGAAAAGCCCGATTGTCAAAAATCAGAAGTCGGAATTCTTATGGTTTACTTTTGAAAAGGACACAGAAACGCTGTTATAATAGTTTATTACCAATTAGCTAAAAGGCAAAAAAGCAGAAGAATATTCTGGAAGGTTTTCATTCTCGGTGAGAAGAGAACAAAGAAAACGTGGTGAAAACAGTGCGGTGAGGAAAATATTTACAGGGTTTCAAGGTCGTTAAATTGTTATGATTGTGGGCGTCATGGGATTTCTCAGCGATAAAATATGATTCTTGAATTCATTTTTTATTGCTTTTCCGGTGAGTCAAAAAAAAACGGAGGGGCTATAAAAATATTGAAATTTGATTCTTCTTCCTTCTTAGAGTAGGGACCGTTAACAATCCAAATGAAACCGTACTTTTTTTCAGCTCAAAAACAACTCTGAAGTCCTGAAATCCTAAATCTAGGATTAGGGAGTACTGTAGGATCGGGAGAGAAGGGTATTGTTGTATGAAAATATTTAAAATTTAGGAACGGAGATCCTGTAGAATTGAAAAAGAGGAGTACTGTAGTTTGAAAAGATCCCGAATGTGGGATTGGGTCCATCACTGCGGATGTCCATCTGTGTGTCTGTCCATTATTGTGGATGTCCATCTGTGTGTCTGTCCATTATTGTGGATGTCCATCTGTGTGTCTGTCCATTATTGTGGATGTCCATCTGTGTGTCTGTCCATTATTGTGGATGTCCATCTGTGTGTCTGTCCATCACTGTGGATGTCCATCTGTGTGTCTGTCCATCACTGTGGATGTCCATCTGTGTGTCTGTCCATTATTGTGGATGTCCATCTGTGTGTCTGTCCATTATTGTGGATGTCCATCTGTGTGTCTGTCCATTATTGTGGATGTCCATCTGCGTGTCTGTCCGCTATTGTGGATGTCCATCTGTGTGTCTGTCCATTATTGTGGATGTCCATCTGTGTGTCTGTCCATTATTGTGGATGTCCATCTGTGTGTCTGTCCATTATTGTGGATGTCCATCTGTGTGTCTGTCCATTATTGTGGATGTCCATCTGTGTGTCTGTCCATTATTGTGGATGTCCATCTGTGTGTCTGTCCATTATTGTGGATGTCCATCTGTGTGTCTGTCCATTATTGTGGATGTCCATCTGTGTGTCTGTCCATTATTGTGGATGTCCATCTGTGTGTCTGTCCATCACTGTGGATGTCCATCTGTGTGTCTGTCCATCACTGTGGATGTCCATCTGTGTGTCTGTCCATTATTGTGGATGTCCATCTGTGTGTCTGTCCATCACTATGGATGTCCATCTGTGTGTCTGTCCATTACTGCGGATGTCCATCTGTGTGTTTGTCCATTACTGTGGATGTCCATCTGTGTGTCTGTCCATCACTGTGGATGTCCATCTGTGTGTCTGTCCATTATTGTGGATGTCCATCTGTGTGTCTGTCCATTATTGTGGATGTCCATCTGTGTGTCTGTCCATTACTGTGGATGTCCATCTGTGTGTCTGTCCATTATTGTGGATGTCCATCTGTGTGTCTGTCCATTATTGTGGATGTCCATCTGTGTGTCTGTCCATTATTGTGGATGTCCATCTGTGTGTCTGTCCATTATTGTGGATGTCCATCTGTGTGTCTGTCCATTATTGTGGATGTCCATCTGTGTGTCTGTCCATTATTGTGGATGTCCATCTGTGTGTCTGTCCATTATTGTGGATGTCCATCTGTGTGTCTGTCCATTATTGTGGATGTCCATCTGTGTGTCTGTCCATTATTGTGGATGTCCATCTGTGTGTCTGTCCATTATTGTGGATGTCCATCTGTGTGTCTGTCCATTATTGTGGATGTCCATCTGTGTGTCTGTCCATTATTGTGGATGTCCATCTGTGTGTCTGTCCATTATTGTGGATGTCCATCTGTGTGTCTGTCCATTATTGTGGATGTCCATCTGTGTGTCTGTCCATTATTGTGGATGTCCATCTGTGTGTCTGTCCATTATTGTGGATGTCCATCTGTGTGTCTGTCCATTACTGTGGATGTCCATCTGTGTGTCTGTCCATTATTGTGGATGTCCATCTGTGTGTCTGTCCATTATTGTGGATGTCCATCTGTGTGTCTGTCCATCACTTCGGATGTCCATCTGTGTGTCTGTCCATCACTTCGGATGTCCATCTGTGTGTCTGTCTTAGTCCTCCCCCGAGTCTCCTCGGGGAGGCGCCAGAGCGGTTTTTCCTACATTTATATACGCCTCCTACTCCTCATTCTTTTGTGGCCGGCATAGCTCAACTGGTAACATCGCCGGCCACCGATCGGAGGATCGTAGGGTTGAGGGTTCGATTCCCTCAGCCCGAAATCGAGTGCAAACTGGCTCTCAATGCCGGCGAGAACGACGGCTTGGATTGTGCAAGCACTGAGGCCACAAGGACTTGGAGAAGAAGCCTGAAACGCCTGGAGGAGATGAGAATGGTCTGCAAGCACTGTGGACGGAAAGGAAACGCAAAAGCCGCTGGGGCTGTGCACCCATTAAGGAAGAGGAAGCGCTGGGGCTGTGCAAGCACTGTGGACACAATTCAAGAGGAAAAATAAAGATGTTGGAGCACAGTGGATCAAGAAGAAATGATAGATAAATAATGTGTGATGAATGTGAATAATGAATATAAAAAAACAAAAAAAATTTTCAAAAATTTTAGTTCAAGTATTATTCTGATTTTTTTTTCTGAAAGTTTCCGAACTTCAGAGCAAAGTGTTGGTTTTTTTTGATTGATTGATATAAATGGAACCAGTTCTCAATGTGTGCAGTACGGTTCTTACAACTGCGCTCTACCGAAATATTTGTCCATAGTCGGGGAGGCACAATGAGAAGAGTTAAACAAGATAAAATAGAGACTAAAGAAAAGGTAGAGAGTAGAAACGATAGAAAAAGAAGTGGCGTAGATAAAGAGAGATTTTGTACCAGAACACCAGTTAATGAAATAGTAAAGAGATAGAGACTTGGCGATTTTATAAGAGGAAGGTAAGACTACGTCTTGGACAACCATTTTACTCAGTTATCAAAACTACTCCGAGAGATATGATGCCTTCGCTGTCGGGTGCTCGGAGCCATACACGAAGTGTTGCATAAATTTGTTTGAAAATCCTGAAGCTTCTTCGCATTCCTACTCCGATCACCTTCTAAAGATTTTAATCGGATGGTGGATATTCATAGTCTCTCACATTGAACTAGAAAAGAGGAGAATAGATTAAAAAACGGAAATACGTTGAAAAAAAGGAGAGAGACTTTAGAGTCATATAGAGGCTAACAACAGTGATGGCAACTCTTCAGGTAATGCCTTCACAACAAAATTATGAAAAAAACAAATGAATTTTTTGGAATATTATGGTGCCACAAGCAAGAACACTCCAATCATGTTTCTCCATCAATCCATCATCCAACTCCTTCAACTTTGCTTCCTTCACATAAATATTCAAGTTGAGTGTGAAATGATTATCCATATCCTTCACCTGGAATCGTCTCCCAACCCATTTAATCATATTCAATCTCTTTGGACCACTTTCGACAACATCTAATGGGACAGACATCCTGATACATTCCATTCGATCACTTGTCAACGAGTATTCCGATGGAATTTCAGCCAATTCTTCAGAACTTCCGACATTAAAACTGGAAATCTCGGTGAAGAACTGAATATTCACTTCGAGTTTCCGTTGTTTCTCCAATTGAATCACTCTCAATATATTCCTCATGAATTCTTCCAAACTACCACTGTGTTTATGTCTCCAGTTACTGAAATCAATTGATGATTTGTCCATTTGAAATAGTCTTCGTAAATTTGCAATGTAGTTCTCAAAACTCTTTTCGTAAGTTGTTTCCGGGTTACTGTACATAAGGCCACCAGCACAGTCGTATGAATCTGACACTTTGTCGGATACATGCTGGAGTTTCAAACTATCGGAGTGACCCATTTTCCAGTATGAGTCGTCCGATTTGACCTTCGTGAAGTATCCTCTATCTATCCATTTCTAACAGCATATCTTCTCACTCGTGCAATCAATCATACTCATTCGTACTGTTTTCACCTTTCATTTCCTGCTAATAACATCCAATACTTCTCGTGGCATCGCGTGATGAGCATTTATCTTGACTCCGTCCATGTAGTATTCTCATTTCACATATCCATAGAACCAGTGTATCACAAGAAATATAGGGTCGTATGATGTAGTACAAATCATTGAAACACTCCCTTTTTTGTAGTCGAATCCACACAGTAATTGGCAATCATTTCAAGCAATTATAACACCAACTAAACCAATATGGAAATTCACACTCACTTTTCAGAAAAATTCAGTTTTTTGTAATGAATTGGCCTCTCTAATTCTAATAATACTCGGCACCTTATTGATCCATACTCCACACATCGTTTCGCCATATCCTTGCAATGCTCACATCTTTCACACACTTCCTCCAGTTTTCTAAGTTTGCGGACACTTCTTCCTGAAATGTATTAAGTTTTGACTATGACTTGGTACGCAGTTTTCTAAATCAGGATTACAGTAAGTGATGTTTGAAGAATCGTTTCAATATTTGAAATACTGTATTTTCATTAATTGGCCAGCTGTTTGAGCAGGCTTTATTTGGGCTGTTTCGTCACGGATAAATGGTTTGACTTTATAAAACTCCATGCGATTATACATCGAGATTGCCGCGGGGAACATTCTTGGTGATGCGTGGAATTAAAAATCGTATTAATAAATATTTGGGAAAGAACAAGCAGTTATGACTGCAACCACGGAGAGAAAAAAACAAACATTAACAAAAACGAAGAATGATCACAGACTGACTGATACGAGACTTATAGTCCAATATTTTTTAAACACTCTCTCACAATTTTATGTCACCCTCACTGTTCACGTATCAATTACGTATTATGTATGCACTGACTGAAACGGTCATTATTTTTGAATTTCAAACGAATTATATTCAATTTTCCAATTTTTTCAAATTTTAAAACAGAAAAATTGAGAAAATTGATCATGTGGACAGAGAAATAGAATGACTTTTTGATTCGTAGCAGTCATGACTGATACGGTGATTTTCTTCATGATTCGAATAAAAACATTTTCAAATTTCAGATACTTTTCAAGTTTTCAATTTAGAAAAAGAGAGAAAATCAGTCGGGAGTTATTGACTACTGATCTGACTAAATGATTCGTATGAGTCTGGACAAATACGGTAATTTTTTATAAGTTTCGAACGAATTTAAATCAATTTTCAAATTTGAATGCGAAAAAAGACAAAAACTGCTCATCGGGATCAAGCGACGATTCGACTTATCAATTCTGATAAATCAGGACAGATACTGTCTTTTTTTTCAAATTTCGAACAAATTTCGATGAAATTTCAGATATTTTTCGTTTTCAATCAAGTTTTCTAATGCAGATAAACTGTTTTTTACAAAAAATCTGAAAAAAAAACGTTTGTAAGGTCTCGTAAAACACAAAAATCGCAAACGGGGTTCAAGGAAAAAATCAAAAACGAGAGGGCAACGACAATCCGTTATGCCACACGTGCTTTACCGTAAATCGAAAGAGGTGGGTGGCGCAATAATGACAAATAAAAAAGAGAGCTGAGGAGAAAACGGAAACATTGTTTTGTGAATTCGTGGAAACTTCTGAATTTTTAAAACTGCTAGCGTAAGAAAGTCGGTTTGCACATAGTAAAGAGAAACGCTAAGAAATCAAAAATTCTTATTCTGAAATGAAAAAGAAGACCTAGAAGTCGGAACTCAGAATTTATTTTTTTTTCTTCATAAAGCCTCTTTTCTGTTCTTTGAGACCATTTTCTCCTGTATTTCTGCAAAATATACTCTTCGTAAATTTCACAGTTAACGAATGACGGAAGTCGGAAATGAAATTCTTAATCTGAAATTCTTTTAAGTTGAGAATCGGAAGTCGGAAGTGGAAAAGCCCGATTGTCAAAAATCAGAAGTCGGAATTCTTATGGTTTACTTTTGAAAAGGACACAGAAACGCTGTTATAATAGTTTATTACCAATTAGCTAAAAGGCAAAAAAGCAGAAGAATATTCTGGAAGGTTTTCATTCTCGGTGAGAAGAGAACAAAGAAAACGTGGTGAAAACAGTGCGGTGAGGAAAATATTTACAGGGTTTCAAGGTCGTTAAATTGTTATGATTGTGGGCGTCATGGGATTTCTCAGCGATAAAATATGATTCTTGAATTCATTTTTTATTGCTTTTCCGGTGAGTCAAAAAAAACGGAGGGGCTATAAAAATATTGAAATTTGATTCTTCTTCCTTCTTAGAGTAGGGACCGTTAACAATCCAAATGAAACCGTACTTTTTTTCAGCTCAAAAACAACTCTGAAGTCCTGAAATCCTAAATCTAGGATTAGGGAGTACTGTAGGATCGGGAGAGAAGGGTATTGTTGTATGAAAATATTTAAAATTTAGGAACGGAGATCCTGTAGAATTGAAAAAGAGGAGTACTGTAGTTTGAAAAGATCCCGAATGTGGGATTGGGTCCATCACTGCGGATGTCCATCTGTGTGTCTGTCCATTATTGTGGATGTCCATCTGTGTGTCTGTCCATTACTGTGGATGTCCATCTGTGTGTCTGTCCATCACTGCGGATGTCCATCTGTGTGTCTGTCCATTACTGCGGATGTCCATCTGTGTGTTTGTCCATTACTGTGGATGTCCATCTGTGTGTCTGTCCATCACTGTGGATGTCCATCTGTGTGTCTGTCCATTATTGTGGATGTCCATCTGTGTGTCTGTCCATTATTGTGGATGTCCATCTGTGTGTCTGTCCATTATTGTGGATGTCCATCTGTGTGTCTGTCCATTATTGTGGATGTCCATCTGTGTGTCTGTCCATTATTGTGGATGTCCATCTGTGTGTCTGTCCATTATTGTGGATGTCCATCTGTGTGTCTGTCCATTATTGTGGATGTCCATCTGTGTGTCTGTCCATTATTGTGGATGTCCATCTGTGTGTCTGTCCATTATTGTGGATGTCCATCTGTGTGTCTGTCCATTATTGTGGATGTCCATCTGTGTGTCTGTCCATTATTGTGGATGTCCATCTGTGTGTCTGTCCATTATTGTGGATGTCCATCTGTGTGTCTGTCCATTATTGTGGATGTCCATCTGTGTGTCTGTCCATTATTGTGGATGTCCATCTGTGTGTCTGTCCATTATTGTGGATGTCCATCTGTGTGTCTGTCCATTATTGTGGATGTCCATCTGTGTGTCTGTCCATTATTGTGGATGTCCATCTGTGTGTCTGTCCATTATTGTGGATGTCCATCTGTGTGTCTGTCCATTATTGTGGATGTCCATCTGTGTGTCTGTCCATTATTGTGGATGTCCATCTGTGTGTCTGTCCATTATTGTGGATGTCCATCTGTGTGTCTGTCCATTATTGTGGATGTCCATCTGTGTGTCTGTCCGCTATTGTGGATGTCCATTTGTGTGTCTGTCCATTATTGTGGATGTCCATCTGTGTGTCTGTCCATTACTGCGGATGTCCATCTGTGTGTTTGTCCATTACTGTGGATGTCCATCTGTGTGTCTGTCCATCACTGTGGATGTCCATCTGTGTGTCTAAGCATCACTGCGGATGTCCATCTGTGTGTCTGTCTTAGTCCTCCCCCGAGTCTCCTCGGGGGAGGCGCCAGAGCGGTTTTTCCTACATTTATATACGCCTCCTACTCCTCATTCTTTTGTGGCCGGCATAGCTCAACTGGTAACATCGCCGGCCACCGATCGGAGGATCGTAGGGTTGAGGGTTCGATTCCCTCAGCCCGAAATCGAGTGCAAACTGGCTCTCAATGCCGGCGAGAACGACGGCTTGGATTGTGCAAGCACTGAGGCCACAAGGACTTGGAGAAGAAGCCTGAAACGCCTGGAGGAGATGAGAATGGTCTGCAAACACTGTGGACGGAAAGAAAACGCAAAAGCCGCTGGGGCTGTGCACCCATTAAGGAAGAGGAAGCGCTGGGGCTGTGCAAGCACTGTGGACACAATTCAAGAGGAAAAATAAAGATGTTGGAGCACAGTGGATCAAGAAGAAATGATAGATAAATAATGTGTGATGAATGTGAATAATGAATATAAAAAAAACAAAAAAAATTTTCAAAAATTTTAGTTCAAGTATTATTCTGATTTTTTTTTCTGAAAGTTTCCGAACTTCAGAGCAAAGTGTTGGTTTTTTTTGATTGATTGATATAAATGGAACCAGTTCTCAATGTGTGCAGTACGGTTCTTACAACTGCGCTCTACCGAAATATTTGTCCATAGTCGGGGAGGCACAATGAGAAGAGTTAAACAAGATAAAATAGAGACTAAAGAAAAGGTAGAGAGTAGAAACGATAGAAAAAGAAGTGGCGTAGATAAAGAGAGATTTTGTACCAGAACACCAGTTAATGAAATAGTAAAGAGATAGAGACTTGGCGATTTTATAAGAGGAAGGTAAGACTACGTCTTGGACAACCATTTTACTCAGTTATCAAAACTACTCCGAGAGATATGATGCCTTCGCTGTCGGGTGCTCGGAGCCATACACGAAGTGTTGCATAAATTTGTTTGAAAATCCTGAAGCTTCTTCGCATTCCTACTCCGATCACCTTCTAAAGATTTTAATCGGATGGTGGATATTCATAGTCTCTCACATTGAACTAGAAAAGAGGAGAATAGATTAAAAAACGGAAATACGTTGAAAAAAAGGAGAGAGACTTTAGAGTCATATAGAGGCTAACAACAGTGATGGCAACTCTTCAGGTAATGCCTTCACAACAAAATTATGAAAAAAACAAATGAATTTTTTGGAATATTATGGTGCCACAAGCAAGAACACTCCAATCATGTTTCTCCATCAATCCATCATCCAACTCCTTCAACTTTGCTTCCTTCACATAAATATTCAAGTTGAGTGTGAAATGATTATCCATATCCTTCACCTGGAATCGTCTCCCATCCCATTTAATCATATTCAATCTCTTTGGATCACTTTCGACAACATCTAATGGGACAGACATCCTGATACATTCCATTCGATCACTTGTCAACGAGTATTCCGATGGAATTTCAGCCAATTCTTCAGAACTTCCCACTTTAAAACTGGAAATCTCGGTGAAGAACTGAATATTCACTTCGAGTTTCCGTTGTTTCTCCAATTGAATCACTCTCAATATATTCCTCATGAATTCTTCCAAACTACCACTGTGTTTATGTCTCCAGTTACTGAAATCAATTGATGATTTGTCCATTTGAAATAGTCTTCGTAAATTTGCAATGTAGTTCTCAAAACTCTTTTCGTAAGTTGTTTCCGGGTTACTGTACATTAGGCCACCAGCACAGTCGTATGAATCTGACACTTTGTCGGATACATGCTGGAGTTTCAAACTATCGGAGTGACCCATTTTCCAGTATGAGTCGTCCGATTTGACCTTCGTGAAGTATCCTCTATCTATCCATTTCTAACAGCATATCTTCTCACTCGTGCAATCAATCATACTCATTCGTACTGTTTTCACCTTTCATTTCCTGCTAATAACATCCAATACTTCTCGTGGCATCGCGTGATGAGCATTTATCTTGACTCCGTCCATGTAGTATTCTCATTTCACATATCCATAGAACCAGTGTATCACAAGAAATATAGGGTCGTATGATGTAGTACAAATCATTGAAACACTCCCTTTTTGTAGTCGAATCCACACAGTAATTGGCAATCATTTCAAGCAATTATAACACCAACTAAACCAATATGGAAATTCACACTCACTTTTCAGAAAAATTCAGTTTTTTGTAATGAATTGGCCTCTCTAATTCTAATAATACTCGGCACCTTATTGATCCATACTCCACACATCGTTTCGCCATATCCTTGCAATGCTCACATCTTTCACACACTTCCTCCAGTTTTCTAAGTTTGCGGACACTTCTTCCTGTAATGTTTTAAGTTTTGACTATGACTTGGTACGCAGTTTTCTAAATCAGGATTACAGTAAGTGATGTTTAAAAAATTGTTTCAATATTTAGATACTGTATTTTCATTAATTGGCCAGCTGTTTGAGCAGGCTTTATCTGGGCTGTTTCGTCACGGATAAATTGTTTTATTTTATAAAACTCCATGCGATTATACATCGAGATTGCCGCGGGGAACATTCTTGGTGATGCGTGGAATTAAAAATCGTATTAATAAATATTTGGGAAAAAGCAAGCAGTTATGACTGCAACCACGGAGAGAAAAAAACAAACATTAACAGAAACGAAGAATGATCACAGATTGACTGATACGAGACTTATAGTCCAATATTTTTTAAACACTCTCTTCCAATTTTATGTCACCCTCACTGTTCACGTATCAATTATGTATTATGTATGCACTGATTCTGATATATTTTCACGATTCGCGAATTAATAAACAATTACAATTACAACATTGGTGACTGATATGGTATTTTTTTCTAATTTCGAACGAATGTTATCAAAATTTCCAACATTTTCAAGTTTTTAACCAGAAAAATTGAGAAAATTGATCATGTGGACAGAGAAATAGAATGACTTTTTGATTCGTAGCAGTCATGACTGATACGGTGATTTTCTTCATGATTCGAATAAAAACATTTTCAAATTTCAGATACTTTTCAAGTTTTCAATTTAGAAAAAGAGAGAAAATCAGTCGGGAGTTATTGACTACTGATCTGACTAAATGATTCGTATGAGTCTGGACAAATACGGTAATTTTTTATAAGTTTCGAACGAATTTAAATCAATTTTCAAATTTGAATGCGAAAAAAGACAAAAACTGCTCATCGGGATCAAGCGACGATTCGACTTATCAATTCTGATAAATCAGGACAGATACTGTCTTTTTTTTCAAATTTCGAACAAATTTCGATGAAATTTCAGATATTTTTCGTTTTCAATCAAGTTTTCTAATGCAGATAAACTGTTTTTACAAAAAATCTGAAAAAAAAACGTTTGTAAGGTCTCGTAAAACACAAAAATCGCAAACGGGGTTCAAGGAAAAAATCAAAAACGAGAGGGCAACGACAATCCGTTATGCCACACGTGCTTTACCGTAAATCGAAAGAGGTGGGTGGCGCAATAATGACAAATAAAAAAGAGGGCTGAGGAGAAAACGGAAACATTGTTTTGTGAATTCGTGGAAACTTCTGAATTTTTAAAACTGCTAGCGTAAGAAAGTCGGTTTGCACATAGTAAAGAGAAACGCTAAGAAATCAAAAATTCTTATTCTGAAATGAAAAAGAAGACCTAGAAGTCGGAACTCAGAATTTATTTTTTTTTCTTCATAAAGCCTCTTTTCTGTTCTTTGAGACCATTTTCTCCTGTATTTCTGCAAAATATACTCTTCGTAAATTTCACAGTTAACGAATGACGGAAGTCGGAAATGAAATTCTTAATCTGAAATTCTTTTAAGTTGAGAATCGGAAGTCGGAAGTGGAAAAGCCCGATTGTCAAAAATCAGAAGTCGGAATTCTTATGGTTTACTTTTGAAAAGGACACAGAAACGCTGTTATAATAGTTTATTACCAATTAGCTAAAAGGCAAAAAAGCAGAAGAATATTCTGGAAGGTTTTCATTCTCGGTGAGAAGAGAACAAAGAAAACGTGGTGAAAACAGTGCGGTGAGGAAAATATTTACAGGGTTTCAAGGTCGTTAAATTGTTATGATTGTGGGCGTCATGGGATTTCTCAGCGATAAAATATGATTCTTGAATTCATTTTTTATTGCTTTTCCGGTGAGTCAAAAAAAACGGAGGGGCTATAAAAATATTGAAATTTGATTCTTCTTCCTTCTTAGAGTAGGGACCGTTAACAATCCAAATGAAACCGTACTTTTTTTCAGCTCAAAAACAACTCTGAAGTCCTGAAATCCTAAATCTAGGATTAGGGAGTACTGTAGGATCGGGAGAGAAGGGTATTGTTGTATGAAAATATTTAAAATTTAGGAACGGAGATCCTGTAGAATTGAAAAAGAGGAGTACTGTAGTTTGAAAAGATCCCGAATGTGGGATTGGGTCCATCACTGCGGATATCCATCTGTGTGTCTGTCCATCACTATGGATGTCCATCTGTGTGTCTGTCCATTACTGTGGATGTCCATCTGTGTGTCTGTCCATCACTATGGATGTCCATCTGTGTGTCTGTCCATTACTGCGGATGTCCATCTGTGTGTTTGTCCATTACTGTGGATGTCCATCTGTGTGTCTGTCCATCACTGTGGATGTCCATCTGTGTGTCTGTCCATTATTGTGGATGTCCATCTGTGTGTCTGTCCATTATTGTGGATGTCCATCTGTGTGTCTGTCCATTATTGTGGATGTCCATCTGTGTGTCTGTCCATTATTGTGGATGTCCATCTGTGTGTCTGTCCATTATTGTGGATGTCCATCTGTGTGTCTGTCCATTATTGTGGATGTCCATCTGTGTGTCTGTCCATTATTGTGGATGTCCATCTGTGTGTCTGTCCATTATTGTGGATGTCCATCTGTGTGTCTGTCCATTATTGTGGATGTCCATCTGTGTGTCTGTCCATTATTGTGGATGTCCATCTGTGTGTCTGTCCATTATTGTGGATGTCCATCTGTGTGTCTGTCCATTATTGTGGATGTCCATCTGTGTGTCTGTCCATTATTGTGGATGTCCATCTGTGTGTCTGTCCATTATTGTGGATGTCCATCTGTGTGTCTGTCCATTATTGTGGATGTCCATCTGTGTGTCTGTCCATTATTGTGGATGTCCATCTGTGTGTCTGTCCATTACTGTGGATGTCCATCTGTGTGTCTGTCCATTATTGTGGATGTCCATCTGTGTGTCTGTCCATTATTGTGGATGTCCATCTGTGTGTCTGTCCATCACTTCGGATGTCCATCTGTGTGTCGGTCCATCACTTCGGATGTCCATCTGTGTGTCTGTCTTAGTCCTCCCCCGAGTCTCCTCGGGGAGGCGCCAGAGCGGTTTTTCCTACATTTATATACGCCTCCTACTCCTCATTCTTTTGTGGCCGGCATAGCTCAACTGGTAACATCGCCGGCCACCGATCGGAGGATCGTAGGGTTGAGGGTTCGATTCCCTCAGCCCGAAATCGAGTGCAAACTGGCTCTCAATGCCGGCGAGAACGACGGCTTGGATTGTGCAAGCACTGAGGCCACAAGGACTTGGAGAAGAAGCCTGAAACGCCTGGAGGAGATGAGAATGGTCTGCAAACACTGTGGACGGAAAGAAAACGCAAAAGCCGCTGGGGCTGTGCACCCATTAAGGAAGAGGAAGCGCTGAAGCTGTGCAAGCACTGTGGACACAATTCAAGAGGAAAAATAAAGATGTTGGAGCACAGTGGATCAAGAAGAAATGATAGATAAATAATGTGTGATGAATGTGAATAATGAATATAAAAAAAACAAAAAAAAAATTTCAAAAATTTTAGTTCAAGTATTGTTCTGATTTTTTTTTTCTGAAAGTTTCCGAACTTCAGAGCAAAGTGTTGGTTTTTTTGATTGATTGATATAAATGGAACCAGTTCTCAATGTGTGCAGTACGGTTCTTACAACTGCGCTCTACCGAAATATTTGTCCATAGTCGGGGAGGCACAATGAGAAGAGTTAAACAAGATAAAATAGAGACTAAAGAAAAGGTAGAGAGTAGAAACGATAGAAAAAGAAGTGGCGTAGATAAAGAGAGATTTTGTACCAGAACACCAGTTAATGAAATAGTAAAGAGATAGAGACTTGGCGATTTTATAAGAGGAAGGTAAGACTACGTCTTGGACAACCATTTTACTCAGTTATCAAAACTACTCCGAGAGATATGATGCCTTCGCTGTCGGGTGCTCGGAGCCATACACGAAGTGTTGCATAAATTTGTTTGAAAATTCTGAAGCTTCTTCGCATTCCTACTCCGATCACCTTCTAAAGATTTTAATCGGATGGTGGATATTCATAGTCTCTCACATTGAACTAGAAAAGAGGAGAATAGATTAAAAAACGGAAATACGTTGAAAAAAAGGAGAGAGACTTTAGAGTCATATAGAGGCTAACAACAGTCATGGCAACTCTCCAGGTAATGCCTTTACAACAAAATTATGAAAAAAACAAATGAACTTTTTGGAATATTATGGTGCCACAAGCAAGAACACTCCAATCATGTTTCTCCATCAATCCATCATCCAACTCCTTCAACTTTACTTCCTTCACATAAACATTCAAGTTGAGTGTGAAATGATTATCCATATCCTTCACCTGGAATCGTCTCCCATCCCATTTAATCATATTCAATCTCTTTGGATCACTTTCGACAACATCTAATGGGACAGACATCCTGATACATTCCATTCGATCACTTGTCAACGAGTATTCCGATGGAATTTCCGCCAATTCTTCAGAACTTCCGACATTAAAACTGGAAATCTCGGTGAAAAACTGAATATTCACTTCGAGTTTCCGTTGTTTCTCCAATTGAATCACTCTCAATATATTCCTCATGAATTCTTCCAATCTAGCACTGTGTTTATGACTCAAGTTACTGAAATCAATTGATGATTTGTCCATTTGAAATAGTCTTCGTAAATTTGCAATGTAGTTCTCAAAACTCTTTTCGTAAGTTGTTTCCGGGTTACTGTACATAAGGCCACCAGCACAGTCGTATGAATCTGACACTTTGTCGGATACATGCTGGAGTTTCAAACTATCGGAGTGACCCATTTTCCAGTATGAGTCGTCCGATTTGACCTTCGTGAAGTATCCTCTATCTATCCATTTCTAACAGCATATCTTCTCACTCGTGCAATCAATCATACTCACTCGTACTGTTTTCACCTTTCATTTCCTGATAATAACATCCAATACTTCTCGTGGCATCGCGTGATGAGCATTTATCTTGACTCCGTCCATGTAGTATTCTCATTTCACATATCCATAGAACCAGTGTATCACAAGAAATATAGGGTCGTATGATGTAGTACAAATCATTGAAACACTCCCTTTTTGTAGTCGAATCCACACAGTAATTGGCAATCATTTCAAGCAATTATAACACCAACTAAACCAATATGGAAATTCACACTCACTTTTCAGAAAAATTCAGTTTTTTGTAATGAATTGGCCTCTCTAATTCTAATAATACTCGGCACCTTATTGATCCATACTCCACACATCGTTTCGCCATATCCTTGCAATGCTCACATCTTTCACACACTTCCTCCAGTTTTCTAAGTTTGCGGACACTTCTTCCTGAAATGTTTTAAGTTTTGACTATGACTTGGTACGCAGTTTTCTAAATCAGGATTACAGTGAGTGATGTTTAAAAAATCGTTTCAATATTTAGATACTGTATTTTCATTAATTGGCCAGCTGTTTGAGCAGGCTTTATCTGGGCTGTTTCGTCACGGATAAATTGTTTGATTTTATAAAACTCCATGCGATTATACATCGAGATTGCCGCGGGGAACATTCTTGGTGATGCGTGGAATTAAAAATCGTATTAATAAATATTTGGGAAAAAGCAAGCAGTTATGACTGCAACCACGGAGAGAAAAAAAACAAACATTAACAGAAACGAAGAATGATCACAGACTGACTGATACGAGACTTATAGTCCAATATTTTTTAAACACTCTCTTCCAATTTTATGTCACCCTCACTGTTCACGTATCAATTATGTATTATGTATGCACTGACTGAAACGGTCATTATTTTTGAATTTCAAACGAATTATATTCAATTTTCCAATTTTTTTCAAATTTTAAAACAGAAAAATTGAGAAAATTGATCATGTGGACAGAGAAATAGAATGACTTTTTGATTCGTAGCAGTCATGACTGATACGGTGATTTTCTTCATGATTCGAATAAAAACATTTTCAAATTTCAGATACTTTTCAAGTTTTCAATTTAGAAAAAGAGAGAAAATCAGTCGGGAGTTATTGACTACTGATCTGACTAAATGATTCGTATGAGTCTGGACAAATACGGTAATTTTTTATAAGTTTCGAACGAATTTAAATCAATTTTCAAATTTGAATGCGAAAAAAGACAAAAACTGCTCATCGGGATCAAGCGACGATTCGACTTATCAATTCTGATAAATCAGGACAGATACTGTCTTTTTTTTCAAATTTCGAACAAATTTCGATGAAATTTCAGATATTTTTCGTTTTCAATCAAGTTTTCTAATGCAGATAAACTGTTTTTTACAAAAAATCTGAAAAAAAAAACGTTTGTAAGGTCTCGTAAAACACAAAAATCGCAAACGGGGTTCAAGGAAAAAATCAAAAACGAGAGGGCAACGACAATCCGTTATGCCACACGTGCTTTACCGTAAATCGAAAGAGGTGGGTGGCGCAATAATGACAAATAAAAAAGAGAGCTGAGGAGAAAACGGAAACATTGTTTTGTGAATTCGTGGACACTTCTGAATTTTTAAAACTGCTAGCGTAAGAAAGTCGGTTTGCACATAGTAAAGAGAAACGCTAAGAAATCAAAAATTCTTATTCTGAAATGAAAAAGAAGACCTAGAAGTCGGAACTCAGAATTTATTTTTTTTTCTTCATAAAGCCTCTTTTCTGTTCTTTGAGACCATTTTCTCCTGTATTTCTGCAAAATATACTCTTCGTAAATTTCACAGTTAACGAATGACGGAAGTCGGAAATGAAATTCTTAATCTGAAATTCTTTTAAGTTGAGAATCGGAAGTCGGAAGTGGAAAAGCCCGATTGTCAAAAATCAGAAGTCGGAATTCTTATGGTTTACTTTTGAAAAGGACACAGAAACGCTGTTATAATAGTTTATTACCAATTAGCTAAAAGGCAAAGAAGCAGAAGAATATTCTGGAAGGTTTTCATTCTCGGTGAGAAGAGAACAAAGAAAACGTGGTGAAAACAGTGCGGTGAGGAAAATATTTACAGGGTTTCAAGGTCGTTAAATTGTTATGATTGTGGGCGTCATGGGATTTCTCAGCGATAAAATATGATTCTTGAATTCATTTTTTATTGCTTTTCCGGTGAGTCAAAAAAAAAACGGAGGGGCTATAAAAATATTGAAATTTGATTCTTCTTCCTTCTTAGAGTAGGGACCGTTAACAATCCAAATGAAACCGTACTTTTTTCAGCTCAAAAACAACTCTGAAGTCCTGAAATCCTAAATCTAGGGTTAGGGAGTACTGTAGGATCGGGAGAGAAGGGTATTGTTGTATGAAAATATTTAAAATTTAGGAACGGAGATCCTGTAGAATTGAAAAAGAGGAGTACTGTAGTTTGAAAAGATCCCGAATGTGGGATTGGGTCCATCACTGCGGATATCCATCTGTGTGTCTGTCCATCACTATGGATGTCCATCTATGTGTCTGTCCATTACTGTGGATGTCCATCTGTGTGTCTGTACATCACTGCGGATGTCCATCTGTGTGTCTGTCCATTACTGCGGATGTCCATCTGTGTGTTTGTCCATTACTGTGGATGTCCATCTGTGTGTCTGTCCATCACTGTGGATGTCCATCTGTGTGTCTGTCCATTATTGTGGATGTCCATCTGTGTGTCTGTCCATTATTGTGGATGTCCATCTGTGTGTCTGTCCATCACTGTGGATGTCCATCTGTGTGTCTGTCCATCACTGTGGATGTCCATCTGTGTGTCTGTCCATTATTGTGGATGTCCATCTGTGTGTCTGTCCATTATTGTGGATGTCCATCTGTGTGTCTGTCCATTATTGTGGATGTCCATCTGTGTGTCTGTCCATTATTGTGGATGTCCATCTGTGTGTCTGTCCATTATTGTGGATGTCCATCTGTGTGTCTGTCCATTATTGTGGATGTCCATCTGTGTGTCTGTCCATTATTGTGGATGTCCATCTGTGTGTCTGTCCATTATTGTGGATGTCCATCTGTGTGTATGTCCATTATTGTGGATGTCCATCTGTGTGTCTGTCCATTATTGTGGATGTCCATCTGTGTGTCTGTCCATTATTGTGGATGTCCATCTGTGTGTCTGTCCATCACTGTGGATGTCCATCTGTGTGTCTGTCCATTATTGTGGATGTCCATCTGTGTGTCTGTCCATTATTGTGGATGTCCAACTGTGTGTCTGTCCATTATTGTGGATGTCCATCTGTGTGTTTGTCCATTATTGTGGATGTCCATCTGTGTGTCTGTCCATTATTGTGGATGTCCATCTGTGTGTCTGTCCATTATTGTGGATGTCCATCTGTGTGTCTGTCCATTATTGTGGATGTCCATCTGTGTGTCTGTCCATTATTGTGGATGTCCATCTGTGTGTCTGTCCATTATTGTGGATGTCCATCTGTGTGTCTGTCCATTATTGTGGATGTCCATCTGTGTGTTTGTCCATTATTGTGGATGTCCATCTGTGTGTCTGTCCATTATTGTGGATGTCCATCTGTGTGCCTGTCCATTATTGTGGATGTCCATCTGTGTGTCTGTCCATTATTGTGGATGTCCATCTGTGTGTCTGTCCATTATTGTGGATGTCCATCTGTGTGTCTGTCCATTATTGTGGATGTCCATCTGTGTGTCTGTCCATTATTGTGGATGTCCATCTGTGTGCCTGTCCATTATTGTGGATGTCCATCTGTGTGTCTGTCCATTATTGTGGATGTCCATCTGTGTGTCTGTCCATTATTGTGGATGTCCATCTGTGTGTCTGTCCATCACTGCGGATGTCCATCTGTGTGTCTGTCTTAGTCCTCCCCCGAGTCTCGTCGGGGAAGGCGCCAGAGCGGTTTTCCGAACATTTATATACGCCTCCTACTCCTCATTCTTTTGTGGCCGGCATAGCTCAACTGGTAACATCGCCGGCCACCGATCGGAGGATCGTAGGGTTGAGGGTTCGATTCCCTCAGCCCGAAATCGAGTGCAAACTGGCTCTCAATGCCGGCGAGAACGACGGCTTGGATTGTGCAAGCACTGAGGCCACAAGGACTTGGAGAAGAAGCCTGAAACGCCTGGAGGAGATGAGAATGGTCTGCAAGCACTGTGGACGGAAAGGAAACGCAAAAGCCGCTGGGGCTGAGCACCCATTAAGGAAGAGGAAGCGCTGAAGCTGTGCAAGCACTGTGGACACAATTCAAGAGGAAAAATAAAGATGTTGGAGCACAGTGGATCAAGAAGAAATGATAGATAAATAATGTGTGATGAATGTGAATAATGAATATAAAAAAAACAAAAAAAATTTCAAAAATTTTAGTTCAAGTATTATTCTGATTTTTTTTTCTGAAAGTTTCCGAACTTCAGAGCAAAGTGTTGGTTTTTTGATTGATTGATATAAATGGAACCAGTTCTCAATGTGTGCAGTACGGTTCTTACAACTGCGCTCTACCGAAATATTTGTCCATAGTCGGGGAGGCACAATGAGAAGAGTTAAACAAGATAAAATAGAGACTAAAGAAAAGGTAGAGAGTAGAAACGATAGAAAAAGAAGTGGCGTAGATAAAGAGAGATTTTGTACCAGAACACCAGTTAATGAAATAGTAAAGAGATAGAGACTTGGCGATTTTATAAGAGGAAGGTAAGACTACGTCTTGGACAACCATTTTACTCAGTTATCAAAACTACTCCGAGAGATATGATGCCTTCGCTGTCGGGTGCTCGGAGCCATACACGAAGTGTTGCATAAATTTGTTTGAAAATCCTGAAGCTTCTTCGCATTCCTACTCCGATCACCTTCTAAAGATTTGAATCGGATGGTGGATATTCATAGTCTCTCACATTGAACAAGAAAAGAGGAGAATAGATTAAAAAACGGAAATACGTTAAAAAAAGGAGAGACACTTGAGAGTCATATAGAGGCTAACAACAATGATGGCAACTCTTCAGGTAATGCCTTCACAACAAAATTATGAAAAAACAAATGAATTTTTTGGAATATTATGGTGCCACAAGCAAGAACACTCCAATCATGTTTCTCCATCAATCCATCATCCAACTCCTTCAACTTTGCTTCCTTCACATAAATATTCAAGTTGAGTGTGAAATGATTATCCATATCCTTCACCTGGAATCGTCTCCCAACCCATTTAATCATATTCAATCTCTCTGGCCCGCTTTCGACAACATCTAATGGGACAGACATCCTGATACATTTTATTCGATCACTTGTCAACGAGTATTCTGATGGAATTTCAGCGAATTCTTCAGAATTTCCCACTTTAAAACTGCAAATCTCGGTAAAAAACTGAATATTCACTTCGAGTTTTCGTTGTTTCTCCAAATGAATCACTCTCAATATATTCCTCATGAATTCTTTCAAACTACTACTGTGTTTATGTCTCCAGTGACTGAAATCAATCGATAATTTGTCCATTTGAAATAGTCTTTGTAAATTTGCAATGTAGTTTTCAAAACTCTTTTCGTAAGTTGTTTCCGGGTTACTGTACATCAGGCCACCAGTACAGTCGTATGAATCTGACACTTTGACGGATACATGCTGGAGTTTCAAACTATCGGAGTGACCCATTTTCCAGTATGAGTCGTCCGATTCGACCTTCGTGAAGTATCCTCTATCTATCCATTTCTAACAGCATATCTTCTCACTCGTGCAATCAATCATACTCATTCGTACTGTTTTCACCTCTCATTTCCTGCTAATAACATTCAATACTTCTCGTGGCATCGCGTGATGAGCATTTATCTTGACTCCGTCCATGTAGTATTCTCATTTCACATATCCATAGAACCAGTGCATCACAAGAAAGATAGGGTCGTATGATGTAGTACAAATCATTGAAACACTCCTTTTTTGTAGTCGAATCCACACAGTAATTGGCAATCATTTCTAGCAATTATAACACCAACTAAACCAATATGAAAATTCACACTCACTTTTCAGAAAAATGCAGTTTTTTGAAATTAATTGGCCTCTCTAATTCTAATAATACTCGGCACCTCATTGATCCATACTCCACACATCGTTTCGCCATGTCCTTGCAATACTCACATCCTTCACACACTTCCTTCAGTCTTATAACAGAGAACTAATCCATTTCTGTCTGTGTGTCTGTACCAAAGTTTATTTTATCTCCCAGTTTATACCTATTTTTTGCGAAGAATTCAAATTCATTTCTGTACTCTTCTTCAGGGGTTATTCATTTAATAGGATATTTAAGAAATGTACCAAATATGGTTAGAATAAAAATACAAATGGGGCAGCGGGGAAATAGAGATTACAAGAGAGAGAGAGAGAGAGAATTCCCGTCATTTTCTTTTTTTTTTGGATGAAACACGTTCAATTCAGGTAATTAGAGGAGGGTAATTTTGCAATAAAACAGACAATTAGTGATAGCTCGAGTGAGAGACGAATCATTTCTTGTTGCAGAGAGCCTTCATTGCGCCCATATCCGACGCGATTCCACCAATTTCACGTACGGTTCGTTCCTGCATGTCGGCGCCAAGATTCTGGAAAAAAGTACAGTTTTACTAGATATTTGAATATTCAGGTGCCAATATCGATAAAAATAGCAATTTTGAGGCGAAAATTTACGGAATATCTAGTTTTTGAAGGGAATTTATTAGCTGGGCACGCTTCTTAAAACGGCGCTCTACCGAAACCGAAGGAAATTGTGTGCAAAATAGAGAGACTCAGAGAAAAAGAGACACTTTTCATGGGCATACCGGTGGAGCGCAGTTAAAAGAACAGTGATGAACTAATAGACAAAATACAATAATTTTTGTGGGCGGAGATTCACAAAATGCTGATTTTCATCAGATTTGAACCAAAATAGTTTGATGTTTGATCAAAAAATTTCTGTTTTCAATTGATTTTCACTGTTTTCGGAGCTGAAAATCGGATTTCTAAACGATTTCTATCAAAAATTGAACAGAAATTTGAAGAATTGTTATTTAGAGCTTCGAAAAAAAAAGTAGAATTCGATCAAATTCAATGTCAAAAAGCTGGGTGATTTTTGATCAATTTTATTCTGAAATGCTTAAAAATCAAAAGATTTCACCCAAATTCGAACTGAAAGAATCCGCAAATTCAACAATTTCAGCCAGGAATCCGTAAAAATTGGCTGAAAATCTGAGTATTTCACCCCTTTTTTGCTGAAAAATTATCCAAAAAATAGCCAAAAACGTACCGGAATAACAGCTTTCGTGAGTTTCAACTCCTTCTTATACTTCTCAATCTGCTCTTCAAGAATCAAATTATCCTGAAGATGTTGTCCGAGGTTCTCGACCAACCGATCCTCCGAATCATTCTCCCACATCGTCATATCGATTCCCTTGAAACGGATCAGCTTCAGACGGAGGGAGTAACGGAGTGCACGGGATTCAGTGATCAAGTTTGCAATCTTTGAGTTGTTCTCCCATTCCAGACATGTTATACGTCTTTTTCAGCTTCTGCACAATCGAGTCGACCGCCATCATTGATTCGTAGAGCAGTTGCCGGGTGGGATTGTCAAAGTCTGAAAATCAAAGGGTTAGACCGCTCTTCTCAACTTCAATCTGCTGCCGCAGTTTCCAAACAACGCGGATTCGAAATGTCCGAAACCAGACTTGTCAAAAATCGGCCGGCCCGCCGGGCTGGAAATTTGCTCGGCCCGGATTCAAAAATGGGGACCCATTTTTTACCGATTTTTTTTTGAAATTTTTCGAAAAAATTTACATTTTTATTCATATTCGAAATTTTATTCGAAAACTATACTTTTTTCGAAAATTTTCAAAAAAATTCCAAAAAAAATTCAAAAATTCGAAATTTTTTCAAAAAATGTTTCAAACCGGGCCGAGATTTTTCTGATTTTGGCCCGGCCCGGCCCGTGACAAGTCTGGTCCGAGACTCTCAGTAGCCTTTTTACTTCTAAATCGGTCGTTTCAAAACTCAAATTGCCGTTTTGAAACTGACAAAGTCTGGAAATGGAGGAGGCGTTAGGAAGTTGGGATTCGTTGAGGGACGTTTCGGGTCATTTCGCAACTCAGAATGCCGTTTTGAAATTATATATTGCTGTCAAATCGTCCCGTCAAACTTACTAGAAGTAGTCACCGACGTCTTCTGACTGGACGATGGTGGTGCAGTGCTTGGAATCTCCTCCGGCGACACCTTCGCAGGAGGCGCTGCATTCTCTTTCTTATTGAACGTCGTCGATTTCTTAGAGATTCTTTGAGACTCCTTGATTTTCGACTGCATCTCGAGATTCTCCTTCTGCAGCTTCTCAATGTTATCATTCGCATACTTCATCGTCTGCGCACTCTCGTGCTGAAGTTCACGTTCACGGGTTAGAAGGCGGCAGAGTTCATCGCATACAAGACGGATTGACGAGGCGTTGCTGAAATTATATTACTGGGTCAACAACATTCTGAATTTTGACAAAAAATTTTGGAGAAGTTCAACGATTCACTAGCACCAAAACACCCCAAAAGGAGCGCCAGGTTCCCATGCTACGATGCATTTGGAAAATAGGTCTAAAACTGAAAAATCTTTGAAATGAGTTCGAAACATCGGAAATTGTACCAAAAAATCACCTAGAACTCATTGGTTTTTGTGGTAGTAGCAAAACGCTCCAAACGCGCGCCAGACATTTCCTAAATCTATTTTATAGAAACTTTTCTGAAACTGCTGGAATTTCTGAAAGTTGACGATTTTTACACGAATCCATGAGAAAACCCGAAAATATTTAATCAGAAAAACGCTCCAGACTCCCAAAAATCTTCGAAACACGAGAAATTCTGATCCAAAAAACGCTGCAAAAGCGCGCCAGTCTCCCTGCATTCCAACTCACCCCAAAATAATCTGTGTCTCCTCCGTCTTCTTGGTCAACTCGACGACCTCCTTCCTGACTCTTCCCAACCCTTCGATCGCCGCATTCACCATATCCTCTCGCTTCTTCGTCACCTCAATCTCCTTCTTTCGAGCAGCAAGTTTCCCAGCATAGTCGGCTGCTTCCTTCTCAAACGCTGCGGCTTTTGCCAACTTCTCCTCAAGTGACGCGATTAATATGACCATATCCTGCTTCTCGTTCGCAGTCCTCTCCACTCGATTCTCCGCCTCTCGAGCGCGTCTTCTAAGGAGCTCCATCTCGTTCCCCATTCTCTCCAGGTGGTCTCTGACCGCACTCTCCTCAGCATTTGCCGTCCCCAACTCATTCGACAATGACCCCACCTCAATCATCATCTTATTTGCATGTTCTCTTTTCAACACCTCTACTGATCGCTTCGTTTCCTCGAGAATCTCCTCGGCATTCAGACGAGCGTCCTGTTCGGCTGCACATCGAACGAGCGTCTTCTCCAGCTGCTGTTTCGCTTCGTCTAACTCGGCGACGAGTCGATGATGAGAGTCTTCGAGTCTCGAGAGCTCCATCAACACCTCCGCCTTCTCCGTCTCCACATTTTTCAGTGTGGCCTGACACACTTTGAGATCCTCAAAGTTTTGAGCAGTTTTCAATTGAACGCCCGGCAATCTTCCTGGGGAACTCTGAAGTGGAGATTTGAGAGCTCTGCTCACTCTCTGCATCTTCTCCACCTTCGCCGTCGCATTTGTGGAGAACGAGTGATTCTGAATCTGATCGGCTCCTGTCGACGTCATCAGTTGTTGGAGTGGTTTCGGTTTGTGAGGAGTCGACGACTGGGGAGAGTTTTTGAAGCTCTTTTGGCTCAAGACTGACTGGGTGGCGTCACAATCCGGTGGTAGCATCGAGGGGTTGAATGAACCTGGAAGAATACAGAAATTTACAGAATTTAACTGAAAATCGGTCTAATATTCGGGATTTTCAGTGTAAAAGTGAACAAAATCGGGTAATTTTAAGCCGACATTCGTTTCTAAAAACTCACTCTGAAGGGTGTCATTCACATTGCTCGGAAGACCAATATTCATTGATTCGGCTCCCGGACATTTCGCCACCGACTTTCGGGGAATTTCCAAAGGTTTATGCGGAAAAAACACTCCAATCAAGCTATTTGGTTGTGTCTCCATCAATCCCTTATCCAACTTCCTCAACTCTGTCTCCTTCACATAAATATTCAAGTTGAGTGTGAAATGATTATCCATATCTTTCACCTGAAATCGTCTCCCAACCCATTTAATCATATTCAATCTCTCTGCACCACTTTCGACAACATCTAATGAGACAGACTTCCGGATACATTCGATTCGATCACTGAGCAACGAGTATTCTGATGGAATTTCAGCCAATTCTTCAGAATTTCCCACTTTAAAACTGGAAATCTCTGTGAAGAACTGAATATTCACTTCGAGTTTTCGTTGTTTCTCCAAATGAATCACACTCAATATATTCCTCATGAATTCTTCCAAACTAGCACTGTATTTATACTGTATTTTCATTAATTGGCCAGCTGTTTGAGCAGGCTTTATTTGGGCTGTTTCGTCACGGATAAATTGTTTGATTTTATAAAACTCCATGCGATTATACATCGAGATTGCCGCGGGGAACATTCTTGGTGATGCGTGGAATTAAAAATCGTATTAATAAATATTTGGGAAAGAACAAGCAGTTATGACTGCAACCACGGAGAGAAAAAAACAAACATTAACAAAAACGAAGAATGATCACAGATTGACTGATACGAGACTTATAGTCCAATATTTTTTAAACACTCTCTCACAATTTTATGTCACCCTCACTGTTCACGTATCAATTATGTATTATGTATGCACTGATTCTGATCTATTTTCACGATTCGCGAATTATTCAACAATTACAATTACAACATTGGTGACTGATATGGTATTTTTTTCTAATTTCGAACGAATGTTATCAAAATTTCCAAAATTTTAAAGTTAAACAGAAAAATTGAGAAAATTGATCATGTGGACAGAGAAATAGAACGACTTTTTGATTCGTAGCAGTCATGACTGATACGGTGATTTTCTTCATGATTCGAATAAAAACATTTTCAAATTTCAGATACTTTTCAAGTTTTCAATTTAGAAAAAGAGAGAAAATCAGTCGGGAGTTATTGACTACTGATCTGACTGAATGATTCGTATGTGTCTAGACAAATACGGTAGTTTTTTATAAGTTTCGAACGAATTTAAATCAATTTTCAAATTTGAATACGAAAAAAGACAAAAACTGCTCATCGGGATCAAGCGACGATTCGACTTATCAATTCTGATAAATCAGGACAGATACTGTCTTTTTTTTTCAAATTTCGAACAAATTTCGATGAAATGTCAGATATTTTTTGTTTTCAATCAAGTTTTCTAATTCAGATAAACTGTTTTTTACAAAAAATCTTTTAAAAAAACGTTTGTAAGACCTCGTAAAACATAAAAATCGCAAACGGGGTTCAAGGAAAAAATCAAAAACGAGAGGGCAACGACAATCCGTTATGACACACGTGCTTCACTGTAAATCGAAAGAGGTGGGTGGCGCAATAATGACAAATAAAAAAGAGAGCTGAGGAAAAAACAGAACCATTGGTTGTGAATTCGTGGAAACTTCTGAATTTTTCAAACTGCTAGCGTAAGAAAGTCGGTTTGCACATAGTGGAGAGGAACGTTAAAAAATCAAAACTTCTTATTCTGAAATGAAAAAGAAGACCTAGAAGTCGGAACTCAGAATTTATTATTTTTTTCCTTCATAAGGCCTCTTTTCTGTTCTTTGAGATCATTTTCTTCTGTATTTCTGCAAAATATACTCTTCGTAAATTCCACAGTTAACGAATGACGGAAGTCGGAAGTGAAATTCTCTATCTGGCAGTTAAGAATCTGAAATCGGAAGTAAAAAATCCCGATTGTCAGAAACCAGAATACAGAATTCTTATGGTTTACTTTTGAAAAGGACAGAGAAACGCTGTTAAAATAGTTTATTACCAATTAGCTAAGAGACAAAGAAGCAGAAGAATATTCTGGAAAATTTTCATTCTCGATGAGGAGAGAACAAAGAAAAGGTGGTGAAAACAGTGCGGTGAGGAAAATATTTACAGGGTTTCAAGGTCGTTAAATTGTTATGATTGTGGGCGTCATGGGATTTCTCAGCGATAAAATATGATTCTTGAATTCATTTTTTATTGCTTTTCCGGTGAGTCAAAAAAAAACGGAGGGGCTAAAAATATTGAAATTTGATTCTTCTTCCTTCTTTGAGTAGGGACCGTTAAGAATCCAAATAAAACAGTACTTTTTTTCAGCTCAAAAACAACTCTGAAGTCCTGAAATCCTAAATCTAGAATTGGGGGGTGCTGTGGTGTGTCTGTCCCTCACTGTGGATGTCCATCTGTGTGTCTGTCCATCACTGCGGATGTCCATCTGTGTATCTGTCCATCACTGTGGATGTCCATCTGTGTGTCTGTCCCTCACTGTGGATGTCCATCTGTGTGTCTGTCCATCACTGCGGATGTCCATCTGTGTGTCTGTCCATCACTGCGGATGTCCATCTGTGTGTCTGTCCCTCACTGCGATGTCCATCTGTGTGTCTGTCCCTCATTGTGGATGTCCATCTGTGTGTCTGTCCATCACTGTGGATGTCCATCTGTGTGTCTGTCCCTCACAGTGGATGTCCATCTGTGTGTCTGTCCATCACTGTGGATGTCCATCTGTGTGTCTGTCTATCACTTCGGATGTCCAGCTGTGTGTCAGTCCCTCTGTGGGAGTTTCCGCGGAGTTTACGTTTTCCGAACATTTATATACGCCTCCTACTCCTCAGTATTTTGTGGCCGGCATAGCTCAACTGGTAACATCGCCGGCCACCGATCGGAGGATCGTAGGGTTGAGGGTTCGACTCCCTCAGCCCGAAATCGAGAGCAAACTGGCTATCGATGCCAGTCAGGACCATGGCGGCCTTCTGCTTGCACTGTGGCCACGCGGACTTGGAGAAGAAGCCGGAAACGCCTGGAGGAGATGAGCATGGTCTGCAAGCACTGTGGACGGAGAGAAAACGGAAAAGCCGCTGGGGCTGTGCACCCATTAAGGAAGAGGAAGCGCTGAAGCTGTGCAGCCATTGTGGACACAATTCAAGAGGAAAAATGAAGATGGTTGAGCCCAGTGGATCAAAAAGAAATAAAAGATAAATAATGTGTGATGAATGTGAATAATGAATAAAAAAAAACAACAAAAAAATTTTCAAAAATTTTAGTTCAAGTTATATTCTGGTTTATTTTTTTCTGGAAGTTTCCGAACTTCAGAGCAAAGTGTTGGTATTTTTTTTTATTGATTGATATAAATGGAACCATTGCTCAATGTGTGCAGTACGGTTCTTACAACTACGCTCTACCGAAATACTTGTCCATAGTCGATCTAAGCATTTTTCGTAGGAAGGGCATGTCATTTACGCTACACCGGTATAAATAGGAGAGGAACAATGAGAAGAGTTAAACAAGATAAAATAGAGATTAAGGATAAGCTAGAGAGTAGAAACGATAGAAAATGAAGTGGCTTAGATAAAGAGAGATTTTGTTCCAGAACACCAGTTAATGAAATAGTAAAGAGATAGAGACTTGGCGATTTTATAAGAGGAAGGTAAGACTACGTCTTGGACAACCATTTTACTCAGTTATCAAAACTACTCCGAGAGATATGATGCCTTTGCTGTCGGGTGCTCGGAGCCATACACAAAGTGTTGCATAAATTTGTTTGAAAATCCTGAAGCTTCTTCGCATTCCTACTCCGATCACCTTCTAAAGATTTTAATCGGATGGTGGATATTCATAGTCTCTCACATTGAACAAGAAAAGAGAAGAATAGATTAAAAAACGGAAATACGTTAAAAAAAGGAGAGACACTTGAGAGTCATATAGAGGCTAACAACAATGATGGCAACTCTTCAGGTAATGCCTTCACAACAAAATTATGAAAAAACAAATGAATTTTTTGGAATATTATGGTGCCACAAGCAAGAACACTCCAATCATGTTTCTCCATCAATCCATCATCCAACTTCTTCAACTTTGCTTCCTTCACATAAATATTCAAGTTGAGTGTAAAATGATTATCCATACCCTTCACCTGGAATCGTCTCCCAACCCATTTAATCATATTCAATCTCTCTGGCCCGCTTTCGACAACATCTAATGGGACAGACATCCTGATACATTCCATTCGATCACTTGTCAACGAGTATTCCGATGGAATTTCAGCCAATTCTTCAGAACTTCCCACATTAAAACTGGAAATCTCGGTGAAGAACTGAATATTCACTTCGAGTTTCCGTTGTTTCTCCAATTGAATCACTCTCAATATATTCCTCATGAATTCTTCCAAACTACCACTGTGTTTATGTCTCCAGTTACTGAAATCAATTGATGATTTGTCCATTTGAAATAGTCTTCGTAAATTTGCAATGTAGTTTTCAAAACTCTTTTCGTAAGTTGTTTCCGGGTTACTGTACATCAGGCCACCAGTATAGTCGTATGAATCTGACACTTTGTCGAATACATGCTGGAGTTTCAAACTATCGGAGTGACCCATTTTCCAGTATGAGTCGTCCGATTCGACCTTCGTGAAGTATCCTCTATCTATCCATTTCTAACAGCATATCTTCTCACTCGTGCAATCAATCATACTCATTCGTACTGTTTTCACCTTCCATTTCCTGCTAATAACATCCAATACTTCTCGTGGCATCGCGTGATGAGCATTTATCTTGACTCCGTCCATGTAGTATTCTCATTTCACATATCCATAGAACCAGTGTATCACAAGAAATATAGGGTCGTATGATGTAGTACAAATCATTGAAACACTCTTTTTTTGTAGTCGAATCCACACAGTAATTGGCAATCATTTCAAGCAATTATAACACCAACTAAACCAATATGGAAATTCACACTCACTTTTCAGAAAAATTCAGTTTTTTGTAATGAATTGGCCTCTCTAATTCTAATAATACTCGGCACCTTATTGATCCATACTCCACACATCGTTTCGCCATATCCTTGCAATGCTCACATCTTTCACACACTTTCTCCAGTTTTCTAAATTTGCGGACACTTCTTCCTGTAATGTTTTAAGTTTTGACTATGACTTGGTACGCAGTTTTCTAAATCAGGATTACAGTAAGTGATGTTTAAAAAATCGTTTCAATATTTAGATACTGTATTTTCATTAATTGGCCAGCTGTTTGAGCAGGCTTTATCTGGGCTGTTTCGTCACGGATAAATTGTTTGATTTTATAAAACTCCATGCGATTATACATCGAGATTGCCGCGGGGAACATTCTTGGTGATGCGTGGAATTAAAAATCGTATTAATAAATATTTGGGAAAAAGCAAGCAGTTATGACTGCAACCACGGAGAGAAAAAACAAACATTAACAAAAACGAAGAATGATCACAGATTGACTGATACGAGACTTATAGTCCAATATTTTTTAAACACTCTCTTCCAATTTTATGTCACCCTCACTGTTCACGTATCAATTATGTATTATGTATGCACTGATTCTGATATATTTTCACGATTCGCGAATTAATAAACAATTACAATTACAACATTGGTGACTGATATGGTATTTTTTTCTAATTTCGAACGAATGTTATCAAAATTTCCATCATTTTCAAGTTTTTTAAACCGAAAAATTGAGAAAATTGATCATGTGGACAGAGAAATAGAATGACTTTTTGATTCGTAGCAGTCATGACTGATACGGTGATTTTCTTCATGATTCGAATAAAAACATTTTCAAATTTCAGATATTTTTCAAGTTTTCAATTTAGAAAAAGAGAGAAAATCAGTCGGGAGTTATTGACTACTGATCTGACTAAATGATTCGTATGAGTCTAGACAAATAAGGTAATTTTTTATAAGTTTCGAACGAATTTAAATCAATTTTCAAATTTGAATACGAAAAAAGACAAAAACTGCTCATCGGGATCAAGCGACGATTCGACTTATCAATTCTGATCAGTCAGGACAGATACTGTCTTTTTTTTTTTCAAATTTCGAACAAATTTCGATGAAATTTCAGATATTTTTCGTTTTCAATCAAGTTTTCTAATGCAGATAAACTGTTTTTACAAAAAATCTGAAAAAAAAAACGTTTGTAAGGTCTCGTAAAACACAAAAATCGCAAACGGGGTTCAAGGAAAAAATCAAAAACGAGAGGGCAACGACAATCCGTTATGCCACACGTGCTTTACCGTAAATCGAAAGAGGTGGGTGGCGCAATAATGACAAATAAAAAAGAGGGCTGAGCAGAAAACGGAAACATTGTTTTGTGAATTCGTGGAAACTTCTGAATTTTTAAAACTGAATAACAAAGCCGGGGGTCAAGAATGCTAGCGTAAGAAAGTCGGTTTGCACATAGTAAAGAGAAACGCTAAGAAATCAAAAATTCTTATTCTGAAATGAAAAAGAAGACCTAGAAGTCGGAACTCAGAATTTATTTTTTTTTCTTCATAAAGCCTCTTTTCTGTTCTTTGAGACCATTTTCTCCTGTATTTCTGCAAAATATACTCTTCGTAAATTTCACAGTTAACGAATGACGGAAGTCGGAAATGAAATTCTTAATCTGAAATTCTTTTAAGTTGAGAATCGGAAGTCGGAAGTGGAAAAGCCCGATTGTCAAAAATCAGAAGTCGGAATTCTTATGGTTTACTTTTGAAAAGGACACAGAAACGCTGTTATAATAGTTTATTACCAATTAGCTAAAAGGCAAAAAAGCAGAAGAATATTCTGGAAGGTTTTCATTCTCGGTGAGAAGAGAACAAAGAAAACGTGGTGAAAACAGTGCGGTGAGGAAAATATTTACAGGGTTTCAAGGTCGTTAAATTGTTATGATTGTGGGCGTCATGGGATTTCTCAGCGATAAAATATGATTCTTGAATTCATTTTTTATTGCTTTTCCGGTGAGTCAAAAAAAACGGAGGGGCTATAAAAATATTGAAATTTGATTCTTCTTCCTTCTTAGAGTAGGGACCGTTAACAATCCAAATGAAACCGTACTTTTTTTCAGCTCAAAAACAACTCTGAAATCCTGAAATCCTAAATCTAGGATTAGGGAGTACTGTAGGATCGGGAGAGAAGGGTATTGTTGTATGAAAATATTTAAAATTTAGGAACGGAGATCCTGTAGAATTGAAAAAGAGGAGTACTGTAGTTTGAAAAGATCCCGAATGTGGGATTGGGTCCATCACTGCGGATATCCATCTGTGTGTCTGTCCATCACTATGGATGTCCAGCTGTGTGTCTGTCCATTACTGTGGATGTCCATCTGTGTGTCTGTACATCACTGCGGATGTCCATCTGTGTGTCTGTCCATTACTGCGGATGTCCATCTGTGTGTTTGTCCATTACTGTGGATGTCCATCTGTGTGTCTGTCCATCACTGTGGATGTCCATCTGTGTGTCTGTCCATTATTGTGGATGTCCATCTGTGTGTCTGTCCATTATTGTGGATGTCCATCTGTGTGTCTGTCCATTATTGTGGATGTCCATCTGTGTGTCTGTCCATTATTGTGGATGTCCATCTGTGTGTCTGTCCATTATTGTGGATGTCCATCTGTGTGTCTGTCCATTATTGTGGATGTCCATCTGTGTGTCTGTCCATTATTGTGGATGTCCATCTGCGTGTCTGTCCGCTATTGTGGATGTCCATTTGTGTGTCTGTCCATTATTGTGGATGTCCATCTGTGTGTCTGTCCATTATTGTGGATGTCCATCTGTGTGTCTGTCCATTATTGTGGATGTCCATCTGTGTGTCTGTCCATTATTGTGGATGTCCAACTGTGTGTCTGTCCATTATTGTGGATGTCCATCTGTGTGTCTGTCCATTATTGTGGATGTCCATCTGTGTGTCTGTCCATTACTGCGGATGTCCATCTGTGTGTTTGTCCATTACTGTGGATGTCCATCTGTGTGTCTGTCCATCACTGTGGATGTCCATCTGTGTGTCTGTCCATTATTGTGGATGTCCATCTGTGTGTCTGTCCATTATTGTGGATGTCCATCTGTGTGTCTGTCCATTATTGTGGATGTCCATCTGTGTGTCTGTCCATTATTGTGGATGTCCATCTGTGTGTCTGTCCATTATTGTGGATGTCCATCTGTGTGTCTGTCCATTATTGTGGATGTCCATCTGTGTGTCTGTCCATTATTGTGGATGTCCATCTGCGTGTCTGTCCGCTATTGTGGATGTCCATTTGTGTGTCTGTCCATTATTGTGGATGTCCATCTGTGTGTCTGTCCATTATTGTGGATGTCCATCTGTGTGTCTGTCCATTATTGTGGATGTCCATCTGTGTGTCTGTCCATTATTGTGGATGTCCATATGTGTGTCTGTCCATTATTGTGGATGTCCATCTGTGTGTCTGTCCATTATTGTGGATGTCCATCTGTGTGTCTGTCCATTATTGTGGATGTCCATCTGTGTGTCTGTCCATTATTGTGGATGTCCATCTGTGTGTCTGTCCATTACTGCGGATGTCCATCTGTGTGTCTGTCCATTATTGTGGATGTCCATCTGTGTGTCTGTCCATTATTGTGGATGTCCATCTGTGTGTCTGTCCATCACTTCGGATGTCCATCTGTGTGTCGGTCCATCACTTCGGATGTCCATCTGTGTGTCTGTCTTAGTCCTCCCCCGAGTCTCCTCGGGGAGGCGCCAGAGCGGTTTTTCCTACATTTATATACGCCTCCTACTCCTCATTCTTTTGTGGCCGGCATAGCTCAACTGGTAACATCGCCGGCCACCGATCGGAGGATCGTAGGGTTGAGGGTTCGATTCCCTCAGCCCGAAATCGAGTGCAAACTGGCTCTCAATGCCGGCGAGAACGACGGCTTGGATTGTGCAAGCACTGAGGCCACAAGGACTTGGAGAAGAAGCCTGAAACGCCTGGAGGAGATGAGAATGGTCTGCAAGCACTGTGGACGGAAAGGAAACGCAAAAGCCGCTGGGGCTGAGCACCCATTAAGGAAGAGGAAGCGCTGAAGCTGTGCAAGCACTGTGGACACAATTCAAGAGGAAAAATAAAGATGTTGGAGCACAGTGGATCAAGAAGAAATGATAGATAAATAATGTGTGATGAATGTGAATAATGAATATAAAAAAAACAAAAAAAATTTTCAAAAATTTTAGTTCAAGTATTATTCTGATTTTTTTTTCTGAAAGTTTCCGAACTTCAGAGCAAAGTGTTGGTTTTTTTTGATTGATTGATATAAATGGAACCAGTTCTCAATGTGTGCAGTACGGTTCTTACAACTGCGCTCTACCGAAATATTTGTCCATAGTCGGGGAGGCACAATGAGAAGAGTTAAACAAGATAAAATAGAGACTAAAGAAAAGGTAGAGAGTAGAAACGATAGAAAAAGAAGTGGCGTAGATAAAGAGAGATTTTGTACCAGAACACCAGTTAATGAAATAGTAAAGAGATAGAGACTTGGCGATTTTATAAGAGGAAGGTAAGACTACGTCTTGGACAACCATTTTACTCAGTTATCAAAACTACTCCGAGAGATATGATGCCTTCGCTGTCGGGTGCTCGGAGCCAGACACGAAGTGTTGCATAAATTTGTTTGAAAATCCTGAAGCTTCTTCGCATTCCTACTCCGATCACCTTCTAAAGATTTTAATCGGATGGTGGATATTCATAGTCTCTCACATTGAACTAGAAAAGAGGAGAATAGATTAAAAAACGGAAATACGTTGAAAAAAAGGAGAGAGACTTTAGAGTCATATAGAGGCTAACAACAGTCATGGCAACTCTCCAGGTAATGCCTTTACAACAAAATTATGAAAAAAACAAATGAACTTTTTGGAATATTATGGTGCCACAAGCAAGAACACTCCAATCATGTTTCTCCATCAATCCATCATCCAACTCCTTCAACTTTACTTCCTTCACATAAACATTCAAGTTGAGTGTGAAATGATTATCCATATCCTTCACCTGGAATCGTCTCCCATCCCATTTAATCATATTCAATCTCTTTGGATCACTTTCGACAACATCTAATGGGACAGACATCCTGATACATTCCATTCGATCACTTGTCAACGAGTATTCCGATGGAATTTCAGCCAATTCTTCAGAACTTCCCACTTTAAAACTGGAAATCTCGGTGAAGAACTGAATATTCACTTCGAGTTTCCGTTGTTTCTCCAATTGAATCACTCTCAATATATTCCTCATGAATTCTTCCAATCTAGCACTGTGTTTATGACTCAAGTTACTGAAATCAATTGATGATTTGTCCATTTGAAATAGTCTTCGTAAATTTGCAATGTAGTTCTCAAAACTCTTTTCGTAAGTTGTTTCCGGGTTACTGTACATAAGGCCACCAGCACAGTCGTATGAATCTGACACTTTGTCGAATACATGCTGGAGCTTCAAACTATCGGAGTGACCCATTTTCCAGTATGAGTCGTCCGATTTGACCTTCGTGAAGTATCCTCTATCTATCCATTTCTAACAGCATATCTTCTCACTCGTGCAATCAATCATACTCATTCGTACTGTTTTCACCTTTCATTTCCTGCTAATAACATCCAATACTTCTCGTGGCATCGCGTGATGAGCATTTATCTTGACTCCGTCCATGTAGTATTCTCATTTCACATATCCATAGAACCAGTGTATCACAAGAAATATAGGGTCGTATGATGTAGTACAAATCATTGAAACACTCTTTTTTTGTAGTCGAATCCACACAGTAATTGGCAATCATTTCAAGCAATTATAACACCAACTAAACCAATATGGAAATTCACACTCACTTTTCAGAAAAATTCAGTTTTTTGTAATGAATTGGCTTCTTGATTTCTTTCAGCACTTGAAATCTCAATGGTCCATACTCCACACATCGTCTCGCCATATCCATACAATCAACACATCCTTCACACACTTCTTCCAATCCGATCAGTTTGCGGACACTTCCTCCTGTAATGTATTAGATAGCTCTTTGACTGGCGCGTTCGGTACGCTGGACTCCAGAGCGAGAGTTTTGAAATTCATTATTTCTAAAAATTCAAGTCGATCTGCTGTGAAACATCATAACTTTGTTTACTTCAGGACAATCATTTAAAACTAAATTGGAATTGAAAGATGAAAATGTACGCTACAATTGTGGTAATTAACTCATGCTTTTGTTGGTTCACAGTGGACCGACCTAAATGTTTGGAAAGAAAGTACTTGCTTGCCATTTTCATGGAAACATCTTATGTTCAGCTGATATTATTGGTCTTTTAGTTACGCCTATTTTCCATCGAAGTATTGGAGTGATCTTACTAGCTAGAGTACACTTACGATTCCCGCCAATTAAATCCGAGTAAATAATGTTATGGAGGTTCCGAGCAAACATCTCTTCAGGTTTCCATAAGTTCTTGGTGATAATTTTTTCCACTTTTACACCCACCACTTTGTTGAGAAAACTGGAAATCATTTCGATACAAACTAAAAAAGAGTAATTGGAAACTCACTTGAAATATCCGGGAATTATTGACTTTTTTATTTTCCGATAGTTGATGAAAATCCAATCTTTTGCAGTTTTCTCACATCTCTCGGGTTTTCCGATAAATTCGATTTTCATTTTTCGATGATTTCTTCTAATTACTCGAAGAAATACGGAATTGAATGATTTATTGATTAATCGAGTGCTTAAGTTACTCTCACAATTCCAGGTTAGATGACTGACAATGGTTTCGAGTAGATGGGGGTTATCGAATACTTTGGAGCTGAGGGATTCATCGAAAGGCTCCGAAGAATTGGAATTAGACATGATATAAAGGGAGGAATGAATGAATGAATACTCTGTGTAAATGGGAAATCTGAGAAGAGAAGACAGATGGGAGAGGGGGCAATCGATTGACCCAGTTTCTTTACTGCTGGGAATACTGCTTGTTGACTTTGGACGCATTCAAGGTCTCGCGAAGAAAACTACAGTAATCCGCGTATCTCATGACACGCACATGACGTGGCCCACCCACTCGAGGAGACGGTGTTCGCCTGTCCTCCGTAATATTTGTATACGCAACACAACAAGTGCGCTCCATTGAGTAGAGGGGTTTAGGGAAATGTACCAATTCAAATAGTGGCCCCTTCACGCACCCCCATCTCCATCCACAGAGGCCGATTGGATTTTCTTCACATTTTTTGACAGTTTTTTATTGATTTTTGTTTCTCATTCTTCCTTTAAACTCAATTCCTATTGATTTTCTTCTATTAATTTCATAATTCTGCAGGGCAACTAAACCTAAGACTATCTACCGGAATGATGGTCGACGACTATGTTTATATGTGATTTTTTAAGAATTCTGATATCATACTTTTTTGTTTTGATGGAACCACAACTGAGGATAATGTTGAAAATCCAAGAAAACTTTTTGGACGATGGCGTCATCAATACAGAAGGTAATTCGCTTTTTTATTTTGTTGAGAAATTCATCGAAAATCGAACAGAAAGCCAATAAAAAATGCTTCCAGAATCCACGATGGAGGAGAAGAAGGAGTGAATCCAGTGGTGGAAGAAGTTAAGGTACGGTATTTTATTTTAAATTATTTCTTACATCATCATTACAACTCACTAGGAAGTATTAAATGCAACGGGAGAAAGGATTCCGTCACAGTACAAATATTTCTTCAGCATTCAAACAACTCCAACAGTGAGTTTCGGACTCCAATTTGTTAGAATTTTTCCGATTTTTCCCGACGTATCCTGTACTTGAAAGCAGATGAGAGAAAAAGCATGCCACAAATCAAAACTCTCCGTCTCGAAATGAAGAACATTGAGCATTTGAGAAAACTCGTTGATGGGAATCAAGTTGTAAGTCTGTTACGATCCCAGAAGTTCAAAACTCAGTTACATACATATGAAAAAATCACAAAGTTTCCTAGAAATCCTTTGTCATGTTCATTTAAGAACATAATGCATTATTTTTGGGAATGACGATTAAATGTCATAGGGCTCTTATATTCTTTGTTGTCTGAGATGGAATTGTAACACTAAAAACTCTATGATGTACTAAACCGTCCCAGAATCATTGACTCCGCCTATGCACCTTCACAACTTGTTTCTTTTTTACAGATCAAAACCGAGGACAATCATGTTTGTACTTTGATTCACTTTGATTTCTGTGACAACGTTACGAACGTGATCCCGAAATAATAAAATTGCCCCCGTCACTCCATTTTCTCGGAACCTGAGAAGCAAGGTAATAGAAGTTATCTTCATGGAATTTTTATTGATTCATTTTTTCAGATATGCGTCATCCACTTCGTCAATTAGTTCCTATGCCAAATAACGTTTGCCCATATTTCTCGTTCTTGATGTTGAACTCACCGATTTTCGGGATGGCTCATCCGATTCCGGTTTCGGTACCAGTTCAGATGGAACACAACAACTACGTGATGCTCTCGACTCAAAATTATAATGCATTACATAGTTTAATAACATTATTTTTTTCATCCGTCTATAAACTGGACCATCTAAATTTTCAGTAAACCTTTTCAACCAAGTATAGTACCGCTCAAAAACGCCTTTTTAGTTGGAAATGCCCAAGTATGAGAGTGTGTCATTGTAAAACTGAAATGGGACGATTTGAGGGAGAAATTACTTTGTCGACATGAAACTTTCTAGAGAGTACCCGTACAAAAAGTTATCAGTTACAAAAATGGATTTCTACTTTTGGTCTCTTCAATCTCATTAGAAGTTATTTTGTGGGACAGTTAGTTTTACTAAAACACTCTTCTATACTTGGGCATTTTCACTTGAAAAAGGCAAAACTTAAATTTAAGCGGTACTGTATATGAACACAATCCGGGAGATGAGCAGTCGGATTCAATAAGTGAGAGCTTTCGGTTTGGATTCCTACATGTGGTCAACACACATAGTTAGTCTCTTCAGTCCCTACTGATAAATGATTCGATTTAGAACACAGATTCTCACGCCTCTTCCGGTCAACTCGTAATTGATTCCTCCACGTGGTCCAGGGGTCGGAGACATTGGCGCCCGCGGGAGTAGGGCAAACGGTGAAGGTCAATTGGTGTGACGATAACAATGATGAGAAAATGAATTGCGTGCGGAGTTAGAATTATAAGTCCGTTCTATTTACTCGACACCCTAAACCTCCCATTTTTTATTCGAGATAGTTTTCGATCGTTCAAAGAACGGACGGATAATTTGACCCATTGATCATCCTTCATCTGCTTCTCCGTTAGGACCAGAGTGTTGCCCACTTCTTTTTACAATAATTGTCAATATCACAAGAACTTTTATTCACTGTAGTAGTTTGGTCAATGTAAGATGGTTAGTGTAGTTTGTCACTGTAATCGATTAGTCATGACCGAGTTGACAAATACTTGGCCGCGAGATCCTCTTACGTGAACTTACAGTAGTTACAAAAAAGTCAGAGTTATTTCTGTATGAAGAAAAACAAATTAAAAGCAAGAAAATATGAGATTATTTCATTGCGAAGTACAACAAAAGTTCAATTAAATTTGGGATTGTAAAGGGATCAGCCTTCTGTGATTGACCCAACCAATCAATTTCAGACAAGTTGCCACAAGCTTGGACGGAACACTCCAATCAAGCTATTTGGATGTGTCTCCATGAATCCCTTATCCAACTTCCTCAACTCTGCTTCCTTCACATAAATATTCAAGTTGAGTGTGAAATGATTATCCATATCCTTCACCTGGAATCGTCTCCCAACCCATTTAATCATATTCAATCTCTCTGGACCACTTTCGACAACATCTAATGGGACAGACTTCCGGATACATTTTATTCGATCACTTGTCAACGAGTATTCTGATGGAATTTCAGCAAATTCTTCAGAATTTCCCACTTTAAAACTGCAAATCTCGGTAAAAAACTGAATATTCACTTCGAGTTTTCGTTGTTTCTCCAAATGAATCACTCTCAATATATTCCTCATGAATTCTTCCAAACTACTACTGTGTTTATGTCTCCAGTGACTGAAATCAATCGATAATTTGTCCATTTGAAATAGTCTTCGTAGATTTGCAATGTAGTTCTCAAAACTCTTTTCGTAAGTTGTTTCCGGGTTACTGTACATTAAGCCACCAGCACAATCGTAGGAATCCGACACTTTGACGGATACATGCTGGAGTTTCAAGTCGTCGGATCGGCCCGTTTTCCAGTATGGGTCGTCCAACTTGATCTTTGTGAAATATCCTGCATCTATCCATTTCTCATGGAGTGTCATCTCACTCGTGCATGCAATCATATTCATTCGTACTGTTTTTACATTCCATTTCCTGATTACAACATCCAAAACTTCTCGTGGCATCGCAACATGAGCATTCATCTTGACTCCGTCAACATAGAATAATCTCATTTCGCATATCCATATAACCAGTGTATCACATGAAATAGAAGGCCGTATCATGTCATCTAACTGCTTGAAACACATCTCTTTTGTAGTCGATTTCAGTGTACACTCATTGGCGACAATTTCAAGTAGTCTGAAATAATCACAATTGAACCAATTATGAAAGTTCACACTCACTTATCAGAAATATGCAGTTTTTTGTAGTGAATTGGCTTTTTGATCCTTTCCAACACTCGTAATCTTATTGGTCCATACTCACCACATCGTTGCGCCATATACGTACAACCCATACATCCTTCACACACTTCTTCCAATCCGATCAGTTTGCGGACACTTCTTTCTGTAATACGATGAAAAAAATGTTTTAGAACTTTTAGATGTATTGGAATCTACAGTAAAAAACATAAGACACTTTAATCCTTTTTTATTGATTGGAGGACCAGTTTGCGAACACTTTCGCCTGAAATGTGATAGATACCTCTCGAAGCAATTTTTAGCATATGCGCCAATGATCGAAGTTTCTTAAAGATTTTTGAAGTTTTGGCATCTACAGTTAAAAACATATGTCACTGTGGACTTCTTTTAAATATTGCATGACCCTGCAAACTTACGATTCTTGCCAATTAAATTGAAGTGAATAATGTTATGTAGGTTTAGAGCAAACTTCATTTCCGGTTTCCATAAGTTCTTTGTAATGATTTCTTCGACTTTCACACCGGCCACTTGGTTGAGAAAACTGGAAATCACTTTGATACGAATTACAAAAAAAAGAATTAATGACTCACTTGAAATATCCGAGAATTATTGATTTTCTAATTTTCCGATAGTTAATGAAAATCCAATCCTTTGCGGTTTTCTCACATCTCTCCGCTCTTCCGATAAACTCTATTTTCATTTTCCGATGACTCCTTCTAATTACTCGAAGAAAGATGGAATTGAAGGATTTATTGATTAATCGGGTGCTTAAATTACTCTCAAAATTCCAGGCTAGATGACTGACAATGGTTTCGAGTAGATGGGGGTTATCGAATACTTTGGAGCTGAGGGTTTCATCGAAAGGCTCCGAAGAATTGGAACTAGACATGATATAAAGGGAGGAATGAATGAATGAATACTCTGTGTAAATGGGCAATCTCAGAAGAGAAGACAGATGGGAGAGTGAGGCAATATCGAGTGAGCCGTTTTTCTTATGGGAATTCTGCTTGACGCAATTAGACGCAGTCAAGGTCTCGCGAAGAAAACTACAACAATCCGCGTATCTCATGAGACTGCACATACCGAGGAAACGGTGTCATCCTTGTGTACGCAGCACAGCAAGTGCGCTCCATTGAGTAGTGGGGGATCCCCTCATTCATCCCTCTCCCCATTCTGAGAGGCCGATTGGACTTTCTTCCCATTTTTGATCATTTTTCTAATCGATTTTTCCTCATTTTTTCTCTAAACTCAATTCCTATTGATTTTCTTCTATTAATTCCATAATTTTGCAGGGCAACTAAACCTAAGACTATCTACCGGGATGATGGTCGACAACTATGTTTTTAAATGATTTTTTGTGAATTCTGACGACATACTTTTTTGTTTTGATGGAACCACAATTTCTGAGAACGAGAAGGAGGAGATTGACGGAGAGGAAGTGGATCCAGAGGTGAAAAAAGTTCAGGTACGGTAATTTGTTTCATATTAATTGTTACAAGGGAAATCTTTGGATACCTTTCTGCACCTGTTAGCTCCTTACAATTAGCAACTTAAAACATTCGTTCTAATATTTGAATTTTTACTCCAAATCCACTGACAAATAGCGATAAAAACCTATTTGAGTAACTAGAAAATCGTGAAAAAAAAACAAATCACAATCCCAAATAATCCCAGTTTCATTTGTTCAGATGGTAGGACTGACATGTCCAAGATGTAATAAAGACGCCGAAAACACAAGGGATCTTGTTGCTCATTTAGTAACTCATCAGTCGCAAGAGATTCAAGTTATTTACAGTTCATGCGGAGCTGTAACAAAAGAAGTCAACGAACAGTTGAGATACGCGACTGACGTGCAAATCAAGAACAGTATTGTCAAAAGGTAAGGTGGTTATCGTCAATTAAAAAGTTTGAACAATCATTTTTAGGAAGATTGAAAACCGCCTTTTCACAATCAACGTTGCCGTGTCATCTCCTTCATTCCCATTTCATTCAATGCAAAAACTAAAAATCTACATGAATCAGCCGCAACTAAAATTTCAGGAAACTTCGACTTGATACAGAAAGATCTAGTGGTCAGTGTATATATATATCATAATTTTCTGTATATTCTTATATTGAACATACGATTAAATTTTTAAGAATAAAATGATAATCGTGCATAAGTTCACTTTTAATCGTTAATAAGTATTTCAAATGGAACAAAACTAAGATCATGCAGAGCATCAAAAACCCTCAACCTTTTGTGCCATACAAAAAATTACATGAAGAACTGTCAATCAATTGATAAATTAATTCTTCAAAATGTTCAATAACATTTGATTATGTTCATCCAGCGACTCGGCGTTTGATTTAAATGTTCTTTGACACACTTAGATTTCACCGATCATTTTTTTTTGTTGTTACAGCAGTTTCAACAATCTGGAATATTCTCAATGTTCAGAATCAGGTTTTTGGATTTTACCTGAGTAAGCAAAGAAGCAACAAATCTAACGTCAGTATCACCACCATTGATCATGAATATCTCAATATATCTTGTTGCTGTGTTTTCAAAATTATCGGCGGAGGTAGAAGATGGGAGTGTTTCGCAATAGATGGTGCTATTTCTCCATAACTCATAAAATCGAATCCTCTGAATACTCGTGGCTTGATGCCAAGTGAACATTAAGTAAAGTTTTTCAATTATTAGAAAACTAGAAAAACACGTATTGGTAATATAACTATGGAGACCTGAGCACAAATCCGGACGACGGGTCAGCTCCATTGAGATACTTCATAAAATTTAGAATCGTAGCAATGTAGAGTTGAAGGGCATTACAACTCATTGCTTCCCTCTCTTGAGTATCTTTTGAGTCATGTTCCAATTTCTCCGGTCCAATCGCTGATATGGATAATACTAATCCATAAAAATCGATTTGACTTATTTCTGTACAGTGGGTAACAGCTCGGTGGTCGAATATCACAGAGAATGTGTCTAATTGCAGTAATTGATAAAAATTGTTCGGTGTTTCCCCGGATTATTCTGACATTTGTAATCTTTTCTTTCAACAGTTAATTTAAATTCCCACGCGAAATCCAAAATACTCCAAATATGCCTCTATGAAAGGTTGGCGCAATTCAGATGCCTTGGCGCTTTTGTGATTTTTGGAGTTTTAATTATTAGAGCGCACTTGCTATTTACACAAGGATAACGGACAAGCAAACAGCGCCTTCTCGAGTGGCTATGCCACGTCATGTGCAGTCTCATGAGAAACGCGGATTGTTGTAGTTTTCTTCGCGAGACCTTGACTGCGTTCAGAGTCAACAAAAAGTATTCCCAGCAGTAGAGAAACTGGCTCGATCGATTGCCCCTCTCGCATCTGTCTTCTCTTCTCAGATTGCCCATTTACACAGAATATTCATTCATTCCTTCCTTTCTGTCATGTCTAGTTCCAATTCTTTGGAGCCTTTCGATGAATCCCTCAGCTCCAAAGTATTCGATAACCCCCATCTACTCGAAATCATTGTCAGTCATCTAACCTGGAATTGTGAGAGTAATTTAAGCACCCGATTAATCAATAAATCATTCAATTCCGTATTTCTTCGAGTAATTAGAAGAAATCACCGGAAAATGAAAATAGAGTTTATCGGAAGAGCGGAGAAATGTGAGAAAACCGCAAAGGGTTGGATTTTCATCAACTATCGGAAAATGAGAAAATCAATAACTCTCGGATATTTTAAGTGAGTTATTAATTATTTTTTTTGTAATTCGTCTCAAAGTGATTTTCAGTTTTCTCAACAAAGTGACCGGTGTGAAAGTGGAAGAAATCATCACAAAGAACTTATGGAAACTTGAAGAGATGTTTGCTCGATACCTCCATAAAATCATTCATTTGAATTTAATTGACATGAATCGTAAGTTTGCAGGGTCATGCAATATTTAAAAGAAGTCTACAGTGTCATGTGTTTCTAACTGTAGATTTCAATACTTCTAAAAGTTTAAAGACACTTTTGTCATTTGGCGTGTATGCTAAAAAATTGTTTCAAAAGATATTTATCGTGTTACAGGAGGAAGTGTCCGCAAACTGATCGGACTGGAAGAAGTGTGTGAGGGATGTTTGAATTGTATGAATATGGCGAAACAATGTGTGGAGTATGGACCAATAAGGTTTCACGTGTTGAAAGGGATTAGGAATCCAATTCATTATAGAACACTACATATTTCTGAAAAGTGAGTGGTCTTTTTAAGCAGTTTGGTCAGGAAAGTTTGTTCAGTATAATGTGCAAAGAAAATTTGCGGGATGGCCTAGAATTAAGACTTGTTGATTTTTCAAAATTTGACTGCGTTTTCGACCATTGTTATTGTATTCCTCAATAAAAGTCAAAATGCGGCGCTCGTTTTTAGTGGGTTGTGATAAACTTTCCGTAATGCATACATTAAAATGTAAGAATAACAAAACAGAACACAGCATTCAACAATTCAGATTACTCGAACTTGTGGCCAATAACTGTACACTGAATTCTACTACAAAAGAGGAGTGTTACAAACTTTTGAACGGCAACATACAATCTTCGATTTCATGTGATACAATGGTTCTATGGATATGTGAATTACGAGAAAACTACATTGACGGAGAGCGGATAATTGCTCATGTCGCGATGCCACGAGAAGTTTTGGATCTAATGATCAGGAAATGGAATGTGAAAAAAATACGAATGAATATGATTGCATGTACGAGTGAGAAGAGATGCCGTGAGAAATGGATAGACGCAGGACACTTCACAAAGATCAAGTTGGACGACCCATACTGGAAAACAGGTCGATCCGATGACTTGAAACTCCAGCATGTATCCGTCAAAGTGTCGAATTCCTACAATTGTGCTGGTGGCTTGATGTACAGTAACCCGGAAACAACTTACGAAAAGAATTTTGAGAACTACATTGCAAATTTACGAAGACTATTCCAAATAGACAAATTATCGATTGATTTCAGTCATTGGAAACATACACACAGTGGCAGTTTGGAAGAATTCATGAGGAATATATTGAGAGTGATTCAATTGGAGAAACAACGAAAACTCGAAGTGAATATTCAGTTCTTCACAGAGATTTGCAGTTTTAAAGTGGGAAAATCTGAAGAATTGGCTAAAATTCCATTGGAATACTCGTTGACAAATGATCGAATGGAATGTATCCGGAAGTCTGTCCCATTAGATGTTGTCGAAAGTGGTCCAGAGAGATTGAATATGATTAAATGGGTTGGGAGACGATTTCAGGTGAAGGATATGGATAATCATTTCACACTCAACTTGAATATTTATGTGAAGGAAACAGAGTTGAGGGAGTTTGATAAGGGATTGATGAAGAAACATCCGAATAGCTTGACTGGAGTGTTCTTGCTTGTGGCAACATAATATTCCCAGAAATTATTTGGTTTTTTTCATAACTTTGTTGTAAAGGCGTTGATGATGAGTTGTCATGGCTGTTGTTACCCTCAATTCGTTATTCTAGAGATGACACTTAAGTGAATCTCTGTTTTCAAATGTATTCCACTTTTTTAATATATTCTTTATGTAAACTCTTTTTTCTGTCAATAAATAAACGTACATATACCTGGTTAAGTACAGGAGGCTGATTCCTTTATCACAAGTTTGTTTGAATTCTTGTTGTACATCGCAATGTAATAATTTCCTGTTTTCTTCCTTTTCATTTGTTTTTATACCGAAATAAATCCGTCTTTTTTTGTAACTACTGAAAATTCTTGTAAAAAGATCTCGCATCCTAGGATTCGTCAACTCGGTCATCACTCTGTTCAATCGATTACAGTGAAAAACTACACTGCTCATATTACTACAGTGTTAAAAACTTCTTATATTATTGAAAATTCTTGTAAAAGGAAGTCGGCAACACTGTGCTCCAAGTAATCAGTCCGTGAAATGACACGCTTGCGGGACGGTGGGCCCGCGTCAAACTTAGTATATGAGAGTAACAAAAAGCGGAGAAAACTAACAACTTTATCAACATGAATACCAGAAAGAGTTCTCTTGCCCTTGAAGTTAGGCTTCTGCAGAGCTGCCGTAGTTGGCGGTGAAGGTGTTGGATTTCACCACGATCCAAGCTAGTAGACTTCACCCGCCGGCACTCCATGTAGAGATCCACGCAGCCAGTTTCCAAGGTTCCTTCGGCAGACACGGTAGAACATCAGAGAGTGAATGATCGAGAGACGACGACTTCTGACGACTTTCTCTTCTTTTTATGCACAGAATGTAGAGCAGATCGTTATCGTAAGGTCATCAGGTTGAGTTTAGGAGGGCACGTCCAGAACAGTATTGGTTTCAGTATGGTTGATCACGGTTCACGTTTCACGCAGTTGTTAGTGTTCATTTTATTATTTATTATATTTTGAGTAAATTGTGTAAGTCTGGCAATGGACCAGGCTTAATACTCAAGGTCGTGAAAGACCTATTAATTCCACGATAGTCCGTTCTTTGAACGATCGAGAACGATCTCAAATGAAAGATGGGAGGTGTAAGGTATCGACGTTATCGTCACACCATTCGTCCTTTCTCCGCTTGCACTACTACCGCATGCGTCAATGTCTCCAACAACTGGACCACCTGGAAAAATAAATTACGAGTTGACGGAGGAGGCGGAGTGTGAGTATCTGTTTTCTAAAACAAACCCTTAATCAGGAGGGACTGAAAAGACTGACTATGTGTGTTGACCACATGTAGGACGCTAATCTATTGACTATTATTATATGTCTCACTGTGAGTGGCATCGCTTCTCACCTCGTTTCCCTCCGCAATGTGTACGCCTCTCTACTCTCTTTTTTCCGTCCTCCCATGTGGTCTAGTGGTTAGGATTCGTGGTTTTCACCCACGCGGCCCGGGTTCGATTCCCGGCATGGGAAGTTTCTTTTTGACGATTTCAAAAACTGACAGAAGGTAATTGAAGAGGAAGCTTATGTTCCGAACACGACATTAATCAAACTGTGTTTTCTAATTTGATGTGATAAACTCATTTGTCTTTTTACAGTTGAAATAAACTGTGGATTTGAATTTATGTTCCCATTAAAACAAGAATTTCTAGTTGTATGAAGTGTGAATTCTGTAACAGCAACTTACGTATGCACAGATTGCAAGAATTGTTGCAACTAACGAAAATTATATATGTTTCAAGATTCAGAGATAAAGTTTTGTTTTCCCCAAATCATTTCGAGTTCCCTAAAATCTAAATTGTGATAAATAAAGGTCAGCTTGGAGGAATCCGACGTAAAGATAGTTCATCACCCCACCAGTATTCTGTGCATACTTTCTATATCCAAAATTTTGCGCCGGTACAAGTCTTAGCGCGAGTTTCGACCAGTTTTAGGCCATCTCTGCAGGATCGTAGTCAATGATAGATGCTAGACCTAACAACCGCAGCGGAAATATCAAAATGTGTGTCAAAATTTTTCATTTCAGAATTCTGAGCAACAGTAAGATTTGTTTCTAAAGACTCATCAAAACTCTATCTGAAACACACAATTCTGCGTTACCTTGAAACATGTATTTCTACAATTTATAGTTCGAAAAGGATTCTGTTTGAAACGAAAATTTATTAAAATTAAAGAATCAGATCACAATAAAAAATATAGCACAGATATGTATGTACAACAAAAATCACAAAAAATTTGTTTCGGTGCACTTGTGACACCTCTGGCTCCGTACAGGACAGTTGGAAACACTGTGATGGTGTCGTCAGTGAAGCATGGAGACAACTCTCCTTTCTTCAGAGGCTTCTGAGTGGTCTCGCAGGTTGGGAAGCACTCCGGATTGAAGAGTTCCGGTCCGAAGACGGTGCTGACTTCCTGCTTCAGAAGCTCCTCCCACACTTTCAACTGGTATTGTTCCAGAACGCTGTCATAGACATGATCCGACTTGCTCAGGACATGTTCTGTGACCGTTCTGTTTATTTTGACGCAATCTTGCAGAAGTGCGTCAAGTTTCTGTTTTTGACGTATCGGTGGTAAGATTCTACTTCTGAAAATGATATTTTATTTCCAAGAGATAAGCGAAATGATAAAATTACCGTGCTTTCTTCGTTTTAATGAAAAACTTCCAGAAGCGGCAATCGTTTCGTCAGTCTCAAAATTATGCGTGTCTTCAACATCATCAGCCTCTGAAAAAAAGATTTCGTTTTAAAAGAAAAATCGCCGCAGGTTTCAATTGTAAAAGCTAATATGGAAAAAAATACTGTACCTGATCTTCTTCCACCACAGGATCCACTCAAAACGAATAAATATGCCACCAGAATTCAAAAAAAATCAAATATATACATAGTTGTCGACCATCATTCCGGTAGATAGTCTTAGGTTTAGTTATCCTGCAAAAATAATGAAATTAATTGGAAAAAGTGATTAGAAACTGAGTTTGAAGGAAAAAAAAGGAAAAATCAATAAAAAATTGTCAAAAAATGGAGAGAAAATCCAATCGGCCTGGCAGAATGGGGAAATACACGAGAAAGGCTATTATTCGAATAAGTACATTCCCCTGAACACCACCACTACTCAATGGGGCGCACTTGCTGTGTACACTCGTCATGTGGCCAGGAAGTCTCATGAGAGATAGGAGACTAGCGTGGCTTGCCTCCCGACGGCAGAGAGGCAGAGAAAAATGAAGAGAAGGAAGGGTTGGCAATGTAGACAGAGGGCGATTAGCACGTATTCTGTTTGAATGGTCTAATTGGTGAGCACCGTATGGTGAATACCAGTATGGTGAGCCCCTGTAGTCGTCGTGGGTGTTCAACTGCGGAGATAATCTATCCGATCTTGCTTTCTGGCAATTAGCACGTATTCTGTTTGAATGGTCGTGTTAGAGAGCACCAGTATAGTGAACCTCTGTAGTCGTAGGAGTGCAACGACGTAGATAATTCATTCCATCTGTCGCTCTCTTGGAAAAAATGACGTCATCGTTGCGTTTCGCAATACCGAAAATTTTTCCAAACAATTTCCGCATGAGATATTGTCACGATGCCTTTTTATAAAATGTTTGAGAATTTGCTGATAATTGATTCATAGGTAGTTTCGACCATTATGAATACGATGGTAATAAAAACTTTTGGAAATTCCTCCTCCAGAGCTCAAAAAATGAGCTCAAATCTTGCTCCGCATGGTTTCGCACTCTCTTCTGGGATTTGTTTTTCTGTGGCTTCAGCGGTTTAGTGGTAGTGGGCGGGTTCAGCAGTGGGAGAGTCCGGTGTTCGACTCTCTCCTTCGACATTTGTTTTGCTTTTTTTTTCATTCTTCGGTTTTGGGAAACAGTGTCATCACATGTGTCAGAAATTGGGTTTTTGAGATTTTTCAGTCCATACAGACCCTCTACAACGTTTTGAGAGAGAAAAATCATTAATTCTATGCACTTACCAAATAAAAAAATATTTTTTGAAGGATTTTTGCTGTGAATCTGTCACAGCAAAACAATAGTCTTTCAAAATAATTCTGATGGATTTTTAAACAACATTTTACAGAATAATCAACTTTTATTTGCATGTCCAGAAATTTCTTCAAAAAAATCAATAAACTCCACATAATTCGACTGAAGATTGAAGTTTCATGCTTTTTCTGTCCAGCGCCCATGCCGTCAAACGCTTACTAACTGGTGACTTATAAAAACAGATTATCAGATCACCATTTTCCTCGGTCTCTACAGATGGGACATTCGGGTTTTCGTCGGTTTCAGTATACTTCTTCTGTGCTTCCATCATCTCTCTAACTGCCTGATCTGAAATATTCTATATTCATTTGGTTTCAATTCAATTCTATAATCTCACCTTTCTTGATGAGTCCTTCACAATTGTGAGCGAAATATGCATCCATGAACATATCCGACAGAGCTTCCTGATCTCCCGCTTTGAATGCCGTCAAAAATTTGGTTTGAAAGTTTGTGACGACTGTGTAGGCGCTTGGTTTCTGATAACGGTAACCATTCGCCAAAGATACAGTAGCACTAAATATGGCGAAGATGAAGACGACAGTTGTGGCCGACCACATAGTTTGAAACAAAACTGACATGTTCATTCTAAACACCGCATGCTTTTATGTGGGAAACACATGAGAATCGAGAATGTTTCCCAGATATGCTATGGGAAAGGAATCGGTTTCAATGTCGGTGTTTTCTTTGAAGCGGGAGAAGAATGGGAGCGAGTTCACAGTTATCACTTTCAAATGATCAGAAATCGCGTCTGCAGGATGAGAGTGGTTATTCTTTGGGTTTTTGATATGTGAGAAAAAATGAGTATAACTCAAAAATGAATCACAAATAGATCTTTGGGGAGTTTTGAAAAAATAAAATTACACAAAAAAGGGTAGTGATAATTCCAGCATAATCATTTTTTGAGAATGGAAAGTTAAGAGCAAAAATTAAAAAAAAACTGTACTTTTCGGAATTTCGGTCCCATTTTTGTTTTTAATGAAAAATGGCGCTTTTTGATATTCTCAGCATCTCTGAATTTAATTATGATATGTTTCAGAATATTCAAACACAGGACTATTAAATATTGCATCCCAATTTTGCCTAACTTTTTTTTCTGCGCACAACATAAATTATGGCTTCCAGTTTTTACTTTTTAACATTCAGTCATTCATTATCAATTCCGTTAAGTTTCAAACTTTGATTTTCTTGTTAGAGTCTATGGTTCCTTTTTACCCATTTCTCCTTCTTTCTTGCAACTTCGTTAAAGATGAATGCTGGGTCTTTAACTTGTTTCAAAATCTCGTGATTACGAATTTCCCGCGGTACATTTTGGAATTCTTTTGGAAATACAAAACACAGCGATGACGTCACTTTTTTCCCAGAGAGCGAGGATAGATTATCTCCGCCGTTGCGCACCTATGACGACCACAGGGGTTCACGATACTGGTATTCACCATACGGTGTTCTCCAACAAGGCCATTCAAACAGAATAGGTGCTAATCGCCTTCTGTCCTCATTGCCAACCCTCCATTCTCTTCATTATTTCTTTACCCTCTGTTCAGAGCAGGCAGCCCTTTCTCTCCTCTTACATCTTTTTTGAACAAAATGACCAAATTGCTATCTTATCCTGCCCTAAAAATTATTCTCGAGTTTTTGGATCCAATCAAACGGTTAGTTAATTCTCACTTTCGCAATCACACCAACCATGGCTGTTTTTCAGTTTTCACATCACTGCTCGAAGTGCTTCTATGCAACCATATGAAGTTCCAACTGAGGATATTTTGAACTTATTGAAAAGATGGGAGAAAAAGGAAAAGAAGTAGGCACGACGTTCGAGTTTGTCGACTATCATCAAGACCCCATAACGTCTAAGTTTCCTAGATTGATGAAAACATTCAGTAATTATGAGAACAAAAAGTTAGTATAAACAACCAAGCCAATATTACATTGTTCTAATTTTCAGATACAATCAGACTTCTGAATCTCCCCTTCTCATTATTCCAATTGCTAATGCAGCTTCCAGTATGTTTGTATCCAAAAACAACAAAGGAAATCGTATAATAATCAAAATTGTATCGACATGTAAACAGAAGAGAGAAGGAAGCGAAATCAATCCTGTTGACAGCAAGAAGGCAAGAAAAACTTAATTAACATATGCGTTCATTAAATTTTGTATCTATTTACTTCTTTCTTTTTTTCTATTTCTAATTTTCTCTTTCTATTGCTATTCTATTCATTTCTATCCATTTTAACAATAAATAAATTGTTTCGTCAAAATTTATTAATTTGTTCATGACGCATACCAGAATATTCGAACACTGGTTCCTAACTATTTTTATAAGAAGCATTGAGTCTCAAAGTATCAAATTGAAGCAAACTGTAAAATTAGTCCTTGCTCAATCCCCGTGATAAAACTACGCTTCTGAATTTCAATTTTTCAAAAGAAAAATCAACTCATTCCGATTTTTTCCAAGTAGGAAAAAGCTTGAACAAAAGTTGTTATTAATTTCTCTAAGTTTCGAATTCTGCTCTCTTCCTTTGAGGGTACGATGACAAATTTCCAGCGGAAAGTTTTTGAAAAACTTTTGCAAATACAAAACGATGGCATCACTTATTTCCCAGAGAGCACAAATTTGTAAAGGATGAATAACTGCACTTCTAGTTATTTCAAAAGCTCGGTATTACGATTTTCCTGCGTAAGTTTTTTGAAAAACTTTCGCTAATACAAAACGCAGCGATGACGTCACTATTTTCCCAGAGAGCGACAGATGGGATAGATTATCTCCGCCGTTGCACATCTATGACGACTACAGGGGTTCATCATACTGCTCACCATACGGTGTTCTCCAACAAGGCCAATCAAACAAAAGGTGCTAACCGTCCTCTGTTCACATCGCTAACTTTACATTTTTTTCATTATTCCTTTGCCCTCTGTTCAGAGAAGACAGCCCTTTCTCTCCTCTCACATCTGTTTGAAAAAAATGACCAAATTGCTATCTTATCCTGCTTTGAAAATTATTCTCGAGTTTTTGGATCCAATCAAACGGTTAGTTAATTCTCACTTTCAAAATCACACCAACCATGACTGTTTTTCAGTTTTCACATCACTGCTCGAAGTGCTTCAATGCAACGATTTGAAAAATCAATACCTATTCGGGTTATGTCTTTGTTCACTAATTCAAACTGTTTATGCTTAGATTATATGGCTGTATCATCAAGTGCTACTGGTGAAATAGATTTTAGATTGAGAGGTAAATCCTACTTGATCAGAAGTTGGGTCCGTTCGATCCCGTTGAAGTTACCGATTAAAGAAATAACTCGGAAGATGAACAATTTATATTTGGGAAGAAGGAAAAATTTTTACTCTGCATCTGTTATTTTTGCCGACCCATTCTTACAACTATCTCTACCTGAAAACTTCAAAGTATTGACCAAAGGAGTTGAAACTTTCGGGAATCTCTTTGAAGAGTACATTCCGATAATAGACACCAGAAGTTTTCCTCTGAAATATCTGGGAGCCAAACTCACTGAGCCTGCTCATCTGAGCCATCCAGCTTTACGATCACTTGAGAAACTTGACGTAGAAGAGGGATTTAATGGGATGCTCCAACTCATAGAGGAAAAGACCCCATGCAAATATGTGAACTTTTGCTCTGATACAGTTCCAACCGAGGATATTTTGAACTTATTGAGAAAATGGCAGAAAATTGGAAAAGAAGTAGGCACGACGTTCGAGTTTGTCGACTATGAAGAAGATCCCGAATTTTCTAAGTTTCCTCGATTGATGGAAACATTCAGTCAATATAAGAACAAAAAGTTTGTATAAATAACCAGGTCGGGAATGCATTGTTTCAATTTTCAGATACAATAAGACTTCTGAATCTCCCTTTTTTATTATTCCAATTGCTGGCGTAGCTTCGAATATTTGTGTTTTCAATGACGACGAAGAACAACAAATCATCATTAAAATTGTGTCAACAAGAAAAGAGAAGAGAGAAGGAAAAGAAATTAATCACGTTGCCAGTAAAAAGACGAGAACAACCTAATTAACACTTGGTTTCAATCAATTGTTTTGTCGGTACTGTTATTACTCTTTTTCACTTATTTCTATTTCGAATTTTCTCTTCCTATTTTTATTCTACTCGTTTCTATCAGTTTTAACAATAAATTGTTTTGTCAAAATTTTTTAATTTGTTCATGACGCATTTCAGAATATTCGAACACTGGCTTGTAACTATTTTTATAAGAAGCATTGAGTCTCAAAGTATCAAATTGAAGCAAACAGTGCAATTAGTCCTTGCCTAATCCCTGTGATAAAACTACACTCCTGAATTTCAGTTTTTCAAAAAAAGTCAACTATTTCTGATTTTTTCAAAAGGAGAGTGTAAAAACAGATAGAAAATAACTTCTGCTGCTCAAATTCATCTTTTTGAAAAATTATCATCACTGCCCTTTCGAAAAGGTAACCTGCAAGTTTTGGATTTTTCCAGACATTTTTCATGTGTTATATACAAGTTAACTTGCTCAGGGTGATTATTGAATACTGCTCTGCTACTTATAATTCTGCGAACAACAAAAACGAACCGGTTTCAGTTTTTGAATATTCCTTTAGTTGTTATTAATATCCCTGAGTTTCAAACTCTGATTTTCTTTTTGAAGGGTATGGTGACTGTCTAACCATTTCTCACTCTCTTCAACAAATTTGTAAAGGATGAATGACTGCACTTCTAGTTATTTCAAAAGCTCGGTATTACGATTTTCCTGCGTAAGTTTTTCGAAAAACTTTCGCTAATACAAAACGCAGTGATGACGTCACTTTTTTCCCAGAGAGCGACAAATGGGATGAATTATCTCGGCCGTTGCACACCTATGACGACTACAGCGGTTCGCTATACTGGTCATCACCATACGGTGTTCTCCAACAAGGCCATTCAAACAAAAGGTGCTAATCGCCCTCTGTTCACATTGCCAACCTCCCATTCTTTTCATTATTCCATCCTTCTCTGCGCAGTGCAGACGATTTCTGTTGTTCTGTCATTTCCCGTCTGGTCTTTCATAAAATGCCTGAATCGCTGAGCTATCCAGCTTTAAAAATTGTTATCGAATTTCTGGATCCGATTAAAAGGTAAGTTTTTCTTCAAATTCAAAATCTCAAAAACCATGATTGGTATTCAGGATTCATATAACTAGACGCAGTGCTTCACTGAGAAGAATCGATAAATCGATTCCGATTAGGGTTGAGGATTTATCAATATCTCACTCATTTCTGTATCTAGATGATGAAGGAATCATAACAGAGCCTGAGATGAATTTCTATTTAACAGGAAGACAAAGTTATGTCGCAAAATGTGTTACTCTCGGTGGACCGAGCCGAGATATAACTTTTCCACCAGATTTCAAAATAATCACCAAAGAGCTGATTTCTGAAATGAGATACTTTGTAAAGTTCCTACCAATAATAGATCAGTCCAGTTTTCCATTAAGAAGACTTCTTACGGAAATCGAAGAACCGGCACAACTCGACCATCCGGTTCTACGATCAGTTGATGAACTAGAAATAGAAACAGGATTTGATGGAATGGTTCAGTACATTAACGAAAACATCAAAAGTAAGACTGTGATTTTTGCTCATGAGGTTCCAGCTGATGATTTTTTAACATTGATAAAAAACTGGATGAAGAACGGTAAAGAGTTGGGAACAACGTACAAATTTTTCGACTTCGAAGCTAGCGATCGAGATTCTTTGATGTGGAAATTGAAGAAAAATTTCAGCAAATTCGAAAACGAAAGGTCAGTATCATTACCGCAAGGCAAAAAGTCATCAAGTATATTTTCAGATATGATGAGACTCCTGAATCTCCTATTTTTATCATACCAATTGATAAGACAGCTTCTTGTATTAATGTATACAGTGTCGAACTAGAAGACAATTTTCAAACTATACTGAAAATCGAATATTCGAAACAAAAAAGAGGAAGAAGTGGATCTGAGTCTGTCTATTGTAAGAAGGCGAGAAAATAATAATCTACATCGGGAGGCTGAGACAGATGACGTTGTGTGTGAATTGTTTTAGAAGTCGGTAACTTTCAAAAACCTACTTTTTGAATTATTCTTCTTGTCCTTTTTCTGCTTTTTTCATAAATTCCCCATATTTTTCTTTCTGCAACAAATTTGTTATTTTACGACTACTGAACCTTCCAAATTTAGTTGCAAAAACATCTCCTATTTTGTTTTCAATTTACTTTCATCAATTATCCCGATAAATTGTCCTGCTTTATTGTTTTATTGTTCATGATTATTTAAAAACTTGGATTCCACTAATAAAACCATCAAAAGTGCGCCAATCAGCATTGATCAGAATTCATGAATTTTCAGCATAAATGATCATGGCTGAAAATTTCGTAATTTTTTTTCAACTTTTTACAAACATCTCAGCGAGTTTGCAACAGTTTAAATTTAAACTTTGACAATACAATAATTTTACCAAAAGAACTCTATTGTCAAAGAAGAAAATTCAGAATTCATGAATTTTCAGCATGACTGAAAATTTCGTAATTTTTTTCAACTTTTTTCAAATATCTCAGCGAGTTCGCAACAGATTCACTTCAAACTTTGGCAATATGTTAATTTTACCAAAAGAACTCTATTGTCAAAGAAGAAAATTCAGAATTCATGAATTTTCAGCATGATTGGTCATGACTGAAAATTTCGTAATTTTTTTCAACTTTTTTTCAAATATCTCAGCGAGTTCGCAACAGATTCACTTCAAACTTTGGCAATATGTTAATTTTACCAAAAGAACTCTATTGTCAAAGAAGAAAATTCAGAGTTCATGAATTTTCAGCATGATTGGTCATGACTGAAAATTTCGTAATTTTTTTCAACTTTTTTTCAAATATCTCAGCGAGTTCGCAACAGATTCACTTCAAACTTTGGCAATATGTTAATTTTACCAAAAGAACCCTATTGTCAAAGAAAAAAATTCAGAGTTCATGAATTTTCAGCATGATTGGTCATGACTGAAAATTTCCTTGTTTTTATTCCAGTTTTTTTTCGAATATCTCAGCGAGTTTGCAACAGATTTACTTCAAACTTTGGCAATATAATAATTTATCCAAAAGAACTCTATTGTCAAAGAAGAAAATTCAGAATTCATGAATTTTCAGCATGACTGAAAATTTCGTAATTTTTTTCAACTTTTTTCAAATATCTCAGCGAGTTCGCAATAGATTTACTTCAAACTTTGGCAATATAATAATTTTACCAAAAGAACTCTATTGTCAAAGAAGAAAATTCAGAATTCATGAATTTTCAGCATGATTGGTCATGACTGAAAATTTCGTAATTTTTTTCAACTTTTTTCAAATATCTCAGCGAGTTCGCAACAGATTTACTTCAAACTTTGGCAATATAATAATTTTACCAAAAGAACTCTATTGTCAAAGAAGAAAATTCAGAATTCATGAATTTTCAGCATGATTGGTCATGACTGAAAATTTCGTAATTTTTTTCAACTTTTTTTCAAATATCTCAGCGAGTTCGCAACCGATTTACTTCAAACTTTGGCAATATAATAATTTTACCAAAAGAACTCTATTGTCAAAGAAGAAAATTCAGAATTCATGAATTTTCAGCATGATTGGTCATGACTGAAAATTTCGTAATTTTTTTCAACTTTTTTCAAATATCTCAGCGAGTTCGCAACAGATTTACTTCAAACTTTGGCAATATAATAATTTTACCAAGAGAAAGAATTTTACTGAGGTATTTAGATAGGTTTTTAGATTCAGAAAACTCTGTAGTTTCATGCGAAATGCTAAAAATTTGATAAATTGTGAATTTTTTTCTATAATACCATCATAATTCTGGATTTAAGTACTGAGTTGTCTTTGTTGGATCTTTAGCGGAAAAGAAAAAGGAGGTCATACGAGGAGGCAGTAGTATGTATTTGGTAGAATTTCTAAGATATCCTTGACTGGTGAAATTCTGTGGAAATGTTGATTTTTTATTTTTTTAAGTAATTTTTGATGGCAGTGAGGAGATGAACTAACAAAAATTATCTTTCTGGGTCTGTCATACTTGTAGTGGTCAAAACGCAGAGATGACGTCACTTTTTTCCCAGAGAGCGAGGATAGATTTTCTCCGCCGTTGCACACCTATGATGACTACAGGGGTTCACCATACTGGTCATCACCATACGGTGTTCTCCAACAAGGCCATTCAGACAGAACAGGTGCTAATCGCCCTCTGTCTACATTGCCAACACTCCATCCACTTCATTATTCCTCTACCCTCTGTTCAGAGCAGGCAGCCCTTTCTCCCCTCTCACATCTTTTTTTGAACAAAATGACCCATTTGCTCTCTTACCCAGCTTTGAAAATTATTCTCGAGTTTCTCGACCCACTCAAACGGTTAGTTAATTCTCACTCTCAAAATCACACCAACCATGACTGTTTTTCAGTATTCACATTACTGCTCGAAGTGCTTCTATGCAACCATTTGAAAAATCGATACCGATTCGGGTTATGTCTTTGTCCATTGGATCAATCACTTTATGCCTAGATGACATGTTAGTATTCTTAAATGAAACTGGTGGGATAGAATTTAGGAGCATAGATGAATTATACGATGAAAAAAGAAACTGGATCCGTCCGATCCCGTTGGAGTTACCAACTGAAGAAAGAGCTCGGAAGATGAACAATTTCTATTTGGGAAGAAGGCCAAATGTTTACTCTGCGTCTGTTGTTTTTCGCGATCCATTCTTGAAACTATCTGTACCTGAAGACTTCAAAGTATTGACAAAAGAAATTGAGACTTACGGAAACTTCTCTGAAGAGTACCTTCAAATATTGGATCCCAGAAGTTTCCCTCTGGAAAGTGTGAACAGAGTGCGGCCCCGGGTACCCGAGACCCGGGGCTACCCGGGTAGTTCTGCCCGAACCCGGGTTTTGGGACTCGGGTAACCCGGGTATTCGGTTCGGGTACCCGGGGAAACCCGGGTAACCCGGGTCGGGTATTACCCGGACCGGGTAACCCGGGTACCCGAGTACTACCCGACCCGGGTATTACCCGGGTCGGGTACCCGGGTATCCAGGTATCCAAAATGGATTGTTTTGCTTCATTTTCAACGTTTTTTGCAATTTTAAAGTATGAAAACTCGTTTCCCCTATATTACCCCGTCAGCACGAAAATTAAAATGCTGTTTTTCGAGAATTTTTTGTTCGTGATTTTTTTCTTTGGCTCGAAGAAGTTTTTTTTTCAAATTATCTTCTAAAACATCAAATTTTCTATGTTTTAATGCTTTGTGATCAATTCAGTAGTATTGAAAAAATTCTGAAACTTTCGAAAAAATAAAAATTTCAACAAAAAAATTTCAAAAAAATTTTCCTTTTTCAATTTTGTACTGAAAACCAAGTCCAGGAGAAATTCTAAACCACAATCTTGCAAAAAAAAAACGAAATCTGTAGTCACTTGTTACCAATTTGGTACCTGATCAAAACGATTATACCCGACCCGGGTACCCGGGTATTACCCGGGTAATACCCGCCCCGAGTAAAACCCGACCCGGGTAATACCCGGGTCGGGTATCGCTCGGGTAACCCGGGTATACCCGGGTCGGGTTTTGTTCTACCCGGGTAATACCCGACCCGGGTACCCGGGTATTTGTTAAACCCGGATCCCCGGGTATTACCCGGGTTTTTGAGCCCGGGGCCGCACTCTGAGTGTGAATACCAAACTCATTGAACCCGCTCATCTGAACCATCCAGCTATACGATCACTTGAAAAACTTGAAGTACAAGAGGGATTTGATGGGATGCTCCAATTCATAGATGAGAAGACGCCATGCAAACATTTGACTTTTCAATCTGATGTAGTTCCAACTGAGGATATTTTGAACTTATTGAGAAGATGGGAGAAAAATGGAAAAGAAGTAGGAACGATGTTCAATATTATGGACTATGATGAAGAACCTGAAATGTCCAAGATGCCGCAACTGATGGAAACATTCAGTGAATTCAAAAACAAAAAGTTAGTATAAGCAACCAGGTCGGAAATTCATTGTTTCAATTTTCAGATACAGTCAGAATCCTGATTCTCCTTTTCTCATTATTCCAATTGCCAATGCAGCTTCCAATATTTCTGTTTTTAAAGACGACGAAACAGGTCATATCATAATCGAAGTTGTATCAACAAGACAACATAAGAGAGAAGGAAGCGAAATTAATTCCAATGAGAGCAAGAAGGCCAAGGAGACATAACTAATGATTTTATTCTATTCTTTGTTTTTACTTCATTTCAATCAATTCTCGCAATAAATTATTTTGGTAATTTAGAATATCCAAACACTGGTCCCCGAAAGCATTGACTTCCAAATATCGAATTGAAGCAAAAAGTACAATCAGTCTCTCCTCAATATCCGTAATGAAACTACGCTTTAGAATATCCATTTTTCTGAAACATTGAATTCATTCTGATTTTTCCAATCAAAAAAACGTTTCCGAAAGCTGTAATTAATTTCCCTAAGTTTCAAGCTCTGCCATTTTTTTCTTTAGACGGCATGGTGACAAAATTTCCAGCGGAAAATCTTTGAAAAACGTTTTGCAAATACAAAACGCAGCGATGACGGCACTTTTTTCCCAGAGAACGACAGATGGAATGAATTATCTCCGCAGTTGCACACCTATGACGACTACAGCGGTTCACCATACTGGTCATCCCCATACGGTGTTCACCAACAAGGCTTTTCGAACAGAATACGTGCTAATTGCCCTCTGCCTACATTGCCAACCCTTCATTCTCTTCATTATTCCCTCCTTCTCTGCTGCAGACAATTTCTGTTGTTTCCAGTCTGGCCATTCATAAAATGTCTAAATCGCTGAGCTATCAAGCTTTAAAAATTGTTATCGAATTTTTGGATCCGCATAAAAGGTAAGTTTTTTTCAAATTCAAGATCTCATTAATCATGATTGGTATTCAGGATTCATATTACTAGACGCAATTCTTCACTGATGAGAATCGATAAAGCAATACCTGTTAGGGTTGAGAACTTTCACATTTCTGAAGATGATATGTTTCTGGATGAGGAACAAGCAATTGACAACCCGCGTGAAGTGAACACTTATTTGGCAGGAAGACAAAGTTTTTACGCTAAATCTATGTTACTCGGTGGACCGCGTTTAGAATTAGTCCCTCCTGCAGATTTCAAAATAATTTCAAAAGAGCTCAATTGTCACCTGCGATACTTTGCCCGATACCTTCCAATGATGCATGAGAGATGTTTTCCACTGAGAAGACTTCGTACCAGAATCGAAGAACCGGCACAACTCGATCATCCGGTTCTACGATCAGTTGATGAACTCGAAATAGAAGGTGGATTCGATGGAATGTTTCCATACATTTATGAAAATATCACAGTTAAAACGGTGATTTTTGCTTATGGTGTTCCAACTGCTGACTTTCTCACATTTATAAGCAATTGTAAAAAATATAGAAAAGAAACAAGAACAACGTACAAGTTTCTTGATTCTCAAATATTGATGTGGGAATTGGAGGAAAATCTTAGTAATTTCAAAAACGAAAAGTTAGTGTTATTACCGCAAGTCAAAAAGTCATCAAATGAATTTCAGATACGACGGGACCTCCGAATTTCCATTTCTTATTATTCCCATTGAAAGGTCAGATTCCAGTATCAATGTATACAGTACCAAACAAGATGGAAAACTTGAAACCACGATCAAAATTGAATCTTCAAAACAAAAAAGACAAAGAACTGAAGCTGATTGTGAGTCTGTCGATTGCAAGAAGGCGAAAAACTGTTAATTCCTATTTTCACTCGATTCGAGTACTAATCAAACTAATGATTATTACGGTTTTTGATATTCATTAAATTTCTCTCTTTTCCATGTTATTCCTCTTTTTCCTCCATCTTTCCCATTCTTAAAATTCAAACTCAATTTTTCATGTTTCTGAACGTCACCCTTTTTTTCTCCTTCTCCTTCTTTGCCATTTGTTCAGTTTCTGTTATTGTAACAGTATCTTCTTTCAATTTCTCTTTGACATGGCAGAAGCCATTTTCATTCTTCACTCTTACATGTAAGTTCAACCATCCCTAACTGTCGTTCTGAATATATCCGTTCCCTATTCCTTTTTTATTTTCTGTATGTTATTAATTGAACTTTGATCAAAATAGGGCTGTCTAAGACCACCTAACCATACAAAACAACATGAGTTAACTCCAATTTTGTTTTCAATTTATCTTCATTAATAATACCAATAAACCTTTTGCTGTATTATTGGTTGCAGAGTTGCGCGGAATTCCGACTTCCGGCTTCCGACTTCCGACTTCCGGGCATTTTTTCACTTCCGACTTCCGGCTTCCGACTTCCGTTTTGAAAATTTTACTTCCGACTTCCGACTTCCGACTTCCGTTTTTGAAAAAATCACTTCCGCGCAACTCTGATTGGTTGTTTCAAAAATTCATTGGTTGTTTCAAAATATCTGAACTAATGATTTTTTTGATTTCGAAGTTAGATGAGATTTCACTAGAAAACGCGTCAAACGTGCGTCAGTTAGCTTTAAAATCCACTAGTCATATAGAGAGAAAACTACAATACGTTTTTTAGTTAGATTTTGTGAAGTGTTTCAATATCAGATTGGGTGCCGAAGTCAGCACTGAAACTCATTGAGAACGCGTCAGAGGTGCCTCAGTCAGCATTTAATTTTATTAAAAACGCGTCAACGGTGCCCCAGTCAGCATTTAATTTTATTAAAAACACGCCAAAGGTGCCTCAGTCAGCATTGAAAATTATTAAAAACGCGTCAAGGGTGCCCCAGTCAGCATTGAAATTCATTGAAAACGCGTCAAAGGTGCCCCAGTCAGCATTGAAATCCTTTGGAAACGCGTCAAAGGTGCCCCAGGCAGCTTTTTTCCACTACAAAACGCGTCAACGGTGCGCCAGACTGCTTTGATTCTCTTGGATAACGCGTCAAAGGTGCGGCAGTCAGCATTGATTCTACTGGAGAACGTGTCAAAGGTGCGCCAGACAGTTTTGATTCCTCTGGAGAACGCGTCAAAGGTGCGGCAGTCAGCTTTGATTCCACTGGAGAACGCGTCAAAGGTGCGCCAGACAGAAATGAATGGGCGGAGCGTAAATTCCTATGCCGCGGCAGGGTTTTGATTTTGATGAAAAAAATATGTCTAAAGTAACAAATTTTTCAAAGAAAAAAAACAGAAACTTGGAGAGCAAAAATTCAAAAATGACCCAAATTCGCGAAAATATGATGATATTGATTTTTCTTGCCCTTCAACTCATTTATAATATTTTGCCTACAGACCAACCTCAATAACCTTCTGAGAACTCACTGCAGTTGCTCGCATAATAGCACAGCCATAACGGACAATACATCATTGGGTGACCCCCGTTCTCCTCATTCAACCATCTATCTCCCCACTCAAAAATGAATTTCTTGCAATTTCCATTCCTTGTAAAACAAGAAAAATTACCTTGAAAAATTAATTTTAAAAGTCAGAAACATAAAAATGAAGAACTTTTCTAATGATCTCCGTATTTTTACTCGAATAGTATTTTACTTCATAAAAATTACTCGAATAACTCAAAATGTTTTTTTCAAAAAGTTGCTTTTCAAATTCAGAACTTTGAATATCTGAATTTGCAGTACTAAAAATTGTACTCTGTTCACATATTATAAAAAGTCTCTATTTCTAAACTGCATTTTTTTTGAACGCCGTCCTTTATGCCCTTCCATTTCCTGTTTGTTCCGAGAGGGTTTCCCCTCTTCTCTTTTTTTCAACAACATCTGTCCACCCAGACAAAGTCAAGAGACGCACACATTGCCTCCTCATTCATTATTTTCTTTTCGCACACACAGCAAACAATTCTCCGATCGGAGGTCACTCCTCTCATTCTTTCCACTCTCTCTCTCCCCCGTACTCCCTCTCTCCAAAAAAGAGAAAGGGTGTGTGCGTTGGGTCAGAAAAAGCGATTGATCAGCGTTTGGCAGTGACACAAACACTCCTTTGCCTCTCTATTCCTCTTCTTTTACCTCGATTTCTTCGGTTTTTTTTTAAATTCATCTCGTTCTTCTTTAGTTTTTTCTACTCTTTTTGTGCTCTATTTTCTTTTTTTCCAGTTCATCAACTTCTGAAATGGCTCCAACATCGAAAAATCAAGTAAGTTAGCAGTTTTAATTCACCGAAATAGATGTAATGATTAAATGTAGTATGTTGTGGAAAAGATCGTCGGCAAGCGAAACGGATCGAGAGGCATTGAATATTTGGTTCAATGGCAAGTGAGTATTTTAAAATTTTGCAACTTTTTAATGCTTAAAAACTATAGTTGTCAAGGCCCGGGTCGGTAGAAAATTTTCAAGGCCCGGCTTCAAAAAATGACTTTTTTTCCGCATTTTTTTCCGAAATTTTTTCAATTTTCATCGAAAACGTGTCAATTTTCAACTATTTTTCAGAATTTCTTCTAATTTTGAACGATTCTCGAAAATTTGACTTTTTCGCAAAAAAATTCAAAAAAGTTCAATAAATTTCAATTTTTGACTTTCGCGCCTATTTGCCCGGGCCTTGACAACTATGTTAAAAACTATTTTTATGCAAAAAGAAAACAATAACTATTGATTTTTAGGGATGGGGACCTGCCTCCAATACCTGGGAGCCAATCGGACACCTCAATTGCCACCAGCTGGTGAAAAAATTTGAAAAAGAGAATGCCACAGAACTAGCTCTGGCGAAAAGCAAAGGAAATGTCTCAAAACACAGTGTAAGTTAACGTTTTTTATTGATTAAAATTAATGAAACTATTAAATTCAGAGTGCCAAAAACCAGTATAAGGTGGAAAAAATTGTTGGGAAGAGGATGGGAGCCAAAGGAGCGGAGTATCGAGTAAAATGGCTAGTAAGTACTTTGAAATTCTAAAATTTTGCAATGCTTAAAAATTATTTATTTTTTAACAATAAATAATGATTTTCAGGGATATTCGTCATCGGAGAACACGTGGGAGCCGATTGGGCATCTCAATTGCCCAAAACTGGTACAGAAGTACGAGGACGGGAACAAACCAGTAAGAAATCAAATTTTGCCAATTTTTTTTACAAAAATAAAAATTACAGGAAGCGTCAAGAAGTGTTGCTAAGCGCACACTCCCACCCACTACTGCATCGAACGACGCACCGAGAAGCAGCAATGACGACATTGCTTTAAAGAAAATAAAATTTGTCAAAAAGGAGCAAGGAGAGCTGAAATTCACTTGCTTAATGGCAGATGGATCTGAGCAAGTGATTCCGGAGGCGATACTTCTCGAAAAGTAAGTTGTTTTCATAAACATCAAAATATATCAAATATTAGAAAAAACCGACACAACAACAACTATCAAAAAATCAATTTTCAGGCATGAGCAGGAAGCAATCAAGTTTCTGGATAAGCTCGCTTCTGACACCTTGCAAGTGGGCGAAGAGGCAGGACTCTGAGATGCTTCCACCGCACCCCCTACTCTTCAATATACTTCTTCTCTTTCGCCATTTTCTTTCTTTTGTGATACAAGGTGAGAATACCAAGTCGAAAATAGGCACAGGTGAAATATACATCACTAGTAATTGAATTTTTGTGCTGATTTAAAATCTGCATTTTGTGAATGCTGAACGATATTTTAGAAAAAGTTATCGAAGTTTTTGTGGCTTCTCAGTGTAAAAATGAGCTTTTTACCAACTTTTTTGCAATGTACAAGTGAATAAGCATGTAGAAATGATTTTCGTAAAGTTTGACTACATCATGAAAGCCTTGAAAATTTTCATTATGCGCTGAGAAGTTACAAAAATGCAAATAACTTTTCTCATGAAATGGTTCAGCAAAACCAGATCACATATTCCAAATCAACGCTAAATTTCTGTGCTAATGAAGTATATCTCGACCCGTGGCTCCATTTCGATTTGGGATTCTTCCCTAGAAAGGGATCGTTTCTTTATCTCACCGCTCCTCCTCTTTTCCAACTGCTCATCAATTTTCTTTGTCTTCTCATTTCCATCTCAACAATTTTTCTCGTCCTTTGCTGAATAAGGAAGATATGGGACCGGTCCCAGTTTTGGGACGAGGTTCCACCCCTTTCAGCGGGCGCTTCCCACCTCTCTCTCGTCAAGCCGAATACTTTTCCGCCTTCCTCCTTTCCAACTATTTTTCACTGTTCCTCATCTTCCCACCTTGCAACTTTTCTTGGTCCCAATTCCGGGACAAGGCTCCGCCCCGTTCTCCTTGATTTCTTCCACTCCTCTTTTCTAATTTCTTTTCAATGTTCTTCGTTTCCCCATCACGTTACTTTTCTCATTCTTCGAGAAATAAGGAGGCAATGGGACCGGTCCCATTTCTGGCGACGAGGTCCCGCCCCTTTCAACGCTCCTCTTTTTCCTTTCCCTTTCCATTTTCCGACTTTCCTACCTTCCAATTTGTGTTCAATGTTCTCTGTCCCCATTCTCGCCTTTTATCTCGTTTTTTTCCAGAAAAAGGTGGCTGTGGGACCGGTCCCTTTTTTGGTTACGAGGTCCCGCCTCTGTGCGCCCCACCACTCCTCTCACATTTCTTATTCTATTCAATTTTTCACCAATTTGTAATCAATAAATCATTTTTATTTCAGAACGTTGTGTTCAATTTTGTTTCTGAGCATTAGCTTTTGATTAAATTCAAAAAATTCAAAAAAAAAACACACACAAGTTAACCGTCGCCTTGATGTTAACGACATATAAAATAAACACGGATGATCATCATAGAACGTTATGTGGAGAAACTATTTTTTTTCGTCACATGATTCAAAGAAGTACCAACAGGGCAATCAGAAAAGATCCAAAACAATGAATTGGCTTTTGACCAAGAGGATCAAGTTCTCTCGTTGTTCTCAGTGTTCCCCCGGATCTGATTTCGATTAGAAATGTTTGGAAACTTCTCGAAAACAATGTTTAATGTGGAAGTTAACCGTTTTCGTCTGTTGCTCAGTTAAACAATGCGAAATTGGACAAGAAGTCAATTTTTCCAGTTTGTCCAGATGTCCACGTATTCTCAATGTTCAACAAGTTTTGTATATTCCGACCTATATGTCTCGTTTCGAAATTTCTGCATTTCCACAATTCCAATCTGTAAATGCAAAATCTCACTAATTTTTGATATTCACAGATCGGAAAACGTGTAATCGCCCTACTCAAAAATGATTTTTGGAAGAATTAACTCGCCCCTGATGCCCGCCGGAGTGGCTATCATCTTTACTAGTGAGTTATTCAGTGAGAAAGATTTTAAAAAATTGAATTTTCGTGAAAAATTGGTGAAAACTGGATATAGAAACATATTTATGTAGTTAAAAATATTTAACCAACGGAAACACAGAATTAAAGAAAAAGGACAACAATCAATTATATAAACATTTTCCGTATTCTCATCATCATCATCACTTTCCAACGTCGTTTCACCTCGAGGAGTTTCCGGTGGATGAACGGGCGGCTGTACTTGAGACAGATGTCGACGAACTTCCACTGGAGTTCAAAATTCATCATGAAGCGGTGGTAAATCGTCATCTGATTTTGGAGTCCGAGGCCTATGGATCACTTCGATTACTTCCTTTACTCTCCATCTGCAGTATGTGGCTCCTTTTCCGGGGACAAGACTTGGACTGGCCATAGGTTCGATTCGGGCTTTTAGTTCTCTGTAAAAGATACATTTAGTGATAAAAAATTAATTCAGATAGACTCCTTACTCATTGCCATGCCCCTTGACCAAGTCCAAATCCGTTTGGACCCAGGAATAGAAGTGGTCTTCGAAGAACTTCACTTCTCCGTTTGACAAGCTGAGCACACGGAACTTGTCAAACGGGTCGAATCTCACAGTGAGCTGAAAATAATCAAAGTTTCAATAGGAATTTCTAAGAAGTAACAAAACTCGGTAAAACTATCACAGCGCAAAGAAAATCAACTATGAGAGCTTGCAGGGCTCAAAACTGAGACTCTATCAATTCAAATTATTCCGAATTACCCAAGATATCTTTTTTTACAATAGACAACGTTTTGCTTAAAATTCTACCTAATGAAACACAGTACCAGCCAGAAAGATTTCATATTTTGCCTTTTTCAGTTGAAAATGCCCAACTTTGAAAGTGTGTCATGTTAAAAATAACTGTCCTGCAAAATGGTTTTTTCGGATTAAACAGACCGAGAATAGAATTCTATGTTTGTAAATGACAACATTTTAGTAAGGACGCTCCCTAGCAAGTTGCGTATCGAAAAAGAACATTATCCCTCCCATCGCCTTATTTCAGTGCAAAATAGTGCAATTTTTAAGCTGTCCTCTTAAAATTAATGTGACTCTCTAGGAACTGCCCGTACAGAAAAAATGTCACTTACAGACACGGAGCTCTGTTTTTGATTTGTATGATCCATAAAGAATTGACTTTATAGGAAAAATTGTTATACAGAACCACACTCTCAAAGTTGGAAACTTTCAACTGAAAAAGGATAAATGTGTTCCCATTCTGGATAGCAATGTCTACTTGGCTGATTTAGCACTCTCGTTTCCTTACCTACAACTGTTCGAGGAGGGATCAGACAAAAAAGTTGTCAACTACAAAAATAAAGATCCAGATTGTTTTCACAACATATCACAAAATTTAAAAAATTTAACTATTTGTGAGTTTCTGGTGAGCTTTTCAAGTCACCCGATTTCATTCAAAACTGGATTTGAAGCGATTATTCAAAATTGTCAAGTTTCTGTCAAGAATATTAAGTTTTTAGTAGAAAACTATACTTTTTTTCATAGAAATTGTTGCGCCAGGATGACGCAATTATAAGATACCAGTCGGTTCACGTCGCCTAACGGCGACTGAACCTCCTTTCCTACACCACCCTTCTCAGTTCTACAGCGCCTTTCCTACACCACCCTTCTCAGTTCTACAGCGCCTTCTTAAATCACTCTAACAGTTGGGGCATCAGAAATTCTTTCCTACTTCTGGATTTTTAATAGCTTTTATCACTTATTGGTGGTTTTTGTCAGCTGAGTAGTCCGTTCCTGCAGGGCACACTTATAAAACCACTTATTTTCAGACTACAAATCTACAAAATTTCTCAATGATTTTTTCTATCCTGATAGAATATGGATTATAGAATGAGCGGTTTTACCGATCTGAACTTTCTTCCAATGTTTTACTTATTTCGAAATAATCTTACTGAAGAACTAAAACTGGGATATGGGGGTAACAGCGTCTACGCCGTTTCTTTTGCGGTTGAGACATCCGGGGTACTCTTTTTGAGTTTTTAACCGATCGGCGGCAAAGCCGCTTCTCTCCCTCATGAAGCTGCGGAAGGAATGCTTATTATAAACCTTTGAATGTGAGCAAATTTCAAATTAAAATTGCTCTCTCTCCCTGCTCCAGAAAATTTCAAGATTTTTTCATATATGCTGAAATCTTCTTTTTAGACGGCTTTGATCCAAAAAGTTATTTTCCCAAGTTTTTGACTGATCGGCGGCGATGCCGCCTCCCTTCCTCTGAAAATTTCAAGATTTTCTTTTATACACACTAAAATCTTCTTTTTGACGGGTTTATACTTATTTTCATTTCTAGAATAACATTATTTTATTTATTTAGTTCTCTAGTATATTTCGCTAACTGAAAAATGCTTCCCCGGTTCCCCTCCTTCCGATTATGTATGTGAGCGGGATTCAAAATTCGAATCAAGCTTTCGAGTCCGCTAACATCGCCGGGGTCGCTGGAAATGCTATCGGTCTGACGCGTTCATGAAAAAATATGAGTCTTAGGATTACGGCAGTCTTCTGGACCATTTTCAACGCAAATTTTTGGGCTCTTGACAAAATTTTCATACGTTTTTCTCTCAAATGCGATTTAACAGAGAAATCAGTGCAACGCAACCGCACAGTTTCTCTCAAAATCCTTCGAATAACAATTTCAAACCAATGGTATTTCTGCCGAACCTCTGATACAGACCAATTTGACAACATCTCCGACGAAAACAGGGCTATTGACGAATTTTTCATCACAGTCACTTATATTCCCTCAATTTTTAGATCAAAAAGCTCCTCAATCCATTACTTTCCCATAACAAAAAAGTTTCCGACTTGGCGGGAACGAACTCATCACCCAACGCGTAAGAGTCATCTGTGTAGACCGCTACACCAAACATGCGCGGCCGGGGCGCTCTCGAGAAGGCAGTCAAGAAACACCGAGTCAGTAGTTTTGAGCTTTCTACCACCCTGTCGGGACACACCTTTTCAACGCTTTTTACTGTTGAAATCGGTATCATCTCCAGATGACGTCAAATTTGATATTTTTGAAAAAAGAAAAGTTCGGGCATCATCTAAGCGCAATTTCCTATCTATCTGTCTAGGTTTCATAGAAATCGGTCCACTACGGACGGAGTTATGATCAGCGACAAATAAACGGACAGACGGATCTGTTGAATATTATTAGTAAAGATTGGACAACAAAGACTGGAAGTCTTGGCAGGAGAGAACTCATTCATCAACGGAGAGAACGTCAATAGGAAAGAGGCCCAGCTTTTCTCTGCCCACAAAAGAGACGAGCAGGTTGCGTTCAGCAAGGGCGACGCCGTATCGAGCGTAGAAATATTCTAGCACGTTGATCCACTCACGACCATTAAAAAAATAACATTGAGATGGTCTGAAAAAGAAACATTAATCATTCATTCCAAACCGAAATAAGAGAATCACCGAATCGAGTGAATTTTGACCCGCCGATGCACCCCCCCCCCTCGGCGGGTAAAACGGATGGCCAGGGAGCCTAGGATCTCCAGCCTCATATTGATGAGTCGATCGGGACGTACGTTCCAATCAGGAACGTTGGTGTTCATCCAGACAATGAATGGGACAGCCATCAAGCAATGATAAACTCACCACAAAAGCACTATCTTTTATACCACCAGAATAATGGAAATTACAACATGCTCCACCCAAATTTACACAGATGTCAACGAAAAAACTGAAAATCAAATCAGTCCCGCCCAAATTACACCTGAACTCAAGAAAGTAAAATCTTGAAGACCTTTTTTCAATTTTTCAGTCAAACCCATTAGTTTAGACTATCAGCTGATAACCATACAATAGCAAGACCGTTATCAACCCGCGTCAGGGTCAAAACTTTCCCCGCGAAACATCAATTAATTTGATAACGGAAGAAAAAAAACAAAAATGACACCTCATCCACTTTCATTTGCTGATCGTACACAAAGAGTAGCCCTCGAGCTCCACAACAAAAGAAAAATGATAAAAACATTACACAATAAAATCAGAATTAGAACAACGAAAATCCAAAAAATCCACCAGCTATCGGAAGACCTGGCAGGACACACGTCACCAGCATTAAGATCCAAAGATTCAGCATTCGAAGTACCATTAGAAGTCGAAAGCACGACATCATCAGGATCACTTTCCAAGACCACCTCAGTGGGTGCCATTGATGAATTATAAGAAGAAGACTCAACGGACTCGGTTCCGTTGCCACCCGAAGAACAATCCCCAGCCAAATCCGGAAAATTTCGCAGCCGAATATAACAGGAGATGTCGCCGACGTCGAATACACAGAAAAACGGCGACGAATACCTGGAACCGTAAAATAAAAGCCAAATCTGATGAAATAGCTCCCTCACCCGTGTAGAACAAGACAGTATCGACACGGCCCACACTGACCCGCTAATTCCCACTCAGGGATAACGGAAGACGAGCTAACAGCTCCAAAAACAGCAAAAACACAAAGCACATGAACAAGTAACATGTTCAAGCCGAGAGAAGAATGATAAAGGCATCCCGACTTTTAAGATTTTATACCCGTCCCTACAATACGTGGGCGTCGGAAGATATGGCGGATCCCGCCATAATTCAGATTTTATTGTGATTAAATTCCCCTTTCCCCCGTCCTAGTTATTTTGTACCCCTTCCCCCACACTTTTCGAGACAACCTTTCTGCATCCCTGGATATCATTCATTCCCCCCTTGGCAAAATTTCTAAAAAACATTTCCTACTACACCCTTTCACTCAAATTGGAACCGAAGAAACTTTCCCCTCGCCCGGAGTGTTGCGCCAGGATGACGCCACTATAAGATATTGGACAACAAAGACTATCGCCCGATGACGCATCCATTCATCATCTCTCCCGACGACCCCCCTCTTATCTCTCGCCGGCCGGACACAATCATCAATTGGATACCACACGGAACATCCGGCGCCTAAGATCACTTCTTGCAAAATGGCTGATTGGGATGGCGCCAGAAGGACGGACGATTAAGGCGGATCTCGACAATTAAATTGGAAAAAGGAGATGGAATGCGGCGACAAAACCATCAACCAGGAGGAGACACTGAGGAGCAGTAAGAGACGAAGGACGATGACGCAAGGAAGAATACAGTATAAAAGAAACCCCCTTTTGCTAGTAGAGTTAGTTGTAATTGTTAAGACAATAACCCATCCTAAGTCGTGATATTCCACTCCTGCCCAATCTTTCCCCTTTCCCCTTGTTTCCCCTTTACTTTTACTTACTGAATAAACTTATATTTTATCTACCACTGAACCCGTCAACCACAGGTGCAACAGAAATAAAGAGGCTACAATCCGGGTGGATTATAGTTATCGATACGGTTAGACGGTTCAGTGGTAGATGAATTTATTGAGTACAAAATATAAGTAAATAAGTCAATATAAGAAATTGGGATGTCAAGAATAATGAGGGGAATTGTAGATGGGGAAGGACGGCAGACGGGGGCAGGCAGCAGACGAAGGCAGCAGGTGACGGACGGTGATCGAAGGAGGAGATGGTGGGTCTCCTTCTCAAGAAGAGTGAGGTAGAAGCGGCAGGTGTTCTCTTATATAGTGTTCCGCTTATCCAGTATTCCAGTTTGCCAACGCTTAATGTTTCGGTAGGTTGGCACGAGTCATTGTTCGCAGATTGTCGGTCGATTAACCACAGGTGAATGCGCCATAGAAAGTGAATCGCGGCTAGTCTCTCGGGCAGGGACGATGATGACGTAACCTTTCGGGTGATGAGTAATCGCGGGAAGTTCCTGGTCGCGATACTCCGGCGGCGGGAAGATTGAATGGCACGCAGTTGAATGAATTCTTGAACTGAGTCGCCAACGAGTAGTTGTCAGGGAAGTACGGTAGTTGTCCAAGTTCCGAGCATTTGTTTGAAAGGAATCGTTGTTGAAGGATGAGGTTGTTGAACAGGTGTAGTTGCCATCGTTGCCAGTGTCCATTTGCCAATTGAAAAAGGGAGAAAGAGGGGGGGAAAAAAAAAAATTCGAAAAGAAAAAAAAAAAATTCGGTAGACACTGAGTTAGAGTGGTTGGTCATATTTTCTTCATCTATGAGGTTTACACCATATTTAGTACAATCTAAACGTGACTTACTGTCGTGAATTTCCTGAAGAATCTTCACAGGTAAGCTTTCTGGTGGGCTGGTTGTAGACACTGTGGTCGTAATCTTCTTTGTCGTTGGGATAGTGGTCAGTTGTGTTGGAGGTTCAGTAGTGGTTACTGATCTTCGCTGACCTTCTGGTTTTGGTCTGATTCCACCTACATTTTTTTCCAAAACTGCAGCAGTTGTAGTTGGAGAAAGAGTTGTTGGAGACAGTCTCGTGGTAGACGGTGTCGTTTGTCGGGATGTAGTTTCATGGGGAGTCCAAGAATTGGTTGCTTCCTCAGTTGTGGTACTATGAGTAGTTGATGGGGTTGATTTAGTTGTAGGCTTTTGAGTTTTTGTGGTAGCTCGGGTAGCTGACGTAGTCGTTGGAGTAGTCGTTTGAGTAGTCACCGTAGTCAGTGGGATCGTTGTTGTTGTTACCGTGGTTGATGGTGTTGTTTTCGGGGTTGTTTTCGGAGTAGTTTTGAGAGTGGTTATCCTCCGAGTCGTAGTCACTGTGGTAGTGGTAACGATTGTCGAGGTACTTGATGGGATCATTTCCGTGATTGGTGTCGATAAGGTCGACGTGTACTCATCTCTATGTTGTCCTAGACCTAGGTTTTGCAGTGTATTTGCTGATGCTGTTGTTGCAAGGATGCACATCATGAGGAGGATGGACCATATGTTCCACAGACTGAACTTTGGTGTTCTTCGGAGATTTTTTCTGAAATCTTCGTTTTGAGTTTCGGTAACTGGACGAAACATTCGTTTCTCAGTTTGCTTAAATTTTGGTTCTTTTATCCTAGCCAGATTTACAATTACTGGTTTTGTTTCAATATTTTCTTCCTCTTCTTTTGGTTGAGGTCTCAATTCTAACGGAATGACTAATCGCAGTGGTCGCGTTATCTCTTGAATCTTGAAAGGTTTGTAAGGGAGAGTGCCATCTCTCTTCTTACGTTTCTGCGTAGTACGGACACGAACAGATCGTATCTCTCCGTCTCTACCTTTTAGTAATTCAGTTATACTTCCCATTTTCCATTTTCCACGGGGGACGTTTTCATCTACAAGAAGAACTACTTCTCCTAGAATGGGTTTTATCAAATTTGAGTGGGCTCGGTTTGGTTGAGCAACAGATTGAAAATTTTTGATTTGTTGAAGATAATCTCTTACGAAAATATTCCAAAAACGTTTGATATGTTTTTGAACTTCTCTAAAATTTTGAGTATATTCGTAGTATTCATCTCTTAGACCGTTATCATCAAAGATTAAAAAATACAATCCTGGTGTAATAATATCTATAGGTCTCAAGACTTTACAGTCTTCGCTATCCTCATCAATATAAGTTAAAGGTCGTCTATTTACTAAACTTTCACATTCAGCCATAATAGTTTCGAGGTCTTTAACTCTATGTTGGCTTTCGCCTAAACTATGTTTTAGTGCTTTTTTAACAACTCCTACGAGTCGTTCATAAAAACCTCCTTGCCAAGGAGCTAATGCGGTATTAAAGTACCATTTGATACCTTTTTTCGTCATTTCTTTTTCTAAAACATTCGTTTTTAATTGTTCAATTTTTTCGAAGGCTAGTTCCGCTAGGAAATCGTCTTCTCTTTCGGAATGTCTATCTAATATCTCCGCCGTCAATCTAAATGTTGCGGCGTTATCAGATGTTATCGAATCAGGGTATCCTCTCCTACTCATAAAACGAGAGAGTGCGAGAAGAAATTCGTCAGTAGACAGGTTTGGTACACGTTCAAGATGTACTAGTCTAGTGGTCGTACAAGTAAAAAGTGCGATATGACATTTCTCAATATCATTCGAATTTCTTATATAAGTTTTGAATGGACCCATAAAATCTACACCTATGTGTTGAAAGGGTCTACTTTCAGTAGTACGTCTCTCTGGAAGGTTTCCAGGTGGAGCTTCTCTAAATGGATGGTTGTTAGCTTTTCTACAAATAGAACAATTATCCAAAACTTTCTTTACAGCTGCTCTCCAACGAGTGCCAGCGTAAGATTCCAGAACAATTCCTAATGTAGTCATTGGACCTACATGAAGGTTTTCTCTATGAATTTTTTGAATGATTAGGTTTGCTAATCTAGACTTGGTTTCTATTATTGGTAATTTATTTTTACCAATAATTCGATTGTGTTGGTATACAATCTGATCAGAAGGTGAATTGATGTTATCTTTGTCTAAGAATTGGTTTTCCTTAGGATTTTCTTCAATTTTATACACTAATTGATTATTTCTAATCAAAAGTTTCATAGCTAAATTCAGTTCGTCTAACTTCACCACTCCGGAAAATTTATTCGGAAGGTGCTTAAGTTCAGGAAAGTTACGTTCTAGCTTCGTTTTGCTAGGTTTATTCAGTTTGTTATAGATCCTATTTTTTAAGAATCTTAGTACGTACGACATGATTCGCTTAGTTTTCTCAAGGTTGTTGATTTTCTCTAGAGGAATAATTCTATTCTCAATTTCAGAAAGATTTTTGACTTGAATAGTCATAACATTCAGTTCTACAGGTGTTGGTTTATCAATGATCAAACGGTTATCCTCTTTTTTACTAGGATGATTTACGTGATTATCGTTTTGCAACCAATCTGGTCCAAAAAACCAATTGGTTTTTCTCAATTCTTCTTCAGAATCGCAACCACGTGTTATGTGGTCTGCGGGATTTTGATCTGTCGGAACATGCGAAAGTGAAATTTCTATTTGATCGTTCTTTGATTTAATGTTTTGGAGGGTTTTCCAAATTTCTAAACATCTATTATCTACAAATTGAGCGTGTTTTTCGCCTTTTGTAGTCGGATGGTTTTTTATCTGAGCGAGAGCTATGGTTGAGTCCGAAAATAATTCAATTTTTTCACTATTCAAATTCATTTCTCTAATAGTATAGTCAAGAAGTCTTACGCCTATTAGTATACCTAATAGTTCCAATCTAGGGTTCGTAAGGGTTTTTGATTTTGGTGCGATTCTTTGTTTTGCAATAAGTAAATGGATGTCAAACTGACCTTTCAAATCAGGTTTTTCTATCTTCAAATAAATGCATGCGCCGTAGGTATGTTCTGAGGCGTCTGTGAAAACGACCAATTGAACAGGTTTATGGCGGTTGAGATTCGGGATGTGACGTTTAAATTTTAATGTTGAATTCTCGATTTTTTGTCGATAAGAGATTATCTGTTCGACTATATCTTCGCTTACGTAATCTAACCATTTTATAGTATGGTCTGAGATTTGTCTAAGAATGTTTTTTCCTTGTAAATACAAGGGAGCAAAATATTGGGTAGGATCGAAAATCATAGTGATTTCTCCTACAGCTTTTTTCTTATTCATACGGGGAATTCCTTTTCCGGTTATGACTAGTTTAGGTTTTCTAACTTCGAAAGTATCATTTTCTAAGTCATAAATATAACCTAACATTTTTATATTTTCAAGATTTTGAGCTTTATCTTCTTCTTTTATGAAGTTTACTGGGTGATTTACACAAAATTCTCTGATATTCATACCAATGCTACCAAAAAATTCTTTCAGAAGGTGATAAAATTTTGGTAATTCGTTGAAGTCATCTGTTAGCATGAATACGTTATCTACGTAACACATTGATTCAATAGCTTTGACTACATATGGTTTGAGGAACATTAGCTTGTCTTACTGCGTACAAAATTGACATAGACAGTAAAAATGGTGAACAATTTACTCCGAATGGGAGGTTTCTGAATCTCATTAGTCTAATGTTATCTGGGTGAAGTGGTCTTTCTGGGTCTTTCACTCTTATAAATCTTAGTGCATCTCTGTCTTTTTCATTGACTTCGATGGCGTGAAAAGCTTTTTCTATATCTCCAGCTAGAAGATATTTACCTTGTCTCAATCTTAACAAAATTCCTTGAAGATCAGGAATAAGTGATGGTCCTTGATGAAGAGCATTATTTAAACTAATTTCTCCTCGTTTTTTGCTAGAAGCGTCAAAAACGGTTCTTACTTTTGTTGTATTACTACTTTTGTTGAATACTAGCCCGTAAGGGATGTAATATCCTAGAGTGGGGTCATTATCAATTTCTTCGATAATACCGGTTTTTTCCATAGTATCAAAATTTTCTTCAAGTTTCTGCCATGCCTCTGTTTCTTTAGAGGTGCGTACTAGTTGTCTAGCTCTACAGATTGCCACATCGTAGTTGTTAGCTAACTTTTCTCTTTGACCCTCTTTCCATGTAAGGGGTGCTATGATTCTTTTAGTTTCTGGGTTTGTTTCTACCTTATTTTCAAATTCCAAAATGATTTCCTCATTAGTTGGATCAAAAACTTTATCGGTTATACCTAAGTTGCTTATCTCAAAATATTGTTGGAAGTCATTTTCAGTAAAATGTTCTTCCTGGGATTCTTTAATTCTTGCAATTAATGCATGCATACTAGAAGTGGATCTTTCAGTTTTTCCGCATACTAAAGGTCCAATATGGGTTGGAATGATAAATTTACCCGATGGTAATTTTTTCTTGCCTTCATCAGTGATGAGGTCCCAAAATACGTCTAATCCTAAGAGTGCTACTGCTTTCTCAGGTCTGGTGATATTAACGGTTTTTTCGTTAACGTTCTCAAGATATTTTTTATCTTCATTAGTCAAGTTGATCGGTTCAAAAAGATCAGTTATATCTGGTACTGTCAAGGCTTCTACTTTAATTACTGAATCATCGTTCGTAATTATTTCAAATTTGACTACATTCGAAATGATTGAGGTAGGGTCTTTGCCAAAGACACACAGGTCAATTTCTACATTTCTTTCTAAAACTTCCATTTTTGCTTTTTCTGCAAAACTGGACAAAATGAATGATTGGTCTGCTCCTGTATCAAGGAGTACCGGAATTTTCTCAATTTCCTCACCTACTACGATTGGTGCGTTCACTACCATAAGTGACGTCTTATTTGCATTTACTTGGTAATTTCTAGTTTTTAAACTTTTCTGGGGTGCTGACTGACCTTGGTTTCTCTTGTTGTATCCGTTGTTGGATTGATTTCCATTGGCTTGGTTTCCATTGTTTTGAATTCTCTGATTCACTGGTTGCGACTGATTTCGCTGTTGATACCCTTGTCCTTGGGTTCCTTGATTTCTTTGCTGGTACGCAGCAGCATTGCTGGACTGGTGACCATTGTTCTGGTTGCTGAAATTATTTCTTCTATAATTTTCATTCTGAGGTTTGTAGGTGGGAGGATTTTTCTGAAAGTTGTTTTTTCTAACAACGTTTGGATTTCTGTGGCATATTGCCTGATTGTGTTTTACTTGACACTTTCTACATTCTGAAGATTTGCATTCGCTTAGTCTATGTCCGCTATTTAAACAAATGAAGCATAGGTTATTCATTCTTATGAACTCTCTTCTATCTTCTAGCGACGCGACTGTTTTACACTCAGCTGATGTGTGATTTGTTCTCTGACAGAATCGACACTTTTTGTTCTGCTGTGGTTTTCTCACAGAGAAGACATTTCTATCTTCTTTCTCATTAACTTTCACTTCCGACCGCTGCGCTGATTCCTCAATCGTTATGATTATATCTAGCGCTTCCAAAATAGCGGTGGTATCTTTTGGTTTTGTCCTAAGGACTTCGATCAAAATATTTCTTGGAATCTTCGATTTGATAACTGACTGGAAGTTTTGAGTTTCTATGCTACCATGCTTACTTAAACTATTAATTATCGCATGAAGTTCGTTATGTAGTATTCTCAAACTTTTAGGGCTATCCCGTGCCATTGGGACTTCACTAAGCCTATTCCAGAGATAATCGTATTGTTTTTCAGTTGAGCCGTACATGGCTTCTAATCGTTTAACTGCTGTGGCCAGTTGCGTGCCATCTGGATCGTACGCTCTAATAAGATCAGCGGGTTCATTCACTAGATGATTTCTTAAGATGTTGTGTTTTTCAACATCTGTGTATTCTTCATTTTCTAATACGGTTGGTTTGAAAATCATATAGAATGCTGACCATTCTGATATGTTACCATTAAAGGTTGGTAGTTTTACATGCTTGTAATGAAGCATTGAGGGTTTTGTTTCGGTTGTAAAACTACTTACTTGAGGGTGATTCCCTGCTGGTCGGATGAAGTCCGTCTTCAATTCGACTTTTGTGTTTGCTCTTCTTGGGCGGATGATGTACACAGTTTCCGCCGATAGTGGTTTTACGTTGTTGGTTGCTGCAAGTGTGTTTAAATGTTCATGCCTTTTGTCCATTCTACAGTGCGTCCAATAATGATAGGACCCCCCTAGATTTTGGAGTTCCAGACAAAACCAGTACAGATACAAAAAATCTGTGATGATCATTCGATTCAGGGTACAAAGAAACCCCAGGAGCCATGTGTTCATAATTCTACCACTTTTCTTAAAAGCGTTCCGCCAAAAAGTCATTTTTTCAGCCGTCCAATAATGATAGGACCACCTCGAAAATCGAATTTTCAGTTGATTTTCAAGAAATTGTTTTTCTCGGAAAACTTTTTAAATCGATCGGAACATACTATTTCTGTTATTTTTATGTGATTCCACTATAGTTTTTTCGTTTTCAACCCCAAACACAATCGTTTACCACCTTCGAATTTTTACTCATCTGAAAAAACCACTGTTTCAGAACTTCGAGACGAGTATCTCTTATCACAGATCACGTCTCATTCTGAAACTTTCCGGCAAAGTAAATCAAGTCATTCATGATAAATATCAACAATGGATTCGCAAAAATATTCGTTTTCTGAAAACTTATAGTCCGGATTCTCGAGCCCATTTCGACCAAATTCCACTATTTTCAAAAAATGTGTCCAATAGAGTACTTTTTGGATCAGACTGAAGAAACATCTTGAAAAATATCAAAATAGTGTAAAAGTACATTAAAAATAAGCTTAGGCACATCTTCCATGTTTTGGACACATTTTTTGAAAATAGTGGAATTTGGTCGAAATGGGCTCGAGAATCCGGACTATAAGTTTTCAGAAAACGAATATTTTTGCGAATCCATTGTTGATATTTATCATGAATGACTTGATTTACTTTGCCGGAAAGTTTCAGAATGAGACGTGATCTGTGATAAGAGATACTCGTCTCGAAATTCTGAAACAGTGGTTTTTTCAGATGAGTAAAATTCGAAGGTGGTAAACGATTGTGTTTGGGGTTGAAAACGAAAAAACTATAATGGAATCATATAAAAATAACAGAAATAGTATGTTCCGATCGATTTAAAAAGTTTTCCGAGAAAAACAATTTCTTGAAAATCAACTGAAAATTCGATTTTCGAGGTGGTCCTATCATTATTGGACGGCTGAAAAATGACTTTTTGGCGGAACGCTTTTAAGAAAAGTGGTAGAATTATGAACACATGGCTCCTGGGGTTTCTTTGTACCCTGAATCGAATGGTCATCACAGATTTTTTGTATCTGTACTGGTTTTGTCTGGAACTCCAAAATCTAGGGGGGTCCTATCATTATTGGACGCACTGTAGCTTCAATATCACTTACCAATTTTGTGATTTCTCGATCCTTTTTGTTGATCTTGACTGAGGCCTGTTTGGCGGTCTCTGTTAGGAGAGTACCTACAGGAGTCATGTGTATGTTCTCCAGGACTGTTGCAAGTTGTGACTTGTACAGGGTGTCTCTTCTTGAACTGGGGTTTGTGGCTCTGTGGCTGGGTTTGGTACGGCTTTTAAAGCTTGAAAAGATGCTTTCAGAAAACTTTCATAATCTTCCTGGTGATTCGATATAATCTCCTCCCAGTCTTTAATATCATCATGAGTGATACTCATTGTGAATGTTTATAACTAGGAAATAAATTTCCTGGTTATTAATCTCAATTTAGCTGCTGGAGCTGATTAGAGATTACTTTGGAATGTAAGCAGTGCTGAGTGACGAATCACCAGCAGGTTCGCTTTGTAAGCAGTACTAAGTGACAAGTCACTAGTAGGTTCGCTTGTTTGGGACTTACCTTATAAATTGCACCGTTCGGTCGATGCACCATAAAGAGGCTACAATCCGGGTGGATTATAGTTATCGATACGGTTAGACGGTTCAGTGGTAGATGAATTTATTGAGTACAAAATATAAGTAAATAAGTCAATATAAGAAATTGGGATGTCAAGAATAATGAGGGGAATTGTAGATGGGGAAGGACGGCAGACGGGGGCAGGCAGCAGACGAAGGCAGCAGGTGACGGACGGTGATCGAAGGAGGAGATGGTGGGTCTCCTTCTCAAGAAGAGTGAGGTAGAAGCGGCAGGTGTTCTCTTATATAGTGTTCCGCTTATCCAGTATTCCAGTTTGCCAACGCTTAATGTTTCGGTAGGTTGGCACGAGTCATTGTTCGCAGATTGTCGGTCGATTAACCATAGGTGAATGCGCCATAGAAAGTGAATCGCGGCTAGTCTCTCGGGCAGGGACGATGATGACGTAACCTTTCGGGTGATGAGTAATCGCGGGAAGTTCCTGGTCGCGATAAGAAATTTCAAAAAAAATTCCCAACAAAGTTCAAAAATTCCAAAATGCTCAACCGATATTTCAAAACGGGCCGAGGTGAAAATATTTTTGATTTCAGCCCGGCCGTGACAAATCTGCTTCTATATTTTTCTCAAGTTTCACTTCCAAATTCAAATCCTTACCGGTTCTGTCCCCTCTTCAACCGCCACTGGCTGCTCTTCTTCATCCACCAGATATTGTTCTTAGTCTGGTCTCGGTCTTGGAACATTCCATCCGTGTGGAACTGGAGCAGGCCGTCGTGGGGATCTCTGAAAAAAAGCACATGTAAGTAAAGCTCAGAATGAGAAATGAATCACTCTAATCCTATCCATTTCCCAGCCAATTTCAAAACACCCCTACATTCTCTAATCTCACAACACTCTTTCGAGAAATGACCCCTCGTCTCACTTTCATCCATTTGTTCTGATGGGGAAGCATAGAAACATGAAACACTGAAAAAATGGAGAGCAATCTCAGGTGAAAAGCTCAAACACACAATTATTGACCCAATTAAAAAAAATTTTTTTTAGTAATTCATGTCGTTAAATTTGCAAACACAGTCAAATTTCAGATTTCTGCTTATAAATGCAGAATTAGTGACTAATGGGTCAGCATTCAAAAGTATTTCGCACAATTTATCAGTGGTCAGGTCTTTGATACTGCGACGGAAATCTCTCAATCAAATGACAAGCACTGTATGTTTCGTTGACGTAAGTTTTTTTGGGCTGCCTCAAATATTTTCTTAGACCTGAATTTGTGAGTTTTCCGTTCAAAATAAATCAAAACTATGAAAAAAATAACGTATCCGTGTTTAGCCCGTCACGAGTTTCATTCCCGTTAACAAATAAGAACCAAAAAAAAGCAAAAATTGATTTTAATATAGCTTACCTCCTCTGATACCATTCCAATCGAAGGATTCACAAAAGTATAAAATGACCTATAGTTAGAATTCAAAAATAATCAGAAAATAGGATTTGACGGCAGCACAAGTCATCTTGATATACATATACTGAAGTTAGTGAGGGAAAACTAATCGAGAGAAATCAAAGTAGACGCAGACAGTCAGAGAGAGGGTAAGAGGGGTGTGTCATTCGCTGGCTGTCTCTTTATGTATTCGTTGTGTTTGCAAGGTTGACCAGAACCGTCGTCATTCAACATAAATGCAATTCGTAAACCTAACAGATGAAGAGAGCGACTCACCAAACCGCTTTCTGAGTTACTCTTCAAACTTTTATTATAAGAAAACTGGTAAACGCTCATGAAATTTTGAATGGAAAGAGTCAGTGAAATGGTGAATCACAAAAATCAGAAATATTGAACAGTGTCTCCCGGCACCACTGATGGTCAGATTTGTATCACTTTATGTGTTCTAATAGAACAGAACAGAAGCTTCTTTTCATAATTGACGACTTTTTTGTCATTGTACTGCCAATGGAGATATCACCTGTCGAAGTAGCAACATTTTATGGAAACGAGTTACGGGGTTGCAACTTCAATTGGGTGTTCTTCACTAGAAAAAGTTCTCACTTAATAGTTCAAAATTACAAAAACTAAGTTCCAGATTGGAACAACAGAAAAAACATGTTTTTGATAGTTTTGAAGTATCTGGATTCAAATAATAAGCGCTTGGTACATTTTCAGAAAAAAATTCTAAACACTTTTTGAAGTCTTCAAACTAAAACTCTTTTGAAAAAAGAAATAATCTTAAATTTCAAATTGGGAAAAACAAAAAACCCTCCATCTTATTTTAGTTCGAAAATACCCAATATCTATTGAAAAGTCTGCATATCGTTTCTGTAGAGCTCTTCTTCCGTTTCCAATAATCCCAATACTTTTCTTTTTCATTGCGAAGGACGCTATTTAAACTTTGTTAGTAATGCACACAAAACTGTAGAATGTTACAGTGCTCGACCGTGTTTCTTCTGTAAATGTCGACATTCAAGTGTCTTTTGCACAAATTGCGTTGAATCATCATCGCCATTTTCTACTAACTTGTCGCGAGATAGTCAACACAATCAGAAAGCCACGACGAAGGTCAAAGCGGCGACTACCAACGTGACTCACTCTGTAAAAAGTACGAGCAGCTGTCCAGTGTACGACGCAGACAACAGAGAGAGCGCCGACGACCACTCCAAAACCCTTCATGCCGACAATTCAAGCGAAGGCAAAAAGAAAAGTGTCAAGAGAATGAACGAAAATTTCGATGATGAATGATACGGGGGCCGACAGCATTTTTATGAAAAAAACTGTGACAAAAACCTCCATTGGAAAACACCGAATGGTCCAACTCTACGATTGAAAACTTTTCAACCGCCAAAAGCGAAGGGACCAGAGAAGTACAAAGAAGCCTCTATCGTTGTTTTTCACAGAAATCGATTTTCCTTTTTTTGATTGGAATGGACCAGATCTCCACAATCTGGATTGGTAACACTATCACCTACCCATCCCGTCTCCTCATTCTGAACACGAATATCGGATATACAACAATGAAACTCAAAAAGACATCGTCGGATTGTTCAGACGACAATTCAGACATGGTCACCAACTCAATCCAAGAAGATGAGCCCTTCGAATATTTCCAGAAACAAGACGTGCAAATGCAATGGAGACAAATCAAAAAGTACAGAGGAGACTTATTCGCTGGAAAAAAAAGAAGAAAAAGGACAAACAAATTTTCCAGATTTTTTGAGAAACAGTCCAAAAGCTAATGGAATGATATTTGGTGAAACTTCCGCACAAGACGAATAAATTTCCACATTTCCAGACAACTTCCGTCTTATCTTGAAAAAATCATAGGTATCTAGAACTCCTATTAATACAAAAAATAGTGTTTGTAAACAACCAGTAACATCGTGGCTCACTTTCAAAGTACATGATTCACCTGTGAAAATAATAAAAGTTTCCAATCCTTTGAGCGATACTGTATGTTGGGAGTAGGCCTTTTTGGTTGGATTATTCTCCTGTTCTAACTTTGTTATTGAGGCTTCTTTCACTGATTGATCATTGTATATGCAGAATCTTGAAAAAAAAAGAGAAAAAAAGGGGACAAAGAATACAAATATTATGTGTGACTGAAATTACATTTTTATTTTTATCATTTTTTATCTTTAAACTTGTAGTCAGTTAATATCAGAAACATGCCAACTTCCAGAGTGCGTCTCGGTGTCATTTGTTGTATTTCCATACCAATTTTTGCAAGATTTTTAGATCAACCCTAGCCCTACATTTTTGTAGTTGACAATATTTTTGTACAAGACTTATCTAAAAAGTTATAGTCGTATAAAAAAATATAATGAAAATGACCATCACCACGGTTTAGAATTAGAGTATTCCGAAAAAAAACCAATCACTTTACTGGTCTGTAACTGTTTTTTAAAGTTTTTCACAGAAAATCTGAATGTTAGTTTACTCAAAATCCTCCTGAAAACCTCTTCATCTGAAACCCCCGTCATCATTCAAAAGGTTACATAAAGATACAAAAATTTATAGAAATTCTCAAATAGAAAAACCGGCTAAAAAAAGAAAGAAACACGTTGAACTGAGACATAACTCGGAAATTTACGGAAAAATCGAAATTTTGTGGAGGAAAAGCGTAAATTTACAATACTGAAAACCAAAAAAGCGGAAGAGAATGTTTTGAGACACAAAAACTAGAGATGAGGAATTCGAATTGTAATGAAGAAAGAAAAAACATCAAAATGTAGATGTGGGAACGAAGGACTTCAAGCATCTAAAATCAATATAGGCATAAAACACACGTGAACTCAAGCACTGGAGAAATACAAAACTGATATGGGATAAAAGTAGGAGATGAAAACCGGGAAAAAGGGAAATATCACAAAAGTATTCAGTAATTAGAACGTGGATAAAACAAAACACAAACATAATGAATTTTCGAGACTAAATTTCTGATGGCAAGTTTCCGAGAAAAATGAATGGGGAACTGGATCAAACACTTCAAAACGGATCAATGAATATGAATATGGTTCTCGGCAAATGTGTATACAATGTCGTCGGCTGGGTCAACTTCAGGGATACAAGTTTTGAACATTCTCACTATCTCTTCTCGATTGTATCCTTGTTGTCTCTGGCGGTCGAGAATCTTATGGATGTTTGGAATCCATTGGGTGATTTGTAAGCCAAAATACGACATCGGGTCCGCGTGCTGAAAATATGAATTTCTTAGAACTTCTTACCGCTAGTAAGCGGAACTTACAAATCGAACTTTCCTGTCAAGGAAAGTGTTTTCATCGTTTCCAAAGGGGTTAACTCCACAGCATAGGCCTAATAGGTACGTCATCGACACAATATCATCATAAATTGTGTAATCTTGTCCTTGTGCGACACGGATCGGAGTGTGCCATTTGACTCCATTGAACCGGCGATTGGGAGAATCTTGAGAACGGCAATGTCCGAAGTCGATGAGTGTCACAAGCAGCTCCTGAATAAAATAAAACTTAATTTAATCTTAATGAAGCTTTTAAAGAACTTACGCCGGCCCAATTTCTCCGAAACAGAACATTTAAGAAGTGAAGATCACAATGGATCAGTCCGAGTCCGTGGAGGTGAGTCAAAGCGGCGAGGATCCTCCACCCAATTTTCAGAATGTTTGATGGAAGAATAAAAAAGTTGCGGCGTTGAATCGTAGTCCTAAATGTTTCTCCCTCGTCCGATGTAACTGAAACAAAAAATCAATTGACTATGGGAAAATGTTGAGGTTGAATATCGTTTGGTGACGTGAAAATCAAGTGCTCCCTCATAACGTAATTGTCGTGCAAGCTTGTCAAAAACGGGACAAAGTAGTTAACCGTTTTTGGTGTTTTAATGTGTTTTTTGTGTTTTTTTTTTCATCCTTCATAATTTCTTCTGATTGTTTTAAACCAAAACTGAGAATCCTAATGTTTGTGAGTAATATTAAGCATTTTGTTTTTAGTTTCATACTAATTTAACAAAATTTGACTCATCAAGGATTACCTAACAAATAAAAGTTTATTCATGAGCTTCAACGCTCAAAAAAACTAAAACTTTACTGTATTCAGTTCAAAAAATAAAAAGAAACACTTTTGAAATTGAAAAAAAAACTCAAAATACCAAAAAGACGGTAAGTAACTAATTTTTGACTTGTTCGACAAAAGTACTCGGCAATTAGGTTATCAGAGGGAACTTATTAATTTCAGCACCAAGCAATAGAGCAAGATTAGCCAATTATCTAACTACGTTGTGACATGTTGCTTAACTTAAGTTGCATTTGAATAACGTACCTAGACATCCGAGGTGTTGATCATTCCGGACAAAGGAAAATCGATCAAGAAGGAAAGGAAAGCCTGCCACGCCGCGACATCTTCCGAGAACGAGAAATTCGGCAAGGTAGGATGCATTATTCTCAGTGCAATCCTGCACTTTCATCACATACGTATCATCATCGTTGTTGATTTCCTTGACTTTCAACACTTTTCCGAATGTTCCCCTTGCAATTTCATCAACAACCACATATTTCTCATGGATAATACTGTTGGGTGGGAACACAGGCACGTTCCTGGAAAATAATAAGATTTTAAGGTGGGAATTAGATGCGTGTTTGAAAAAACTTGAAACAGTTGTTTAACTCACATTCTTGATTTGATAAATATTCGAGTTGACGTCAAAGCAACTCAGAACTTGAACTTCTCTAGCGAATTCCAGTGGCAAATTATATCGATTGGGACGAGCAACAGTTTGGACGGTGGTCCGCGCGTAATAAGAGGGGGAGATGACAAATGAGAAAGGCGGCAGGTGGCCCCGTATATTGGTGTGGTTAAGACAGAGGGAGGAGAGGAGGACACTGTCCATCAAAACTACTGGGCAGTACGACATCCCCAACATTCATGAAAAATAACAGAAAAAAGCGAACAATTCTCCCCAGACTTGCAGTGGGGCGCCGAATTTCAGTACTGAAAAAATTCAAAAAAAATTTCGAAAATTTTCCGATTTTTTTTCAGATTAAACTTCTAAAATCATTTTTTGTAGGTTTCAAAGGTTTTTGAGGAATGTATGTAAGAAAAAATTGGTGAAATTGCTTGGTAAAATTGCAATCGACCACAACAATTACTTTAGCTACTCTCCCACAAAAACCCGGCGTGGCCACTCCTACCGATGGATATTTTTTGACTTGTTAACCTTCACGTATCAAGAATGCGTAAATAAATAATAATAATAATAAAAAATATGGTAAATTTGTGGAAAATATATTTTTGAAAAAAAAGTGTGGTGAAAAAAATTGAAAAAATTGAATCCGGGCCAAACCGGGCAGGGCCGGGCCGGCGGGCCGACCCGGAATCTTGCAAGTCTGATTCTTCCTCCTGCACAAAGTACCCTTCGAATGAAATCGGGTGCAAGTCGTGGTCGATGACACCCGGCCACTCCTACATTTTTCTCAGAAAATTCGTACTATTGCCTGCAGCCTTGTGGTCTACCAAAGTAAAATTGAGTGTATTACTCAGATTACCGTTGAATATCAAAACTAGACTACAGTACCGACCAAAAAGGTATCATATTTTGCTTTTTCAGTTGAAAATGTCCAACTTTGAAAATGTGTCATAGTTGTGCTAAACTGGCTGTCGTAATAATATTTATTGAAAATAAAATATAGGCGCTCGCCTCGGCTTTTATACTGACTAGAGGCGGAGCTTAAACATAGATGTGTGGGTGGAGGAATTTAATATTAATAATAAAAAAGATAGAATGATTCAAAAGCTCAATCTTATGAATCATCTGATTGGGGGAGCGGGAAAGAGAAAGAGGAAAAGTGGGAGAGTGTAAAGTACAATCGAGCACAATAGTAAACTATTTCTCCATAAAACAAATTTTTAACTGATTGTACGAAACAAAAGTAGAGTTTCATTTTTTGTGCTGACAACTTTTTTGTGCAGACACTCCCTAGCAAGTTACATATCACATTTCAGAGCAAAAGAGTGATATTTTTTAGCTGTCGTCTTAAAATTACTATAACTCTCTAAGAAATTCTCGTACGAAAAGGTAGTGCACAACAAAAATATAGTTCTATTTTTGGCCTATTCGATTCCATAAAAATGTATTTTGTTGAAAAAACAGTTTTACTATGACACACTCTCAAAACGGGAGATTTTCAACTGAAAAAGGCAAAATATGAAACGTTTTTGGTCTGTACAATACATCTGTGTGTTTGTCTATCGTTCTATGTGCCCAGATGATAGCTGTCTGAAACTGTGCCTGCTCGTGAGAATTTCCAAAGTTGACAACTTTTCATGTGTAATATAGTACTGTAGATTTGTTTCTCGTCTGTTTGGAATCCTTCATACCGGGGGGCCGTTTCTCCCAATTTTCCAGTTTGTCCGGATGTCCACATATTTTCTATTTTTACCGAATTTTCTCTGTTTCAACCTATATGTCCTGTCTCAAAACTCCTGCATTTCTGAAATCAACACCGCAACATTTTGACACCAGACATCTCCACACCAGAGGTTTCGACAGAGACATTTCACGGGTCCGGCTTTTGACGCCATGTGCTTGAAAAATGTTATATTTGTATTCTTGGCTTTTTGGTCTTCAGTAACGAATTCTCGGATGGGCCGGCCTGATTCGGAAGAATCTTTTTCTGCCCGGCACGGCACGTTGCAAGACTGAAAAGAGTATATACATTTTATAATTTTTATAGCAGCTCCTTTTTTATTTGAATCTCCGACTACCTTTGAGGCGCTATATATTCATTTTTCTCCTTTTACTGTTTCTTCATTCTCTTCTCGTCGAGAATGAAAGTCTTCCGGAATATTCTTCATCTCCTTTGCTTTTTGGCTGTTTTAGGTTTTCAGAAATTTGCACTAATTAGTACAAATTGTGCAAATTCTGATGATGTCTTTTCAAAAATCAAGAAACGCGTCAACACGAGTCTTGACGCAAAACTCGTGACTTGCTAGCGCATTTCTCGTTTTTCAAAAAAAAAAAACATTTTCTCTTGTTTTTTTTTCTTTTTTCACCGTTTTTCTTTGATTTTTCTCTGTTTTTATTACAGTATCAGATATTGTCTTCTGTTTCCAGTGAAAATCTCTCAAAAATATAAGGTTTCAGATGAGAAAATGGAGGAGGAACTCGCTACATACAAACTTCAGTTGCAAAATGTCGAGGCGGCAAAATAGTTGCATATATTGAGTGACGATCTGACGGAAAAAATTTTGTTGCAGGTAGCCGTTATTTTTTCATAAAAATTGGGATTTTGTTTCAATTTTTTCGAATTTTTTGACAAAAAAGTATTTTTTTATTTTCAGGAGTGATCTTCAAGAAAAAGATAAAACCGAATCATCAGAGAAAGCAGTGGTAGCATCACAAGTCATTCATAAACAAACGGTACGTGAAATTGTCGATTTTTCAGATAAAATACTGAAGAAAATCAATTTTCATTGAGTTTTCACCGGATTTTCGAAGTTTCACTACGCAAACACGCTAATTTTTGATATTCACAGATCAGAAATCGCCCTACATCCCGCCGGAAGAAAATTTGTTGCTCAAATCAACTCGCTCACTCCCCCTGGAGTGGCTATCACCTTTACTTGTGAGTTTTTTCAGCCAGAAAAGTTGAATAAATTTGAGTTTTCGTGAAAATTTGGTGAGAACTGGACGATTTTTTTGATTGTTGAGTGTGGAAAACACGTTTGTAGTAATTTGTTTCACCAAAACAGTTTCAACTGATTTTAAGGTTGGAAACATTTTTTAACTTTCGATAATTTCATGTGAAAAAACTCCAATTTTTACCCTGTTCGTGGAAAATTGTGCTTTTAAACCAAATCTGTTAAAAATTCAGCGACTTTAGTTCATTTTGATTGAAAAATTCTACATTTTCGCATTTTTTTAAGCGAAAAACGTTAGAATTTCACCACTTTTTGTAGATTCCGATGTAGTTTTTTGCGATTTTTTCTAAAAACTGCGTGTTCCACAGAATTTTCTTTAATTTCGATAGTTTTCGACGTGCTTTCATGCATTTTACTGAATAAAAACACACTTTAGACAGTTTTCTTTATCACATTTCAGCCACCGGAATGAAGACGATAGCGGATCCAGCAGACCTCCAACTTCCGTCAGGAATTCGTCCGAAAAACGCATTCGATTGTCAAAAACTTTCCGCATTCATTCTCGAACCAATTTATTATTTTTCATCCTCCCTTTTTTTTCCATTTCTCCCCCATTTCTTCCTCACCCATCAGACACCGCCCCAAGAGCGTCCTTCCATTTCCACCCGTTTCTCTGCAGTCTCTACGACTTATTGCATCCCTCTCATCTCTATGTCGTCATTCGCTTATTGTTCCCCACCATCGACCCCTCTTTGCCATTCACTCCGCACTGAACACACCGCTCCGAGAGCGTCCAGAGCGTTCTCTTCTTCCCCTCTTTCGACCATTCTTTGTACCCTCTTCTGCTATTCGCTTCTCTCACCTCTATCTTTTTTTCTATATGCGCACTTTTCGGTCGTTCTCTCTAACCAAGACCGCGTTGCGGCCGCAACGCACCTGCGGATCTAACTCTCGGCACGACAAGTGTACGGAAAATCATCAAGACGCCTTGGAAATGATGAAAATAATCGCTATTTTTACTAATAACGACGGAGTTCTTCAGTTCTAAAGTTTGTCAAGATTCAAAAAAGGTATGTTTTCTATTTTTTACCAGGAACATGCGATGTCAACCAGTAGTCGCCGTGGAAGTTTTTCAATTGGACTAAATCGAACTTTTTGGATGATTCGAACAAACCTCCAGCTCAGAAAAATTGAGAAGAATTGTAGAAATATTTGTTTTCAATGAAAACTGCCATTCAAACAAGACTTGCCTCTAAAAACTGTAGACACCTCACTTTCTCGTTTTAACAAGTTTTTGATGGAGTTCCTAGAAGAATGCGCTTTTCATACTTTTTTAAGATTAAGGTGCTTTCAAATTCCAGTTCTTGTTTGAAAAAAAGTTATTTCTGAAAAAATTCAGTAAAAGATACAGGAAATACAATACCTTACGCCTGTCTCAATGTTTTCTTTTTTCCAGAGGCTTCATCGAACCTCTCCGCTCCCGTGTCCTCAGCTTGGAATCCTGAACGAGCGACTCTACACTCAACCATGGTTCCTCAACAACCTCAAGTTGAGAATCATCACTTTGGACCCATTCGGAGACACCGTCGACTTCGAACTGGTTGGTAGACAAGAATGGAATCGATTGGATTGTGCTATCAATAAATTTGGAAACCATGTGAAAATCTCTGACGTGGCAAATGAAAAACGGTGGAAAAGAAGATAATTCTGGAAGAGCGAGATAAATCTCTCATCCGACAGAAGATGATTGAGACATCTCAAAAAAACTTTACAAAAAGTGGAATACGTATGTGTCAACGGAAAAGCAAACCACTAGTCAGTTATTGGTAGCATTACAAGCACTGGGAAGAATGATTATGTGGGAGAGATCGTCTCGAGAAGCATTCGGTCAGATATGGTGAGTTTTACGTTTTTTTGGAGAGTCGTCAGGATAAATCTCAATAACAATCAGTCGGTTTCTGAGGTTGCAATTTGAAAATTAGATTTCCAAAAATTAGCGCGAACAGGCGAATCGGAAAAGTATAAGACGCACTCTCTGACTCGTTTGATCACCCGTAGGCACACGAGAAAAGTTGACCATCTCCGATTTGCCTATAATTTTGATCAATGATAGTATCAAGTGTCTTTAGCAAATTGAGGTACTTTTTGGCCGGGTCCGTCACCTAGGTACCTAGGAAAATCAAAAAATCGATATTTTTCGAAAATTTTTCCTGAAGAAGTTAGGAATGAAATCTCAACGGGAAATTATTGTAGACACTATTTTAAGCATTTTTTGTGTTCAGATGAAAATTCCAGCTCAACACCTTCATTGTGAAAATTTTCAAAATGTGTGGAATTTTCGGGTTTTTTTCATGAAATCGTTTTTATCTCGGCAGTGACCCGAGAAGACGAGGGTTTTTATTTGAAATTCGGAATCTACATAAAATTTGGTATTGGAAACATGCTGTCCCTACTCGTATCCCAAGGACCGAAGAACGGTTTTTATGGGAAGTATGGGAAAAAATGCGATTTTAGTTTTCGAGCCCTCCCGGTAAATCGTTTTTAAGGCTCCGAAACAATGGTTTTTGAAATTATTTATTGAATTATATTATTTTAATTCAGTCCCAACACAGTTTTCGATCATACCACAAAAAATTTCGAAAAAATTGAATTTTTTGATTTTTGAAATTTTTTCCTGAATTGAATTATTCGAGCTGAAATATTGAGGATAGCATTATAAAATTGAAAGAATATAGCTAGAACATAATTTAAATTTATATAACAATTGATTACCACTATTGGGTCATCTGCAATTTACGCTTTCAAGGTGAATTTTACCGAAATGTTCAACTAGGAAAGTTGGTGCAACGGTACGTCATACTTGCATCTTTATTTGACAGAGGACTGTGTTGAATATAACAAAAAACGTAAGAAAACTACAAAAATTAAGTAATGTAGCAAGATTTTCAAGAAAAAATAGAAAAAATAAGACTCATGCATGTTCAATGATCTGAATTTTTTGTGGAAGTCAGAAAAGTTTTTTTTGTCTTTTTTCTTAAAAATCTTGCTACATTACTTAATTTTTGTAGTTTTCTTACGTTTTTTGTTATATTCAACACAGTCCTCTGTCAAATAAAGATGCAAGTATGACGTACCGTTGCACCAACTTTCCTAGTTGAACATTTCGGTAAAATTCACCTTGAAAGCGTAAATTGCAGATGACCCAATAGTGGTAATCAATTGTTATATAAATTTAAATTATGTTCTAGCTATATTCTTCCAATTTTATAATGCTATCCTCAATATTTCAGCTCGAATAATTCAATTCAGGAAAAATTTCAAAAATCAAAAAATTCAATTTTTTCGAAATTTTTTGTGGTATGATCGAAAACTGTGTTGGGACTGAATTAAAATAATATAATTCAATAAATAATTTCAAAAACCATTGTTTCGGAGCCTTAAAAACGATTTACCGGGAGGGCTCGAAAACTAAAATCGCATTTTTTCCCATACTTCCCATAAAAACCGTTCTTCGGTCCTTGGGATACGAGTAGGGACAGCATGTTTCCAATACCAAATTTTATGTAGATTCCGAATTTCAAATAAAACCCTCGTCTTCTCGGGTCACTGCCGAGATAAAAACGATTTCATGAAAAAACCCGAAAATTTCATACATTTTGAAAAATTTCGCAATGAAGGTGTTGAGCTGGAATTTTCTTCTAAACACAAAAAATGCTTAAAATAGTGTCTACAATAATTTCCCGTTGAGATTTCATTCCTAACTTCTTCAGGAAAAATTTTCGAAAAATATCGATTTTTTGATTTTCCTATGTACCCAGGTGACGGACCCGGCCAAAAAGTACCCCAATTTGCTGAGGACACTTGATACTATCATTGATCAAAATTATAGGCAAATCGGAGATGGTCAACTTTTTTCGTGTGCCTATGGTCAGTTGATCGATGCTCGATCGACTCTGAGAGTGCGTCATAAACTTGTCTTGGAGCAATTTTAGACCTTGTCACAATATTACAAAAAGTTGTGTATCTGGACTAGTCTTGATCAGAGAGCGGTTAAATATAGATGATTGGAACCCGGGGGATCCAGAAACGTATAATCATGCTTTAGTTTAAAATTTTCAAATTGAAAAATACTGGACCCCAAACTTCATCATTCCCATTTTGCAGCTCTGCATGACCCGAGCACCCAAAAGCGACCCGTTCAGTCACATGTGCCAAATACAGAAGACTGGAAAACCTCTCTGCATGTTCTATGCCTTCAATGCGCCTATCACATCCATCAGGAATATGCTCAGAACAAACCCAAGGAGACATTCATGTACTCACACAGTTAAGATGTCCAACAGATGCGTTTTATGAAATGAATCATGCTGAGGAGTGAATAAAAAAAACGAGAGCTGGCAGATGAATAGCAGCTACAGAAGAAGCAGCCGGCTTCTACGTTTACCGCTTCAGCTAAAATCTCTGACGGAAAAGGTTAAAAAACGGACGTTTCACCACCAACGGCGTGAAAATTCACTCAAAGTCACTACAAAACGGAGACACGAAACCCACTTGAAGCGAGAAGTTTGACAGTAACTGGCCTGCTGAGAACAATGACTAAAGAACTGTGTCAACTGATGTTGGATAAGCTGATGAATCAGGGGAATGCTTGTCCGTTTTTGGAGCCAGTCAATGCGGAACTCGTGCTAGGGTACAATATGATCACTATAATACCGATGGACTTAAAGACGATTTAGCAGAAGAATGATACATTGAGGTGAGTCTTTTGTTTCGAGGTTGTTGGGACGGAATTTTAGAAATGAGAGAAACTCAAAACAAGCCTGAGTCATCCAGACTGAAGATGAGACATCCGAAAACTTTCATTCGAAGAAGACTCGCCTCAAAAACCCTAGTCAGTTCGGATTCTCGTTTTATCGAATTTTTGTCGAGAGCTTTTTCATGCTTTTTTAAGTTTCTTAGTTTTCAAATTCCTGTTTTTGTCTCAAAAAAGGAGTTATTTCTGAAAAAATTTAGTAGAATATACAGAAAATACACAATTCCTCACTCCCGTCTCAACCTCTTTGTTTCCAGAGGCTCCAGGAGACACCTTCGACTTCGAACTGATAGACAAGGATGGAATCGAATGGATTGTGCTATCGATAAATTTGGAAGGAATCCGGAAATGTCTGGTGTGGCGAATAGAAGACAGTGGAAGAGGAGATGATTCTGCAAGAACTAGATGAATTTTTGATCCGGAAGAAGTCAATTGAGACATCTGAAATGATGGATACAAAACTCAGAAACTCTGCCGATGAGAGCACGTGCCACTTATACGAGGACCACTAGGAAGAATGATGATGTGGGAGAGATCGTCTCGTGAAGCATTCTGTCAGATATGGTGAGTTTTTCGTTTTTTTTGAGAGTCGTCAGGATAAACCTCAATTAAAAATCAGTCGGTTTCTCAGGTTGTAGTTTGAAAGTTAGATCTCCAAAAATTAGCGCGAACAGGCGAATCTGAAAACTATAATTACGTCCTTGAGCAATTTTATACCCCGTCACAATATTACAAAAGTCGTGTATCTTGACCAATCTCTTTCAGAGAGCGATTAAATATAAATGATTGGAACCCGAGTGATGCAGAAACGTATAATCATGCTTTAATTTAAATATTTTTTTATTAAAAAAATATTGGGCCTCAAATTTCATCATTCTCATTTTGCAGCTCTGCATGACCCGAGCACCCAAAAGCGACCCGTTCAGTCAAAAGTTCCGAATGGAGAAGTCTGGAAAACCTCACTGCCTGTTCTGTGCCTTCAATGCGCCTATCACATCCATCAGGAATATGCTCAGAACAAACCCAAGGAGACATTCATGTACTCACACAGTTAAGATGTCCAACAGATGCGTTTTATGAAATGAATCATGCTGAGGAGTGAATCAAAAAAAAACGAGAGCTGGCAGATGAATAGCAGCTACAGAAGAAGCAGCCGGCTTCTACGTTTACCGCTTCAGCTAAAATCTCTGACGGAAAAGGTTAAAAAACGGACGTTTCACCACCAACGGCGTGAAAATTCACTCAAATTCACTACAAAACGGAGACACGAAACCCACTTGAAGCGAGAAGTTTGACAGTAACTGGCCTGCTGAGAACAATGACTAAAGAACTGTGTCAACTGATGTTGGATAAGCTGATGAATCAGGGGAATGCTTGTCCGTTTTTGGAGCCAGTCAATGCGGAACTCGTGCTAGGGTACAATATGATCACTATAATACCGATGGACTTAAAGACGATTTAGCAGAAGAATGATACATTGAGGTGAGTCTTTGGTTTCGAAGTGATTGGGACGGAATTTTTGAAATGAGAGAAACTTAAAACAAGCCTGAGTCATCCAGACTGAAAGTGAGACATCCGTACATCTGGACAGACAGAAATTAAAAAAATGAACTTTTTTTTGAACAATGGTAAACCAGAAAAAGACAGACACTTGAAAATTCGGTCACCTGGACAATGGGACACACAGACAGACAGACGAAAATTCATGTCAAGAGGGAAAAGAGTACTGAAACTAGATATTCGGACAAACGGATATTTTGACAGACAGGAAATGTGATTTCTGGATTTCTAGATGGACATATAAAAGTTGTATTGCGAAGTCTTGCTGAAACAATAAAAATCCCGTAATTTAGATGTTTTTCAAACCCAGACATTCGGAAATTGGGAGAAATAGACGGACAGACAGTAAAACACTTGGAAAACTAAACATCCGAACTCATAGACTCACAGACAAAACTTTTTTGAAAAAAAAATTTGAAGCCAGGAGATCTAGATGCCTAGTGAGACATGTTTCAAAACTTCTGAACATTTTTAATCCGCCCATTTTCCAAAGCTCCATGTTTGCAGAATCTAATTGGTCAATTTCCCATTTTCAGATGCGACTCTCCAGAAATCTTTGCCAAAGACGTCGAGCTGATAATTGCCAGTTACCGCCAATTCAACATTGACTGGCACTCGAGTCAGAAGATCAGAAGGAGGGAAATTGGACGACAGAGGTACTTCGACTGCCTCTCCAGATGGGATGGAGACGTCAGACGTCAGCTGTGGGTTTGGAGTATCACTGCTTCTAGATCCAACCAAGGGAGATTTCTTCAATTTTGCACCATATGTAAAGAAGTTGAGCGATTACTCGGAGGTTGTCAGGGTGAGTTGGTATTAGAAAAGTTAGAGAATCGTAGTCTGGCCATCCTGGTTTACATGAAGACAAAAAAAGAAAGAAAAGAAGACAGAAAACCTGCCGCTCTAGACCAGCCAGCCATGTGCGCGCTTGAACCAGCAGGTAGTGATAAAAGTGGCACACCCAGAAACTAGCGGTCGACGGCAGCCACCACCCTTGTCACAATCTTTGAGGTCGGCTCTCCGCCAGTAATCTGACATACTGTTTGGTTTTTTGAATAATCATTTCAGAAATTTCTGTTGACTTGCCGGCATTGCGCTCCTCTTTCCTTCTCAATTTTTTTCTTCTCAGTAATTAATTTGAAAAAAATTTCAGACCCTTGAAAAGTCGTCGTACCAATTTGGTGATTCCTTGCTGGAACAATCGTCTGCATTGAACAAATTTGGAAAAAGGAGATGCGAAACTTATGGAAGTAACAAAATTGGCGAGATGATCAAGTTTATCGGGAACGACATGATCGAGGTGTTGCAGGAGAGACAGGAGGAGTTGATGAACACTATAACAGAGGTAGGAATTGTAGAGAGCAGTCCATGAATTGCATTTTCTAATGGTTTGAGAAAAATGCAACTTTAGGAACTTTGAGCTTTTGTAACTTTGTTAGTTTTTGCCACACGGTTTCAACATTACATTAGTTGTGTAGATCAAATTTAGATTCACATTTTTGTAGTTGACAGCTTTTTGATAGCTCTGCACGTTTTTGAGATGCGTACCTTCAAATTTTGCAGGACGAGAAAGCGTGCGAAACGAGATGGGTGTCTTGCTCTGTGTCTCTCTCCACGTCTGCTCTCTCGGCAGTGAATCGCTAACTTTAAAAGATGATCTCCCCATCTCTCCATCTCAAAAACTTGAGTAGCTATCAAAAAACTGTGAACAGCAAAAATACAGGTCTAAATTTGATCTACGTATACGTGTAAAAATCAATGGTGTCAGATGAGAAAAATCCAAGTTACAACCTATCAAAGATGATCAATTTTTTACTTATTTCAGACTAAAGCGGTCTTTGGGAAGACATTGGCAATGATTTCGGACAATCAAATGCTTCTCTCGGAAATCCGCCAGCATCTTACCCCACGTGTCAGCACCAACAACAGCGACTACAAGCCGGAGGACAAACGTCTCAATGTCGTTTTCAGTGGACGCATGGAGATGATTGCCACGTGGCCGCTCACCGAGCTCGTCTCGATTTTGAAACTCGGCGGAGAGCCGAAGCGGGCGCCATGCGAGAAAATCATTCATCATGTGTTGACTGTGTTGATAACTTACACTCTCGCCCCGTGAGTTTTGACACTCTCGCCCCGTGAGTTTTGAAAAGGGTAGGAGGGAAGCGAGTGAGTTAGGCGCGGTCTTTGGCGTAAAATGACAGGATTCGGGAGGATTTAGATGTTGGTGGCCTAACTTTCACGAAAATTAGTTTTCTAGGCCACCTGGTCTAATTTTTTTTCAAATTTTTGTTTTCTACACTGCTAATCGGTAAATTTGAATTCTGAACACCCGAACAAACATAATTTTCTCATTCCAAACATCTCAATCTTTCAGAACCTGACAAAATTGGGTCTCCAGTGACTACTTCATCTTCACCACTCGAACAGCCACATGAGAATTCCTTGTTCCGAAGCAAACAGAAGCTGATGTGACACGTTAGGACACAGAAGATGACGTGAACAAGGAATCAGCGAGGCTCAATAATGAGAAGTTTGCTCCAAAAGATCCATAGGCCTCGACGTCTTCTGCTGCTCTAGAAGAAGAAAAACGCCAGAAGTCGAGAAGCCGGATGAGCCTGGAGCTCAATGATGATTTTGGGGGTGCATTGTCAGATGACGTTGAATAGAGCGGATGAGTGTAAAGTGAGGAGGCTGACAACTATTTACTTGGTAATTTGAACGATGTGAGACAAATACCCGAATTCGGGAGAATTACGAATCAGTATCTGAATGCGCAATGACTATCCGACGCTCTGATGATCAATGAATTCGTGCAAAACTTTGGACATGTTCCAGGAATCGGTGAGTTCACACGAAACATCAGTGAAAGCCTATATCGGAAATGTTCCAGACCTCGGAAATACATCAAAACTGAAAGCGGTGTGTGCTCGATTGGCTGAGGATTGTAAAAAGACCTACGATTTTGTGCAGTTGAAAAAGCAACTATTAGAGTATCCCGAAATGAAAACCCAAAAGAAGTAAGTGTGAGTTTTCTAGAGATAGGGATTACTGTAGTTTGAAAAGCTTTTGAGGCATTGTAGTCACGAATTCCTGGTGATCGTCAAGGTCACTGTAGTTTAATTGACAATAACGTTGTCTATAGTTGAATCCAGCGATATATACTGTCCTTGAGGTTACTGTTGCCTAGGTTACTGTAAGTCATTGCTGCCAAGATCATTAACACCATATTTCGGGAGTTCAGTTCACCAACGTGTCGGTTAGTGTAGCTTTAATTTCAATTATTGTACGTATATTTAACAAAATTGGTTCCATGAGTATTGAAAATACTTTAGTTCGGGTTACGGTAGCTTTGACTGACGTTCGGCGAGTCTGAGCTACAAAAACCCTTTTCAGTGCACTTTCATTGTTTTTACGCTAGAACAGATAGAGTTTAGATGATTGACGCGTTTAGGTTACTGCACCCATACCCTAAACATACCATATTTTTTCCAGATTCATTCCATGCGACTGTAAATTGAGTCTCGACCGTGACAACTTCAGCAAAGTTATGTGGTTATTCCCGGTCGACAAGATTGAACAAGGAATCAAAGTCTCCCAACTTTCAACAAGTCATCCTACTCCTCTGTGATGAACTAGTATTTTCTCGTAACGTTGTTACGGAGATTGACAAGTATTTCGAAAAAATTTCAATACCAAAAGGAGAGTGATGGATGAGAGAAGAAAAGGCGAAGGCGCTTCAATCTGCCAGGAGTAAGAAGAAGAACAATGGGAAGATGGTGGATGTAGTGAAAGAAGAACAACGTCTGAAGAGTGACTCGAAACGACCGACGAGGCCAGTGATTATTAAGACGAATGGCGCGGCGCCAGTAGCCAGCACTTCTTTTCCAAATGCTCCGGGCAATGCCAAGTTTTGGAAGTTCACCCTGGGACATGGTCAGTGTGAAAAACTAAAAGAGCAGGAGGAGTATGACATTTAAAGAAATGGATAAACTCATACGAGAGTTACGTCGGGACGCTAAAAATATCAACCTGAAAGTTCACGAAACCATTCTTAAAACTCGATTTTTTCCCTCGGACCCGATAGATTCCATCGCAAATACTGAATGCTCGCTTATACGAATACAGTACTCATCGACTCTCGAGAGAGTACACCATCCTTCGATTATAGAGGGCTCCTGAATCTTGTGAAGGTGTCGATAATGCATGGAGGATCATTTGGATAAGGTGGTGCTGCAAACGGCAATGGCGGACAATAAGACTTTGAAACGATGGCGGAGGGTTGGCTATCAAATTAAGAGGAGGATGCAGAATAGGAGAGTAATTAACATCAAAACAAGGAAAAGTGATAATGGAAAAGAGAAATCAGAACCTCGTTTTGTTAAAAAGCATTACCGCAGTTTTACTGAAAGAAGGGGTATCTTGCTGACGAGGCCAGCCCTTCTTTCATTTTGGAATCCTAGTTTAGACTTTACTGTCCAAGATTTATGGCCGAAACAGGTTTAATTGTACTATCACAAAAGATTCGTCTTCGATTCTCTAAAAAAACTGATTTTTTCAGAAATTCAAAAACTTTATTCATCACAAAAATTGATTTCGATTATTCTTGATAGTGAAAGAAACAAAATGACGATCTCCCAATTAATGATAAAGCTGAACATAATAAGCGTTCCATACTGTGAAATGTTAAAACTACTGATGCATCCTGGTAATGCTGGGAAGGTTTCTGTGAGGTGTTGCTTGTCTTATTTCTTATAATCCGGGCATAAATTGAACTAGGACAACATAGGAAACATGCGGCCAACTACAAAAACGTGCGAAATAATTTGTTTATCATTTTTATAGTCAGCAAAATTTTTATTACTCTACCCATTTTCAAGATATGCGCTTTTAAAAATGGTAGTTGATACAGCAAAACGGAAAGAGGACGCAGAGAAACGAGACATCATCCAACCTTTGAAGGCACGCTTTTCAATAGTGGAAAGAGCTACCAAAGAGTTGTCAACTACAAAAACGTGCGAAACAATTTATTTATAAATTTTGTAGTTGACAGCATTTTTATAACTCCACTCACATTTTAGATATGCGCCCTTAAAGATGACAGATTGGGGGTAGCAAGACGAACAGGAGAAGGGAGAGACGCTGACGAGAAGAAAAAGTAAGATATATCACTCTGCCTGTAGTTTTATGTATCCAAATGGTCATTGTCTGTATCTGTATCTGCTCGTCTGGATTTTCAAAGCAGACAGCTGTTCATGTAGACCCATCTGAAATCCCAAATATTTCCCAGTTTGTCCAGATGTCCACATATTCTCAATTTTCACCAAATGTTGTATATTTAAACTTATTTGTCCCGTCTCATAACACCTGCATTTCTAAAATACCCTTGGGCCCACTTGGATATACTTCAAAACATATTCATGTAGTTAAAAACAATTATTATGGACAAACAATAAATCATATAAACATTTTTGCATATCCGATATCATCATATCTTTCCTCGACGAACTTCCACTGGACGCCAAAATTCATCATCAGTCGGTCTTGGGATCACTTCGATCACGTCCTTCACTCTTCATTTACAGTAGGCGTCTTCTCTTGTCGGGATGTTTTCCTGTAAAATTTCTTTTAAACATTAAAAAAAAATTGTGAAAAAATAGGTGCATTTTTTTCAAGGTGGATTTTGAAAATTTTCTTACCGACAGAACGAAACTTTGAAAATGAGGATACAAGCTAGATAGCAGTGTCTACTTGCTGCGTACCTGACATGGTATCCCCATTTCCATGACCTACAACTGGTTGGGGAGGGATCAGACAAAAAAGTTGTCAACTACAAAAATGAAGAACTAGACTGTTTCTTTAACATATCACTAAATTGAAAAGATGGAAATATTTGTGGGCTCGTGACAGTATTTCTCATCAAAAATCGACTCATTTGCCACAAAAGTGCACGTATTTTCCCCCTTTCCAACGTTTACAAGGAAGAAAAACTTACATTTTTGAGTCGGTTAGAATAACGGCAATTATTTTGGTGTTCTCGATGCGCACTCATTCGTTTTAACAGTTTTTCTGAAAAAAAAAACATCACATTTTGTCGGAGTTCAAGAAAAAACGGCGAAAGAAGATGAAAACGTAGTCTGCTATGTACTGATTATAATTTTAGTTTAAAAAAAACCTGGAAAACATGAGGGAATTGATAAAACAGGACGTATTTATTGGAAAAAAAATTTTGAAGACCGCGACGTTACTTTGGGAGGGGAGGTATGAGAGTAAGTACTCACATGAGACTATCAATAGCAGCTGAGAAATTTATAGCAGAAGAGTTTGGAAATAGCAGACGAGTTATAGCAGATGAGCCAAAAATAGCAGAAGAGTCACTATAGCATAAGAGACGAAATAGCAGATGACCCGATAGCAGCAGATTCCAAAGCAAAAAAGTATCTGCCTGCTGAATAGTGTCATTTTCAGGTTTCTTTTTTTCACAAAAATATCAATTTTACGTGACTAGAAGTGAAAAAACATGTGAAAATTACAGATTTATGTTGAAAAGCAATCTAAAACAGTCAAAATCGACAAAATTCAGCGAACGCGCCAAAGGTGCGCCAGCCTCTCCGCCTACTGCTGAAAAGTGTCATTTTCAGTTTTTTTAAAACAAAATTATTGATTTTAAGTGACGAAAAATAGAAAAACATGTGAAAATTACAGATTTATGTCAAAAAGCAATCTAAAACAGTCAAAATCAACAAAATTCAGCGAACGCGCCAAAGGTGCGCCAGCCTCTCCGCCTACAGCTGAAAAGTGTCATTTTCAGTTTTTTTTAAACAAAATTATTAATTTTAAGTGACGAGAAGTGGAAAAACATGTGAAAATTACAGATTTATGTTGAAAAGCAATCTAAAACAGTCAAAATCGACAAAATTCAGCGAACGCGCCAAAGGTGCGCCAGCCTCTCCGCCTACTGCTGAAAAGTGTCATTTTCAGTTTTTTTAAAACAAAATTATTGATTTTAAGTGACGAAAAATAGAAAAACATGTGAAAATTACAGATTTATGTCAAAAAGCAATCTAAAACAGTCAAAATCAACAAAATTCAGCGAACGCGCCAAAGGTGCGCCAGCCTCTCCGCCTACTGCTGAAAAGTGTCATTTTCAGTTTTTTAAAACAAAATTATTGATTTTAAGTGACGAAAAATAGAAAAACATGTGAAAATTACAGATTTATGTCAAAAAGCAATCTAAAACAGTCAAAATCAACAAAATTCAGCGAACGCGCCAAAGGTGCGCCAGCCTCTCCGCCTACAGCTGAAAAGTGTCATTTTCAGTTTTTTTAAAACAAAATTATTAATTTTAAGTGACGAGAAGTGGAAAAACATGTGAAAATTACAGATTTATGTTGAAAAGCAATCTAAAACAGTCAAAATCGACAAAATTCAGCGAACGCGCCAAAGGTGCGCCAGCCTCTCCGCCTACTGCTGAAAAGTGTCATTTTCAGTTTTTTTAAAACAAAATTATTGATTTTAAGTGACGAAAAATAGAAAAACATGTGAAAATTACAGATTTATGTCAAAAAGCAATCTAAAACAGTCAAAATCAACAAAATTCAGCGAACGCGCCAAAGGTGCGCCAGCCTCTCCGCCTACTGCTGAAAAGTGTCATTTTCAGGTAATAAAACTACAGTAATCCAAAAAAAACTACCGTAAACCATTTGAACAAGTTTTTTTTTACTTTGTTACAATATTCTGATTATTATACAAAAATTTTTTTGAGAAACGGTTCAGTTTTGACGATTTTCGAAATTGTTGGGTCTCGACACGAAAATGGCTACAGTGATCCAAAAAAAATTACCGTAAACTGCATGAAAACATTTTTATTGACTTCGTTGCGATATTCTGATCATTATACAAAAAAAATTTTGAGAAACGGTTCAGTTTTGACGATTTTCGAAATTTTTGGGTCTCGACACGAAAATGGCTACAGTAATCCGGAAAAACTACCGTAAACTGCATGAAAAAATTTTTATTGACTTCGTTGCAATATTCTGATTATTATACAAAAAAAATTTTGAGAAACGGTTCAGTTTTGACGATTTTCGAAAATTTAGGTCTTGACACGAAAATGGCTACAGTAATCCGAAATACTACCGTAACCCGAAAAATATTATTTTTTTCGAATTCCTCATAAAATTTGGGTTCTAGACATATATACATTCATGGGGTTTCCTCTACTTTGAAAATTTCGAAAAAAGGCGCATGAAATTTTCCGTCTCGTGGGTCTCGCCGCGATCGCCTACGTCATCAGACCACGCCCACTTTTTGCCACATTTTTCCCATTTTTTGTTCGCTTTTTTCAGACCTTATCGATTTTTTCTCACCAGTATTTTATCCGATCTTACCAAAACAAAAACTCATCTAGACGTAAATTTTACGGCGCGTCGTTTTAGCGCATTTTCAGACTTCCATTTTTTCAGCGCCGCGAGATAAAAAATAAAATAGGCAAAAAAATTCATAACTTTTGAAATTTCAAATTTTGAGACTTGAATTTTTTTGACAAGGCACTACTTATAGGGGGCTAAAATTATAAATTCATTGCGAGAAAATAGATTTTAACAGGTTTCTAAAAACTCAAAAAAACTTGGGATCGGCCTAAATTTTTTGAAAAATGCACATTCCCACGGTTAAATTTTTTTTTTCAAAGCTTGATATTGTTCTTCTCAGCTCAAAACTACCTATAGACTTCTTTTTTACGATTTTAAGTGGTTAACTTTCTAGATAAAAAATTTTTAATTTTCCGATTTTTAAATTTTTTAAAAATTCCCCTCTCAAATAACTTTCTTCAGTGTAATAGATCATCGCAAAGGCCCAAAATTTCTGGAGCTGAGAAAGCCGCTTCGGAATTAATGTCAATTGGAAGTAAAGTGAGTTTAAATTCAAAAATAAAATTTAAAAATAAAGAAAAAATTTTAAAAACTTATTTTTTCAGCTCGTTGATTCAATGGTGCTTCTCAAAACTTCTCGTCGGAATCATCTTCAACTTTACCTTTTTGAATTCGACCGTCTCTACATTCTACATCAATCGAAGGAACTTCAGGTAGTTTATTTTTGTTTGGTTTCAGGTATAGGTGTTTTCATTCACTTTCTATCTCAGAAAACTGATAGAAAGTGAATGGAAATTGGGAGGATGACGGGTTTGGGTGGCTGGGGGGGCTGGGGGTACCTGGTGGCAGGGTTCTCTTCTGGGGGCACCGAAAGAAGAGTTGGGATGGGAGGCTCTGGGATTGTGTGAGAGAGACAGAGAGACTGCGTTAAGGGTGTGGGGGGAACGAAAAAAATTATGGTAGTTTGAGAGAAAAATTAGTATCTTTAGAGAAGTTATCAGTTACGAAATTCCCAAAACTTCCCAAATTCTTAAGGTTTATCGAGTTTTTTGGATTGCCTTGAGGAGTTGGAGATGTTTTTGGGAATACTTCTTTTGTTAGGAAGCAGCCGCTTTGTTTTGCACCGCGCAAGTTTTATGGCTGCGCACTTTCCGAATTCTTTGAATTCGTTGGTTTCGATTGCAGATGAGTTGAGTGTTTTATGAAATTTTTCAAACACGACCAAAAATTCACTTAAAAAGACACTTCCGCCCCGGCCTGGGTTGAATTTTCACTCGGTCCGGATTCAAAAATGGGAACTCTGAAATTTTTTTCGAAATGCTCCGAAAATTCATAGCATACATTTACAGTCTACCGCTGTAGGGCTTGAACGGCGCGTGGAATTTGTTAGCATGGGTCTCGTAGTTGAAATGGGTGAAAAACCGTACTCCACTACGGTTTTTAATATTTTTACTACGGTTTTCACCCATTTCAACTACGAGACCCATTCTAACGAATTCCATGCGTCTTTAAAGCCCTACAGCGCCAGGCTGTAAATTTATAATGGTAAAAATGCTTTAATTTTCATTTTTTGGTTCTGAATTTTTGGTCAAAAACTATACTTTTTAAAAAATTCCAAAAAATTTTCAGACTAAAATAAAACATCAATTTTTTCATAACATTTATCAAAACTGGCCGAGAATATTTCCGATTCCAGGTCGGCCCGGACTGTGATAAGTCTGTTTAAAAATAATTTTATTAGATTAACCAAAAACATTTGCAAAAATATCACAACATTTTTCAGCCATCTTGGGTGTGAACAAAAATAAATCACGCCGTCATTCTATTGTTTTTGAAATCCAGCTTTTGTTCTATTTAAAACATTTTCAAAGAAGTCTTTCGAATGTCAAAATTTCCCAATAATTGGAAAGAAATTTTAGAGTATTGAGAAAAATATATTGAGAAATATTAGGGTAGCAATTTTGTTACAACTGCGCTCCGCCGCAAACGAGAGAGTATCGGCGAGAGACGCAGAGTTTTTTCTGGCGCGAAACAGATTTTACAAGTTTTAATTCAAAATTTGTCAATTTTCAAAAATAAATTATTCCAAAATAGATCAAAAATGGTGGAAATCTGTTTCGCGCCAGAAAAAACTCTGCATCTCTCGCCGATACTCTCTCGTTTGCGGTGGGGCGCAGTTGTAAGAAGGCATGGGCTGCTAATAATTGGTTGTGTTTGAAAATTAACATAAACATCTCAACTCAAACTGCATACATTTTTAATTGGACATATTTCCCATTTTTACAGTTTTCCTCTTTCAATTTTTCACTCATGGACTATTTTTCATATTTTGTAATTATTTCGTTTTTTCATAATTTTCTAGGCCTAGAAGTTAGAACCAAAACACTTTTTTTTGAAAAACTTTGAATTTTTCGTGAAAAAGCTAAATTTTTGATGTTTAAAGGGAATTTTAAAAAATCACCGTGCCTTGACAAATATACGATTTTCAAATTTATAGTTTTTTTGAATTATTTGTCGTTTTTAATAATCTTTTTCATTTTTTATCAATGCGCGGAGATTTACCTCAGATGTACAGCGAATAGTGCGCCCAAAGCTTCTCAAGCTAAAATGAGAAAAAGCTAATATGTAAAAACGTTTTGTGAAATGAGAGAGTGTGAGAAATAGCAATTGGAATAATGAAAACCGCATACGCAAAAAATTCTATTTTTTTATTGTTTTCGTTTTATTCATCTATTTTTGAATTCAATCCGGACAACCATTCGAGGACGAGGATTCAGTGGACAATTAAAATGGAGGATTCAATAGACAATAACGACGGAGGATTCGGTACGGAGGAGAAAAAGGCAAAAGATGCCTATCTCGTTTAGCGGAAAATTGAAATAGAAGTTTTGATTGGTCTCTGATTTGATGTTGAAGTATGGGGTTGACTGCGCGCAAAAATAGAAAAAAAGAGTAGACATCAGATCAAAAATCATGAAAAAACTATCTATTTGAGTCTTTCGCTTCACAGATAGACCATCTTCGATGTCTTTCTGATAACACGCATCAACTGTCTTTATGACAAACTGACGTGTTTCTGAAACTGTGATTTACTGAAATCACCTGTCGAAAGTCAAAAATCCATGCCAACGCGACCCTGCGGGTGTCACTTGGTTCAGTGCGTAAAATCCATGCCAAAGAGACACTGGGGTGTCCCTTGGTTCTGTGGAATTCTCCCTCCCCCTAGTTTAGCCGCAAAAAAATTTTGGTTGTTTTTCTGTGAAAACAATCTTATTTCATCTTCCTCACTTTTCTTCTTCATCTTCGACGGACTGCAAAGGGGTATTCTCGGTCTCTCCACAATTAGGCTTTTCATGACCTCTTCGTCGAACGTCGTTTGTTAGGTTATTGGGAAACACTGTACCAATGGAATACAGCACTTCTTGCACTGAAAACAATATACATGACTCTTTTGCTACACATATACACACACATTTTCAGACATTAACAACCTTTACAGATTTTACGCTTTTCATCTTCTTCTCATGACAACTATAGCTCATTGGTTTGTTTTCCTTTTAAATATTTACATGATAATTCGTTTTCTCAGGAGATAATTGGTGTTTTTCAGGAAACAATTGATTTTCAGGAGACAATTGGTTTTACAAGGAAAGAATTGGTTTTATCAGACAATAATTGGTTTTTCTGAAAATTATTGCATGAAAATTATTGGCTCCGCGACGTTTCGACACCGCAACAACTCGACTCCGCGACAACTCAACACCGTGACATTTCGACACCAGACATTTCGACACCATTGAAAATCGAGTAAAATTTGTCTCAAAAAGGGGATGGTTTTAGGGTTTGAAGGGTTCGGGATTCGACCCCGGGTGCTTGAAAAAGTGTTTTATATTTATTTTTGGCTTTTTGGTAACAATTTGACAACCAGGGTTCGACCCCCACGGGTATCAATGTTTTTTGTTTTCTTACTTTTAACATTTTGGTACTAATCTGACGTCCGGGGTTCGACTCTTAATGCTGGCAAAACTTTTTTGAGTTTGATTTCTGACATTTTTCTTCATCTAAGCTAGATAGAAGTACAATTGCGAGGAAGATGATAATATCTCTTGATCAAACGACTTGTACATGTTCTTGAAAAACCATTCCCTATTTTGTATGAGAGAAAAGTTTCTCCGTATTCCGGGAGTGGTTTTCCGAACATTCGAATTACCATCATTTGAGTGGATGCACGCACAAGTCGTTCGATCAAGAGCTATTCCCATCTTCCTCGCAATTGTACTTCTATCTAGCTTAGACGAAGAAAAATGTCAGAAATCAAAGTCAAAAAAGTTTTGCCAGCATTAAGAGTCCCCGGACGTCAGATTAGTACCAAAATGTTTAAAATAAGAAAACAAAAAACACTGATATTCGTGGGGGTCGAACCCGTTGTCAGATTGGTACCAAAAAGCCAAAAATAAAAATAAAACATTTTTACAAGCACCTGGGGCCGAACCCCGGACCCTTCAAACCCTAAAACCATCTCCTTTTTGAGACAAATTTTATTCGATTTTCATTGGTGTCGAAATGTCTGGTGTCGAAACGCCCCGGAGCCAAATTATTGCATCAAACGATAATTGTTTTTTTTTGTATTTTATGAGACGACGTCTTGGAAGATTGTTGGAGATGATTGGCCGTGTTTCAAATTTGGAACGCCATGTTTAAAGTTCAAAACGCCATGTTTTAAGTTTAAAACGCTATGTTTCAATTTTGAAACGCCATTTTTCAAGTTTAAAACGCTCAAAATGTGAGAAATATATTTCTGAATCATGAAAAATTTCATATGATATAAAAGCAGAGGTTTCAGTTTGAAGTCTATTCGATTAAAAGATATCGATTAAAAAATTACCTTTGAGGAGAATTTTGTCGAATTTTTTGAACTTTTTTGAAATCACAAATTTTTGTGAATCTTTTTTATAACTTCCAAAAATTGAATTTCTCCAGTATTTGAATTCGACAGAACTAAATTTATTAGGATTCTAACGAAATCAATAAGAATCGTGACAGTTTGAGCAAGCAACGAGATGACCTTATGTAGTTTTTGAACAAACCACATTTGTCACGACCTGGAATTTCATCTCAATTTGAGATCATTTTGTAGTGAGAGAAAAACTTGCTTTACTAGAAATACGAACTTAGAAATTTCAGAAAAATCAAATTCTTTTCAAAATGAAGGTGTGCCAAATAAATTTTCTGTTTGGCTCATTTTGATCATTTTTTCAATAAGACTATAATTATAACTCTTTGATCAATTGAAGTGATTTTTAGATTTTCTTTTTATAAGCATTTTCACCGAAATAAGTTAGTTTTTTCTCGGTTCAAATCCTTGTGTTTGCACGTTTTCCCTGTGCTGCTTGGTTTTGTTCATCTTCTTTCAATTGTTCTTCTCTTCCCGTTTTTTCCTCTCATTTCTACTCTTTTTCTTGCAAATAACTTTATTTTTCAGATTTCACATCTCCCGTCCATCCCAGTACGAAAACCTGCGAAAAATGTGAGTTTTAAATAGTTTTTGAACGGGTTTTTGAAGCAACCCAAGCTAATTGGAGTAAAGTTAACTGGAGGAACGTGAGATAGACAGAACAACCCAAATACTGTTTTGCGTCAAATAATGGCTCCGGGACATTTCGAAACCAGACATTTCGAAACCGCGACAACTCGAAACTACGACATCTCGAAACCGGACATTTCGAAACCGGTAAAACATGTATAAATTTTTTCTAGAAAAGAGGTAGTATTATGGTTCCGAGGGTCCGGGGTTCAACACCAGGCCTGACAAAATTTTTTTGCATTCCCGTTTTTGGCTTTTTGGAACGAATCTGGCAACCAGGGTTCGATCCCCACTGGTGGCAGAACTTTTTTGTTTTTTGTTTTAGGCTTTTTGGTTTTAGGCCTTTTGGCCACTGCAGATAAAATATTGTTGCTTTTCATTTTTTGTTTTTGGTATTAGTCTAAGGTCGAGAAACCGACGCCGGATGCTGGTAAAACGTTTTTTATTGATTTACCTTAACAATAAAAAACCGACATCTTAAAAATAGTAAAAATATCACAATGAAACCATTCACCCATGTTTTCTTCAAATGGCGTTGCAGGCGTTTTTCGATGTCGGTTTTTTTGTTAAGATAAATCAATAAAAAAGGTTTTACCAGCATCCGGAGTCGATCCCTCGACCTTAGACTAATACCAAAAACCAAAAACCAAAAAAATTTTGCCACCAGTGGGGATCGAACCCTGGTTGTCAGATTCGTACCAAAAACCCAAAAACGGAATGCCAAAAAGTTTTGTCAGGCCCGGTGTGGAACCCCGTACACTCGGAACCATAATACTACCGCTTTTCTAGAAAAAATGTATACGCGTGTTTTACCGGTTTAGAAATGTCCGGTTTCGAAATATCTAGTTTCGAAATGTCCCGGAGCCAAAAAAATTTGGTAATATAAGAAATTTTTTTTAATAAAAGAGTTTTCAAAAAATAGTTAAGCATTTTCCTTCACAAATAACAAAAATGCATTTCTAATAATTTCAATTTTCTAGGAATGCTGATGCAATCAATAATGAGAACAGGACCGGCTTCCAACTGCAGGTGGGAGATCTACTGGCCAAAGGATCATTCTCGTCGACATTCCTCGCAACAACCTCCCCAGAACTGAGTGGAAACTTCTCCGAGGTCGCCAAAGTTGGACTCAAAAAGCATCATCAGAAATACGCAAAAGAGCAAGAGATTCTTCATGTAGTCAATGGACACAAATACTTCCCCCGTATTGTGTACGCTAGAGAGTCTCCAAAATTCACATTTATCGGTAATTATATAATTTTTAAAGTTTGATAATATTTTTCTTTTTTTAGTGACCGAATTGGCAGGAGAAGACTTGAAGGCAGTGTCAGCGAGAAATCGGTTCGGCCTCATCTCCAATAAAAATGTCATTCGTTTGGCTCACAGATTGCACGGTGCTGTCGGATACCTTCACACCAAAAACTTTCTGCATCGTGATGTGAAGGCGGAGAATGTCTTAATTGAGCTGAGAAATATGGTAAGTGTTTTTAAGCCCATCATTTTTATCACAACAGCGTCCCACTGCAAACGAGATAGTCTCGGCGAGAGACGCAGAGCTTTTCCTTACGACGATACAAAATTCCACTGCTTTTGATCTATTTTCTCTATTTTTTAATCATATTTTGTTAATTATTACGAAAAATTGTGAAAATAGATCAAAAACTCTAAAAATTTGGTTCGGCGCAAGAAAAAACTCAGCATCTGCCGCCAATACCCTCTCGTTTGCGGTTGGGCGCAGTTGTAAAAAGGGGTGGGCTGCTAATAGAACAATTTCAAAAAATATAGTAATTATTTCAGAGAATTCGAGTCAAGCTGTCCGATTTCGGCGACGCAAGCAACATCGGAGAGCCAGCGAGAAGACGTTCCAGTTTTTTGAACTACTTTCTTCCTGCTGCTCTTCCGCCGTTCTGCGAAGCACAAGATCACTGCCACGTGGCTGTCTTATGCGTGAAACTTCTGAAAGATCTTTCATGCATTCCGCGACGCAAATCGGTGTTCTGGGCTTCCAACATCGTAAGTTTTTACAGAAAATTCTCGAGTATACAATGAAATTTCAGACTCAATTCGAATTTCCGAAACTGGAGGAGGAGCACCAATGGATCGAGCTGATCTGGATGAGCCTGTGTGGCTGTTACGAGAACAAGGAGACCGATTTCTCCTTCATCGCCACGTTTCTCGATGCGGCCGTCAAGGGATTCGACAAGAGAAGCGATTTGGATTATGATACTTTCACTGGAAAGCTCAGACTGAAAGCCCCAAATCCCGATGATTGTTGATGGTTATTTTCCTATCACATTTTTTGCTATTTTTCTCTAGCTAGTATCTCTTTTTCTCTTTCCATCACTAAAACTAGATTCTAAAATTTTTTTTGCGTTTCACACTCAATAACATTCCAAATATAGTATAATATTTATTAGACCTTCATCAAATTTCACTTTATTTCGTGAGCATTCATATCCATTTTCCTTGCTTAATTCAATTTTAAACATATTTCAAGTAGGTATTTATCAATTTTTTTATTCATTTTCTCTATCCACCATTCCCAAAGTATTCTTTTTCCGCGTTCATCTGTAAAATTTAATATTCCCAGTCTTTTATTGATTCCAAACTTGAGAATTCAGATTTCTACTCTCAGACAGAGTTTTACTTGTCTTTTCATCAACTATCACACATATTGTGTTAGTTCATTTAATTCTATTTCTCAGGCCATGACGCCATTGAATTGCCTTGTCGAGTTTTCTATTATCATTTTTGAATAGAACTATTTAATTATCATTTTCCTGGTTGAACCAGATGGCGAATAAACTCTTGTACTATAAAATTGTCAACCTTTCTAAACAATTTTCTCTTTGCTAAAAAGCACATTTGCATCTATTCAGGATGCCTTGACTCTTGGAAAAACTCTAGAAATGCGCTCTGACCGAAGTAAGAAGTGACCCGAGAAAGTGATGCGCGCTCTTCCCAGGAGCCAATACGAACATGACGCTGAAGCGTTACCACTTGAGGTAAGCCGTAGACAATACCACCGTACACATATATTCTCCTCCAATGATTTCAATTTGTAAGTTTTTTTCTTTAATGGTTCACAGTTTCTGTCTGACGCCAGTTACCTGCCATGAGATGAAAGGCAAAGTAGGAGAAATTAGGCTTTGAGTCTACGCTGTCTAATGGAGTTCATTGAGAGGAGCTCCAAACGTTGCGTGTAGGAAGAGAAAGAGATGTTGCAGTGACTTTCTCTAGAGTATACTCTGAAGGTGGATTCCGGAAGTCTAGAGAGACAAGATAAGGGGGACAGACAGAAAATAACAGAACAATACTCCACGATAGGAAGAACGTAAATTTTGAATGAGAATGAGTAGAAAGCAGGATTATTAGGATGGCCTTTGCGATTTGATGTACAGTACCGCTCAAAAGTATATTAAGTTTAGCTTTTTTTAGTTAAAAACGCCCAACTGTGAGATTATGTTATGGTAATACTGATTGTCCCATCAAGTACATTTTTAATGTATCGTACAGATCAAAAGTAGAGCTTCATTTTTGTACGTATCGTCAAAGTAATTTCTGACTGAAATCGACCCATTTCAGTACAAAATAGTGCGATTTTTGAGCTGTCCTCTTAATATGACCATAACTCTCTAGGGAGTGTCCGTACAAAAAAGTTGGCAACTACGAAAATGAAGTTCTACTTTTGATCTGTACGATCCATTAAAAATCTACTTGATGGTTCAACCAGTATTACCATGACAGAGAGAAACCCCCACTACTGGTAAAACTTTTTTGTTTTTTGTTTTTTACATTTTGGTACCAATCTGACAACCAGGGTTTGACCCCCACTACTGGTAAATCTTTTTGTTTTCTGTTTTTAACATTTTGGTACTAATCTGACAACCACAATTCGACCCCCACTACTGGTAAAACTTTTTTGTTTTTTGTTTTTTACATTTTGGTACCAATCTGACAACCAGGGTTTGACCCCCACTACTGGTAAATCACTTTTGTTTTCTGTTTTTTACATTTTGGTACCAATCTGACAACCAGGGTTCAACCCCCACTACTGGTAAAACGTTTTTGTTTTTTGTTTTTTACATTTTGGTACCAATCTGACAACCAGGGTTTGACCCCCACTACTGGTAAAACTTTTTTGAACCCTGGTTGTCAGATTAGTATCAGAAAACAAAAAAGCCAACAAACTTTTTCAAAAACGACCATGTTTTGCAACATTGAAAAAAAAAAGCCGCGGCCCGCCGTGCGACAGCCTTGAGCTGAGGTAATTTTATAGCAGCTGAGACTATCAATAGCAGCTGAGAAATTTATAGCAGAAGAGTTTGGAAATAGCAGAAGAGTTATAGCAGATGAGCCAAAAATAGCAGAAGAGTCACTATAGCATAAGAGACGAAATAGCAGATGACCCGATAGCAGAAGATTCCAAAGCAAAAGAGTATCTGCCTGCTGAATAGTGTCATTTTCAGGTTTCTTTTTTACAAAAAATTAATTTAACTTGACTAGAAGTCAAAAACCATGTGAAAATTACAGATTTATGTCAAAAAACAATCTAAAACAGTCAAAATCGACCAATTTTCGCGAACGCGCCAAAGGTGCCCCAGCATCTCCGCATAATTTAGGTCTTGACACGAAAATGGCTACAGTAATCCGAAAAAACTACCGTAAACTGTATGAAAACATTTTTATTGATTTCGTTGCATTATTCTGATTATTATACAAAAAAAATTTTGTGAAACGGTTCAGTTTTGACGATTTTCGAAATTTTTGGGTCTCGACGCGAAAATGGCTACAGTAATTCGAAAAAACTACCGTAAACTGCATGAAATTTTTTTTATTGATTTTGTTGCATTATTCTGATTATTATACAAAAAAATTTTGTGAAACGGTTCAGTTTTGACGATTTTCGAAATTTTTGGGTCTCGACGCGAAAATGGCTACAGTAATCCGAAAAAACTACCGTAAACTGCATGAAATTTTTTTATTGATTTTGTTGCGATATTCTGATTATTATACAACAAAAATTTTGTGAAACGGTTCAGTTTTGACGATTTTCGAAATTTTTGGGTCTCGACGCGAAAATGACTACAGTAATCCGAAAAAACTACCGTAAACTGCATGAAATTTTTTTTATTGATTTTGTTGCATTATTCTGATTATTATACAAAAAAAATTTTGTGAAACGGTTCAGTTTTGACGATTTTCGAAATTTTTGGGTCTCGACGCGAAAATGGCTACAGTGATCCGAAAAAACTACCGTAAACTGCATGAAATTTTTTTTATTGATTTTGTTGCGATATTCTGATTATTATACAAAAAAAATTTTGTGAAACGGTTCAGTTTTGACGATTTTCGAAATTTTTGGGTCTCGACGCGAAAATGACTACAGTAATCCGAAAAAACTACCGTAAACTGCATGAAAAATTTTTTATTGATTTTGTTGCGATATTCTGATTATTATACAAAAAAAATTTTGTGAAACGGTTCAGTTTTGACGATTTTCGAAATTTTTGGGTCTCGACACGAAAATGGCTAGAGTAATCCGAAAAAACTACCGTAACCCAAAAAATATTATTTTTGTCGAATTCCTCATAAAATTTGGGTTCTAGACATATATACATTCATGGGATTTCCTCTACTTTGAAAATTTCGAAAAAAGGCGCACGTGATATTTCGGGCCCATAATCCAAGGGTACATCGAAAAAGGGTACATCGTGATCATAGGGTACATTGAATCGAAAGGTACAGTGAATCTTAGGGTACATCGAGAACCTCTGATCATGGGGTACATCCATGGCGTTATCATAGGGTACATCGAGTCAGAATATTTATAAAAATTTTAGAAGTCTCACAGGATTCATCAAATTTTGGGAAAAGATTTACAGATAGAGTTCTAGGAGCGTGTTCCTAATGTTTTCAGAAAGATGAAATAAGAAGATAGAGCATTTAAGAAGATGTTTGAATCAATTAGAGAAACTCCAAAATGATCATCTTGCTAATGGTTGTTGGAGTAATTTATATGTATATCATCCTTCTGAAAACATTAGGAACATGTCCATTGAACTCCATATATAAAGATTTTCTGAAGAAATCAATGAAAACTCTGAAACTTCTGAAATTTTATGAAAATTCTGATTCGATGTACCCTACGATAACCCTATGGATGTACCCCATGATCAGAGGCCCTCGATGTACCCTAAGATCCACTGTACCCTTCGATTCAATGTACCCTATGATCACATTTTTCATAGATGTACCCTTTTTCGATGTACCCTTGGATTATGGGCCGATATTTCGTCACTTGGGTCTCGCCACGAAAATGGTTACAGTAAGCCAAAAAACTACCGTATATCTTCTGAACAAGTTTTTTTTTCACTTCGTTGCAATATTCTGATCATTATACAAAAAAAATTCTGTGAAACGGTTCAGTTTTGACGATTTTTGAAAAGGTCTTGACACGAAAATGGCTACAGTAATCCGAAAAACTACCGTAACCCGAAAAATATTATTTTTTTCGAATTCCTCATAAAATTTGGGTTCTAGACATATATACATTCATGGGGTTTCCTCTACTTTGAAAATTTCGAAAAAAGGCGCATGAAATTTTCCGTCTCGTGGGTCTCGCCACGATTGCCTACGTCATCAGACCACGCCCACTTTTTGCCACATTTTTCCCTTTTTTTGTTCGCTTTTTTCAGACTTTGTCGATTTTTTCTCACCAGTATTTTATCCGATATTACCAAAACAAAAACTCATCTAGACGTAAATTTTACGGCGCGTCGTTTTAGCGCATTTTCAGACTCCCATTTTTTCAGCGCCGCGAGATAAAAAATAAAATAGGAGAAAAAATTCATAACTTTTGAAATTTCGAATTTTGAGACCTGAATTTTTTTGACAAGGCACTACTTATAAGGGGCTAAAATTATAAATTCATTGCGAGAAAATAGATTTTAACAGGTTTCTAGAAACTCAAAAAAACTTGGGATCGGCCTAAATTTTTTGAAAAATGCACATTCCCACGGTTAAATTTTTTTTCAAAGCTTGATATTGTTCTTCTCAGCTCAAAACTACCTATAGACTTCTTTTTTACCACTTAAAAGTGGTTAACTTTCTAGATAAAAACTTTTTAATTTTTCGATTTTTAAATTTTTTAAAAATTCCCCTCTCAAATAACTTTTTTCAGTGTAATAGATCATTGCAAAGGCTCAAAATTTCCGGAGCTGAGAAAGCCGCTTCGGAATTAATGTCAATTGGAAATAAAGTGAGTTTAAATTCAAAAATAAATTTAAAAAAAACTTTTTTTTCAGCTCGTTGATTCAATGGTGCTTCTCAAAACTTCTCGTCGGAATCATCTTCAACTTCAACGTCTTCAATTCGACCGTCTCTACATTCTACATCAATCGAAGGAACTTCAGGTAGTTTATTTTTGTTTGGTTTCAGGTATAGGTGATTTCATTCACTTTCTATCTCAGAAAACTGATAGAAAATGATATGAAATCGGGAGGATGACGGGTTTGGGTGGCTTGGTTCTCTTCTGGGGGTACCGAAAGAAGAGTTGGGATGGGAGGCTCTGGGATCGTGTGAGAGAGACAGGGAGACTGCGTTAAGGGTGTGAGGGGAACGGAAAAATTATGGTAGTTTGAGAGAATTTAGAGAGTTTTAGAGAGTTTTAGGGAAATTATTATGAATTCATTTTTTTCTGTGCATGTCTTCTGTCCGCGCCGCACTCACGCGGCGGCCACGCCCATTTCTTGCGGCAGTGTTCAAAAATTGAACGCAGCGTTGAAATCGGAGTGGGCGTGGCCGCCGCGTGAGTGCGGCGCGGACTTCTCATGCACAGAAAAAAATGAATTCATAATAGTATCTTTAGAGAAGTTATCAGTTACGAAATTCCCAAAACTTCCCCAATTCTTAAGGTATATCGAGTTTTTTGGATTGCCTTGAGGATTTGGAGATGTTTTTGGGAATACTTCTTTTGTTAGGAAGCAGCCGCTTTATTTTGCAGCGCGCAAGTTTTGTTGCTGCGCACTTTCCGAATTCTTCGAATTCGTTGGTTTCGATTGCAGATGAGTTGAGTGTTTTATGAAATTTTTCAAACATGATTAAAAATTCACTTAAAAAGACACTTCTGCCCCGGCCTGGGTCAAATTTTCACTCGGTCCGGATTCAAAAATGGGAACTCTGACATTTTTTTCGAAATGCTTCAAAAATTCATATCATACATTTAAAGTCTGCCTCTGTAGGGCTTGAAAAACGCATGAAATTTGTTAACATGGGTCTTGTAAATGAAATGGGTGAAAAACCGTACTCCACTACGGTTTTTAATATTTTTACTACGGTTTTCACCCATTTCAACTATGAGACCCATTCTAACAAATTCCATGCGCCTTTAAAGCCCTACAGCGCCAGGCTGTAAATTTATAATAGTAAAAATGCTTTAATTTTAATTTTTTTGATTCAATTGAATTTTTGGTCAAAAACTATACTTTTTTTTAATTCCATAAAATTTTCAGACTAAAATTAAAACCTCAGTTTTTTCATGACATTTTTCAAAATCGGCCGAGAATATTTCCGATTCCAGGTCGGCCCGGCCTGTGATAAGTCTGTTTAAAAATGATTTTATTAGATTAACCAAAAACATTTTCCAAAAATATCACAACATTTTTTTGCCATCTTGGGTGTGAACAAAAATAAATCACGCCGTATTTCTATTGTTTTTGATTCCCAGCTTTTGTTCTATTAAAAACATTTTCAAAGAAGTCTTTTAAATGTCAAATTTTCCCAAAAATTGGAAAGAAATTTTAGAGTATTGAGAAAAATATATTGTGAAATATTAGCGTCGCAATTTTGTTACAACTGCGCTCCACCGCAAACGAGAGAGTATTGGCGAGAGATGCAGAGTTTTTTCTGGCGCGAAACAGATTTTACAAGTTTTAATTCAAAATTTGCATAGTTGTCAAGGCCCGGCCCGGGCCGGCCCGGGCCGGGCCGGGCTTAAGGCCTGGCCCGAAGGCCCGGGCAAATTGGCGCGAAAGTCAAAAATTCAAATTTTTTCAAATTTTTTGAATTTTTTCGCGAAATAGTCAAATTTTCGAGTATCGTTAAGGGTTAGAAGAAATTCAGAAAAATAGTCTAAAATTGACCCATTTTCGATGAAAAATTGAAAAAATTTCGGAAAAAAATGTGGAAAAAAATGGGTCATTTTTTGAAGCCGGGCCGGGCCTTGAAAATTTTCTACCGGCCCGGCCCGGCCCGGCCCGGGCCTTCGGGCCTTGCCGGGCCGGCCCGGGCCTTGACAACTATGAAAATTTGCCAATTTTCAAGAAAAAATTATTCCAAAATAGATCAAAAATGGTGGAAATCTGTTTCGCGTCAGAAAAAAACTCTGCGTCTCTCGCCGATACTCTCTCGTTTGCGGTGGGGCGCAGTTGTAAGAAGGCGTGGGCTGCTAATAATTGGTTGTGTTTGAAAATTAACATAAACATCTCAACTCGAACTGCATACATTTTTAATTGGACATATTTCCCATTTTTACAGTTTTCCTTTTTTAATTTTTCACTCAAGGACTATTTTTCACATTTTGTAATTATTTCGTTTTTTCATAATTTTCTAGGCCCGGGAGTTAGAACCAAAACACTTTTTTTTTGAAAAACTTTGAATTTTTCGTGAAAAAGCTAAATTTTTGATGTTTAAAGGGAATTTTGAAAAATCACCGTGCCTTGACAAATATACAATTTTCAAATTTATAGTTTTTTTGAATTATTTGTCGTTTTTAATAATCTTTTTCATTTTTTTATCAATGCGCGGAGATTTACCTCAGATGTACAGCGAATAGTGCGCCCAAAGCTTCTCAAGCTAAAATGAGAAAAAGCTAATATGTAAAAACGTTTTGTGAAATGAGAGAGTGTGAGAAATAGCAATTGGAATAATGAAAACCGCATACGCAAAAATTTCTTTTTTTTAAATTGTTTTCGTTTTATTCATCTATTTTTGAATTCAAATCGGACAACCATTCGAGGACGAGGATTCAATAAACAATAACGACGGATCAATAGACAATAACGACGGAGGATTCGGTACGGAGGAGAAAAAGGCAAAAGATGCCGATCTCGTTTAGCGGAAAATTGAAATAGAAGTTTTGATTGGTCTCTGATTTGATGTTGAAGTATGGGGTTGACTGCGCGCAAAAATAGAAAAAAAGAGTAGACATCAGATCAAAAATCATGAAAAAACTATCTATTTGAGTCTTTCGCTTCACAGATAGACCATCTTCGATGTCTTTCTGATAACACGCATTAGCTGTCTTTATGACAAACTGACGTGTTTCTGAAACTGTGATTTACTGAAATCACCTGTCGAAAGTCAAAAATCCATGCCAACGCGACCCTGCGGGTGTCACTTGGTTCAGTGCGTAAAATCCATGCCAAAGAGACACTGGGGTGTCCTTTGGTTCTGTGGAAGTCTCCTCCCCCCTAGTTTAGCCACAAAAAAATTTTGGTTGTTTTCCTGTGAAAACAATCTTATTTCATCTTCCTCACTTTTCTTCTTCATTTTCGACGGACTGCAAAAGGGTATTCTCGGTCTCTCCACAACTAGTCTTTTCATGAACTCTTCGTCGAACGTCGTTTGTTAGGTTATTGGGAAACACTGTTCCAATGGAATACAAAACTTATTGTACCAAAGACAATATACAGGACTCTTTTGCTATATAAATGCACATATTTTCAGACATTAACAACCTTTACAGATTTTAAGCTTTGCATCTTCTTCTCATGACAACATAACTCAAAATAGCTCAATGGTTTGTTTTTTTCAGAAGATAATTTGTTTTTTCAGGAGGCAATTGGTTTTTTTCAAAATGCAGTAGTGTATCTCAAGAGATAATTGGTTTTCTCAAAAGGTTATTAGTTTGATCAAGAGTTAATTGTTTTTTCAGGAGATAATCGGTTATTTCAGGACATAATTGGTTTTTCAGGAGGTAATCCCACTGCTGGCTCAAATCGTCCAAATCGTTATCTCTACTTATTAATCCCATCATGAATCTGATAATGCTCAATTCGAGTATTGCCTTTTCTACTAGTGCAGTTTTTTTAATGATCAGACCTCTCAATAACCGCTTATTTTCTCTGCATTCGGCAGAAAACAAATCCAAAAAAAGAGTTGTATTGGCGGCCCACGCCTTCTTACAACTGCGCTCCACCGCAAACGAGAGAGTGTGGGTGAGAGACGCAGAGTTTTTTCTGGCGCAAAACGGATTTTCACGATTTTTGACCTATTTTTGCATAATTTTCGCTAGGAAATTGGCAAATTTTTAATTAAAACTGGTGAAAATAGATTTAAAAAATGGTGAAAATCCGTTTCGCGCCTAAAAAACTCTGCGTCTCTCGCCGATACTCTCTCGTTTGCGATGGGGCGCAGTTGTAACGAAAGTGCTCTGCTAATAGAAGAAGTACTGCTGAACAAATTAGACGAAATCTTCCCAGATTATTTCATATTATTGTTAGAGATAATTTGCCAAGTATCAAATTATGAATATCACGAGAAATTAACTTATAATTTTCAGAGCGTATTTTACAGCTTTCTCAGCATTTGAAAATATATTCAACGCAAATGATCACTGACAAAAACTTTTGAACATTTTCATATTTGAAATACAAAAAAACTAATCAATCTCTCCAAATTTCAAAAATGTTCCTCTCTTTATATTTCGAATTCAAATTCTCTTAATTTCTTCCTATTTCTTTCTGAAAATCTAAAAAAATGCTGCTTGATTTTCTCAAATATAAAAAGTCCCAGTGATTTCAATTCAATACAAAACCTTGTGTTTGCACGTTTTCCCTGTGCTGCTTGGCTTTGTCTGTTTTCTCTTAAAAGGACTCTGAGGATTCGAAAAACGTTCGAAAAAGTGTTTAAAAAAAATGAAAACCCTAATTACATTCGAAAAAGCGAGAACATTCCTACGCAGCGATTTCTTGGCCGAAAATGCTCAAAATTCCAAAGTGGTCAGTGCTGGCCGAGCTTTTTGTTATTGTGTTTATAGGCCATGGAATGTATATTACCGCCCGTTCAGTTATTATCCTTAACGTTTTTCAAATTACCGTTGTTGTAGTACACCGTTCTATCTATTTTATCTACTTTAGCAATCTGACAACAAAGAACTATCCATGGCCTAGAAGCACAAAAACGAAAAATTCGGCCAACATTTGCCAGTTTTCGACTCAAGTTTTTACTTTTTCCATCAGTCATAGGAAACTGAGCAAGTTTTTGCTCTGTTTCTTAGATTTTAAAAATTTTAACCTTTTAGTCAGTCCAATACCTTGTGTTTACACGTTTTCCCTGTGTCACTTGGTTCTTTTGCTAATCGAGGATTTCTTTTCACTTCACTTCTTTTAATCTATTTTTTCTTTCTTTATTTTCTTTTTCTGCCTTTTCTCAAGAAAAACAATAAAATTTTTTCAGACAAGCGTCGATAAAACTACTGTGTCCTACAACAATGTCGCACAACAATCGATCCCCTACTTCGCCAATTCCTTCGGATTCTCCTTCGGATTCTCCTTCGACTCCTCCAACTCCCACATTGAACCATTCATCGAACGATTCGCTTTCGACCCCGCCGAATCGCAGTCCACCGTCTCCTCAGTTTATTCCAGACACAAGTGCCACTGAGGATGAGACCGACTTCGAAGAAAACAACAACTTGGGGGTTTTTTATTTCAATGGACTGAGATGTAAGAAAAAATGGCTCAATAGTCAAAGAATGGTCCCAACGGCAAAGAATGGTCCCAACCGCAAAGAATGGTCCCAACCGCAAAGAATGGTCCCAACCGCAAAGAATGGTCCCTCAAAATTGATACGAACAAGTTTTCACCATTCTCTTAGGCTTAGGTTTCTTAGAAATTGGGAAAAAATTGACAAAACCGGTTATTAATCGTATTTCTCAATTGTTTTCCAATCTTCTAAGAATCCTAAGCCTAAGAGAATGGTGAAAAGTGTTTCGTATCAATTTTAAGGGACCAGTCTTTGCGGTAGGGACCATGCTTTGCGGTAGGGACCATTCTTTGCGAAAGGAACCATTCAATTCCGTGGGACTATTCTTTTATTTTTTGGGACTGTTCTTTGCGGTTGGGACCATTCTTTGCCTATTGAGCCGAAAAAATTGGAGTTTCTGAAACCTGATAATTCCTGTTTTCAGACAGTCTCCGTAAGATGCTTGGAGAAGGCTCGTATGGCAAAGTGTACCTGGCGGTTGGAGAGGTAGAACTTGATTTCGTCATGGCAAAAACTAAATACATTTTTTCAGAGCCGTAAAATGTTCGCCGTCAAGTACTTTAAGATGCAAAAAGGTGAAACAGCTGAAGACTACGGAGCCGCCATTGGACCGGAAGAGCGCGTAAGTTTCTACCGAAAATCTTCCAAAACCATTTTAATTATTCTCAATCTACGAGTTTTATTCAAATTTAAAAAATCGTTGCTCAAAAATTCACCACTAAAAACCAATGTTTAGTTTTATTAATACTTTTGAGTGTCTGTATCTGAGTTTTCGGAAGCCGAGGAGCTCAAAAACCTATTCAAACTTTTTTCTAAAGAATTCATCAAATTTTGAGAACCTCTTACACTTTTTTTCAAATTTCTACGTTAGATACAGTGGCGGCTATAATCTTATTCCGCTTGTGTTTCTGGGCCATAACTTTTTTCAAATTGGTCGGATTGACCTGAAATTCTGGGAAAACATTTATTGTAGAGTTTTCGTTATATTTATCTAATATTCTGGGCAAAAAAATCATGTTTCACAAGTTTTTTGTAAAATTTTCGAAAATCATGAAAATTCGATAAATCGCATATTTTGCCCAGAATATTAGATAAATATAAAGAAAACTCTACAATAAATGTTTTCCCAGAATTTCCGGTCAATCCGACCAATTTGAAAAAAAGTTATGGCCGAGAAACACAAGCGGAATAAGATTATGGCCGCCACTGAAAGTAAAGAGAATACTTTTTGGCCTATTGTAAAATTTGAATCATTTCGGTTATTTCAGACTAATTATTTCAGATTTTGACACTTTACTTTACACTTAAAACCTTATTTAAGATTTTCACTCATTTTGACACGTCTGTGCACAAGAATATTGCGAAGATCACTGGTATCGGTTTCGTGGACTACGCGCCAGACGATTGTTATCGAAAAGTGATTTTGATGCCACTTTACGGTATTTCTTTGGCAACGATGATCGCGCGTAAGTTTCTAATGATCTAAACTGTAGCAAACAAAAATAATAATTTACAGAATCCAAAGATCTGGACATTGAGAATCGTCGTCTCAACGGGCTGAATGAACAACCAAAAGTTTCGTTTAGAATTCCGGATATCCAAAAGCTTGGCAGCGAGTTACTCAGTGGACTTGAATTTCTCGCAAGATACAGAGTTTTACACTTGGACATAAAAAGCGAGAATCTCCTGTTTATGCACCACAATGCTTTCCACGTCGAATTCAGCAGAGATCGTCACTCGTATATCGTCCCCGACCACTTGGACATCGTTATTTCAGATTTTGGAATGGCAAAACTGGACAAGGATATTGGACCGATGGCTGAACTAGTTCAAACGGAAATTTATCGCGCCCCTGAAGTGTTCGTTGGTAAGTGAAAAATAGGTTTTCTAGAAGGGGGGCAAAGGGAGTGCATGATAACACACTTATTTTTCATATTTTTCAGGTTGTCTTCCCAATAATCGATCGGACATTTGGTCTGCGGGAATAATCATTCTGGAGTTGTATACAACTACTGATGATTTCGAATCACCTATTCCAGATCAGCAAGAACTGAGACGCTTCCGGAATCTTCAGTATGCACTCAAGGATTATATGACACCAGAACTCTGGGAGGAAGCAGCAAGTACTGAGGGGTAAGTAGTTATTAACATAAAACGAAACTTTAGAACAACAAGAAATTCATTGTGTTTACTTTTGTGACTATAGAATCTAATTCAATTTGTTTTTACAGAGGAGATGCTGTTCGTGGTAACATCAAGCTCTTCGACAATGGTCCGGCCGATCGTTCTGCTCCACGTCTGTCTGACCTGAAAAGAAGCCACCACGCCGACCTACTCTTCGCATTCCTTCGTGATTGCCTCGTTCTCAACTGGAACCGACGACCATCAGCCAGACAGCTGCTCCTCCACGATTTCTTCCAGAATAAATGAATCTCATCGTTGTACCATGAAACCGAATCACTTGTCTCTCCTTTTCTTTTCATTTTTTCTGTAGGGTTTACATCAAATTTTTAATACAACCCAGTTTTGACTAGAGATTTCCTTTCCACCTTTTTTCTATTTTTCTCCCACTAGTGCCCAGTTTTCCATCACTAAAACTAGATTCTTAAAACTTTTTTGCTTTTCACACTTAAAGACATTTCAAATATAGTATCAGATTAATTAGATTTTGATCAAATTTCACTTTATTTCGTGAAAATTCTTAGCCACTTCCCGCAATTTTTTTCCTTTTTGTATCGATCAACATATTCATATCAAACCAGATCATCGGTTTGTTCTGAATACGTTGACTCTCTCTAATATGTTGACTCTCTAATTCTAATTCCGCGTTCATCTGTAAAATCACATTTTCCCAGTTTTTTCCTTATTTCAAACTTGCGAATTCAGCTTTCTACTCTCAAACAGAGTTTTACTTGTTTTTTCCCCAACTATCACACATATTGTGTTAGCATATTCTTTTAATTCTATTTGGCCAAGATGCCACCGAATCACGTTGTCGAGTATTCTATTATCATTATTTCTATTATCATTGAGCTATTTAATTATCATTTTATACCTGGTTGAACCAGATGGCGAATAAACAACTGTACTATAAAATTGTCAACCTTTCTAAACAATTTTCTCTTCTCTAAAAAGCACGTTTGCATCTATTCAGGATCAGAGGCACTGGTTCTTGGCTTTTGGAAAAACTCTAGAAGTGCGCACTGGTCTATGACCCAAGTAAGAAGTGACCCGAGAAGGTGGTGCGCGCTCTTCCCAGGAGCCAATACGAACATGACGCTGAAGCTTACTCTCAACATTTCTCAGGGTTTTGAGTAAATAGAAATAGAAGACCAGTTTGGCAAATCGTAAATAATGACGTAAATTAACAAGATTAACAAGGTCAATCACACTTCTTGTAGGTCATGACCCTCATCAATCTCAATAATGTCAATAATAATGACAGGAGTAACTCTTAGCACAGTGCACAAATAAACAATGTGTACGGTCAGATAGAAAACCTTTTCTCATAGCACAAGGTGTATTGGGAATATGAGTTTTAAGGGTTAAAGGGTTTGCAAAGAACAGTTATTTTTAAACACAAATTAGGAGACAAAAAGTCAATAAAATAGCCAAAAAATCACTTTCTGGTACTGGCTCTAAACTCGTGTCATGCTCTCACGAGTAGTGTTGCAACGAAAGTTTTCTAGAGTGAGTAGATCAAGTATATATGTAGATTTTTTTGTAGTTTGCAAGTTTTTTTAACCTATTAGAAAGTTACAGGTTTGAAATGGTCGGTGCACACTTTTTAGAAACAAAAACACGAGGAGGGAGGATCCCAACAATTTAAAACTGAGTCGTATTGGAAACCACTCGTCAAATCTAGCAAAAAAAATGTTCACCGAGACATCCATAACCGTGAGGACGTCTTGAAGGGAAGAAAATTAAGAAATTTGTATGAATGGAACTGTCTGTGCCATTTCTTATGTACTATTTTCTCCTTTTTTTACTCCCTCTTAACTGTTAGTTATCCATGATTCTTATCAGTTGTATCGAGACGAGTGCAAACTAAACTTGAAAACGACATAGTTTTGATGGTAAATAGTAGGTTTCCAGATATCACGGGAAGCATGTTCAACAGATTATGAAATTTGTGTTCATTTCGAAAAGATTACATGGAAATTCCATGATTTTTTTAAGTTCTGAACATGGTGTATTTTGCATCGAATTGGTAACATATTTCTTCAAATTCGAAACTGTGTCGTAAGAAATCAAAGACTTCCTGTCATCCACAGATAAGGTTATTCATTTATCTTGTTGAATTTTGTTCATTTCAAAATTAATAATTTTTAAATTGAAAGTTCTTACATTAGCTTTCATCTAGATCGTTTTCATCTAGATCGTAATTCCAATGTTTTCAGATTCAAACAGGTAAGAGTGTTTTCATATGCGTTGCTCGTAACATTGCAGCACCTGCTGTTAATTGTTGTTTGACGAAGAAGGAAGAGACAGCTGTTCACACTCTTCCTGTGGAGAGGACGACATTCCACCTATTGCGAAGACTCCGCCCAATCATTAAGCTCCGCCTACTCCTTCGAGTAGGTCTGCCGATACTCGCAGACCAGTATAGTTTTTTCGATAACCTACTGAATGGACGTCGACCCTTGTATTCCTATTTTTCTAGAATTCTAGTTTATCATATTTTGTTCTCTAATCAAGGTAGGATCTTTTGTAGAAATAACTAATCCCGGTGATCATGAAACTGTGCACTTTGTACATACTAGCCGAGAAAATAGTCAGCATGTAAACAGTTTCAAATACTGATATTAAACATTTATTTTTCAGAAAATTGAATAGTTTTGTCTCAATTTTGGGTTCAAAAACCTGATTTTTAGTGCTGAAAGTCATATTTTTCACTTAAATCAATTTCTAGCTTTAAATTCGAATTTCCAGACCCTCAAATCGTCATCGGAACAATTGGAGGTATAGCTCAGCTTCTAAAGTCAGGAGTATTGAATTTATCGCATATCCTCTTCATTGTACTCGATGAGGCTGACAAATTGATGGATGACGTGTTCAGAGACGATATCAGGTACGGGTAATAGGAATTTTTGAGCAAATTTTTGTGATTTTGTCCTTAGAATTGACGTTTTTCACCGTCTTCTATCTCAAAATCTGTTTTTTCGATTGATTTTGGCCTCTTAACTTCCTTTTTCAGCATCATCATCAACTCTGTCCCACCAATCCGCAAGGTCGGCGTTTTTTCAGCCACTTATCCGCGAAATCTCGATAATTTATTGTCGAAATTTCTTTGAGATGCGGCATTTGTTCGGTTCAATGCAGGTACAGGAACACATCACTTTTTTGAGGAAAAACAAAAACAAAAAGATAACTAGATAACATGCTGAAAATCACGTCTGTGTTCCGCTGTTTATAGAGGGTTTGGCCGGAATTTTGACTGAAAATCCGGATTTTTAGCTTAGAAAAAGCGGTTTTTGTTCAAAAATTAGGTCTGAAAATCCATTTTTTCCCCAAAACCTCCAAAAATTTCCAGACGGCGTGCAGCTCATCGGAATCAAACAATACGTCGTCACAAAATGTTCGCCAATGTTGGAAAAGTTGACACATGTGCTGAAATCGATTCGATATGTTCAGGCATTGGTGTTCTGTGATTAGATTGCAAAGTGAGTAAACAAGAGATCATGAGGGGGATAATTTGATTGATTTTTAGTAGTGGAAATGAAGAAAAAACTGGTTTTAGCGTGGATTTGATGATTTTTGAGAATTTTTGTGTTTTAAAAATTGAGTTTCCACTGCAAAAGAACTGCATAATCAAAGAGGCTTTTACCCGTAGTTTTCAATAAATTTTGTTAAATTAAAATTTTGCCTTCAAAAAAATTTCGACGTCAAACATGCCGATTTCTCGATTTTTCAGTTTCAGCACATTATCAAAATGATTTTTTTAAAATTTCAGTGATTCAAACCGGCTCATTCAAGCTCGAAAAGAATGAGCTACCATATCGACCAGCCTTCATCATCCGAGGAGCCCGATCAATCAAGGAAAGAGAGTAATATTTTGTTATATTTTATTCAATGCCGGTTAAAAATATATCTTTCTTATAATAAACATTTATGAATTAAAAACAGTGTTTTAATGTGTCTAAAACTATCAATCAGATCAACTACACATTTGCGAAAAATATTTTGGTCGTTGGCTACCAAGGTCTTCCATTCCACTCTCAACATTTCTCAGGGTTTTGAGTTAATAGATAGACCTGTCTGGCAAATCGTAAATAATGACGTAAATTAACAAGATTAACAAGGTCAATCACACTTCGTGTAGTGCAAGAACCTCATTAATCTCAATAATGTCAATAAGTGTGACAGGAGTAACGCATAGCACAGTGCACAAATAAACAATGTGTACGGACAGATAGAAAACCTTTTCTCACAGCACAAGGTGTAAAGGGAACAAGAGTTTTAAAGGGTGGAGGGACCGCAAAGAACGGTTATATTTAAACATACAGTACCGCCCAAAAATGTTACATATTTTGCTTTCTTTCAGTTAAAACTCCTTAACTTTGAAAGTGTTTCATGGTGATGCTGGTTGTTCCATCAAGTAGTATTTAATGAAACATGCAGATCAGAAGTAGAACTCTACTTTTGTAGTTGTTAACTTTTTTGTACGGACACTCTCTAAAGTTACATCTCGACAAAATAATTTCTTCCTCAAATCAGTGCAATATAGTGCGATTTTTGAGCTGTCGTCTTAAAATGACCATAACTCTCTAAGGAGTGCCTGTACACAAAAATTGTAAATTACAGAAATGGAGCTCTATGTCTAATCGATATGATTCATTAAAAATCTACTCGATGGGACAAAAATGCTTACGAAAAACCATAGTACCAAAACCTTTTTAATTTCTCAAGTGGAAATCGACTGGGAGCCTACAAAAGTTGGGGGACGTATTCTAACTTCTCATTGTTCGGACTTATCACGGCTCGGGCCCGGCTGGTATCAAAATTATTTGTGACCTTTTTTTGATAAATGTCTAGTTTTCGACTAAAAACACTTTATATCGGAAATTTCTAAAATTTTCAAAAACAATTGTTAAGAAATGAGCATTCATTTTTGAGTCTGGGCTGACCGTCGCCTTGCATGCGCTAACGAATCTGTTAAATAACTTTTTTGTCTACGATTTTACCGCTTTTGGCTAGATTGAAAAGAACTTCAGAAAAATCTCGTGAAGTGACCGAGAAATTGTCGTCGGCAATCTGAAAAATGAAGTGATCTGAAAATGTTAGTAGTGACTAATACAGTTTTTACGGTGTCTCGTTCCCTTTTGTTCCTTCTTCGCTCCCCATTCTTCTGTTTACTCGACACCACACCGGTCCCATGAACTTTTTATGATCGATAATGAAATCTCTCTTTTAGTGAATTTTATGAGCGAAATGACAATAAAATCAGCCTTCGCTAACAAGTATCCCTTGTTTTATTATATTTATGAGCTTGAGAACTTCAGGGGAATTTTGATAGTCTTGAGGTACGGTAGGGGCCGTTGCGAGTTGTCAGTATGAGAATACTGGAAGTTGATGACAATCAAGAGTCTAATCAAGACCTCAATCTACTCATTCTATACTGAAACAAACTTTAATTTTTAATAGTCTCGCGATGAGTGTCGTATCAGATTAAGAAAGGTAAAGCTCATCGCTCTCTACTTATTCAAAATGTTCTCTTCTTCGGATATTGGCTGAAAAATATACTTTAAGCAAGATAGTGTACACAGGGTAAAAGGTTTTTTTGACCCAGACAGCGCTCTCCATCGAGACGCGCCGTACCTGGTGCCCCTCTCTATTTCTCAGTTGTTCTCTCTCTAAATACCTCTCTCCTCTTTTTTTGAAATTGGCTTACTAATAGCCATGTTTACGATTATGAACGGAGAAGAGCGGATTTCGCAATGTTTTTCGAGAGGTCATATGGCACCGCGGCCTCGCGTACACTAAAATGGGTGGGAGAGACATTGTCTCAGGTCTCGGCTAAAATTCGAAAATAAGAATTTCAAATCCTACTCGCACGTTAGGTTTGATTTCCCGAGTGACGGACGTTGACATGACAGCTATTCTGAAAACTATAACTGGTGATGAGATTTTCGGAAAAAAAGAACCGTTAATCATTAGATTGAAAAACGAGCTACAAGAGCAAGAGACTCGACCTCCAAAACAAGGATCCCACCACTTCTGCGCGACGGTTTTTTGTCGCTGAGAATTGCTTTGAACATAAGTTTTTTTTACCGCTGCAGTTAGAAAGTATGATGCAATTCGTGGGAGAGAAAGAAATTTGTTTACAAGTGTTCAAAGAAGGAAAAATAAAAGGAAATTAGTTGAAACGAGTTTGGAGATTGTAGGGAGGTAAAGGGACACCTGTGATTCGAGACTTTACCGGGAAAAAAATGTAGTGGAAAAAAAGGAGATTATAGAAAATTAATATACTGTGGAGGAAGATAATGACAGAACGATGATGTTCTGGAAAACCAGCCAATCTTCCCCGCCGTCGGCGGTTCATCAGGCTGGTTTCTCCTCTTTCACGTGGCCACCTTCTCTCAAATATGCCCGCATGGCCGAGTGGTCTAAAGCGGCTGTCGCTGTCCAAAGAACGGTAGTTCGGTTTTGCCCGCTGGTTCAGTTTTGCTTCTCTTTCCAAAACCGTTGCGGACTTCGCCCCACACCACTTGTCTTTTATATATAGGAATGATAGATAAAACGACCTCTTCTGGCATTCAGTTTGAAATGATGACTCCCGTTGGCTGCGTCTTCTGATTATTCCTCACACGTCGAAGCAAAGACTTTACTGCCCGCGTCAACACCGCTCACCAAATAGCTCATCGATGCAATTTCTGCTCAATCGCAGTTCTACTACCACAGCTGCTGGAATGTCACTTTACTCACATCGAATGTAGAAGTTTGAATAATGATAAAGTCGTTTTACTCTTCCCCGTTATCATCCCCCCCCCCATTCTACTGTAGCACTGGTGTCATATTTTCGTACCGCACTGTTAGATTACTTGAAATATTTTTACTCAGATCCTTTTTTCATGTTTTTTGCTTTTCAAAAACCCAATCAATCCCTTCTCAATAGCCAACATTCTCAACTCATTCTTTTTATTTTTCTTCCACAACTACAGCGCTCCGTCCTTGTCTTCCTCCACAAATTATTAACTTTCCACAATTTTCTTCATTCCCACAATTTTCTTTTTCCCGGTAAAGTCTCGAATCTCAGATGTCCCTTCACCTCCCCAAAATTTCCAAACTCTTGTTTCAAGTAATTTTCCATCATTTTTCCTTCTTCGAATACTTCTAAATAAATGTTTTTCTCTCACACAAATTGCATCATACTTTCCAACTGCAGCGGTAAGAAACCTAGGTTCAAAGCGATTCTCAGGGACAAAAAAATCATTGCGCAGAAATGGTGGGAGAATTGATTTTGGAGGTCATGTCTCTTCATGGCAACATTACTCATTACAACATTACGCAGCTTTCCTCTGATGTAACTCATTTTTTTTAATTTCATCCGACACCAAGGGGGGTCCCCTCCTCCGTTCTTAATCGTAAACATGATCATTGGTCATTCAAATTTAAAAAAGCGAGAGAGAGAGGGGCTACTGGAACGGCGTGTCTCGATGGAGTGCGCTGTCTGGGTGGAAGAAAGTCTTCACCTTGTGTTCATTATCTCGCTCTGTGTCTCTGGATAACATGAGGATTTTGTTTCTGGATAACATGAGGAAGTTGAGGTCTTGATTAGATTTTCGATGATCATCCATTTCCAGTTTTCTCAAACTGACAACCCCTACCGTAACCCATCTGTGTATTGTAACTGTCAAAATTCCAATGACGTTTTCAAGCGCATAAATTTTATAAAACAAGGGAAACTTCACAATAAATGGCTTAATTTATTGCCATTTCGCTCATAAAGTTCAAAAAATGAGGGATTTTATTATCGATCATGAAACGTCTATGGGAGCGGTGTGGTGGCAAGTGAACGTGAACACTGGGAACAAGGAAGAACTAGTGCAGGGTTGGGAAATTTCGGGTCTGCCGGGACGGGCCGGCAAAATTTTTTGTCAGCATTGCCCGGCTCTATGTTTTCTGAGCACAGATTTTTTTCTGATTGATCTGATTGTCCGAATCGGCCAAAATTGATTCAATTCCTCTGTTTTTTTTCTATTCTAGAATAAGTTTGACATACTATTGGTTTCTGATATCCATTTCTACCGTTTCCTGGAAGAATTTGTTTTTTTGGCACGGTGCCAAGTTTTGATCTGATTGTCCGAAACCGCCACATTTTATTCAATTCCTCTGTTTTTTTTCTCTATTCTGGAATAAATTTCTCTGTACACACTACTTCCTCCCCATTTTGAGTGACGCGGAAATTTTATGACGTGCCACGGGAAAGTGTTGGGTGGAAGACGGCTGACCGGAGGTGCAAGAAAATGTGTGCGAGGATCTTTTCGTATTACAGAAACTCTTGATGCTACAGTATCCTCGATAAACAATTTAGGGTTTTTTCAAACTACAGTACCCCTCTCTCGATGCTACAGTATCCGCGGCTCCGAAATTTAGAGTTTTTTTAAAATTACAGTACCACTCTCTCGATGTTACAGCATCCCCGATCCGAAATTTATGGTCTTTTCGAATTACAGTACTTCTCTCTCGATAAACAATTTATGGTCTATTCGAATTACAGCACCCTCTGTCGATGCTACAGTATCCTCGATCCGAAATTTAGGGTATTTTCGAATTACAGTACCACTTCTGAATTGTTCTTAATGGTTGTTCTGAGTTGTAAACAAAATCACTGGTCATTCTAATCCAAAACAAGCGAGAGAGAGAGAGAGAGAGAGAGAGAGAGAGAGAGAGAGAGAGAGAGAGAGAGAGAGAGAGAGAGAGAGAGAGAGACTGAAAAATAGAGAGGGGCGACTGGTACGGCGCCTCTCAATGGAGCACGCTGTCGGGCGTCGGAGAAACGCAACACTTCGTATACACTATCTCGCCACGAGCACAATTTTTTAGCGAATATCAGATAAGGAAAACATTTAGAATAAGTAAAAAGCGAGCGAGCTGTACTTTTCTTAATTTGGAACGACCCACTCATTGCAAGACTACTGAAAGTAAAAGTTTGTTTCTGGATAAAAAGAGGAGGCTGAGGTCTCGATCAAGTTCCTGATGATCATCCACTTTCTGTATGTATTGTCGGGCATCCAAATTAAGAAAATGCGAGAGAGAGACAGATTTTCGATGATCACCCACTTTTAGTTTTTTCAAACAGCGAACTCGCAACGTCCACTACCGTAACCCTAACACAAGCCCCGCCCACATTCTGTAGCGAATAATATTTTCTGATAATCTAATGATACAAATCTGAGAAAATCTTTTTTTCTGTTTGTGTTATTTTTTTCTCAGTCTCCTTTTTCTTATAAGAGTATTTTTTGCCCCTCGATTTCTGCCTCCTGTCGATACCTTCTTTAACCATCTCTCTTTTCATGGTTCTTGCCCAACGTTGCCCATCGTTTGTAGACCACGCTCTACTTTTTCTTCTTTGTCTTTTCAGGAGTGTAGTTATGAACGATTTCTATTTTCTGCCATTCTACGAGCCATTTTTACCTGTTCCCTGTCGGTGGAGACAATTATTCATATTTTAATCCGTTCCATCTCTTTTCATCTGTTCCTGCCTTTTGTTGCTTGCATGAATTTCTGCTTGGTTTATTGAAATATTTAATTTTGTTGTTTTCAGTGTTCGAAATGTCGAAAAATCTGGGCCAAGCACTCCAACCAGATCATCCGAGAGAGACCGGAATACTATTGTTCTCAGAGGATGGAAAGACAGGTAAAAAAAATAATGATAACAAAAGGCAAGAAGGAGTAGGCAGGAAGAAAATGCAGTGGAACCATTCGATTGTTACCAAAGGATATCTGGTATGGAAGCAATTGAATGACATGGGGAAAAGGACTTGTAAAAAGCTGATGTAAAATACCAAAAATGAGACTAGAGATAAAAATGAAGGTAATGGAAATGTTAAAGAAGTCGGAGAACAAAAAGAGGAAACACATTTGATAGAACAAACAGAAAAAGTAAGGGGAAAGTATAATATTCAAAAAAATATAAAAGAAGATGGCTCTAAAGGAGCATAAACATATTTTTCCACACGAGAAGGCAAGAATTTGTAGGCAGGACTAGAAACTATGATATGCGAACGATGTATAAAATTTAGTAAAACAAAGGTGAGTACAATTTGCTTATTTAGATGAGTTGACGCTCCTGCTTGTAGACATCATCTTGTGTTTGATGGTGATAGTCCGTGATGAGCTGACTGGCTAGCACCTAAAAATCCAAGTTTCAAATAAAAAACAGTTGATGTTTTGAAACTTACTTGATCACGATGGATGATGCACCTTCTGTGGCAATATGACAGAGCTTTCGCCACGCATTCCGTCATTCTCGCAATGTCCTTCACATTCATCACATGTCCACGTCTCTGCTTCAAAACATCCTAAAGAGATTCTTGCATCAGTTCTAGTACAAAGCAAATGTTAATTTTTGATTTGAAGGCAGCAAACATTTTCACAATGTTTTCGTGACGGAGTTCACGTTGAATCAAATGTTCTCGCTCAATTTCAAATGTTTTGGACAATATGCTCGTTTGGTTGATGATGTACTAAAAATACAAAATTATTCGTGTTTGCAGTAGTATTTCTCACCTTTAGAGCAAACTCTTTGCCGCTTTTTTTCGATCTACATTTGAAGACACTTCCGTTTGTTCCAGTTCCCATTAACTCTCCAATGATAAACTTTTTTTTCTGTCACGTCGTTATCGTATACGTTAAAGTCTTCGTCGCGCTTCCCAGCAGTCTCATATCAATCAACGACTTTTCTCACTTCTTTGAGCTCTTTGTCATCCGTCACACGACTCTTTGCTTTACGGCACGCTTCTCTCAGCTTCTATGAGTGGTTTTTGAAGTTATCCACGCTGAAAGTTACATTGAGTTAATTCAGCTATTTTTCTTTGACACTCACTCAAATTGTGCAAACTGCATCATGACACCTGTGGAGCAGTCTGTGGCAAAAACGCTTCCAGGCAAAATATCAAGTGAACTTTTGTTGGAAAAAATTTTTCACGTCAGTTAGGACAAGCTGAAAAAACAATACAATTAAAACTTTGCATGTATAAACTAACCTGCGAATTTTTGTAATTCCCGTGAATCACAAACCCATGGTTGTGTTTCTCCATTCCACGTGAACAACCGGTGTACATTTTTGTCGAATGTCTCGCAGTAGGACAAATTGGTTTTGTAGCCTTGTTTTACAATCGACCCTTTGAGTGCGTACGAGTACACGGCCTTTTTCCAAAACCCTCTGAGGTCATACACCGACCAATCTCCATTCAATCCAGTAGTCATTATTTCGTAGCTCTCCTTGCGAAAGTTGGATGATGAAGATACCACATTGGTTTGAAACAAAGATCATTGAAAATCAATAACTGAAAAAGACACGGAAAGAATTTTTAATTGTATTCAACCTACCTTGAGCCCTCTTACAACTGAATCCATCTTGACGTCATACAGAAGTATCGATTTGGTGAATACACCACTTTTTTCGGATGCATGAGAAGAACTTTCTCTACTTTGTGAAGGTCAGTGCACTTCCACTGAGTGAACGGATTGGTTTGGCGGAGAGTCGATTGATTTGTGTCGATCTTGTAAACGACTGGCTCTTCTCCCACGATGTAAATGTCTGAAAACATTAGTATCAATGATTTTCCTGATTTTATTTCGATTCTATTCCAGTTTAAATGATTTTGAAAACTCAAACGCCCCGATAAACGCTACGGCGTCTCTTGAATGACTCAGACGTCCCCAAAATAACTTAGACGTCCAGAAGAATATTTACAGGGTGCGCCGTAAATAGTGATATGCGCAAAAAACGTTATAACTTTTTTCAAAAACATCCAAACATCTTCCCCTTTTAACAAAAATTTATTCATTTGCTACAGAAAAGATATGCAATGAGGATTTTTGATCCGTCCTCTTTTCTCCTGAGTTACAGCTCTCCATCTCTCCAAGTTGCTACGACCTAGGCACGGAGGTAGTTGACGACTTCAGCGTCCCAGGACTTATACAGAAAACAATTCGAAGAATTCGAACCAAATTTTTTTCGTTAAGAAACTCTCTGGGTCTGATATTCCTACTTTGAAAATTTGATAAAATCGCGTTTTGGCGAGATATGCACTCATTTCGACAGCCAGGTGAACTCAGGAAAATCGTCTCTGCATGACTGTTAGGAAGTCTTGGAGCGGTGGACCGGCGCTTCGACTTTCTGGAATGTCCAGGTATGATTTTCTAGATGAAAACAGGACCAGCAATGAATTCCAACCGTGAAATAGGGTTTCGGATTAATTTCGGTTCCTGGATGGACCAAAATGTAAAAAGTATAGCTGAACGGGTAGCTACCTACTAAAATTGGGACTGAACGCGGATCTCAAGTCATATCGAGAAATTTGCTGTTCTAACAGAATGTCCATAAGTGGTTTGCTACATTAGTTTTGTTTTTAATGTTCTGGTCGGTTTTTATGGTCAGTTACTCTCGTGAGTAAACACTGGTATAAAATTAGTGATTTCGTGCGTGCCAAGGAGGAGCTCATGAGCTATCAACGTTCATAAAATCCTGAGTTCTCAAACTAGAACCGTGATTTTTTGAGAATACAATGAAAAAATATTCAGCTTTAATTTCATATCTCATTTAACCGTTTTTGTTGAAATGTCAAAGCCGTAGACTACTTTTTTCACGCTTCGGTCCAAATTAGACCTGATCCTCTATTTGCTGGAATATGTCCAGGAAGGAGCCGGAACAAATACTGTGAATATATTTTCCAAGAAGGTCTTGAATATGACAATACATTCCCTACGTATTATTTTTCTAAAGACGCGCATTTGTGGCACTCTCACCTTCTTGAAACTCACAAAAAAACTTTTCACACACACTGATACAGTCAATGGTAGAGCTGGCTGTAGAAAAAATGCTGCCACCACCATAAAAATGAAAATTACAATCTGTTACTTTGAAAAATTGAAAAACAGATCTAAACTGATAACAAAACATATATTTGGATGAGCTTGGAGTTATGTGGCTGAACCAGGGTTGACCCAAACATACATATCACTATTTATGGCGCACCCTGTAGAAGTTTCAAAAAACATTTTGGCGTCCCAAAAATTTTTAAACATCTCGAAAAATATTCAGACGTCTCGTGGAACCTTAAAATGACACTCCTCCAAACAGAGACAATCACGAGCTTGCTTAAAAATTAGGATAAAAGTGCAAGCAAGCTCAGAAAAGAAGTTAGCCTCAGCAAAATCTCAGTAAGCCTCCGCAAAGAAGTTAGCCTCAGCAAAATCTCAGTTAGACTCAGCAAAATCTCAGTTGGCCTCCGCAAAATCTCAGTTAGCCTCAGCAAAATTTCAGTTAGCCTCAGCAAAAAAGTTAGCCTCAGCAAAATTTCAGTTAGCCTCAGCAAAATCTCAGTTAGCCTCAGCAAAAAAGTTAGCCTCAGCAAAATCTCAGTAAGGCTCCGCAAAGAAGTTAGCCTCAGCAAAATCTCAGTTGGCCTCCGCAAAATCTCAGTTAGCCTCAGCAAAATTTCAGTTAGCCTCAGCAAAAAAGTTAGCCTCAGCAAAATTTCAGTTAGCCTCAGCAAAATCTCAGTTAGCCTCAGCAAAATCTCAGTTAGCCTCAGCAAAAAAGTTAGCCTCAGCAAAATCTCAGTTAGCCTCAGCAAAATCTCAGTTAGCCTCAGCAAAAAAGTTAGCCTCAGCAAAATCTCAGTTAGCCTCAGCAAAAAAGTTAGCCTCAGCAAAATCTCAGTTAGCCTCAGCAAAAAAGTTAGCCTCAGCAAAATCTTAGTTAGCCTCAGCAAAAAAGTTAGCCTCAGCAAAATCTCAGTTAGCCTCAGCAAAATCTCAGTTAGCCTCAGCAAAATCTCAGTTAGCCTCAGCAAAAAAGTTAGCCTCAGCACGGATTTTTTCAACTGTTATCAACTTTTGTGTCCGTCTCCAAATAGCCGAGATACACTGCACTAACCTCCTCAATGAAGAGACGCGCTGAGGTCGTATAAACGCGTTTTTTTCCGTTTCTCACTGCCATAGATTGCTTGCCCATAGATTGCTTACCAATCGAGAAATTGTCAACTATAAAAATGTAGATCTCACTTCACGGATTATTTTATCTGTTACGAACGTTCTTGTCCTCTTCCAATCAGCCGAAAAACACTGCCCCAACCTTCTCAAAAAGAAGACGCGCTGGCGTTCCATAGGCGCTGATTGATGTATCAAATCCGTACCCTTGTGAATTTAAAAAAAGGAAAAAAATCGTTTTTTTCATGAATCGCGGGACCTGTAGGAGAAAAACAGTTTATAGTACGGTTTTTTCCTCGTCACTTCAACAGTTGCGACTCGTGTCGAAATTGCGGTCCCCAGCGGTTTCGGAGGTAAAAGAAAACAATATTTCTTCAAAGAAGTGATGAAATCATCTGTTTTCAAGGCGCGAACTGTTCTAAGCATCTGAATATGTTTTGAGAAGCTGAAAAAATGAAACACATTTATTCTCATCTGGGTATACCAGGAATTCTATTTATTGAAATGTTACATGATGATAGATGATTATATGATGGCGATGATATGATGGCGATGATTATGGTACATGATAATAGTCATTTGAAATAAGAATGGTACATGATAATAGTCATTTGAAATAAGAATGGTACATGATAATAGTCATTTGAAATAAGAATGGTACATGATAATAGTCATTTGAAATAAGAACCAAGTAGTTTGAATAATTAAAAAGGCAAGGGAAAGAGGAATAGAGAATTACAGAAACGAAAAATTCAGAAAAAGATGATGGAACGAGTTGGATCTACCAATTATCATGAACATATTAATCTCGAACGGAATAGAATTAGAAAAAACAAGAAATATTTAAATAAAGATGGATTATGAATGAATACGGTTACCGAACACTGAATACTGGAATGAATACGAGTTTAGAGAATGAAGATCTACTTTTTCTGGAAAAAAGCGTGGTCGAGGAGGTCTTCAACCGTTGGCCTGGCATTCCAATCAACAACGAGAGAGAATTTCAAGAATTCAAACAACTGATCGGCATGATTAGAACGTCTGAGAGACATGAGAGGTGGAGTATCTGGGTCTGCCTGTCCCTTGTCATAGAGTTTGAGAGGGCCACGAGTCTTCTTGCCTCTGGAAAAACAAGTTTAGTTTTATTTTATAGTCACAAAAGTGTGTATTTTGTCAAAACGATGAGCAAACACAATTGATTTCAGTGTTTTAATTATTGGTTTTTTTATTTGTATTCACTCACCCTTTGATTTTTGCGACCTCGTCCCACAGTTCTGTTGTCATTGGTTGACCGAGCGCATGCTGCAGATTTCTGAAGTACTGCACTTGACGGTGATCGGCGTGCATGGACCAGAAATTGTCTTCACATGTGTACAATTGGAGCAGCATGATACAGACAGACCACAAATCTGTCTTTTTGTTGGGAACTCCTCCTGAAAGGCATGTATGTTATGAATAAATCAATCTTCTGTCACCCCCTTCTAAAAAAATATTTCCCACTCACCTGCAAAAATTTCCGGGGCTCTGTACATCGGGGATTGAACGATTTCAGAGGTATCTCCCAGGTCCGAGACAACTTTCGCCAGTCCCATGTCAGTTATCTGCACTTTGGTGTCTCTTGGAACGATGATTGAGTGAATTCCACCCTTCAATATCACTCTAAATGCGCTTTGAGCGGCAAATAGGACGTTGTCGGGCTTCAAGTCAAGGTGGTAAACATTGTGGTCGAGCAGGAACTTGAGCCCGTGAAGGATGTTTCTCCCAATTTCCTGAATCTTTTTGATCCTGAACGAAACCTTTGGAATCGATGCATCTTCTCCGAGCAAAGCTCGGTTTTCCGAATCCATCTGCTGAGCCTCTGAAAACCATAATAAAATTTAAATAAATCAAAGACACTAGAAACTCACGTTCGACCATATCACCGATCGAGATTCCCAAGAGCGGCATCAGAATTACTTTTTTACTGCATCCGTCTGGAGCCCAATCCACATTTCCAATTCCGATTATTTTTGCAACAGAGTCGTGAACCGAAGTTCCCAAGTGTCTATACACCTGAAATTTTAAAAATTAGTTTGAAACAAACTAAATGATTCAAAAGGTACTGTAAGAGAAGTAGTATTCTTTTTCTCAACTACTCTAAAAATTTTTAAGAAAATGGAAAGAGGTTCTCAAAAAATAATGACTGTATTAGAAATTAAATTTGCATAGTTTTATGAGTTACTAATGTTTTAAAAACCCTATGAAAAACACACAAAAACGATAAAAAATTGAACGAAGACTGTTTTAGTTTTGAATTTTTTAGATTTTTTGACACTTGAATCCAAATTTCTAGACTTGGCATGTTTTAGTATAATCTCAAATGACTACTTGTAAAATATCTCAACTTACGCGTTCTTCGACTCCAATCGCTTCATCGTTGTCCTCAGCTTCAGTATTTCCTTTCATAAAAAACTTCATTGCATAAAGCTTTCGATCCTGAAAAATTTAATTTGTTTTTGCCACAAAGACAGGGTTCACCTCCGCAGCAATGAGAGCAACTTTTCCATAGGTGCCTTCGCCGAGGAACTTCTTGATACGATCTGAAAACAAGAATTTTTGTAGTGTCAGAAACTGAGATTTTTCCCTACACGAAGTTTCATTGAACTGAAATACGCCCAAGTTGACGAGCTCTTCTTCTTCGTTTTCGTATTCAGCCAAGTCCGGAATGTACTCAGCTGAGCGAACAGGTGGCGGTGGAAGATTCTCGGATGGATTGGAAGCGGGAGCAGAGGTATCGGTTGGTGGTGGAGGAGAAGGCGTCATTTCGATATGCTGAGAATTGGCTCAGAATCTGAAAATTGATTCTAAAAAATTATAATTTTCACAGAGAAAAGAGAAAGAGAGAGAGAGAAGTAAGAAAACAAATAAGAGATAGGAAAAAATAGAAGGTATATTACCCATCCGCCGGTGGCTGACCACTCGTTCAAAGTTCGGCCCGGGGTCGCGGAGTGGGTCTCGTTGCGGAATTTCGATTTACGGCGGCTCTTGACCGTACTTTAGCCATAAAAAAGTTTTAAACTACGGTTGTCGCGTCGAGACCCACTTCGAGTCCCCGGGCCGAACTTTGAGCGAGTGGTCAGCCACCGGCGGATGGGTAATAGAGCGAATCGAAAGAATTTGAAAATAAAATCCAAAACGTGATTAAAAATTGGAATATTAATATGATAATACTCACAAGCTACGAAAAAATTCCCAGGTCCCACATTTTCTGCTCGAAACTGTTTGAAATTCCAAAGTGGTCTGTGCTGGCCAAACTTTTTGTATTGTTTTCTTACATTCTTCTCGTCCCTTGTTTTCAGTCCATCAATAATGAATAAAAATATGAATTAAACGAAAAGTTGTTTGAAAAAATGGGGATAATAGCGAAATGGACGGGAATATACTTTCTTGGCCTTGGCCTAGAGACACAAAAACAAAAAACTCGGCCAGCACTTACCACTTTGGAATTTTAAGAAGTTTTGCGGGTAAGGAATTTTTTCGAAGTTTTTGATGGTTATCAAAGAACTGTCCAAAATTTGAACACATTTTGGAATATATTCTCAAAGTTTTAAAGTTTCTTTAATGAAGAACAGAAAAAAACCGAGCAGCACAGGGAAAACGTGCAAACACAAGGTTTTGTACTGAATCGAAAAATACAGGGAGAATACCAAAAAAATCTTTTTTGATTTACTGCAACCTTGTCACGACCCCGGGGTTGAAATTAAAAAATTTTCTACACTAAGTTTTGAAAGAAATTTTGAAATTTTAATCAAAAGGTCGGATTGCATCGAGAAGTTTGATTTTTTATGTAAAATTTTGAAAGAATTCAAAACATTTGGTCAAAAAACAGGTGCCTTCTCTTAAAACCGGACCGAGCCGGACCGGACCGAAGTTTGACAAGTTTGATTTTTCTGAAGCAGTTAGGAAAAAATTTGAAGGATTTGAACTCGAAAAATAAAGAAAATAGCGTTTTTGAAATTTGCAGAGAATGATTGCCACGTTTTGAATGAATCAAAACTTTTTGGCAATTATTATCTCAGTCGGAATGTTTTCAAATGCTGAAAAAGACATAAAGAATACTCTGAAAATTGCTTTAAAAATTATGAATCAATTTCTCGTGATTTTTGAAATGTTATACTTGGGAAATAATTTGCAACAATGATCTGAAATATTCTGAAAATAAATTAATTTTGAATCATATAATAGAGTCGAAACAAACTTTGGCGGGAGTCCAATTTCACGAGAGAGAAGAGAAGTTGAGAAGCGCCGAGAAGAGAAGTTGAGAAGCAGAAAACATGCGGATACTTTCTGGTACCTGAAAATGTATATATGAAGTCCGTCGACAAATCAGTTGTCATCAGTAGAAAACTGATTCGATTCAACTCTGTTCCTCTATAACCTAACAAACGACGTTCGACGAAGAGGGCATGAAAAGACTAATTGTGGAGAGACCGAGAATACCCCTTTGCAGTCCTTCGAAGATGAAGAAGAAAAGTGAGGACGATGAAATAAGAGTAGATTGTTTTCACAGGAAAACAACCCAAATTTTTTTGTGCCTAAACTAGGGGGAGGGAGACTTCCACAGAACCAAGGGACACCCCAGTGTCTCTTTGGCATGGATTTTACGCACTGAACCAAGTGACACCCGAAGGGTCGCGTTGGCATGGATTTTTGACTTTCGACAGGTGATTTCAGTAAATCACAGTTTCAGAAACACGTCAGTTTGTCATAAAGACAGTTGATGCGTGTTATCAGAAAGACATCGAAGATGGTCTATCTGTGAAGCGAAAGACTCAAATAGACAGTTTTTTCATGATTTTTGATCTGATGTCTACTCTTTTTTCTATTTTTGCGCGCAGTCAACCCCATACTTCAACATCAAATCAGAGACCAATCAAAACTTCTATTTCAATTTTCCGCTAAACGAGATAGGCATCTTTTGCCTTTTTCTCCTCCGTACCGAATCCTCCGTCGTTATTGTCTATTGAATCCTTCATTTTAATCGTCCACTGAATCCTCGTCCTTGAATGGTTGTCCGATTTGAATTCAAAAATAGATGAATAAAACGAAAACAATTTAAAAAAAAAGAAATTTTTGCGTATGCGGTTTTCAATGTTTCAATTGCTATTTCTCACACTCTCTCATTTCACAAAACGTTTTTACATATTAGCTTTTTCTCATTTTAGCTTGAGAAGCTTTGGGCGCACTATTCGCTGTACATCTGAGGTATATCTCCGCGCATTGATAAAAAATGAAAAAGATTATTAAAAACAACAAATAATTCAAAAAAACTATAAACTTGAAAATCGTATATTTGTCAACTCACGGTGATTTTTCAAAATTCCCTTTAAACATCAAAAATTTTGCTTTTTCAAAAAAATTCAAAGTTTTTCAAAAAAAAAGTGTTTTGGTTCTAACTCCCGGGCCTAGAAAATTATGAAAAAACGAAATAATTACAAAATGTGAAAAATAGTCCTTGAGTGAAAAATTGAAAGAGGAAAACTGTAAAAATGGGAAATATGTCCAATTAAAAATGTATGCAGATCGAGTTGAGATGTTTATGTTAATATTCAAACACAACCAATTATTAGTAGCCCATGCCTTCTTACAACCGCGCCCCACCGCAAACGAGAAAGTATCGGCGAGAGACGCAGAGTTTTTTTCTGACGCGAAACAGATTTCCACCATTTTTGATCTATTTTTGCATAATTTTTTCTTGAAAATTGCAAATTTTGAATTTAAACTTATAAAGTCTATTTCGTGCCAGAAAAAACTCTGCATCTCTCGCCAATACTCTCTCGTTTGCGGCGGAGCGCAGTTGTAACAAAATTGCTACGCTAATATTTCACAATATATTTTTCTCAATACTCTAAAATTTCTTTCCAATTATTGGGAAATTTTGAGATTCGAAAGACTTCTTTGAAAATTTTTTAAATAAAACAAAAGCTGGATTTCAAAAACAATAGAAATGCGGCGTGATTTATTGTTGTTCACACCCAAGATGGCAAAAAATGTTGTGATTTTTTTGGAAAATGTTTTTGGTTAATCTAATAAGAATATTTTTAAACAGACTTATCACAGGCCGGGCCGACCTGGAATCGGAAATATTCTCGGCCAGTTTTGAAAAATGTCATGAAAAAATTGAAGTTTTAATTTTACTTCGAAATTTCTATGGAATTTGAAAAAAAGTATAGTTTTTGATCAAAAATTCAATAGAGTCAAAAAATGAAAATTAAAGCATTTTTACTATTATAAATTTACAGTCTGCCGCTGTAGGGCTTTAAAGGCGCATGGAATTTGTTAGGATGAGTCTCATAGTTGAAATGGGTGAAAACCGTAGTAAAAATATTAAAAACCGTAGTGGAGTACGGTTTTTCACCCACTTAAACTACGAGACCCATAGTTGTCAAGGCCCGGGCCGGCCCGGCAAGGCCCGGCAAGGCCCGAAGGCCCGGGCCGGGCCGGGCCGGGCCGGGCCCTGATTTCGCCGACAAGGCCCGGCCCGGCCCGGCCCGGGCCGGGCCTTGACAACTATGACGAGACCCATGCTAACAAATGCCATGCGCTTTTCAAGCCCTACGGAGGCAGACTTTAAATGTATTTTTTGAAGCATTTTGAAAAAAATGTCAGAGTTCCCATTTTTGAATCCAAACAAAGTGAAAGTTCGACTCAGGCCGGGCCGGAAGTGTCTCTTTAAGTGAATTTTTGGTTGTGTTTGAAAAATTTCATAAAACACCCAACTCATCTGCAATCAAAACTAACGAATTCTAAGAATTCGGAAAGTGCGCAGCAACAAAACTTGCGCGCTGGAAAATAAAGCGGCTGATTTTTTTCCTAACAAGGCAAGTATTCCCAAAAATATCTCCAAATCCTCAAGGCAATCCAAAAAACTCGATAAACCTTAAGAATTGGGGAAGTTTTGAGAATTTCGTAATTGATAACTTCTCTAAAGATACTAATTTCCCTAAAACTCTCTAAAACTCTCTAAATTCTCTAAAACTACCATAATTTTTCCGTTCCCCCACATCCTTAACGCAGTCTCCCTGTCTCTCTCACACGATCCCAGAGCCTCCCATCCCAACTCTTCTTTCGGTACCCCCAGAAGAGAACCCAGCCACCAGGTACCCCCAACCCCCCCAGCCACCCAAACCCGTCATCCTCCCGATTTCCATTCACTTTCTATCAGTTTTCTGAGATAGAAAGTGAATGAAAACACCTATACCTGAAACCAAACAAAAATAAACTACCTGAAGTTCCTTCGACTGATGTAGAATGTAGAGACGATCGAATTGAAGAAGGTAAAGTTGAAGATGATTCCGACGAGAAGTTTTGAGAAGCACCATTGAATCAACGAGCTGAAAAAATAAGTTTTTAAAATTTTTTCTTTATTTTTAAATTTTATTTTTGAATTTAAACTCACTTTATTTCCAATTGACATTAATTCCGAAGCGGCTTTCTCAGCTCCAGAAATTGTGAGCCTTTGCAATGATCTATTACACTGAAAAAAGTTATTTGAGAGGGGGAATTTGCAAAAAATTAAAAAATCGGAAAATTAAAAATTTTTTATCTAGAAAGTTAACCACTTAAAATGGTAAAAATGAAGTCTATAGGTAGTTTTGAGCTGAGAAGAACAATATCAAGCTTTGAAAAAAAAATTTTAACGGTGGGAATGTGCCTTTTTCGAAAATTTTAGGCCGATTCCAAGTTTTTTTGAGTTTCTAGAAGCCTGTTAAAATCTATTTTCTCGCAATGAATTTATAATTTTAGCCCCTTTCGAGTAGTGCCTTGTCAAAAAAATTCAGGTCTCAAAATTCGAAATTTCAAAAGTTATGAATTTTTTCGTCTATTTTAATTTTTATCTCGCGGCGCTGAAAAAATGGAAGTCTGAAAATGCGCTAAAACGACGCGCCGTAAAATTTGGGTCTAGATGAGTTTTTGTTTTGGTAAGATCGAATAAAATACTGGTGAGAAAAAATCGATAAAGTCTGAAAAAAGCGAACAAAAAAAGGGAAAAATGTGGCAAAAGTGGGCGTGGTCTGATGACGTAGGCGATCGCGGCGAGACCCACGAGACGGAAAATTTCATGCGCCTTTTTTCGAAATTTTCAAAGTAGAGGAAACCCCATGAATGTATATATGTCTAGAACCCAAATTTTATGAGGAATTCGAAAAAAATAAAATTTTTTGGGTTACGGTAGTTTTTCGGATTACTGTAGCCATTTTCGTGTCAAGACCTTAATTTCCGAAAATCGTCAAAACTGAACCGTTTCACAAAATTTTTTTTGTATAATAATCAGAATATTGCGACGAAGTCAATAAAAATTTTTTCATGTAGTGTACGGTAGTTTTTTCGGATTACTGTAGCCATTTTCGTGTCGAGACCCAAAAATTTCGAAAATCGTCAAAACTGAACCGTTTCACAAAATGTTTTTTGAATAATAATCAGAATATTGCAACAAAGTCAATAAAAATGTTTTCATACAGTTTACGGTAGTTTTTTCGGATTACTGTAGCCATTATCGTGTCAAGAACTAAATTAGGCGGAGATGCTGGGGCACCTTTGGCGCGTTCGCAAAATCTGGTCGATTTTGACTGTTTTAGATTGCTTTTTGAAATAAATCTGTAATTTTCACATGGTTTTTCACTTCTAGTCAAGTTAAATTAATTTTTTGTAAAAAAGAAACCTGAAAATGACACTTTTCAGCAGTTGGCGGAGATGCTGGGGCACCATTGGCGCGTTCGCGAAAATTGGTCGATTTTGACTGTTTTAAATTGCTTTTTGACATAAATCTGTAATTTTCACATGGTGTTTCACTTCTAGTCAAGTTTAATTAATTTTTTGTAAAAAAGAAACCTGAAAATGACACTTGTCAGCAGTAGGCGGAGAGGCTGGGGCACCTTTGGCGCGTTTGCGAAAATTTTAAGTTTTACCAGTAGTGGGGGTCGAACCCTGGTTGTCAGATTGGTACCAAAATGTAAAAAACAGAAAACAAAAAAGTTTTACCAGTAGTGGGGGTCGAACTCTGGTTGTCAGATTGGTACCAAAATGTAAAAAACAGAAAACAAAAAAGTTTCACCAGTAGTGGGGGTCGAACTCTGGTTGTCAGATTGGTACCAAAATGTAAAAAACAGAAAACAAAAAAGTTTTACCAGTAGTGGGGGTCGAACCCTGGTTGTCAGATTGGTACAAAAATGTAAAAAACAGAAAACAAAAAAGTTTTACCAGTAGTGGGGGTCGAACCCTGGTTGTCAGATTGGTACAAAAATGTAAAAAACAGAAAACAAAAAAGTTTTACCAGTAGTGGGGGTCGAACCCTGGTTGTCAGATTGGTACAAAAATGTAAAAAACAGAAAACAAAAAAGTTTTAGGGGACGGCAGCTCATGATTCGACTTCTTCCTTTGCTAAACAGTCTCTTGCTAGTGTTATGGGCTCGCCACAGGCCAACAGAAATCGTCACTCAGCCATCCAGGCTCACAGTCAGCAACATCGTCTGCGTCTTAGAACCATGTCCAGCACACAGCAACTCGATTGATCGATCTGCACGACCAAAGCTTGCCCAGCAAACTTCCCCAAAAACGGAGCACAAGGATTGTAAAACTGAAAAGAAATTTGGGATTGTAGAAGAAGTTTCAGTACTAAGCAAAGTGGCCACAATTGTCAATTTGCACTAAAAAGGCACTGAAAATAGCAAATGTTTATTTTTCAATAGTCACAAGGCTTTGGATAGCATAAAAAGTAAGAAAGCTTTGATTTAAAGCAAAAGTTTCCTTGATCTATCATTTTTGTTTTCAAAAATCAATGAAAGTTGTGAATATACAAAAAATCTTGAGATGACGTCATTAACTTGTTATCTCCCTAAATAACCAAGTGAATTCTTAAATAACCAGTTATTTCCTGAAATGACCAATTACCTCCTGGGAAAACCGATTTTCTCCTGAAATAACCAATTATCGTTAATAGTCCCAAAAAATCTTCGGAGAATATCATGAAAAACACTATTGTTTCCTGAAAGAAGAACCAATTAACTCTTGAGAAAACTAATTATCTCCTGATAATATCAATTATCTCTTGAAAAAACAGTTATCTCTTGAGAAACCTATTTGTCTCCTGATAATACCAATTGTTTTGTGATAAAACCAATTAGCTCTTGGAAACCCCAACAATCTATTGAGAAAACCAATTATCTGTTGAGAAACGTAATTGTCTTTTTAATTTTTATCTCGCGGCGCTGAAAAAAAAGGAAATTTGAACAAATGCCGCGTCGTAAAATTTACGTCTAGAACATCTTTTGATTTGGTAAGATCGGATAAAAAAAATACTTGTGAGAAAAAATTGGAAAAACAGGCAAAAAACCAACAAAAATGTGACAAAAAGTGAGCGGAGTCTGATGACGTAGGCGATCGTGGCGAGACCCAAGTTTTTTGAAATGTTCAAAGTAGAGGATGTATATATGTCTAGAACTCAAATTTTATAAGGATTTCGAAAAAAATAATAATTTTTGGGTTACGGTAGTATTTTCGGATTACTATAAGCTAGGTGACGTGCATGGGCAAAGATTGAGGTAGACTAACTGAAGAGAAGCGACGCGCCTTCCCAATGAAAAAGGGGCGGAGCCAGTCTTCTCCGACCTTTCCTCTTTGTGTTGAGACGCATAGAGAAGTGGGATTTGAGAAAAGAGGGGGGGGGCATACTTGCAAATTTACGGCCCGGACCAGCAAGGCCCGAAAGCCCGGTAGAGAATTTTCCAGGCCCGGCTTCAAAAAAAAGGTACCTTTTTTTAACAAATTTTTTGAATTTTTTTGAAATTTTACATTAAAAATTTCAATTTTTTGATGCATAACTATCTTTTGATTGAATTCTGAAGTATAGTCAAAAATTCGACATTTTTGGAAACAACTTTAAAAAACTTCAAATTTTCGTTCAAATTTTTCAGCCGGGCCGAGCCTTGAAAATTCTCGTCACGGCCCGGCCCGGCCCGTTGCAAGTATGGGCAGACGTAGTCTGGTTCTACCCTCTCACATCCCTTTCCAGCTTTTCAAACAAAATTCTCCATAAACCTTGATTTTTTGTGCAGAAACGACATTTCGTAGCTGCTAAACAGCGTTTTAGACCATTTCTGCTCTCCTGGGGGCATCACATTCATATCTAGTATCGATAATTTTCTCTCTCTCTCTCTCTCAAAATCTCTGCCGGGACTGATGCTTTTCAGCATTTTGAATCAAATGTTTCCATAAAAATTGATCTATTTCGCAGATACCATAGTCTAAGGCTGTTAAATAGTTTTTTCAGACAGTTTACAGTCCTGGGGGCATCAGATTTTTGTCATGTTCCAGTCCTACCTCTATCTATGAAATGATCTCCTGATAATACTAATTATCTATTGATGTATCCAGTGATCTCCTGATAAGATCAATTTTCTTCTGATAGAACCAATTATCTCTCGAGAGATACGACTGTCTTTTGAAAAAACCAACCATCTCTTGAAAAAATCAACTACCTCTTGATAACATTAGTTGTCTCCTGATGAAATTGTTTGTCACCAGACAATATCAATTATCTCTTGATAAAACCAGTTTTCTCTTGGTAACAGAATTGTCTACTGATTAAATTATCTGTCTTCTGATGAAACCAATTATCTCCTAATTAACCAAATCGGAGGTTGTTGGAAACCAATTATCTATTGAGAAAACCATCTTCGGAAAAAAACAAATTTATTTCGTTATTTGTAAATGTTACAGATGAGGCGCGATTCCAAACCAACGGAATCGAATAAATTGAAATGATTGATGAACGAAAGATTTTGAAATGAAAATAAATTTGAATGATTTTGAAAAAGAGACAATTCAGAGGATTTTTTAAATTAGAAGCAAAAAAAAAGAAAAACGGGATCAAAAGAAGCATTTAATCTGACGGAGACGACTATTCATCAGTGGTTCCAGACAAATACGGATGTTGAAGGAGCTGCTGGAACGTTGGGCGATCATGCCAGTTGATCGTCAGAGCTCGCTTCGCACACTTGAAGAGCAAATCCGCCTCTTCGTTTCGCTTGAGCTCGGCGAACAACGGCAAGGTCGCATCTCCCGGTACGCCATCGTTGCGCACAGACCCGCGCAGATCAGGAGATCTGAAAAAAATAAATTAGGTTGTGTTTGGAATTCTGAAGATGAACGTTATAAAAACAAAATGAAAAGTAAATAATTTGGGTTGCCCATCTTTCTTGATAGTCGTTCTCACTCACCCTTCGAATCTTGATTCCATCCACAGATCTTTCGTAACTTTCTCTCCCAACACTAGTTGAATATTTCGAAATGTCGACGATTCGCAATTTCTTTTCTCTTTGTCATCCGATTGAAATAATCGCTCCCCACTGTACATTTCAATCATCAACACTCCGAATGTCCAGACGTCTGACACTTCACTGTATGGTAATCCTGAAAGAAATCTATGTGTAAAATGTACATAACCTTGTTCCATGCTTCAACAAAAAGAATTGTTTACTTACCGAGCAACAGTTCGGGACATCTGTAAGTGGTGGCCTGGAAGAATTTGTTGGCCTTCGGGTGATGCGAAATTTGCGCCTGTCCGAAATCGACAATTTTGATGGCCGAGTCTTTCATCGTGATGAAACTCATCGAGTTTTTATGATAAAGATAGGAAATGTCTGGTTCAACATTCGCAAAACACAGATTATCCATTTTCAGATCGAGGTGCAGGACATGGTATTTCTGCAAATAAGCCATTCCCTTTGCGATTTGCTGCGCAAATTCTCGGACAATCGACGTCTTGAAGGCCATAGCAGGCGCTGCAGTGGAATTTCGGTCTTTTTTGTATTTGTTATCATCAACCATGGCATCTGAAAATAGTGACTTTAGTTTGAGACACCTGCTAACAATAGAAACATACCATCCAGAGTTTCAGCCAATGAAGGACCCAACAAGGGAAATATCAAAATGTGTTTGTGGAATCCATCGATTGTATGTTCCATCATCCCATACTTCTTAGATTGCAGAACGTTGGCGTGCTCTACACTTCGAAGGAGATCAAACACCTGAAAGCTTTTTGTTACGAAAATCTAAGATGAGGTGTTTATCACAAAAACCGTCCGAAACAACCAAATTTATGTTTCAAGAGAAAAGCGTATGTTTCAAGAATTTTCATATGGATAAATATTTGAATCACTTATTTTGCTGTAAAGCCTAATCAGAAATGTTTGAAGTTTTTTTAGTAGTCTCGGCAGAAACCCGCATCAGGCACGCAACATTTACACGTTGAGCATCAGGCGCGCAACACTGCAGCATCAGGAACGCATCACTCACACGCTTTTCGTTTTCTGAAACGCGTCGGCAGCACGTGTGCCGCAACTAGGATGCGGCACCATATCCGCAACACTACAGCAGCAGATCCGCTGCTCTTCAGCAGCACCTAGGCAACATTCAGCAAGTACGCTCCATTTTTTTCAGTTCCGTAAACTTATGTTTTTATTCACTTTTCTCCTATTTTCCTGTTTTTCATACCAATGTTTTCTCCGGATTTATTTTATGAAAATAATTTTACCCGTTTATTGGAAGAAAAATACGTGTGTCTAAGAAACAAAAAATCATATTTCAGCCCTCAACTACAAAAAAGACAACATCACCGCCAGTCGAGCCTAATAGGATTTCAGGAAAAATGAAAAGGTGAGATTTTCTCAATTCTCTAAACAAGTCTTACGTCTTTTTTTCAGAAATTTGTACGGTAGGAAACGACGAGGATTTCAAAGAAAGCTGAACGCAACATCATTGAAAAATTATTCATAAATTGTACTGGTTTTTCACATATTTATACATTTTCGTGAATTGTACTATGTTCAGATTTATATATATGTAGTTGTATTTAAGGTTTGTAAATGAATTTAATTTAATGATACACTGTTTTCGTTTCAATAAAATATAGCAAAAGCGGCAGCGGCCTAATTCTAGCAGCGCCAGAGCAGCACAACAGTGACCTTTCCGCAACACGTACGCTACAGTACCGCAACACCACCGCATCAGGCACGCACTCTACGCTTGCCTGCTGCTGGATTGCTGCGCGCCTGATGCGGGCTTCTGCCGAGGTACTCACTAACTGAATTTTTTTAATTGGAGAGAAAATCAACTAATTCTTAGAAAACTGTCCCAGAAGAATTCAAAAAAATGATAAAATGTTAGACTATTTCTTGGAAATTTGAAATCAAATTCGTTTCTTTTTTGAATTTTTGTTTGAAGTTGTTTCAGACGGTTTTCAATTGAAGCCTACAGCTTACTTTAATTTCATTTTTCACGCGCGAGTATCCGCTGTGCTCATCATCGTCCTCTTGTACTTTGAGCAGTTTGGCTGCAAAGACACGACGACTCTGAAAAAAGAGAAATTCTTATCATTGACAACGAAGCTGTTGTTTTTACCTCGCAGACAACCTTATACACAGCACCAAAGCCTCCTTCGCCGAGTTTTTCGAAACGCCGGACTGAAAACGTTAATTTTTAAGTTTTTGAGACTCTGAATGTTTCCCTACATTTTTCTCCGTTGAGGACAAAGCTATCGATTTGTTCTCCAGTACTCTTTTCGTCAAAGTAAAAAGGCTCAGCAATAAACTTTGCAGACGGCGGAGACGGAGTGAATGAGCTCGGAGTGGTCGATGGGGTGTCCTGAGATATCGGTGTTTCCTGAGAGGGTGGTTGAGAGGACATGATGTTGTTTTGCCGGTATTTGGAGGGCTGTAATTGAAAAAGTTAAAGTTGTTGAAGTGGAAATGAAAGAACAAGAAAAAGAAAGAGAAAAAGAGTGAAGAAAAAAAGTAAAGTAGGGGCTAATAAAACATCAACATGTTCTGTTCTCCGTGAAAAATAGCCTATTTTGTCTACTAAAATTGAAACTGTTCTACAATTCAAACTTTTGTTCAACTGTATTGTCCTATCCTAGAAATCCATATTTTTAGCTGTCAACTTTTTTGTAGGATGCCTTCCCAGTCAGATATAGTCAGTGTAAAACTACCATTTGATTTTTCTCACTTTTTCAGTGGCAAATAGATGGAAATCGGAGAATCTCGCATTTCAAATCAGATATCTGGCTTCGAATGCACTCTACAAAAAGTTATCAATTACAAAATTGGAGAACTAGGATTGGAAATCTCAAAAGAAAATTGGGATTGTAGTAGATATTTTATCACAGAGCCGAGTGGCTGAAATTGGCTATGTTGCACTGAAAATAGCAAATAAAGATGTTTTAATAGTCACTACTGTATTAGTGATTTAAAAAAAAACAAAACCGAGCAGTACTGCAAAAACGTACAAACATCAGATTTTGGATAACAAAAAAATAAGAATGCCATGAAATTATAAAGCAAAAGTTTTTTGGTTTTCTATTTTTGTTCTCAAAATTCAAAGAAAATTGTTATGCAATGAAGAGAAATAATTGCGTTCAAAAATGACTCTTTCTCAGTGAACACTTCCCAAAAAGGATTCAGAAGATTTCTGCTAGATGCAGAGGAAATAAGTGGTTTTTGACAGGTCTGATCATAAAAAAAACTGCACAATACAAGAAAAAAATGCAATATTCAAAGTGAGCATTGATAGATTTATGATGAGATTAATAAGTAGAGATAACAATTCGGACGATTCGAGCAAACAGTGGGATTATCACTGGCCCGTACTCTACGGTTCTCATATTTGTACACTTCTTGCTTGTCTGCGTTGTTTCGGCAAAACATTATTTGAAGAGTAGAGCCACCTGTCCCACTGTTCCCTCAAAATGTGACAATTCTACTTGTGTCGCAGAGCAAATGTGAAGAAATTCGAAATGTGGGAATCAGAGCATTTTCGGCCAAGAAATCGCTGCTTAGGAATGTTCCCGCTTTTTCGAATGTAATTAGGGTTTCCCTATTTTTTAAACACTTTTTCGAACGTTTTTCGAATCCTCAGAGTCCTTTTAAGAGAAAACAGACAAAACCAAGCAGCACAGGGAAAACGTGCAAACACAAGGTTTTGTATTGAATTGAAATCACTGGGACTTTTTATGTTTGAGAAAATCAAGAAGCATTTTTTTTTAGATTTTCAGAAAGAAATAGGAAGAAATAAAGAGAATTTGAATTCGAAATATAAAGAGAGGAACATTTTTGAAATTTGGAGAGATTGATTAGTTTTATGTATTTCAAATATCAAAATGTTCAAAAGTTTTTGTCAGTGATCATTTGCGTTGAAATATTTTCAAATGCTGAGAAAGCTGTAAAATACGCTCTGAAAATTATAAGTTAACTTCTCGTGATATTCATAATTCGATACTTGGCAAATTATCGCTAACAATGATATGAAATAATCTGGGAAGATTTCGTCTAATTTGTTCAGCAGTACTTCTTCTATTAGCAGAGCACTTTCGTTGCAACTGCGCCCCATCGCAAACGAGAGAGTATCGGCGAGAGACGCAGAGTTTTTTAGGCACGAAATGGATTTTCACCATTTTTTAAATCTATTTTCACAAGTTTTAATTAAAAATTTGCCAATTTCATAGCGAAAATTATGCAAAAATGGTGAAAATCCGTTTTGCGCCAGAAAAAAACTCTGCGTCTCTCACCCACACTCTCTCGTTTGCGGTGGAGCGCAGTTGTAAAAAGGCGTGGGCCGCTAATACAACTCCGCAGTTTTTTTGGATTTGTTTTCTGCCGAATGCAGAGAAAATAAGCGGTTATTGAGAGGTCTGATTATAAAAAAACTGCACAACGCTAATAAAAAAGGCAATACTCAAAGTGAGCATTATCAGATTCATGATGGGATTAATAAGTAGAGATAACGATTTGGACGATTTGAGCCAGCAGTGGGATTACCTCCTGAAAAACCAATTATGTCCTGAAATAACCGATTATCTCTTGAAAAAGCAATTAACTCTTGATCAAACTAATTACCTTTTGAGAAAACCAATTATCTCTTGAGATACACTACTGCATTTTGAAAAAAACCAATTGCCTCCTGAAAAACTCAATTATCTCCTGAAAAAAAACAAACCATTGAGCTATTTTGAGTTATGTTGTCATGAGAAGAAGATGCAAAGCTTAAAATCTGTAAAGGTTGTTAATGTCTGAAAATATGTGCAGTTATATAGCAAAAGAGTCCTGTATATTGTCTTTGGTACAATAAGTGTTGTATTCCATTGGAACAGTGTTTCCCAATAACCTAACAAACGACGTTCGACGAAGAGTTCATGAAAAGACTAGTTGTGGAGAGACCGAGAATACCCCTTTGCAGTCCGTCGAAGATGAAGAAGAAAAGTGAGGAAGATGAAATAAGAGTAGATTGTTTTCACAGGAAAACAACCCAAATTTTTTTGTGCCTAAACTAGGGGGGGGGGGGCCTTCCACAGAACCAAGGGACACCCCAGTGTCTCTTTGGCATGGATTTTACGCACTGAACCAAGTGACACCCGCAGGGTCGCGTTGGCATGGATTTTTGACTTTCGACAGGTGATTTCAGTAAATCACAGTTTCAGAAACACGTCAGTTTGTCATAAAGACAGCTAATGCGTGTTATCAGAAAGACATCGAAGATGGTCTATCTGTGAAGCGAAAGACTCAAATAGATAGTTTTTTCAAGATCTTTGATCTGATGTCTACTCTTTTTTTCTATTTTTGCGCGCAGTCAACCCCATACTTCAACATCAAATCAGAGACCAATCAAAACTTCTATTTCAATTTTCCGCTAAACGAGATAGGCATCTTTTGCCTTTTTCTCTTCCGTACCGAATCCTCCGTCGTTATTGTCTATTGAATCCTTCATTTTAATTGTCCACTGAATCCTCGTCCTCGAATGGTTGTCCGGATTGAATTCAAAAATAGATGAATAAAACGAAAACAATTTAAAAAACCGAAATTTTTGCGTATGCGGTTTTCATTATTCCAATTGCTATTTCTCACACTCTCTCATTACACAAAACGTTTTTACACATTAGCTTTTTCTCATTTTAGCTTGAGAAGCTTTGGGCGCACTATTCGCTGAGGTAAATCTCCGCGCATTGATAAAAAAATGAAAAAGATTATTAAAAACGACAAATAATTCAAAAAAACTATAAATTTGAAAATCGTCTATTTGTCAAGGCACGGTGATTTTTCAAAATTCCCTTTAAACATCAAAAATTAAGCTTTATTCAAAGTTTTTCAAAAAAAAAGTGTTTTGGTTCTAACTCCCGGGCCTAGAAAATTATGAAAAAACGAAATAATTACAAAATGTGAAAAATAGTCCTTGAGTGAAAAATTAAAAGAGGAAAACTGTAAAAATGGGAAATATGTCCAATTAAAAATGTATGCAGTTCGAGTTGAGATGTTTATGTCAATTTTCAAACACAACCAATTATTAGCAGCTCACGCCTTCTTACAACTGCGCCCCACCGCAAACGAGAGAGTATCGGCGAGAGACGCAGAGATTTTTTCTGACGCGAAACAGATTTCCACCATTTTTGATCTATTTTGGAATAATTTTTTCTTGAAAATTGGCCAATTTTGAATTAAAACTTGTAAAATCTGTTTCGCGCCAGAAAAAACTCTGCATCTCTCGCCGATACTCTCTCGTTTGCGGCGGAGCGCAGTCGTAACAAAATTGCTACGCTAATATTTCTCAATATATTTTTCTCAATACTCTAAAATTTCTTTCCAATTATTGGGAAATTTTGAGATTCGAAAGACTTCTTTGAAAATGTTTTAAATAGAACAAAAGCTGGATTTCCAAAACAATAGAAATACGGCGTGATTTATTGTTGTTCACACCCAAAATGGCAAAAAAATGTTGTGATTTTTTTGGAAAATGTTTTTGGTTAATCTAATAAAATTATTTTTAAACAGACTTATCACAGTCCGGGCCGACCTGGAATCGGAAATATTCTCGGCCAGTTTTGATAAATGTTATGAAAAAATTGATGTTTTATTTTAGTCTGAAAATTTTATTGAATTTTTTAAAAAGTATAGTTTTTGACCAAAAATTCAGAACCAAAAAATGAAAATTAAAGCATTTTTACCATTATAAATTTACAGCCTGGCGCTGTAGGGCTTTAAAGGCGCATGGAATTTGTTAGGATGGGTCTCATAGTTGAAATGGGTGAAAACCGTAGTAAAAATATTAAAAACCGTAGTGGAGTACGGTTTTTCACCCATTTCAACTACGAGACCCATTCGAACAAACTCCACGCGCCGTTCAAGCCCTACGGCGGCAGACTGTAAATGTATGATATAAATTTTCAAAGCATTTCGAAAAAAATTCAGAGTTCCCATTTTTGAATCCGGACAAAGTGAAAGTTCGACCCAGGCCGGGCCGGAAGTGTCTCTTTAAGTGAATTTTTGGTTGTGTTTGAAAAATTTCATAAAACACCCAACTCATCTGCAATCGAAACCAACGAATTCTAAGAATTCGGAAAGTGCGCAGCAATAAAACTTGCGCGCTGCAAAATAAAGCGGCTGCTTCCTAACAAGACAAGTATTCCCAAAAACATCTCCAAATCCTCAAGGCAATCCAAAAACTCGATAAACCTTAAGAATTGGGGAAGTTTTGGGAATTTCGTAACTGATAACTTCTCTAAAGATACTAATTTTCCTAAAACTCTCTAAAAATTTTTCCGTTCCCCCACACCCTTAACGCAGTCTCCCTGTCTCTCTCACACGATCCCAGAGCCTCCCATCCCAACTCTTCTTTCGGTACCCCCAGAAGAGAACCCAGCCACCAGGTACCCCCAGCCCCCCCAGCCACCCAAACCCGTCATCCTCCCAATTTCAATTCACTTTCTATCAGTTTTCTGAGATAGAAAGTGAATGAAAACACCTATACCTGAAACCAAACAAAAATAAACTACCTGAAGTTCCTTCGACTGATGTAGAATGTAGAGACGGTCGAATTGAAGAAGGTAAAGTTGAAGATGATTCCGACGAGAAGTTTTGAGAAGCACCATTGAATCAACGAGCTGAAAAAATAAGTTTTTTTAGTTTTCTTTATTTTTAAAATTTATTTTTGAATTTAAACTCACTTTATTTCCAATTGACATTAATTCCGAAGCGGCTTTCTCAGCTCCAGAAATTTTGAGCCTTTGCGATGATCTATTACACTGAAAAAAGTTATTTGAGAGGGGAATTTGCAAAAAATTAAAAAATCGGAAAATTAAAAAATTTTTATCTAGAAAGTTAAGCACTTAAAATGATAAAAAAGAAGTCTTTAGGTAGTTTTGAGCTGAGAAGAACAATATTAAGCTTTGAAAAAAAATTTTAACGGTGGGAATGTGCATTTTTCGAAAAATTTAGGCCGATTCCAAGTTTTTTTGAGTTTTTAGAAACCTGTTGAAATCTATTTTCTTGCAATGAATTTATAATTTTAGCCCCTTTCGAGTAGTGCCTTGTCAAAAAAATTCAGGTCTCAAAATTCGAAATTTCAAAAGTTATGAATTTTTTCTCCTATTTTATTTTTTATCTCGCGGCGCTGAAAAAATGGAAATCTGGAAATGCGCTAAAACGACGCGCCGTAAAATTTACGTCTAGATGAGTTTTTGTTTTGGTAATATCGGATAAAATACTGGTGAGAAAAAATCGATAAAGTCTGAAAAAAGCGAACAAAAAAAGGGAAAAATGTGGCAAAAAGTGGGCGTGGTCTGATGACGTAGGCAATCGTGGCGAGACCCACGAGACGGAAAATTTCATGCGTCTTTTTTCGAAATTTTCAAAGTAGAGGAAACCCCATGAATGTATATATGTCTAGAACCCAAATTTTGTGAGGAATTCGAAAAAAATAATATTTTTTGGGTTACGGTAGTTTTTCGGATTACTGTAGCCATTTTCGTGTCAAGACCTAAATTTTCGAAAATCGTCAAAACTGAACCGTTTCACAAAATTTTTTTTGTATAATGATCAGAATATCGCAACAAAGTCAAAAAAATGTTTTCAACAGTTTACGGTAGTTTTTTCGGATTACTGTAGCCATTTTCGTGGCGAGACCCAAGTGACGAAATATCACGTGCGCCTTTTTTCGAAATTTTCAAAGTAGAGGAAACCCCATGAATGTATATATGTCTAGAACCCAAATTTTATGAGGAATTCGACAAAAATAATATTTTTTGGGTTACGGTAGTTTTTTCGGATTACTCTAGCCATTTTCGTGTCGAGACCCAAAAATTTCGAAAATCGTCAAAACTGAACCGTTTCACAAAATTTTTTTTGTATTATAATCAGAATATTGCAACGAAGTCAAAAAAATGTTTTCAACAGTTTACGGTAGTTTTTTCGGATTACTGTAGCCATTTTCGTGTCAAGACCTAAATTAGGCGGAGATGCTGGGGCACCTTTGGCGCGTACGCGAAAATTGGTCGATTTTGACTGTTTTAGATTGCTTTTTGACATAAATCTGTAATTTTCACATGGTTTTTCACTTCTCGTCAAGTTAAATTGATATTTTTGTAAAAAAGAAAGCTGAAAATGACACTATTCAGCAGGCAGATACTCTTTTGCTTTGGAATCTTCTGCTGTCGGGTCATCTGCTATTTCGTCTCTTATGCTATAGTGACTCTTCTGCTATTTTTGGCTCATCTGCTCTAACTCTTCTGCTATTTCCAAACTCTTCTGCTATAAATTTCTCAGCTGCTATTGATAGTCTCAGCTGCTATAAAATTACCTCAGCACAAGGCTGTCGCACGGCCGGCCGCGGCCGGCCGAGGTAGGGCCGCGGACAAAAACAAAAAGTTTTACCAGTAGTGTTGGTGGAACCCTGGTTGTCAGATTGGTACCAAAATGTAAAAGACAGAAAACAAAAAAGTTTTACCAGTAGTGGGGGTCGAACTCTGGTTGTCAGATTAGTACCAAAATGTAAAAAACAAAGACAAAAACGTTTTCCCAGTAGTGGGGGTCAAACTCTGGTTGTCAGATTGGTACCAAAATGTAAAAGACAGAAAACAAAAAAGTTTTACCAGTAGTGGGGGTGGAACCCTGGTTGTCAGATTGGTACCAAAATGTAAAAAACAGAAAACAAAAAAGTTTTACCAGTAGTGGGGGTTGAACCCTGGTTGTAAGATTGGTACCAAAATGTAAAAAACAAAAACAAAAAAGTTTTACCAGTAGTGGGGGTCGAACCCTGGTTGTCAGATTGGTACCAAAATGTAAAAAACAGAAAACAAAAAAGTTTTACCAGTAGTGGGGGTCGAACCCTGGTTGTCAGATTGGTACCAAAATGTAAAAAACAGAAAACAAAAAAGTTTTACCAGTAGTGGGGGTGGAACCCTGGTTGTCAGATTGGTACCAAAATGTAAAAAACAAAAACAAAAAAGTTTTACCAGTAGTGGGGGTTGAACCCTGGTCGTCAGATTGGTACCAAAATGTAAAAAACAGAAAACAAAAAAGTTTTACCAGTAGTGGGGGTCGAACCCTGGTTGTCAGATTGGTACCAAAATGTAAAAAACAGAAAACAAAAAAGTTTTACCAGTAGTGGGGGTCGAACCCTGGTTGTCAGATTGGTACCAAAATGTACAAAACAGAAAACAAAAAAGTTTTACCAGTAGTGGGGGTGGAACCCTGGTTGTCAGATTGGTACCAAAATGTAAAAAACAAAAACAAAAATGTTTTACCAGTAGTGGGGGTTGAACCCTGGTTGCCAGATTGGTACCAAAATGTAAAAAACAGAAAACAAAAAAGTTTTACCAGTAGTGGGGTGGAACCCTGGTTGTCAGATTGGTACCAAAATGTAAAAAACAGAAAACAAAAAAGTTTTACCAGTAGTGGGGGTCGAACCCTGGTTGTCAGATTGGTACCAAAATGTAAAAAACAGAAAACAAAAAAGTTTTACCAGTAGTGGGGGTCGAACCCTGGTTGTCAGATTGGTACCAAAATGTAAAAAACAAAAACAAAAAAATTTTACCAGTAGTGGGAGTTGAACCCTGGTTGTCAGATTGGTACCAAAATGTAAAAAACAGAAAACAAAAAAGTTTTACCAGTAGTGGGGTGGAACCCTGGTTGTCAGATTGGTACCAAAATGTAAAAAACAAAAACAAAAAAGTTTTACCAGTAGTGGGAGTTGAACCCTGGTTGTCAGATTGGTACCAAAATGTAAAAAACAGAAAACAAAAAAGTTTTACCAGTAGTGGGGGTGGAACCCTGGTTGTCAGATTGGTACCAAAATGTAAAAAACAGAAAACAAAAAAGTTTTAGGGGACGGCAGCTCATGATTCGACTTCTTCCTTTGCTAAACAGTCTCTTGCTAGTGTTATGGGCTCGCCACAGGCCAACAGAAATCGTCACTCAGCCATCCAGGCTCACAGTCAGCAACATCGTCTGCGTCTTAGAACCATGTCCAGCACACAGCAACTCGATTGATCGATCTGCACGACCAAAGCTTGCCCAGCAAACTTCCCCAAAAACGGAGCACAAGGATTGTAAAACTGAAAAGAAATTTGGGATTGTAGAAGAAGTTTCAGTACTAAGCAAAGTGGCCACAATTGTCAATTTGCACTAAAAAGGCACTGAAAATAGCAAATGTTTATTTTTCAATAGTCACAAGGCTTTGGATAGCATAAAAAGTAAGAAAGCTTTGATTTAAAGCAAAAGTTTCCTTGATCTATCATTTTTGTTTTCAAAAATCAATGAAAGTTGTGAATATACAAAAAATCTTGAGATGACGTCATTAACTTGTTATCTCCCTAAATAACCAAGTGAATTCTTAAATAACCAGTTATTTCCTGAAATGACCAATTACCTCCTGGGAAAACCGATTTTCTCCTGAAATAACCAATTATCGTTAATAGTCCCAAAAAAATCTTCGGAGAATATCATGAAAAACACTATTGTTTCCTGAAAGAAAAACCAATTAACTCTTGAGAAAACTAATTATCTCCTGATAATATCAATTATCTCTTGAAAAAACAGTTATCTCTTGAGAAACCTATTTGTCTCCTGATAATACCAATTGTTTTGTGATAAAACCAATTAGCTCTTGGAAACCCCAACAATCTATTGAGAAAACCAATTATCTGTTGAGAAACGTAATTGTCTTTTTAATTTTTATCTCGCGGCGCTGAAAAAAAAGGAAATTTGAACAAATGCCGCGTCGTAAAATTTACGTCTAGAACATCTTTTGATTTGGTAAGATCGGATAAAAAAAATACTTGTGAGAAAAAATTGGAAAAACAGGCAAAAAACCAACAAAAATGTGACAAAAAGTGAGCGGAGTCTGATGACGTAGGCGATCGTGGCGAGACCCAAGTTTTTTGAAATTTTCAAAGTAGAGGATGTATATATGTCTAGAACTCAAATTTTATAAGGATTTCGAAAAAAATAATAATTTTTGGGTTACGGTAGTATTTTCGGATTACTATAAGCTAGGTGACGTGCATGGGCAAAGATTGAGGTAGACTAACTGAAGAGAAGCGACGCGCCTTCCCAATGAAAAAGGGGCGGAGCCAGTCTTCTCCGACCTTTCCTCTTTGTGTTGAGACGCATAGAGAAGTGGGATTTGAGAAAAGAGGGGGGGCATACTTGCAAATTTACGGCCCGGACCAGCAAGGCCCGAAAGCCCGGTAGAGAATTTTCCAGGCCCGGCTTCAAAAAAAAAGGTACCTATTTTTTAACAAATTTTTTGAATTTTTTTGAAATTTTACATTAAAAATTTCAATTTTTTGATGCATAACTATCTTTTGATTGAATTCTGAAGTATAGTCAAAAATTCGACATTTTTGGAAACAACTTTAAAAAACTTCAAATTTTCGTTCAAATTTTTCAGCCGGGCCGAGCCTTGAAAATTCTCGTCACGGCCCGGCCCGGCCCGTTGCAAGTATGGGCAGACGTAGTCTGGTTCTACCCTCTCACATCCCTTTCCAGCTTTTCAAACAAAATTCTCCATAAACCTTGATTTTTTGTGCAGAAACGACATTTCGTAGCTGCTAAACAGCGTTTTAGACCATTTCTGCTCTCCTGGGGGCATCACATTCATATCTAGTATCGATAATTTTCTCTCTCTCTCTCAAAATCTCTGCCGGGACTGATGCTTTTCAGCATTTTGAATCAAATGTTTCCATAAAAATTGATCTATTTCGCAGATACCATAGTCTAAGGCTGTTAAATAGTTTTTTCAGACAGTTTACAGTCCTGGGGGCATCAGATTTTTGTCATGTTCCAGTCCTACCTCTATCTATGAAATGATCTCCTGATAATACTAATTATCTATTGATGTATCCAGTGATCTCCTGATAAGATCAATTTTCTTCTGATAGAACCAATTATCTCTCGAGAGATACGACTGTCTTTTGAAAAAACCAACCATCTCTTGAAAAAATCAACTACCTCTTGATAACATTAGTTGTCTCCTGATGAAATTGTTTGTCACCAGACAATATCAATTATCTCTTGATAAAACCAGTTTTCTCTTGGTAACAGAATTGTCTACTGATTAAATTATCTGTCTTCTGATGAAACCAATTATCTCCTAATTAACCAAATCGGAGGTTGTTGGAAACCAATTATCTATTGAGAAAACCATCTTCGGAAAAAAACAAATTTATTTCGTTATTTGTAAATGTTACAGATGAGGCGCGATTCCAAACCAACGGAATCGAATAAATTGAAATGATTGATGAACGAAAGATTTTGAAATGAAAATAAATTTGAATGATTTTGAAAAAGAGACAATTCAGAGGATTTTTTAAATTAGAAGAAAAAAAAGAAAAACGGGATCAAAAGAAGCATTTAATCTGACGGAGACGACTATTCATCAGTGGTTCCAGACAAATACGGATGTTGAAGGAGCTGCTGGAACGTTGGGCGATCATGCCAGTTGATCGTCAGAGCTCGCTTCGCACACTTGAAGAGCAAATCCGCCTCTTCGTTTCGCTTGAGCTCGGCGAACAACGGCAAGGTCGCATCTCCCGGTACGCCATCGTTGCGCACAGACCCGCGCAGATCAGGAGATCTGAAAAAAATAAATTAGGTTGTGTTTGGAATTCTGAAGATGAACGTTATAAAAACAAAATGAAAAGTAAATAATTTGGGTTGCCCATCTTTCTTGATAGTCGTTCTCACTCACCCTTCGAATCTTGATTCCATCCACAGATCTTTCGTAACTTTCTCTCCCAACACTAGTTGAATATTTCGAAATGTCGACGCTTCGCAATTTCTTTTCTCTTTGTCATCCGATTGAAATAATCGCTCCCCACTGTACATTTCAATCATCAACACTCCGAATGTCCAGACGTCTGACACTTCACTGTATGGTAATCCTGAAAGAAATCTATGTGTAAAATGTACATAACCTTGTTCCATGCTTCAACAAAAAGAATTGTTTACTTACCGAGCAACAGTTCGGGACATCTGTAAGTGGTGGCCTGGAAGAATTTGTTGGCCTTCGGGTGATGCGAAATTTGCGCCTGTCCGAAATCGACAATTTTGATGGCCGAGTCTTTCATCGTGATGAAACTCATCGAGTTTTTATGATAAAGATAGGAAATGTCTGGTTCAACATTCGCAAAACACAGATTATCCATTTTCAGATCGAGGTGCAGGACATGGTATTTCTGCAAATAAGCCATTCCCTTTGCGATTTGCTGCGCAAATTCTCGGACAATCGACGTCTTGAAGGCCATAGCAGGCGCTGCAGTGGAATTTCGGTCTTTTTTGTATTTGTTATCATCAACCATGGCATCTGAAAATAGTGACTTTAGTTTGAGACACCTGCTAACAATAGAAACATACCATCCAGAGTTTCAGCCAATGAAGGACCCAACAAGGGAAATATCAAAATGTGTTTGTGGAATCCATCGATTGTATGTTCCATCATCCCATACTTCTTAGATTGCAGAACGTTGGCGTGCTCTACACTTCGAAGGAGATCAAACACCTGAAAGCTTTTTGTTACGAAAATCTAAGATGAGGTGTTTATCACAAAAACCGTCCGAAACAACCAAATTTATGTTTCAAGAGAAAAGCGTATGTTTCAAGAGTTTTCATTTGGATAAATATTTGAATCACTTTTTTTGCTGTAAAGCCTAATCAGAAATGTTTGAAATTTTTTAGTAGTACTCACTAACTGAATTTTTTTAATTGGAGAGAAAATCAACTAATTCTTAGAAAACTGTCCCAGAAGAATTCAAAAAAATGATAAAATGTTAGACTATTTCTTGGAAATTTGAAATCGAATTCGTTTCTTTTTTGAATTTTTGTTTGAAGTTGTTTCAGACGGTTTTCAATTGAAGCCTACAGCTTACTTTAATTTCATTTTTCACGCGCGAGTATCCGCTGTGCTCATCATCGTCCTCTTGTACTTTGAGCAGTTTGGCTGCAAAGACACGACGACTCTGAAAAAAGAGAAATTCTTATCATTGACAACGAAGCTGTTGTTTTTACCTCGCAGACCACTTTATACACAGCACCAAAGCCTCCTTCGCCGAGTTTTTCGAAACGCCGGACTGAAAACGTTAATTTTTAAGTTTTTGAGAATCTGAATGTTTCCCTACATTTTTCTCCGTTGAGGACAAAGCTATCGATTTGTTCTCCAGTACTCTTTTCGTCAAAGTAAAAAGGCTCAGCAATAAACTTTGCAGACGGCGGAGATGGAGTGAATGAACTCGGAGTGGTCGATGGGGTGTCCTGAGATATCGGTGTATCCGAGCTGGGTGGTTGAGAGGACATGATGATGTTTTGCCGGTATTTCGAGGGCTGTAATTGAAAAAGTTAAAGTTGTTGGAGTGGAAATGAAAGAACAAGAAAAAGAAAGAGAAAAAGAGTGAAGAAAAAAAGTAAAGTAGGGGCTAATAGTTTAATTAAGAGACAATGATATAACGTGTTGTGAGAAACTATAAGCAATATAACAAAACAGGGAGGAATAATAAAGACATCTTTCTGGATCGGAATGAGGGGAGAATGACTGAAGACTGGTCTACTAGCAGATGTGTGAAGAGGGCGGGGCCTATTGCCTCCGTTTGGTGTGATTTCCCAAGGAGATAAGGTGGCAGATTGCAAAATGTGAAGAAAAATGTCCGAGACAATGTGTGAATTAGTTGACATGTTTCTGATGGATAAAGACATCTGCTATTCACTCGCACTACCGCAGCAGGAATCAATTATAGGGGTCAGGGAAAATAAATTTTCGAAAAACTAAGAAATTAATTAAAAGCAAACTGAGAAGATCGGTTTGTTATGAATTTGCGATCAAAAATAACTCTTTCTCAGTGAACACTTCCCAAAAAGGATTCAGAAGATTTCTGCTAGATGCAGAGGAAATAAGTGGTTTTTGACAGGTCTGATCATTAAAAAACTGCACAATACAAGAAAAAAATGCAATATTCAAAGGGAGCATTGATAGATTTATGATGAGATTAATAAGTAGAGATAACAATTCGGACGATTCGAGCAAACAGTGGGATTATCACTGACCCGTACTCTACGGTTCTCATATTTGTACACTTTTTTGCTTGTCTGCACTGTTTCGGCAAAACATTATTTGAAGAGTAGAGCCACCTGTCCCACTGTTCCCTCAAAATGTGCCAATAATAATTCTACTTGTGTTAAAGTTTCTTTAATGAAGAACAGAAAAAAACCGAGCAGCACAGGGAAAACGTGCAAACACAAGGTTTTGTACTGAATCGAAAAATACAGGGAGAATACAAAAAATTCTTTTTTGATTTACTGCAACCTTGTCACGACCCCGGGGTTGAAATTAAAGAATTTTTTACACTAAGTTTTGAAAGACATTTTGAAATTTTAATCAAAAGGTCGGATTGCATCGAGAAGTTTGATTTTTCATGTAAAATTTTGAAAGAATTCAAAACATTTGGTCAAAAAACAGGTGCCTTCTCTTGAAACCGGACCGAGCCGGACCGGACCGAAGTTTGACAAGTTTGATTTCTCTGAAGCAGTTAGGAAAAAATTTGAAGGATTTGAACTCGAAAAATAAAGAATGCTGAAAAAGACATAAAGTATACTCTGAAAATTGCTTTAAAAATTATGAATCAATTTCTCGTGATTTTTTAAATGTTATATTTGGGAAATAATTTGCAACAATGATCTGAAATATTCTGAAAATAAATTAATTTTGAATCTTATAATAGAGTCGAAACAAACTTTGGCGGGAGTCCAATTTCACGAGAGATGACGCCGAGAAGGGAAGTTGAGAAGCAGAAAACATGCGGATACTTTCTGGTACCTGAAAATGTATATATGAAGTCCGTCGACAAATCAGTTGTCATCAGTAGAAAACTGATTCGATTCAACTCTGTTCCTCTATAACCTAACAAACGACGTTCGACGAAGAGGGCATGAAAAGACTAATTGTGGAGAGACCGAGAATACCCCTTTGCAGTCCTTCGAAGATGAAGAAGAAAAGTGAGGACGATGAAATAAGATTGTTTTCACAGGAAAACAACCAAAATTTTTTTGCGGCTAAACTAGGGGGAGGGAGACTTCCACAGAACCAAGGGACTCCCCAGTGTCTCTTTGGCATGGAATTTACGCACAGAACCAAGTGACACCCGAAGGGTCGCGTTGGCATGGATTTTTGACTTTCGACAGGTGATTTCAGTAAATCACAGTTTCAGAAACACGTCAGTTTGTCATAAAGACAGTTGATGCGTGTTATCAGAAAGACATCGAAGATGGTCTATCTGTGAAGCGAAAGACTCAAATAGATAGTTTTTTCATGATTTTTGATCTGATGTCTACTCTTTTTTTCTATTTTTGCGCGCAGTCAACCCCATACTTCAACATCAAATCAGAGACCAATCAAAACTTCTATTTCAATTTTCCGCTAAACGAGATAGGCATCTTTTGCCTTTTTCTCCTCCGTACCGAATCCTCCGTCGTTATTGTCTATTGAATCCTCCATTTTGATCGTCCACTGAATCCTCGTCCTCGAATGGTTGTCCGGATTGAATTCAAAAATAGATGAATAAAACGAAAACAATTAAAAAAAATGAAATTTTTGCGTATGCGGTATTCATTATTCCAATTGCTATTTCTCACACTCTCTCATTTCACAAAACGTTTTTACATGTTAGCTTTTTCTCATTTTAGCTTGAGAAGCTTTGGGCGCACTATTCGCTGAGGTAAATCTCCGCGCATTGATAAAAAAATGAAAAAGATTATTAAAAACGACAAATAATTCAAAAAAACTATAAATTTGAAAATCGTCTATTTGTCAAGGCACGGTGATTTTTCAAAATTCCCTTTAAACATCAAAAATTAAGCTTTATTCAAAGTTTTTCAAAAAAAAGTGTTTTGGTTCTAACTCCCGGGCCTAGAAAATTATGAAAAAACGAAATAATTACAAAATGTGAAAAATAGTCCTTGAGTGAAAAATTAAAAGAGGAAAACTGTAAAAATGGGAAATATGTCCAATTAAAAATGTATGCAGTTCGAGTTGAGATGTTTATGTCAATTTTCAAACACAACCAATTATTAGCAGCTCACGCCTTCTTACAACTGCGCCCCACCGCAAACGAGAGAGTATCGGCGAGAGACGCAGAGATTTTTTCTGACGCGAAACAGATTTCCACCATTTTTGATCTATTTTGGAATAATTTTTTCTTGAAAATTGGCCAATTTTGAATTAAAACTTGTAAAATCTGTTTCGCGCCAGAAAAACTCTGCATCTCTCGCCGATACTCTCTCGTTTGCGGCGGAGCGCAGTCGTAACAAAATTGCTACGCTAATATTTCACAATATATTTTTCTCAATACTCTAAAATTTCTTTCCAATTATTGGGAAATTTTGAGATTCGAAAGACTTCTTTGAAAATGTTTTAAATAGAACAAAAGCTGGATTTCCAAAACAATAGAAATACGGCGTGATTTATTGTTGTTCACACCCAAAATGGCAAAAAAATGTTGTGATTTTTTTGGAAAATGTTTTTGGTTAATCTAATAAAATTATTTTTAAACAGACTTATCACAGTCCGGGCCGACCTGGAATCGGAAATATTCTCGGCCAGTTTTGATAAATGTTATGAAAAAATTGATGTTTTATTTTAGTCTGAAAATTTTATTGAATTTTTTAAAAAGTATAGTTTTTGACCAAAAATTCAGAACCAAAAAATGAAAATTAAAGCATTTTTACCATTATAAATTTACAGCCTGGCGCTGTAGGGCTTTAAAGGCGCATGGAATTTGTTAGGATGGGTCTCATAGTTGAAATGGGTGAAAACCGTAGTAAAAATATTAAAAACCGTAGTGGAGTACGGTTTTTCACCCATTTCAACTACGAGACCCATTCGAACAAACTCCACGCGCCGTTCAAGCCCTACGGCGGCAGACTGTAAATGTATGATATAAATTTTCAAAGCATTTCGAAAAAAATTCAGAGTTCCCATTTTTGAATCCGGACAAAGTGAAAGTTCGACCCAGGCCGGGCCGGAAGTGTCTCTTTAAGTGAATTTTTGGTTGTGTTTGAAAAATTTCATAAAACACCCAACTCATCTGCAATCGAAACCAACGAATTCTAAGAATTCGGAAAGTGCGCAGCAATAAAACTTGCGCGCTGCAAAATAAAGCGGCTGCTTCCTAACAAGACAAGTATTCCCAAAAACATCTCCAAATCCTCAAGGCAATCCAAAAAACTCGATAAACCTTAAGAATTGGGGAAGTTTTGGGAATTTCGTAACTGATAACTTCTCTAAAGATACTAATTTCCCTAAAACTCTCTAAAAATTTTTCCGTTCCCCCCACACCCTTAACGCAGTCTCCCTGTCTCTCTCACACGATCCCAGAGCCTCCCATCCCAACTCTTCTTTCGGTACCCCCAGAAGAGAACCCAGCCACCAGGTACCCCCAGCCCCCCCAGCCACCCAAACCCGTCATCCTCCCAATTTCAATTCACTTTCTATCAGTTTTCTGAGATAGAAAGTGAATGAAAACACCTATACCTGAAACCAAACAAAAATAAACTACCTGAAGTTCCTTCGACTGATGTAGAATGTAGAGACGGTCGAATTGAAGAAGGTAAAGTTGAAGATGATTCCGACGAGAAGTTTTGAGAAGCACCATTGAATCAACGAGCTGAAAAAATAAGTTTTTTAGTTTTCTTTATTTTTAAAATTTATTTTTGAATTTAAACTCACTTTATTTCCAATTGACATTAATTCCGAAGCGGCTTTCTCAGCTCCAGAAATTTTGAGTCTTTGCGATGATCTATTACACTGAAAAAAGTTATTTGAGAGGGGAATTTGCAAAAAATTAAAAAATCGGAAAATTAAAAAATTTTTATCTAGAAAGTTAAGCACTTAAAATGATAAAAAAGAAGTCTTTAGGTAGTTTTGAGCTGAGAAGAACAATATTAAGCTTTGAAAAAAAATTTTAACGGTGGGAATGTGCATTTTTCGAAAAATTTAGGCCGATTCCAAGTTTTTTTGAGTTTTTAGAAACCTGTTGAAATCTATTTTCTTGCAATGAATTTATAATTTTAGCCCCTTTCGAGTAGTGCCTTGTCAAAAAAATTCAGGTCTCAAAATTCGAAATTTCAAAAGTTATGAATTTTTTTCTCCTATTTTATTTTTTATCTCGCGGCGCTGAAAAAATGGAAATCTGAAAATGCGCTAAAACGACGCGCCGTAAAATTTACGTCTAGATGAGTTTTTGTTTTGGTAATATCGGATAAAATACTGGTGAGAAAAAATCGATAAAGTCTGAAAAAAGCGAACAAAAAAAGGGAAAAATGTGGCAAAAAGTGGGCGTGGTCTGATGACGTAGGCAATCGTGGCGAGACCCACGAGACGGAAAATTTCATGCGCCTTTTTTCGAAATTTTCAAAGTAGAGGAAACCCCATGAATGTATATATGTCTAGAACCCAAATTTTGTGAGGAATTCGAAAAAAATAATATTTTTTGGGTTACGGTAGTTTTTCGGATTACTGTAGCCATTTTCGTGTCAAGACCTAAATTTTCGAAAATCGTCAAAACTGAACCGTTTCACAAAATTTTTTTTGTATAATGATCAGAATATCGCAACAAAGTCAAAAAAATGTTTTCAACAGTTTACGGTAGTTTTTTCGGATTACTGTAGCCATTTTCGTGGCGAGACCCAAGTGACGAAATATCACGTGCGCCTTTTTTCGAAATTTTCAAAGTAGAGGAAACCCCATGAATGTATATATGTCTAGAACCCAAATTTTATGAGGAATTCGACAAAAATAATATTTTTTGGGTTACGGTAGTTTTTTCGGATTACTCTAGCCATTTTCGTGTCGAGACCCAAAAATTTCGAAAATCGTCAAAACTGAACCGTTTCACAAAATTTTTTTTGTATTATAATCAGAATATTGCAACGAAGTCAAAAAAATGTTTTCAACAGTTTACGGTAGTTTTTTCGGATTACTGTAGCCATTTTCGTGTCAAGACCTAAATTAGGCGGAGATGCTGGGGCACCTTTGGCGCGTACGCGAAAATTGGTCGATTTTGACTGTTTTAGATTGCTTTTTGACATAAATCTGTAATTTTCACATGGTTTTTCACTTCTCGTCAAGTTAAATTGATATTTTTGTAAAAAGAAAGCTGAAAATGACACTATTCAGCAGGCAGATACTCTTTTGCTTTGGAATCTTCTGCTGTCGGGTCATCTGCTATTTCGTCTCTTATGCTATAGTGACTCTTCTGCTATTTTTGGCTCATCTGCTCTAACTCTTCTGCTATTTCCAAACTCTTCTGCTATAAATTTCTCAGCTGCTATTGATAGTCTCAGCTGCTATAAAATTACCTCAGCACAAGGCTGTCGCACGGCCGGCCGCGGCCGGCCGAGGTAGGGCCGCGGACAAAAACAAAAAAGTTTTACCAGTAGTGTTGGTGGAACCCTGGTTGTCAGATTGGTACCAAAATGTAAAAGACAGAAAACAAAAAAGTTTTACCAGTAGTGGGGGTCGAACTCTGATTGTCAGATTAGTACCAAAATGTAAAAAACAAAGACAAAAACGTTTTCCCAGTAGTGGGGGTCAAACTCTGGTTGTCAGATTGGTACCAAAATGTAAAAGACAGAAAACAAAAAAGTTTTACCAGTAGTGGGGGTGGAACCCTGGTTGTCAGATTGGTACCAAAATGTAAAAAACAGAAAACAAAAAAGTTTTACCAGTAGTGGGGGTTGAACCCTGGTTGTAAGATTGGTACCAAAATGTAAAAAACAAAAACAAAAAAGTTTTACCAGTAGTGGGGTCGAACCCTGGTTGTCAGATTGGTACCAAAATGTAAAAAACAGAAAACAAAAAAGTTTTACCAGTAGTGGGGGTCGAACCCTGGTTGTCAGATTGGTACCAAAATGTAAAAAACAGAAAACAAAAAAGTTTTACCAGTAGTGGGGTGGAACCCTGGTTGTCAGATTGGTACCAAAATGTAAAAAACAAAAACAAAAAAGTTTTACCAGTAGTGGGGTTGAACCCTGGTTGTCAGATTGGTACCAAAATATAAAAAACAGAAAACAAAAAAGTTTTGCCAGCAGTGGGGGTCGAACCCTGGTTGTCAGATTGGTACCAAAATGTAAAAAACAGAAAACAAAAAAGTTTTACCAGTAGTGGGGGTCGAACCCTGGTTGTCAGATTGGTACCAAAATGTACAAAACAGAAAACAAAAAAGTTTTACCAGTAGTGGGGGTGGAACCCTGGTTGTCAGATTGGTACCAAAATGTAAAAAACAAAAACAAAAATGTTTTACCAGTAGTGGGGGTTGAACCCTGGTTGCCAGATTGGTACCAAAATGTAAAAAACAGAAAACAAAAAAGTTTTACCAGTAGTGGGGGTGGAACCCTGGTTGTCAGATTGGTACCAAAATGTAAAAAACAGAAAACAAAAAAGTTTTACCAGTAGTGGGGGTTGAACCCTGGTTGTCAGATTGGTACCAAAATGTAAAAAACAAAAACAAAAAAGTTTTACCAGTAGTGGGAGTTGAACCCTGGTTGTCAGATTGGTACCAAAATGTAAAAAACAAAAACAAAAAAGTTTTACCAGTAGTGGGAGTTGAACCCTGGTTGTCAGATTGGTACCAAAATGTAAAAAACAAAAACAAAAAAGTTTTACCAGTAGTGGGAGTTGAACCCTGGTTGTCAGATTGGTACCAAAATGTAAAAAACAGAAAACAAAAAAGTTTTACCAGTAGTGGGAGTTGAACCCTGGTTGTCAGATTGGTACCAAAATGTAAAAAACAGAAAACAAAAAAGTTTTACCAGTAGTGGGAGTTGAACCCTGGTTGTCAGATTGGTACCAAAATGTAAAAAACAGAAAACAAAAAAGTTTTACCAGTAGTGGGAGTTGAACCCTGGTTGTCAGATTGGTACCAAAATGTAAAAAACAAAAACAAAAAAGTTTTACCAGTAGTGGGAGTTGAACCCTGGTTGTCAGATTGGTACCAAAATGTAAAAAACAAAAACAAAAAAGTTTTACCAGTAGTGGGAGTTGAACCCTGGTTGTCAGATTGGTACCAAAATGTAAAAAACAAAAACAAAAAAGTTTTACCAGTAGTGGGAGTTTAACCCTGGTTGTCAGATTGGTACCAAAATGTAAAAAACAAAAACAAAAAAGTTTTACCAGTAGTGGGAGTTGAACCCTGGTTGTCAGATTGGTACCAAAATGTAAAAAACAGAAAACAAAAAAGTTTTACCAGTAGTGGGAGTTGAACCCTGGTTGTCAGATTGGTACCAAAATGTAAAAAACAGAAAACAAAAAAGTTTTACCAGTAGTGGGGGTGGAACCCTGGTTGTCAGATTGGTACCAAAATGTAAAAAACAGAAAACAAAAAAGTTTTACCAGTAGTGGGAGTTGAACCCTGGTTGTCAGATTGGTACCAAAATGTAAAAAACAGAAAACAAAAAAGTTTTACCAGTAGTGGGAGTTTAACCCTGGTTGTCAGATTGGTACCAAAATGTAAAAAACAAAAACAAAAAAGTTTTACCAGTAGTGGGAGTTGAACCCTGGTTGTCAGATTGGTACCAAAATGTAAAAAACAAAAACAAAAAAGTTTTACCAGTAGTGGGAGTTGAACCCTGGTTGTCAGATTGGTACCAAAATGTAAAAAACAAAAACAAAAAAGTTTTACCAGTAGTGGGAGTTGAACCCTGGTTGTCAGATTGGTACCAAAATGTAAAAACAGAAAACAAAAAAGTTTTACCAGTAGTGGGGGTCGAACCCTGGTTGTCAGATTAGTACCAAAATGTAAAAAACAGAAAACAAAAAAGTTTTACCAGTAGTGGGGGGTCGAACCCTGGTTGTCAGATTGGTACCAAAATGTAAAAAACAGAAAACAAAAAAGTTTTACCAGTAGTGGGGGTTGAACCCTGGTTGTCAGATTGGTACCAAAATGTAAAAAACAGAAAACAAAAAAGTTTTACCAGTAGTGGGGGGTCGAACCCTGGTTGTCAGATTGGTACCAAAATGTAAAAAACAGAAAACAAAAAAGTTTTACCAGTAGTGGGGGTGGAACCCTGGTTGTCAGATTGGTACCAAAATGTAAAAAACAAAAACAAAAAAGTTTTACCAGTAGTGGGAGTTGAACCCTGGTTGTCAGATTGGTACCAAAATGTAAAAACAGAAAACAAAAAAGTTTTACCAGTAGTGGGGGTTGAGCCCTGGTTGTCAGATTGGTACCAAAATGTAAAAAACAGAAAACAAAAAAGTTTTACCAGTAGTGGGGGTTGAACCCTGGTTGTCAGATTGGTACCAAAATGTAAAAAACAGAAAACAAAAAAGTTTTACCAGTAGTGGGGGGTCGAACCCTGGTTGTCAGATTGGTACCAAAATGTAAAAAACAAAAACAAAAAAGTTTTACCAGTAGTGGGGGTCGAACCCTGGTTGTCAGATTGGTACCAAAATGTAAAAAACAGAAAACAAAAAAGTTTTACCAGTAGTGGGGTTGAGCCCTGGTTGTCAGATTGGTACCAAAATGTAAAAAACAGAAAACAAAAAAGTTTTACCAGTAGTGGGGTTGAGCCCTGGTTGTCAGATTGGTACCAAAATGTAAAAAACAGAAAACAAAAAAGTTTTACCAGTAGTGGGGGTTGAACCCTGGTTGTCAGATTGGTACCAAAATGTAAAAAACAAAAACAAAAAAGTTTTACCAGTAGTGGGAGTTGAACCCTGGTTGTCAGATTGGTACCAAAATGTAAAAAACAAAAACAAAAAAGTTTTACCAGTAGTGGGAGTTGAACCCTGGTTGTCAGATTGGTACCAAAATGTAAAAAACAGAAAACAAAAAAGTTTTACCAGTAGTGGGAGTTGAACCCTGGTTGTCAGATTGGTACCAAAATGTAAAAAACAGAAAACAAAAAAGTTTTACCAGTAGTGGGAGTTTAACCCTGGTTGTCAGATTGGTACCAAAATGTAAAAAACAAAAACAAAAAAGTTTTACCAGTAGTGGGAGTTGAACCCTGGTTGTCAGATTGGTACCAAAATGTAAAAAACAAAAACAAAAAAGTTTTACCAGTAGTGGGAGTTGAACCCTGGTTGTCAGATTGGTACCAAAATGTAAAAAACAAAAACAAAAAAGTTTTACCAGTAGTGGGGGTCGAACCCTGGTTGTCAGATTGGTACCAAAATGTAAAAAACAGAAAACAAAAAAGTTTTACCAGTAGTGGGGGTTGAGCCCTGGTTGTCAGATTGGTACCAAAATGTAAAAAACAAAAACAAAAAAGTTTTACCAGTAGTGGGGGTTGAGCCCTGGTTGTCAGATTGGTACCAAAATGTAAAAAACAGAAAACAAAAAAGTTTTACCAGTAGTGGGGGTTGAACCCTGGTTGTCAGATTGGTACCAAAATGTAAAAAACAAAAACAAAAAAGTTTTACCAGTAGTGGGAGTTTAACCCTGGTTGTCAGATTGGTACCAAAATGTAAAAAACAAAAACAAAAAAGTTTTACCAGTAGTGGGAGTTGAACCCTGGTTGTCAGATTGGTACCAAAATGTAAAAAACAGAAAACAAAAAAGTTTTACCAGTAGTGGGAGTTGAACCCTGGTTGTCAGATTGGTACCAAAATGTAAAAAACAGAAAACAAAAAAGTTTTACCAGTAGTGGGAGTTTAACCCTGGTTGTCAGATTGGTACCAAAATGTAAAAAACAAAAACAAAAAAGTTTTACCAGTAGTGGGAGTTGAACCCTGGTTGTCAGATTGGTACCAAAATGTAAAAAACAAAAACAAAAAGTTTTACCAGTAGTGGGAGTTGAACCCTGGTTGTCAGATTGGTACCAAAATGTAAAAAACAAAAACAAAAAAGTTTTACCAGTAGTGGGAGTTGAACCCTGGTTGTCAGATTGGTACCAAAATGTAAAAAACAAAAACAAAAAAATTTTACCAGTAGTGGGAGTTGAACCCTGGTTGTCAGATTGGTACCAAAATGTAAAAAACAGAAAACAAAAAAGTTTTACCAGTAGTGGGGGTGGAACCCTGGTTGTCAGATTGGTACCAAAATGTAAAAAACAAAAACAAAAAAGTTTTACCAGTAGTGGGAGTTGAACCCTGGTTGTCAGATTGGTACCAAAATGTAAAAAACAGAAAACAAAAAAGTTTTACCAGTAGTGGGGGTGGAACCCTGGTTGTCAGATTGGTACCAAAATGTAAAAAACAGAAAACAAAAAAGTTTTAGGGGACGGCAGCTCATGATTCGACTTCTTCCTTTGCTAAACAGTCTCTTGCTAGTGTTATGGGCTCGGCACAGGCCAACAGAAATCGTCACTCAGCCATCCAGGCTCACAGTCAGCAACATCGTCTGCGTCTTAGAACCATGTCCAGCACACAGCAACTCGATTGATCGATCTGCACGACCAAAGCTTGCCCAGCAAACTTCCCCAAAAACGGAGCACAAGGATTGTAAAACTGAAAAGAAATTTGGGATTGTAGAAGAAGTTTCAGTACTAAGCAAAGTGGCCACAATTGTCAATTTGCACTAAAAAGGCACTGAAAATAGCAAATGTTTATTTTTCAATAGTCACAAGGCTTTGGATAGCATAAAAAGTAAGAAAGCTTTGATTTAAAGCAAAAGTTTCCTTGATCTATCATTTTTGTTTTCAAAAATCAATGAAAGTTGTGAATATACAAAAAATCTTGAGATGACGTCATTAACTTGTTATCTCCCTAAATAACCAAGTGAATTCTTAAATAACCAGTTATTTCCTGAAATGACCAATTACCTCCTGGGAAAACCGATTTTCTCCTGAAATAACCAATTATCGTTAATAGTCCCAAAAAATCTTCGGAGAATATCATGAAAAACACTATTGTTTCCTGAAAGAAAAACCAATTAACTCTTGAGAAAACTAATTATCTCCTGATAATATCAATTATCTCTTGAAAAAACAGTTATCTCTTGAGAAACCTATTTGTCTCCTGATAATACCAATTGTTTTGTGATAAAACCAATTAGCTCTTGGAAACCCCAACAATCTATTGAGAAAACCAATTATCTGTTGAGAAACGTAATTGTCTTTTTAATTTTTATCTCGCGGCGCTGAAAAAAAAAGGAAATTTGAACAAATGCCGCGTCGTAAAATTTACGTCTAGAACATCTTTTGATTTGGTAAGATCGGATAAAAAAATACTTGTGAGAAAAAATTGGAAAAACAGGCAAAAAACCAACAAAAATGTGACAAAAAGTGAGCGGAGTCTGATGACGTAGGCGATCGTGGCGAGACCCAAGTTTTTTGAAATTTTCAAAGTAGAGGATGTATATATGTCTAGAACTCAAATTTTATAAGGATTTCGAAAAAAATAATAATTTTTGGGTTACGGTAGTATTTTCGGATTACTATAAGCTAGGTGACGTGCATGGGCAAAGATTGAGGTAGACTAACTGAAGAGAAGCGACGCGCCTTCCCAATGAAAAAGGGGCGGAGCCAGTCTTCTCCGACCTTTCCTCTTTGTGTTGAGACGCATAGAGAAGTGGGATTTGAGAAAAGAGGGGGGGCATACTTGCAAATTTACGGCCCGGACCAGCAAGGCCCGAAAGCCCGGTAGAGAATTTTCCAGGCCCGGCTTCAAAAAAAAAGGTACCTATTTTTTAACAAATTTTTTGAATTTTTTTGAAATTTTACATTAAAAATTTCAATTTTTTGATGCATAACTATCTTTTGATTGAATTCTGAAGTATAGTCAAAAATTCGACATTTTTGGAAACAACTTTAAAAAACTTCAAATTTTCGTTCAAATTTTTCAGCCGGGCCGAGCCTTGAAAATTCTCGTCACGGCCCGGCCCGGCCCGTTGCAAGTATGGGCAGACGTAGTCTGGTTCTACCCTCTCACATCCCTTTCCAGCTTTTCAAACAAAATTCTCCATAAACCTTGATTTTTTGTGCAGAAACGACATTTCGTAGCTGCTAAACAGCGTTTTAGACCATTTCTGCTCTCCTGGGGGCATCACATTCATATCTAGTATCGATAATTTTCTCTCTCTCTCTCAAAATCTCTGCCGGGACTGATGCTTTTCAGCATTTTGAATCAAATGTTTCCATAAAAATTGATCTATTTCGCAGATACCATAGTCTAAGGATGTTAAATAGTTTTTTCAGACAGTTTACAGTCCTGGGGGCATCAGATTTTTGTCATGTTCCAGTCCTACCTCTATCTATGAAATGATCTCCTGATAATACTAATTATCTATTGATGTATCCAGTGATCTCCTGATAAGATCAATTTTCTTCTGATAGAACCAATTATCTCTCGAGAGATACGACTGTCTTTTGAAAAAACCAACCATCTCTTGAAAAAATCAACTACCTCTTGATAACATTAGTTGTCTCCTGATGAAATTGTTTGTCACCAGACAATATCAATTATCTCTTGATAAAACCAGTTTTCTCTTGGTAACAGAATTGTCTACTGATTAAATTATCTGTCTTCTGATGAAACCAATTATCTCCTAATTAACCAAATCGGAGGTTGTTGGAAACCAATTATCTATTGAGAAAACCATCTTCGGAAAAAAACAAATTTATTTCGTTATTTGTAAATGTTACAGATGAGGCGCGATTCCAAACCAACGGAATCGAATAAATTGAAATGATTGATGAACGAAAGATTTTGAAATGAAAATAAATTTGAATGATTTTGAAAAAGAGACAATTCAGAGGATTTTTTAAATTAGAAGAAAAAAAAGAAAAACGGGATCAAAAGAAGCATTTAATCTGACGGAGACGACTATTCATCAGTGGTTCCAGACAAATACGGATGTTGAAGGAGCTGCTGGAACGTTGGGCGATCATGCCAGTTGATCGTCAGAGCTCGCTTCGCACACTTGAAGAGCAAATCCGCCTCTTCGTTTCGCTTGAGCTCGGCGAACAACGGCAAGGTCGCATCTCCCGGTACGCCATCGTTGCGCACAGACCCGCGCAGATCAGGAGATCTGAAAAAAATAAATTAGGTTGTGTTTGGAATTCTGAAGATGAACGTTATAAAAACAAAATGAAAAGTAAATAATTTGGGTTGCCCATCTTTCTTGATAGTCGTTCTCACTCACCCTTCGAATCTTGATTCCATCCACAGATCTTTCGTAACTTTCTCTCCCAACACTAGTTGAATATTTCGAAATGTCGACGCTTCGCAATTTCTTTTCTCTTTGTCATCCGATTGAAATAATCGCTCCCCACTGTACATTTCAATCATCAACACTCCGAATGTCCAGACGTCTGACACTTCACTGTATGGCAATCCTGAAAGAAATCTATGTGTAAAATGTACATAACCTTGTTCCATGCTTCAACAAAAAGAATTGTTTACTTACCGAGCAACAGTTCGGGACATCTGTAAGTGGTGGCCTGGAAGAATTTGTTGGCCTTCGGGTGATGCGAAATTTGCGCCTGTCCGAAATCGACAATTTTGATGGCCGAGTCTTTCATCGTGATGAAACTCATCGAGTTTTTATGATAAAGATAGGAAATGTCTGGTTCAACATTCGCAAAACACAAATTATCCATTTTCAGATCGAGGTGCAGGACATGGTATTTCTGCAAATAAGCCATTCCCTTTGCGATTTGCTGCGCAAATTCTCGGACAATCGACGTCTTGAAGGCCATAGCAGGCGCTGCAGTGGAATTTCGGTCTTTTTTGTATTTGTTATCATCAACCATGGCATCTGAAAATAGTGACTTTAGTTTGAGACACCTGCTAACAATAGAAACATACCATCCAGAGTTTCAGCCAATGAAGGACCCAACAAGGGAAATATCAAAATGTGTTTGTGGAATCCATCGATTGTATGTTCCATCATCCCATACTTCTTAGATTGCAGAACGTTGGCGTGCTCTACACTTCGAAGAAGATCAAACACCTGAAAGCTTTTTGTTACGAAAATCTAAGATGAGGTGTTTATCACAAAAACCGTCCGAAACAACCAAATTTATGTTTCAAGAGAAAAGCGTATGTTTCAAGAATTTTCATTTGGATAAATATTTGAATCACTTTTTTGCTGTAAAGCCTAATCAGAAATGTTTGAAATTTTTTAGTACATAGTACTCACTAACTGAATTTTTTAATTGGAGAGAAATTCAACTAATTCTCAGAAAACTGTCCCAGAAGAATTCAAAAAAAATGATAAAATGTTAGACTATTTCTTGGAAATTTGAAATCGAATTCGTTTCTTTTTTGAATTTTTCTTTGAAGTTGTTTCAGACGGTTTTCAATTGAAGCCTACAGCTTACTTTAATTTCATTTTGCACGCGCGAGTATCCGCTGTGCTCATCATCGTCCTCTTGTACTTTGAGCAGTTTGGCTGCAAAGACACGACGACTCTGAAAAAAGAGAAATTCTTATCATTGACAACGAAGCTGTTGTTTTTACCTCGCAGACAACCTTATACACAGCACCAAAGCCTCCTTCGCCGAGTTTTTCGAAACGCCGGACTGAAAACGTTAATTTTTAAGTTTTTGAGACTCTGAATGTTTCCCTACATTTTTCTCCGTTGAGGACAAAGCTATCGATTTGTTCTCCAGTACTCTTTTCGTCAAAGTAAAAAGGCTCAGCAATGAACTTTGCAGACGGCGGAGACGGAGTGAATGAACTCGGAGTGGTCGATGGGGTGTCCTGAGATTTCGGTGTATCGCTGGGTGGTTGAGAGGACATGACGTTGTTTTGCCGGTATTTGGAGGGCTGTAATTGAAAAAGTTAAAGTTGTTGAAGTGGAAATGAAAGAACAAGAAAAAGAAAGAGAAAAAGAGTGAAGAAAAAAAGTAAAGTAGGGGCTAATAAAACATCAACATGTTCTGTTCTCCGTGAAAAATAGCCTATTTTGTCTACTAAAATTGAAACTGTTCTACAATTCAAACTTTTGTTTAACTGTATTGTCCTATCCTAGAAATCCATATTTTTAGCTGTCAACTTTTTTGTAGGATGCCTTCCCAGTCAGATATAGTCAGTGTAAAACTACCATTTGATTTTTCTCACTTTTTCAGTGGCAAATAGATGGAAATCGGAGAATCTCGCATTTCAAATCAGATATCTGGCTTCGAATGCACTCTACAAAAAGTTATCAATTACAAAATTGGAGAACTAGGATTGGAAATCTCAAAAGAAAATTGGGATTGTAGTAGATATTTTATCACAGAGCCGAGTGGCTGAAATTGGCTATGTTGCACTGAAAATAGCAAATATAGATGTTTTAATAGTCACTACTGTATTAGTGATTAAAAAAAAACAAAACCGAGCAGTACTGCAAAAACGTACAAACATCAGGTTTTGGATAACAAAAAATAAGAATGCCATGAAATTATAAAGCAAAAGTTTTTTGGTTTTCTATTTTTGTTCTCAAAATTCAAAGAAAATTGTTATGCAATAAAGAGAAATAATTGCGTTCAAAAATAACTCTTTCTCAGTGAACACTTCCCAAAAAGGATTCAGAAGATTTCTGCTAGATGCAGAGGAAATAAGTGGTTTTTGACAGGTCTGATCATAAAAAAAACTGCACATTACAAGAAAAAAAATGCAATATTCAAAGTGAGCATTGATAGATTTATGATGAGATTAATAAGTAGAGATAACAATTCGGACGATTCGAGCAAACAGTGGGATTATCACTGGCCCGTACTCTACGGTTCTCATATTTGTATTTCGTCTAATTTGTTCAGCAGTACTTCTTCTATTAGCAGAGCACTTTCGTTGCAACTGCGCCCCATCGCAAACGAGAGAGTATCGGCGAGAGACGCAGAGTTTTTTAGGCACGAAATGGATTTTCACCATTTTTTAAATCTATTTTCACAAGTTTTAATTAAAAATTTGCCAATTTCCTAGCGAAAATTATGCAAAAATAGGTCAAAAATGGTGAAAATTCGTTTTGCGCCAGAAAAAACTCTGCGTCTCTCACCCACACTCTCTCGTTTTCGGTGAAGCGCAGTTGTAAGAAGGCGTGGGCTGCTAATAATTGGTTGTGAGAAAATAAGCGGTTATTGAGAGGTCTGATCATTAAAAAAACTGCACTAGTAAAAAAGGCAATACTCGAATTGAGCAATATCAGATTCATGATGGGATTAATAAGTAGAGATAACGATTTGGACGATTTGAGCCAGCAGTGGGATTACCTCCTGAAAAACCAATTATGTCCTGAAATAACCGATTATCTCCTGAAAAAGCAATTAACTCTTGATCAAACTAATTACCTTTTGAGAAAACCAATTATCTCTTGAGATACACGACTGCATTTTGAAAAAAACCAATTGCCTCCTGAAAAAATCAATTATCTCCTGAAAAAAAACAAACCATTGAGCTATTTTGAGTTATGTTGTCATGAGAAGAAGATGCAAAGCTTAAAATCTGTAAAGGTTGTTAATGTCTGAAAATATGTGCAGTTATATAGCAAAAGAGTCCTGTATATTGTCTTTGGTACAATAAGTGTTGTATTCCATTAGAACAGCGTTTCCCAATAACCTAACAAACGACGTTCGACGAAGAGTTCATGAAAAGACTAGTTGTGGAGAGACCGAGAATACCCTTTTGCAGTCCGTCGAAAATGAAGAAGAAAAATGAGGAAGATGAAATAAGAGTAGATTGTTTTCACAGGAAAACAACCCAAATTTTTTTGTGGCTAAACTAGGGGGGAGGGAGACTTCCACAGAACCAAGGGACACCCCAGTGTCTCTTTGGCATGGATTTTACGCACTGAACCAAGTGACACCCGAAGGGTCGCGTTGGCATGGATTTTTGACTTTCGACAGGTGATTTCAGTAAATCACAGTTTCAGAAACACGTCAGTTTGTCATAAAGACAGCTAATGCGTGTTATCAGAAAGACATCGAAGATGGTCTATCTGTGAAGCGAAAGACTCAAATAGATAGTTTTTTCAAGATCTTTGATCTGATGTCTACTCTTTTTTTCTATTTTTGCGCGCAGTGAACCCCATACTTCAACATCAAATCAGAGACCAATCAAAACTTCTATTTCAATTTTCCGCTAAACGAGATAGGCATCTTTTGCCTTTTTCTCCTCCGTACCGAATCCTCCGTCGTTATTGTCTATTGAATCCTTCATTTCAATTGTCCACTGAATCCTCGTCCTCGAATGGTTGTCCGGATTGAATTCAAAAATAGATGAATAAAACGAAAACAATTTAAAAAACCGAAATTTTTGCGTATGCGGTTTTCATTATTCCAATTGCTATTTCTCACACTCTCTCATTTCACAAAACGTTTTTACATAGTAGCTTTTTCTCATTTTAGCTTGAGAAGCTTTGGGCGCACTATTCGCTGTACATCTGAGGTGAATCTCCGCGCATTGATAAAAAAATGAAAAAGATTATTAAAAACGACAAATAATTCAAAAAAACTATAAATTTGAAAATCGTATATTTGTCAAGGCACGGTGATTTTTCAAAATTCCCTTTATACATCAAAAATTTAGTTTTTTCATGATAAATTCAAAGTTTTTCAAAAAAAAAAAAGTGTTTTGGTTCTAAGTCCCGGGCCTAGAAAATTATGAAAAAACGAAATAATTACAAAATGGGAAAAATAGTCCTTGAGTGAAAAATAAAAAGAGGAAAACTGTAAAAATGGGAAATATGTCCAATTAAAAATGTATGCAGTTCGAGTTGAGATGTTTATGTTAATTTTCAAACACAACCAATTATTAGCAGTCCTCGCCTTCTTACAACTGCGCCCCACCGCAAACGAGAGAGTATCGGCGAGAGACGCAGAGTTTTTTCTGGCGCGAAACAGATTTCCACGATTTTCGATCTATTTTAGAATAGATTTTTTCTTGAAATTTGGCAAATTTTGAATCAAAACTTGTAAAATCTGTTTCGCGCCAGAAAAAAACTCTGCATCTCTCGCCGATACTCTCTCGTTTGCGGCGGAGCGCAGTTGTCACGGAACTGCTACGCTAATATTTCACAATATATTTTCATCAATACTCTAAAATTTCTTTCCAATTATTGGGAAATTTTGAGATTTGAAAGACTTTTTTGAAAATGTTTTAAATAGAACAAAAGCTGGATTTCAAAAACAATAGAAATACGGCGTGATTTATTGTTGTTTACACCCAAAATGGCAAAAAAATGTTGTGATTTTTTTGGAAAATGTTTTTGGTTAATCTAATAAAATTATTTTTAAACAGACTTATCACAGGCCGGGCCGACCTGGAATCGGAAATATTCTCGGCCGGTTTTGAAAAATGTCATGAAAAATTGAAGTTTCAATTTTATTCTGAAAATTTTATGGAATTTTTCAAAAAGTATAGTTTTTGACCAAAAATTCTGAACCAAAAAATGAAAATTAAAGCATTTTTACTATTATAAATTTACAGTCTGCGGCTGTAGGGCTTTAAAGACGAATGGAATTTGTTAGAATGGGTCTCATAGTTGAAACGAGTGAAAACCGTAGTAAAAATATTAAAAACCGTAGTGGAGTACGGTTTTTCACCCATTTCAACTACGAGACACATTCGAACAAATTCCATGCGCCTTTCAAACCTACGGAGGCAGACTTTAAATGTATGATATGAATTTTTGAAGCACTTCGAAAATATTTCAGAGTTCCCATTTTTGAATCCGGACAAAGTGAAAGTTCGACCCAGGCCGGGCCGGAAGTGTCTCTTTAAGTGAATTTTTGGTTGTGTTTGAAAAATTTCATAAAACACCCAACTCATCTGCAATCAAAACCAACGAATTCTAAGAATTCGGAAAGTGCGCAGCAACAAAACTTGCGCGCTGCAAATAAAAGCGGCTGCTTCCTAACAAAAGAAGTATTCCCAAAAACATCTCCAAATCCTTAAGGCAATCCAAAAAACTCGATAAACCTTAAGAATCGGGGAAGTTTTGGGAATTTCGTAACTGATACCTTCTCTAAAGATATTAATTTCCCTAAAACTCTCTAAAACTCTCTAAATTCTTTAAAACTACCATAATTTTCCCGTTCCCCCCACACCCTTAACGCAGTCTCTCTGTCTCTCTCACACGATCCCAGAGCCTCCCATACCAACTCTTCTTTCGGTACCCCCAGAAGAGAACCCAGCCACCAGGTACCCCCGGCTGGGGGGGGGCAGCCACCCAAACCCGTCATCCTCCCGATTTCCATTCACTTTCTATCAGTTTTCTGAGATAGAAAGTGAATGAAAACACCTATACCTGAAACCAAACAAAAATAAACTACCTGAAGTTCCTTCGATTGATGTAGAATGTAGAGACGGTCGAATTGAAGACGGTAAAGTTGAAGATGATTCCGACGAGAAGTTTTGAGAAGCACCATTGAATCAACGAGCTGAAAAAATAAGTTTTTTTTAGTTTTCTATATTTTTAAAATTTATTTTTGAATTTAAACTCACTTTATTTCCAATTGACATTAATTCCGATGCGGCTTTCTCAGCTCCAGAAATTTTGAGCCTTTGCAATGATCTATTACACTGAAAAAAGTTATTTGAGAGGGGGAATTTGCAAAAAATTAAAAAATCGGAAAATTAAAAAAAATTTTATCTAGAAAGTTAAGCACTTAAAATGGTAAAAAAGAAGTCTATAGGTAGTTTTTAGCTCAGAAGAACAATATCAAGCTTTGAAAAAAAATTTTAACGGTGGGAATGTGCCTTTTTCGAAAATTTTAGGCCGATTCCAAGTTTTTTTGAGTTTCTAGAAGCCTGTTAAAATCTATTTTCTCGCAATGAATTTATAATTTTAGCCCCTTTCGAGTAGTGCCTTGTCAAAAAAATTCAGGTCTCAAAATTCGAAATTTCAAAAGTTATGAATTTTTTTCGTCTATTTTAATTTTTATCTCGCGGCGCTGAAAAAATGGAAGTCTGAAAATGCGCTAAAACGACGCGCCGTAAAATTTGGGTCTAGATGAGTTTTTGTTTTGGTAAGATCGAATAAAATACTGGTGAGAAAAAATCGATAAAGTCTGAAAAAAGCGAGCAAAAAAAGGGAAAAATGTGGCAAAAGTGGGCGTGGTCTGATGACGTAGGCGATCGCGGCGAGACCCACGAGACGGAAAATTTCATGCGCCTTTTTTCGAAATTTTCAAAGTAGAGGAAACCCCATGAATGTATATATGTCTAGAACCCAAATTTTATGAGGAATTCGAAAAAAATAAAATTTTTTGGGTTACGGTAGTTTTTCGGATTACTGTAGCCATTTTCGTGTCAAGACCTAAATTTCCGAAAATCGTCAAAACTGAACCGTTTCTGAAAATTTTTTTTGTATAATAATCAGAATATCGCAACAAAGTCAATAAAAAATTTTTCATGCAGTTTAACGTAGTTTTTTCGGATTACTGTAGCCATTTTCGTGTCGAGACCCAAAAATTTCGAAAATCGTCAAAACTGAACCGTTTCACAAAATTTTTTTTGTATAATAATCAGAATATCGCAACGAAGTGAAAAAAAAACTTGTTCAAATGGTTTACGGTAGTTTTTGGCTTACTGTAACCATTTTCGTGGCGAGACCCACGTGACGAAATATCACATGCGCCTTTTTTCGAAATTTTCAAAGTAGAGGAAACCCCATGAATGTATATATGTCTAGAACCCAAATTTTATGAGGAATTCGAAAAAAATAATATTTTTTGGGTTACGGTAGTTTTTCGGATTACTGTAGCCATTTTCGTGTCGAGACCCAAAAATTTCGAAAATCGTCAAAACTGAACCGTTTCACAAAATTTTTTTGTATAATAATCAGAATATCGCAACGAAGTGAAAAAAAACTTGTTCAAATGGTTTACGGTAGTTTTTGGCTTACTGTAACCATTTTCGTGGCGAGACCCACGTGACGAAATATCACATGCGCCTTTTTTCGAAATTTTCAAAGTAGAGGAAACCCCATGAATGTATATATGTCTAGAACCCAAATTTTATGAGGAATTCGAAAAAAATAATATTTTTTGGGTTACGGTAGTTTTTCGGATTACTGTAGCCATTTTCGTGTCAAGACCTAAATTTTCGAAAATCGTCAAAACTGAACCGTTTCATAAAAAAATTTTTGTATAGTAATCAGAATATCGCAACAAAGCCAAAAAATTTTTTTCATGCAGTTTACGGTAGTTTTTTCGGATTACTGTAGCCATTTTCGTGTCGAGACCCAAAATTTTCAAAAATCGTCAAAACTGAACCGTTTCTGAAAATTTTTTTTGTATAATAATCAGAATATTGCAACAAAGTCAATAAAAATTTTTTCATGCAGTTTAACGTAGTTTTTTCGGATTACTGTAGCCATTTTCGTGTCGAGACCCAAAATTTTCAAAAATCGTCAAAACTGAACCGTTTCACAAAATTTTTTTTGTATAATAATCAGAATATCGCAACGAAGTGAAAAAAAAAACTTGTTCAAATGGTTTACGGTAGTTTTTGGCTTACTGTAACCATTTTCGTGGCGAGACCCACGTGACGAAATATCACATGCGCCTTTTTTCGAAATTTTCAAAGTAGAGGAAACCCCATGAATGTATATATGTCTAGAACCCAAATTTTATGAGGAATTCGAAAAAAATAATATTTTTTGGGTTACGGTAGTTTTTCGGATTACTGTAGCCATTTTCGTGTCAAGACCTAAATTTTCGAAAATCGTCAAAACTGAACCGTTTCATAAAAAATTTTTGTATAGTAATCAGAATATCGCAACAAAGCCAAAAAATTTTTTTCATGCAGTTTACGGTAGTTTTTTCGGATTACTGTAGCCATTTTCGTGTCGAGACCCAAAATTTTCAAAAATCGTCAAGACTGAACCGTTTCTGAAAATTTGTTTTCAGTAGGCGGAGAGGCTGGGGCACCTTTGGTGTGATAGCAAAAATTGGTCGATTTTGACTGTTTTAGATTGCTTTTTCACATAAATTTGTAATTTTCACATGTTTTTCCACTTCTCGTCACGTTAAATTTATTTTTTGTAAAAAAGAAACCTGAAAATGACACTTTTCAGAAGTAGGCGGAGAGGCTGGTGATGTATCGTCTAACTTTACACCTAGGTACCAATTTATATGAAAAAATATCCGGTAGAACTCGAGATAATCGACGTGAAGCAAAAAACAGAAAAATCAAAAAACCGAAAATTTTCTCAAAATAAAAAGTTGCCTCCATTCTATCGATTATAACTCGTTGAGAAGTATAGATTTTCCAGTTAATCGGATAAGTTTCAGCAGAGATACAGAACACGAAACAATGTGCATTCTCATTTTCTCTCTTTTTCTCTGACGAAAAATTTGATAATATATCACAGTCATACTTTACCTCTTTCATATCATTTACTGCATCATATACTTCTACTCAAATTCCTCCCCCTTTGTATGTTTCCCTAATGGAGCTGCGGTACTTGTTTAGGTTGCCAATGGTTCAATTTTGCTTCCATTCATTATACATAAGAGATTGATAAACTTGTAAAACTTGCAAAAAGCTGATGTAAAATACCAAAAAAGAGAATAGAGATAAAAATGAAGACGATGGAAATGTTAAAGAAGTCGGAGAACAAAACGGGAAAAATATTTGATAGAACAAACAAAAAAAGTAAGGGGAAAGTATAATATTCAAAAAAAATATAAAAAAAGATGGCTCTAAAGGAGCATAAACATATTTTTCCACACGAGAAGGCAAGAATTTGTAGGCAGGACTAGAAACTATGATATGGGAATAATGTATAAAATTTAGTAAAACAAAGATGAGTACAATTTGCTTATTTAGATGAGTTGACGCTCCTGCTTGTAGACATCATCTTGTGCGGTGATAGTCCGTGATGAGCTGACTGGCAAGCGCCTAAAAATCCAAGTTTCAAATGAAACAGTTAATGTTTTGAAACTTACTTGATCAGCCGTCCATCTCACTTCCGCATTTTTTCTGATGAGCATTTGAGTGACACCGCGGATGCTCAGGTTCATCTGGACTGGTTGATCGTATTTGCATTTCGAGACCATGTAGTCAGATACGTGCCCCGTGGGCAGCTGGAATGGCAGTTTCCCTTGAGAACATTGATGGATTACGATTCCCAGAGAAAAGCAATCGACGGCTGTGGTCTGTTTCGAGCGAGAGACCATTTCAGGTGCCATGTTTCCTTGAGTTCCGCAGAACGTACCGTGCCTGAAAATCAATAAAATTTCAAAAACCACATCGAAGAACCCCTCACCGTTCGTCGGTTGCACTTCCGAAATCTAACACTTTGTAGATTCCTTCTCCATTGTGTAGAATATTTTGGGGTTTCAGATCACGATGGATAATGCACCTTCTGTGGCAATATGACAGAGCTTTCGCCACACATTCCGTCATTTTCGCAACGTCCTTCACATTCATTACATGTCCACGTCTCTGCTTCAAAACATCGTAAAGAGATTCTTGCATCAGTTCTAGTACAAAGCAAGTGTTAATTTTTGATTTGAAGGCAGGCAACATTTTCACAATGTTTTCGTGACGGAGTTCACGTTGAATCAAATGTTCTCGCTCAATTTCAAATGTTTTGGACAATATGCTCGTTTGGTTGATGATGTACTAAAAATACAAAATTATTCGTGTTTGCAGTAGTATTTCTCACCTTTAGAGCAAACTCTTTGCCGCTTTTTTTCGATCTACATTTGAAGACACTGCCGTTTGTGCCAGTTCCCATTAATTCTCCAATGACAAACTTTTCTTCGCTCACATCGTTATCGTATACGTTAAAGTCTTCGTCTCGCTTCCCAGCAGTCTCATATCGATCAATGACTTTTCTCACTTCCTTGAGCTCTTTGTCATCCGTCACACGACTCTTCGCTTTTCGGCACGCTTCTCTCAGCTTCTCTGAGTGGTTTTGAAGTTATCCACGCTGAAAGTTACATTGAGTTAATTCTGCTGGTTTTTCTTTGACACTCACTCAAATTGTGCAGACTGCATCATGACACCTGTGGAGCTGCCTGTGGCAAAAACTTTTCCAGGCAAAATATCAAACATCGTCTGGTTTGGTGACTTTGCTCCATATTTGTGAAAAGACGTACACTTTTGTTGGAAGAAATTTTTCACGTCAGTTAGGACAAGCTGAAAACATAATACGATTAAAACTTTGCATGTATGAACTAACCTGCAAATTTTTGTAATTCCCGTGAATCACAAACTTGTCCGACGCATTTTTTCCGTCAATAATTCCAAGAAACCACTGCTTCTCATCGAAAGACCATCTATAAAAATAGATTGAAAAAGGATTTTTCGTGAATCTCTACCTTTCGGAGGGTTGTGTTTCTCCATTCCACGTGAACAACCGGTGTACATTTTTGTCAAATGTCTCGCAGTAGGACAAATTGGTTTTGTAGCCTTGTTTTACGATCGATTCTTTGAGTGCGTACGGCCTTTTAAAGATCCTCTGAGGTCATACATCGACCAATCTCCATTCAAACCAGTCGTCATTATTGTGTAGCTCTCCTTGCGGAAGTTGGATGATGAAGATACCACATTGGTCTGAAACAAAGATCATTGAAAATCAATAACTGAGAAAGACACTTAAAGAATTGTTAATTGTATTCAACCTACCTTGAGCCCTCTAACAACTGAATCCGTTCTGACGTCATACAGAAGTATCGATTTGGTGAATACACCACTTCTTTTTGGATGCATGAGAAGAACTTTCTCTACTTTGTGAAAGGCAGTGCACTTCCACTGAGTGAACGGATTAATTTGGCGGAGAGTCGATTGATTTGTGTCGATCTTGTAGACGACTGGCTTTTCTCCCACGATGAATATATCTGAAAACATTAGTATTATTGATTTTCCTGATTTTATGTCGAATCTATTCCAGTTTAAATGTTTTTGAAAACTCGAACGTCCCGATAAACGCTACGGCGTCTCTTGAATGACATAGACGTCCCGAAGAATATTTAGACATATCAAAAAACATTTTTGCGTCCCAAAATACATTTAAACATCTCGACCACGAGCTTGCTTAAAAATTAGGATAAAAGTGCAAGCAAGCTCCTGGAAGTCTCGGTTGGGACGTCTGACTGTTCACGTGACGTCTAAATGTTTCTGGGACGATCAAACATTTGAAATGACGTCTAGACAATCAAATGTTTCAAGGGACGTCTCAGTGTTTTTTTGGACGTTCCAGTTTTCAAAGGACATCTAATCTTGATTAGAGCCCTTTTTTCTGTTCTCTATCGAAGGAACAGAAGAACAGCTTCACTTGAAAAGTGAGAATTCTCAGAACATAGTTATAATTTGTTCTGAGAATGTCGTTTTGTCTTTTTTAAGATTAATTTTCACACTCACTGTTACTATCCGCATAAACTGCATTCATTCCTTCGTCGACCCGGTGGCTCTCCAGAAGACAAGAGGTAGTTGTTGAGTAGATCGATAAGGAATCTTTGAATAGGACTGCAACTGATTCCTCATCCATCTATGCAACATCGATAGGGTCTGAGCAATCAATTCGGCAAGTCATAATTACACCAGTTGATTTTTCACCTGTAACAAATGATTTACAGAGAGAGAGAGAGAATAGATATAGAGAAGATACAGAATGAGAGTGATACAGAATGAGAGAGATAGAGAGATAGTCCTCCTTTTCTTGAAATAAATCTACACTAGGTCGTAATTACCATAAACGTCTCGAAAAACACTCGAAAATTATAAACTTATCCACTATTATCAAAAAAATCAACAAAAAACTGAAGAGAACTAATGTAAAACGCAACAAAATAGAAGAAAAAACGATACAAATGACGAGAAAATACCAAGAACGAGTTGACAGAATTGAAATATTTGCCGGTAGGCGGGGTAGATCAAAACTAAAACACACTTTGAAGGGTAGGTCAAAAAGTTTACATTAGAGATAATTGTTTTACAAGTAGTAGGTCTACAATTTTAATGATGTGGATAGGGTAGATCCGAACTTAATCAAACTTTAACGGGTAGACTCAACCTGATACTACTGACTGGGTGTTTCTTGACTGCACTCTCGAGGGCGACTGGTTGCGCGCATATAGTGTAATGATGTATATAGATCACCCTCACGCAAGGAAGGAGAGTTTGCTCCCGGCATATCGGGAACTCTTTTTGGTTTTTTTGATAAGAAAATGGGCTGCCAGTATAAGACAGTTGTGAATACACTGCTCCACATAATGATACGATCAGTACTAAAAAATTGGAATTCAGGTATAGAGGTGTTTCCTAGCCGCCAAAGAGACAAGTCTCGACGCCGGACTTACGGGAAACGAGAGTTGAGAGAAGGAATAAGAGAGTTTGAATTTGAAAAAGAACTAAAATAGTTCTTCATGCACAGAAGTGTCTCCTAGCCGCCAAAGAGACATGTCTCGACGCTGGACTTACGGGGAACGAGAGTAAAGAAAAGGAATAAAGATTGAAGACTGAGTTGCCAATGCAATTCTGGTCAGTTTTGTACTGGAGTGACTAAACACTGTATTGCCCAGTTTTTTACTGCTGTGACTGAAGACTTTGTTGCTATAGAACCTTTGTAAATAGCGAAATGCATCTGTAGTTCTCGAAGTTTCTACTAGTGGGTTAGTGGCGTGACCTCGTGGCTGGGATACAGTGACTTGTGCTGTTTTCTTCCCTCTGAATCGCTGAGGTTATGCCTCTTGGCAATGACTGCCCACTAGTGCCTAGTGGAAAACAACTTCTCTGTATGAAAAACTGTTACCATGAAAACGATGACGCTAGAGGTCAGTTTGTGGGTCTATTGCTCTTCTTATAGTCTGAGAGGGGGAAGTGGTCCTAGGAGGTAGTTCTTGAAGAAAGGTTACTTGGAAGAAACTGAACACGAGGACTGAGTTTTCAGTATTCTCGGAAGGTGTTGGCGTTTTGTCACTTTCCGTCCGACGGATACTGTTTGTTAACTTTGCAACACTGCCGGTAATTTTTCAAAAGTGTTCCGAATGCAAAATGAACAAATACAAAATGAACGTAAGTCCCCGGAGTGTTGACAATAGCCTTTTCCCCGACCACGCCTCTGTCCCATTCCAAACTAGAATGCATTTATTGATTGCATAAATAACTTAAACTTATCCAATTACATGTATTTATTTTACTTTCTGTTAATTATCTTTTTTCCCTGTTTTCTCTTTTATTGTCATACGAAGTAATTCCATTTGCAATTAAAATCGGCGTCAACTACGATGTCAGAGAAGGCATTGAAATCATTCGTATGCTACCGTGGGAACTTAGGTCCGGTAGCAAACGAATGATTAATATTAAAATACAGAGCAAAAAATTTTGAAATAACATAATGATAAAAAAGGCGAGAAGGAGTAGGCAGGAAGAAAAGGCAGTGGAACCATTCGATTGCTACCAAAGGAAATCTGGTATGGTAGCAATTGAATGACATGGGGAAAAGGACTTGTAAAAAGCTGATGTAAAATACCAAAAATGAGACTAGAGATAAGAATGAAGATAATGGAAATGTTAAAGAAGTCGGAAAACAAAAAGAGAAAACACATTTGATAGAACAAACAAAAAAGTAGGGGGAAAGTATAATATTCAAAAAAAATCAAAGAAGATGGCTCTAAAGGAGCATAAACATATTTTTCCACACGAGAAGGCAAGAATTTGTAGGCAGGACTAGAAACTATGATATGGGAATGATGTATAAAATTGAGTAAAACAAAGGTGAGTACAATTTGTTTATTTAGATGAGTTGACGCTCCTGCTTGTAGACATCATCTTGTGCTTGATGGTGATAGTCCGTGATGAGCTGACTGGCTAGCACCTAAAAATCCAAGTTTCAAATGAAAAACAGTTAATGTTTTGAAACTTACTTGATCAGCCGTCCATCTCTCTTCCGCATTTTTTCTGATGAGCATTTGAGTGACATCGCGGATGCTCAGGTTCATCTGGACTGGTGGATCGTATTTGCATTTCGAGACCATGTAGTCAGATACGTGCCCCGTCGGCAGCTGGAATGGCAGTTTCCCTTGAGAACATTGATGGATTACGATTCCCAGAGAAAAGCAATCGAGGGCTGTGGTCTGTTTTGAGCGAGAGAGAATTTCGGGTGCCATATATCCCTGCGTTCCGCAGAACGTACCGTGCCTGAAAATCAAAAAAATTTCAAAAATCACATTAAAGAATCCCTCACCGTTCGTCGGTTGCACTTCCGAAATCTGACACTTTGTAGATTCCTTCTCCATTGTGTAGTATATTTTGGGGTTTCAGATCACGATGGATAATGCACCTTCTGTGGCAATATGACAGAGCTTTCGCCACGCATTCCGTCATTCTCGCAACGTCCTTTACATTCATCACATGTCCACGTTTCCTCAAAACATCGTAAAGAGATTCTTGCATCAGTTCAAGTACAAAGCAAATGTTAATTTTTGATTTGAAGGCAGCAAACATTTTCACAATGTTTTCGTGACGGAGTTCACGTTGAATCGAATGTTCTCGCTCAATTTCAAATGTTTTGGACAATATGCTCGTTTGGTTGATGATGTACTAAAAATACAAAACTATTCGTATTCGCAGTATTATTTCTCACCTTGAGAGCAAACTTTTTGCCGCTTTTTTTCGATCTACATTTGAAGACACTTCCGTTCGTTCCAGTTCCCATTAACTCTCCAATGACAAACTTTTCTTCGCTCACATCGTTATCGTATACGTTAAAGTCTTCGTCTCGCTTCCCAGCAGTCTCATATCGATCAATGACTTTTCTCACTTCCTTGAGCTCTTTGTCATCCGTCACACGACTCTTCGCTTTACGGCACGCTTCTCTCAGCTTCTCTGCGTGGTTTTTGAAGCTATCCACGCTGAAAGTTACATTGAGTTAATTCTGCTGTTTTTTCTTTGACACTCACTCAAATTGTGCAGACTGCATCATGACACCTGTGGAGCAGCCTGTGGCAAGAACGTTTCCAGGCAAAATATCAAACATCGTCTGGTTCGGTGACTTTGCTCCATATTTGTGAAAAGACGTACACTTTTGTTGGAAGAAATTTTCACGTCAGTTAGGACAAGCTGAAAAAATAATACGATTAGAACTTTGCATTTATAAACTAACCTGCAAATTTTTGTAATTCCCGTGAATCTCAAACCCGTCCGACGCATTATTCCCTTCAATTATTTCCGAGAAGTATCGATATGGTGAATACACCACTTCTTTTCGGATGCATGAGAAGCACTTTCTCTACTTTGTGAAAGGCAGTGCACTTCCACTGAGTGAACGGATTGGTTTGACGAAGAGTCGATTGATTTGTGTCGATCTTGTAAACGACTGGCTCTTCTCCCACGATGAATATGTCTGTAAACATTAGTATTATTGATTTTCCTGATTTTTTTTATTCTATTCCAGTTTAAATGTTTTTGAAAACTCGAACGTCCCGATAAACACTACGGCGTCTCTTAAATGACTTAGACGCCCCTAAAATAACTTAGACGTCTCGAAGACTATTTAGACGTTTCAAAAAACATTTAGGCGTCCCAAAAACATTTAAACATTTCGAAAAATATTCAGACGTCTGGTGAACTCTGAAACAGACACTCCTTCAAACAGAGACAACCACGAGCCTGCTTAAAAATTGGGATAAAAGTGCAAGCAAGCTCCTGGGTGTCTCGGTTGGGACGTCTGACTGTTCACGTGACGTCTAAATGTTTCTGGGACGATCAAACAGTTGAAAGGACGTCTAGACATTTAAATGTTTCAAGGGACGTCTCACTGTTTTTTGGACGTTTGAGTTTTCAAAGGACATCTAAACTTGAATAGAGCCCTTTTTTCTGTTCTCTATCGAAGGAACAGAAGAACTGCTTCACTTGAAAAGTGAGAATTCTCAGAACATAGTTATAATTTGTTCTGAGAATGTCGTGTTGTCATTTTGTAAGATTAATTTTCACACTCACTGTTACTCTCCGCATAAACTGCATTGATTCCTTCGTCGACCCGGCGGCTCTCATGAAGACAAGAGGTAGTTGTTGAGTAGATCGACACGAAATCTTTGAATAGAACTGCAACTGATTCGTCGTCAATCGATGCAACATCGATAGGATCTGAGTAATCAATGTAAGTAATGTGAGTAAATGTAATGTGAGTAAGAATGAGAGAGATACGGAATGAGAAAGATAGAGATAGTCCTCCTTTTCTTGAAATTAATCTACACTAGGTCGTAATTACCATAAATGTCTCAAAAAACACTCGAAAATTGTAAACTTATCCACCATTATCAAAAAAATCAACGAAAAACTAAAGAGAACTAGTGTAAAACGCAGCAAAATAGAAGAAAAAACGACACAAATGACGAGAAACTACCAAGAACGAGTTGACAGAATTGAAATATCTGCCGGTAGGCGGGGTAGATCAAAACTAAAACACACTTTGAAGGGTAGGTCAAAATGTTTTTATTGAGATAATTTTTTTACAAGTAGTAGGTCTACAATTGTAATGATGTGGATTGGATAGGGTAGAGAGAGAGAGAGAGAGAGAGAGAGAGAGAGAGAGAGAGAGAGAGAGAGAGAGAGAGAGGGTCGATCGACGTAACGGCCGCCGTCAGAGCTGAACGGACTAACTGCGTCGCGGTCGCGGTCGCGTGCACGTCGTAGCGAGAGAGAGAGTGAAAAGGTTTCGGGTGTGTCCCGACAGGGTGGTAGAGAACTCAAGCGAGAATTCTCGCGGTTTCTTCCTAATAGCTCTCAGCGAGTTATTACCAATGCCTCCTAGAAAGATGCGGTAAAACACACTTCTCTCGTGGTTAGAAAGAGCAACTACAAAAAGGGAACAACCCCTATGGGAAAATAATTATAGGGTAGAATGGGTGTCGGTCAGCTACTGTAACAGTCGTTTCCTGTGTGTCGTGGTGGGAGTTCCTATGGAAATGACATGCGTTTTTGACTGCAGTAGAGACGCAGACATTGTAGTTGGCGCCGATTTGAGGCCCCGCGGGTTGTGTTATGTTCACATAACACGCAAGCTTGGCTTTCGCTTCACGAGGTTGATAGGATCTTACTATGAAAGCCAAACACATCTTTACGCCAGCATGGCTAAGGACCACTGTGATGTATCCCCTTCGACCAGAACAAATCAGAAAAATTAAACAGGTTTTTTACATTTTTTTGCATAATAATGTTTTCTCAATTTGTAGGGTTTATACTTTAAAGATATGCGCTGTCGTCTACTTGTAAACAACAACAACTTTTTATAGTTGCTTTTCCTAACCGCGAGAGAAGTGTGTTTTACCGCAAACCCATCCTTCTAGGACGCGCTGGTAATAACTCGCTGAGAGCTATTAGGAAGAAACCGCAAGAATTCTCATCAGAGAATTCTCGCTTTTCCTGAATAAACTGGTTTTAGATTAATCCGCGTAAAATTACATTGAGTCCTGCGTTCCACTGAACCACCTAAAATAGCAGGAAACCACCAAGACGTGTGACACCCCCCGACGGCTAATAACCGGCGGCCTGCTATCCTTAGAAGGAGTGGCCACAAGGGTGTCACATTTTCACTTTTTTTCAGGACCAAAAAATCATTTTTCTATAAGTTACTACTTTTTACTCTAAAAAGCTCTAAAATCTGAATAGCTGTAAATCATTAAAAAAGAGAAAGCATGATAACAAGAATTAATGAATGAATAATAATGAATTGGCTCTTAAGGAGCATAAAAACATAATAATTGCAAAATATGGCAAGATGATGTAGGCAGAGAAGGCATTGGAATCATTCGTTTGCAATTGATTGACATGGGAAAAAGCACTTGTAAAAAGCTGATGAAAAATTCCAAAAAAGAGAATAGAGATAAAAATGAAGATGCTGGAATTGTTAAAGAAGTCGGAGAACAAAAAGAGAAAACACATTTGATAAAACAAACAAAAAAAGTAAGGGAAAGTATAATATTCAAAAAATAAAGCTCGAAAGGAGCATAAACATTTTTTCCACACGAGAAGGCAAGAATTTGTAGGCAGGACTAGAAACTATGATATGGGAATGATGAGTAAAATTTAGTAAAACAATGGTGAGAAACAATTTGCTTATTTAGATGAGTTGACGCTCCTGCTTGTAGACATCATCTTGTCTGGTGATAGTCCGTGATGAGCTGACTTGCAAGCACCTAAAAATCTTCCAAGTTTCAAATGAAAAACAGTTAATGTTTTGAAACTTACTTGATCAGCCGTCCATCTCTCTTCCGCATTGTTTCTGATGAGCATTTGAGTGACATCGCGGATGCTCAGGTTCATCTGGACTGGTGGATCGTATTTGCATTTCGCGACCAAGTAGTCAGATACGTGCCCCGTCGGCAGCTGGAATGGCAGTTTCCCTTGAGAACATTGATGGATTACGATTCCCAGAGAAAAGCAATCGAGGGCTGTGGTCTGTTTTGAGCGAGAGAGAATTTCGGGTGCCATATATCCCTGCGTTCCGCAGAACGTACCGTGCCTGAAAATCAATAAAATTTCAAAAATCACATTAAAGAATCCTTCACCGTTCGTCGGTTGCACTTCCGAAATCAGACACTTTGTAGATTCCTTCTCCATTGTGTAGTATATTTTGGGGTTTCAGATCACGATGGATAATGCACCTTCTGTGGCAATATGACAGAGCTTTCGCCACGCATTCCGTCATTCTCGCAATGTCCTTCACATTCATCACATGTCCACGTCTCTGCTTCAAAACATCGTAAAGAGATTGTTGCATCAGTTCGAGTACAAAGCAAATGATAATTTTTGATTTGAAGGCATCAAACATTTCCACAATGTTTTCGTGACGGAGTTCACGTTGAATCAAATGTTCTCGCCCAATTTCAAATGTTTTGGACAATATGATCGTTTGGTTGATGATGTACTAAAAATACAAAACTATTCGTATTCGCAGTATTATTTCTCACCTTGAGAGCAAACTCTTTGCCGCTTTTTTTCGATCTACATTTGAAGACACTGCCGTTTGTGCCAGTTCCCATTAATTCTCCAATGACAAACTTTTCTTCGCTCACATCGTTATCGTATACGTTGAAGTCTTCGTCTCGCTTCCCAGCAGTCTCATATCGATCAATGACTTTTCTCACTTCCTTGAGCTCTTTGTCATCCGTCACACGACTGTTCGCTTTACGGCACGCTTCTCTCAGCTTCTCTGCGTGGTTTTTGAAGTCATCCACGCTGAAAGTTACATTGAGTTAATTCTCCTGTTTTTTCTTTGACACTCACTTGAATTGTGCAGACTGCATCATGACACCTGTGGAGCAGCCTGTGGCAAGAACGTTTCCAGGCAAAATATCAAACATCGTCTGGTTCGGTGACTTCGCTCCATATTTGTGAAAAGACGTACACTTTTGTTGGGCGAAATTTTTCACATCAGTAAGGACAAACTGAAAAAATAATACGATTAAAACTTTGCATGTATAAACTAACCTGCGAATTTTTGTAATTCCCGTGAATCACAAACCCGTCCGACGCATTATTCCCGTCAATTATTCCAAGAAACCACTGCTTCTCATCGAAAGACCATCTATAAAAATATATTGAAAAAGTATTTTTCCTGAATCTCTACCTTTCGGAGGGTTGTGTTTCTCCACTCCACGTGAACAACCGGTGTACATTTTTGTCGAATGTCTCGCAGTAGGACAAATTGGTTTTGTAGCCTTGTTTTACAATCGATCCTTTGAGTGAGTACGAGTACACGGCCTTTTTCAAAGACCCTCTGAGGTCATACACCGTCCAATCTCCATTCAAACCAGAAGTCATTATTTCGTAGCTCTCCTTTCGGAAGTTCGATGATGTAGATATCACATTGGTCTGAAAACATCCATTTGATCACTGACTTTACAAAGATCTTTGAAAATCAATAACTGAGAAAGACACTTAAAGAATTGTTAATTGTATTCAACCTACCTTGAGCCCTCTAACAACTGAATCCGTCTTGACGTCATACAGAAGTATCGATTTGGTGAATACACCACTTCTTTTCGGATGCATGAGAAGAACTTTCTCTACTTTGTGAAAGGCAGCGCACTTCCACTGAGTGAATTCCGGGAATGGATTGGTTTGGCGGAGAGTTGATTGGTTGGTATCAATCTTGTAAACGACTGGCTCTTCTCCCACGATGAATATGTCTGAAAACATTAGTATTAATGATTTTCCTGATTTTATTTCAATTCTATTCCAGTTTAAATGTTTTTGAAAACTCGAACGTCCCGATAAACACAGATAACTAATGTAAAACGCAACAAAATAGAAGAAAAAACGACACAAATGACGAGAAAATACCAAGAACGAGTTGACAGAATTGAAATATCTACCGGTAGGCGGGGTAGATCAAAACTAAAACACACTTTGAAGGGTAGGTCAAAAAGTTTTCATTGAGATAATTTTTTTACAAGTAGTAGGTCTACAATTTTAATGATGTGGATAGGGTAGATCAAAACTTAATCAAACATTAACGAGTCATACGAGAAAATTCAAATTTTGTCAAAATTGCTGTTTTTCAATTCCACAACATGATACGATCAGCCGACAGAAGTTGACTGAAATGGTCCGAACTTCTGTACAAATAATCTTTTTCCTGATTTTCAGATCAAACAAGCATTTTTTGATTGAAATTATGTGAAAATTTCAAGCTTGTCCAGTTTTTAATGAGCAGGTATGAAACTCGAAGAGGTGATGCATTAAATGACAGAATTCACAGTTTTGAGGTCATGAAAACTATTTACTCAGCCAAAAACTTGGAAATTCAGAAAGATTGGGTAATTTTACACCGCTTTTTTCAAGATGTGTCCGCTTTTTCAAAGGTTTGTCCGCTTTTTCGAATTTTCTAACTTCTGTGTCTATTCCCACCCATTTGCCGATCTGACTGTCCAAAGGATCGGAACAACTTTTTGCAACTGTGCCGAGGTCCAACACAAACATTCTCACTCTTACAGATAGTGCCTCTTAAATCATAATCTTTTTTTTTAAGATTAAAATTTTTTGGACACTCTATCTTATATTACTTCAACACTAAACATTCGACACCTAGCTTAATCTGCTCAATTACTTTTTGAATAGTTTTGTATAGTCCAATGGAGCGCGTTTGCATCAAAACAGGTTATTCTTTAGAAGAAATCAGTTATAAAACGCCTCGGTTTCGAACTGTCCAAGAATTTCCTGTCCCAATTATAATCCGAATTCGAATTCAAATTCAAATCTCTCCTCCATCTGCTCATTTTCTTTGTTTTTGTTATTCCCCTTCCTGCTCCGGCTTAATTTTTTCCCGCCTCCCCTTATTTTGCATCCACTAATTAAATACCTTCCCGACAACCGGTTGGTCCCTCTTTTTTCAAATGTTCTCCTTGTGTATACTCTGCGACTCTCCCCTCCTCACTTTCTCTCTCTTCTAAGCTCTTCCCATCTGTCTTTTAGGACTGTATAATTGTTTTGTTTACCGCTACAGTAACTGGTGGGCGTGGTCTTCAGGACCAGTATAAGTACAGTATTATGGTACCAGATCATTATTCAAAAGACTTTTTGTGTTAAGGTCGTCCTTCTTATGATTTTTTCGGGATTCTAATCATTTTTTCTATTCATGCAACTACTGGACAAGAAGTGTGATAAGGTGAGTGGACATCCAGACAAACAAACATCCGGACAGACATCTCCACATATAATCCCTACGAAGGAACCCCTTTAAAAAATGTTTGAATTTTGCTGAAAATAGGCTCATTGGTAGTTTCGACCATTTTAAACACCATAGTCATAAAATATTTTGCCCCTTCCTGCTCCGAAGCTCAAAAATCAAGCGCGAAACTTGCTCCGCGCGATTCCGCACTCTTGTCACCTCCTTCCGGGCAGTGTTTTTTATGATTTCGGCGGCTCAGTCGGAATTTTAGTTTGAGAAACTGATTTGAGATAGCCTGGATTTCGACGAATAATTTCAATGAGTTTTTCGGTTACTTCTTTTTTTCCTCCACAAGAGGCGAGTTATCTAAAAATACCAATTTTAACTTTTGGCTGATCGGTGGCGATGCCGCCTCCCTCCTCTAAATATGACAGACTAAGATAATTTTTTAACAAATCATCATCCTATAATTCATCTTTTTTTAGACAACCAAGGCACGACAAAGTCCTTTATTGACAAATCGTATTTTTTTTCGTAGTGGTCTTTCATTCATTATACTCCTAGTGAGCTTCTATGCGTAACAGCGCCTACGGCCTTCTCGTAATGGCGGAGACATCCGACGTCTCAAAATTCCTTGTACTAAATACAGTAAATGCCATGTTTGACTTGAGACTGAGAAACCTCTACCGAAATCATCTTGCTAAAATGTGGTTTACTATTTTTGTCCCAATTTGAACATGCTTTACTGAAACTTAGGAATTCGCAAACTTTCCTATTCACATTTTAAAAAATGTACTTCTCTTTCTGTTTCTGTTCCTGGGTTTTGTTTGAATTTTGATGTCTGTGGGATTCTAACTTTTGAGCAGCTTCAAAGTTTCTCGTCATTGGAAGAACGAATTGTTTTGATTGTATTTGTGAGTTCTTTCAAAGTGATTTAAGATAACTTTTTCATATGCACGAAAATCTTCTTTTAGTCTGATTTTATCCAAAAAAGTTTGGTTTCCTGAAATGTTGACTGTTCGGCGGCAATAAGCCGTTCTTCTTTTATTTTTTGAAATTTTCTCTGAAAGTATTCAAATTTTAAACTATTAGCAAACGAACAGATCAGTTGCATATTATCTAACCTACACTTCAACATCTGACTCGTTTCGTATACATCCTCTGCTTTTTTTCGAATTTTCAAAACCGCACAAAAATTTGAATAAATGAATTAATTTGAAGAATGAAAAATATCTGATGGCAGTGAAAGGCTTGAAAACCTCTTTTTCACGTAGTGAGTTTAGAACTATTCTAACTGATTAAATAGACAGGCTTCATTGGAGACAAATTTCCAATCGATCTGTGTAAGTTTCATTACAAACGGTTCAGAATGGAAGGCGCTAGAGTCGGCGACAAACAGACAGACAAACGGATCTGTTGAATATTATTAGTGAAGAAAATTAATATTTCAGAGCCTGGCAATGTTATGACAATCAGATCCATCAGCAAGCTCGGTGTCCCATGCTCCCATCAGTTCATCGTTGTATCCACTGTATGGGCCATTATTCTGAATCGTTCATAAATGAAGCGAATGACTCAAACAAAATATAAAGTAAGTTTTAAGTTAAAGCAATCGCGCTCTTTGGGATAATTTGTACCCTGTTTCAGGAGTCTTTTACTTATTCAATGGTAAAGAAACTATTGGAAACCGTTGCCACAGGGTCAGCGGAGTGAGTACTGAAAGTAAACACGCTCCGGCGAGATTAGCGAAAATTTTAGCGCGAAATTCAAAATACACTTTTTAGTTCAAAATTTTATTTATTTTATGAATTTACCGCCAATGTCTAGTGGAGCGCATACGATTTCAGTACTCACACCTAGACCCTGTGCGTTGTGGCTCTCTTCGAATTCTCGAAATTTTTCAATTGCGGAACTCTTTGTTTATTTGTTGTGGCTGCAAGATATGGTGGGTTCAAATAAATCGCAAAAATTCAATAATTCCTATAAAGCAGTCGCCACCGAAGTTTCTATTTCGATGTTCTGTTTTCAAAGTTTTCTAACTTGTTACTCAATTCCTACCAACTTGTTACTCAATTCCTACCTTTTAAAACCATCATGTTGGATGTGACACCAGACGCGGACCTCACTGCGGACTTCAAACCTCTCGCCGATGCAACTCGAGATATAGATGAAATACATTTTGGGAAGGAGTTCTCAATGACTGCCGAGAATTTGAAGACGTTGGAAAACAAGAAAATCACAATACTATGCACAGCCATGGGTCTTCGAGATATCAACTCTTGGCTCGAGAGTTGGTCGAGTCTAGAATCCAACAGAAACCTGGCGGAACTCAACATCAAATTTCCAGTGGAGACGTTTGTAGAGGACTATCTGCGATATGAGTTTCATGATATTCAGTTCTCAGTTGGTCAAGACTTCATTTGCAATTACTCCTGCACCTCAAAGGCTTGGGATTACGACCCGATGAAATCACTGAACGGTCCTTTTATAGTCCACAGAGGATATGATGAGAATGCGGTGATTGCTTTCAACGCGGAGAAACATTTTATGAATGTTAAATTCATTGTTTAACCTTAATTGTTTTCTATTAGCACGACACACTTCCTACAACCGCGCTCTACCGAAACCAAAAAGAAATTGTGTGCGAGCGTTTCGATAGAGCGCAATTGTAAAAACTGTGTCATTTTTTGTATATCCTACTTCACTGAGTTAACATTATCCTCAACAGTGTACTTACATAACAATTATTCTACATACCAATTAATAAAACCAATTATATCGTCCTTGAGTACCCCAATAAATCTGTAACAATTCCACTTCTTTATTTCAGAATCTTTCAGATGCCTCAGTCATGACGCGCGTCCTCTTTTTGATACGGAGGGCTCATTTCTCCCATGGAGACGAGAAGCGGAAAAGGATTAGCCCTCTCACTGCTTCTCACAGATCCTTCTTTTACTCTTTTTGATAGACACGGAGAACGAGAAACACGGAGAACGGATAAAAAACATGAAGAAAACTTTTGTGCTATGCGCATTTAGAATGGGATGTTTCATGAAAATAGAAAAAACCTCGAATTTTTGTTTTTCGGTTTCTAGGCCATTTCAAGAGCGTTTCAAGAGCGGATACTCTTTAATTTTTGATTGTTTTTAGTGTTGTAAACCTATCAACATTGATAAAACAATGCGCTAATCTAAAGGTTATTGATCGCAATGATTCTAAATCAGGGCCAAGGAACAACACCGGGATAATCATAATGATGAACTTTGAGGATAGTTATGTTTCAGGTTTTAGAAACATTTAACAAAAACTTGTCGATTGTGCGCAAAAGTGAAGGTTTAATTCAGAATCCCTACAAACCTTGATATTCTGTAGCAAAAAATGCAACAAAAACGCCATCTAAAGGAGCTTCCCGGCCGCCAAAGAGACGAATCTCGACACCGGACTTACAGGAAAAGAGGATAAAGATGAGGAGAGAGAGTTTTGAATTTGAATAAGAACTGTAATAGTTCTTAGATATCTAAAGGAGCTTCCCGGCCGCCAAAGAGACGAATCTCGACACCGGACTTACAGGAAAAGAGGATAAAGATGAGGAGAGAGAGTTTTGAATTTGAATAAGAACTGTAATAGTTCTTAGATATCTACGGGAGATTCCCCGCCGCTAAAGAGACGAATCTCGACACCGGACTTACAGGAAAAGAGGATAAAGTGTGTGTAGCTCGGTGGATTTTTTTCTGTTTTTATTATACTATAAAATTAGATTAAACAGATAAATATACACAAAATATTATAGTCACGATTCTGGTACTCTTGAGAAGAAAGATCCTGGTAGTTGTCCCTCATTCCTTCGCTTTATCTGGAATCCAGATGGTCTCCTCGATGGAACTCGGTGCTATTTCTGGGAGGTGTTGATCCATGGCGATGTCTTGAGTCATTCCACCAATTCTCCTGGTTTCCATTAGAACCAAACTCATAATATGGTTCTGATCTGCTAGTCGATGGAGCTCCATGGAATACGGGTCCAGTTGGATAACGGTCTTAATAGCTATCCTTTGGTCCGGACCATTCTTGATGTCTTCTGAAATTCTGATATTATTTATAGAAAGATTCAAAATCGTTCCAATTCGTTTTGTTTTTTTCCTGTTCTGCTCAGAAAATGGGCTTAACATATAGTTGTATCATATCTCACGTAGTTTTTTGGAACAGTATGTATTTCAAAACATTTTTTGGTCTCGAAAAAGGTGAAAATGTGACATCCTCTAAAAAAAAGTTTTTGTTTCAAAAACGTCACAGAGAGAGAGAGAGAGAGAAAATACGTTTAGTATCGGAGTACAACTAATCTGGATTATTTCCCTTCTATATAACAATATAGTTGCATCTTATTGTTCAAAAGTTCCGAGTTTTGTTATGTGGTAGAAACTCAATAGCTCATAACTTCTATCTTCTCCAGTTCGAAAACGGTTTCGAATTGTTTTGGAGAAAAAAGTATCATATTTTTCAAAAACAACATGAAATATGCTACAATTTTATGTGAATCATATTTTTTGAGGCACTCAAAAGACCTTCCATTCGAGAAAAACATAAAAACTGATTTTGTGACGAGATTTTTAAAATTTACTCGGAATAACTTACCAGGTTTGCCATTGGAGCTGCTGGTTTGTGTGGTAGTTGGAGTCGAAGTTCCAGAAGTCGTTTGACTTCTCAACTCTTCTCTTTATTGCCTTCTTTTCCAGCTCTTTTATTTTCCCGTCTGAAAAGTATTTAGTTTTTGCCGGGCTACTGTATTGTGACAAAATCTTTATGAAAATTCTGATACAATTTGAAAAATGGAGTATTTTTCTGTTTAATCTGGGTTACTGTATTATTACCTAAGCGCCGGTTACGATACTTTCGCATTTGTAAACTTTAAAACTCACTTTGGGGCGAAGATCCTCCTTGATGATTAGACATGATGAGTACGGTAGAAGAACGAATAGGTGGTCGACAACACCTGAAAATTGGTTACGGTAACAAAGAAAAACGTAAAAAACGTTTCTTATGAAGGGTTTTTCAAAAACTTGAATATACTTTCGGGAAAGCTCTCAACAAGCTGAATTTTATAGTTTGGGTTTCTGATGGAATCCTCGTTTTTGTTGATAATGTAACTGTGTAGTTTTGGAAATTTTCTCTGGGTTTCCCAAGTTTTAGTTGTGTTTCTCTTTGTGTAGCAGATAGCGGGGGACCGAAAAAAAAAGAGAGGCAGCCGCTGTTCTTTGGAGTCTCCACTCCCTTAATCCAGCTGCCCTCTCTTCTTTTCCTTTGTGCGCAATTGAAAACGCTCTAACACAACATTTCCGACACAAAAATTAAAAATTCTTAATATTTCATTTCGTTCATTTTGCTAACACGGTGAAGTTCCAGACTTCTGACTCTCAAGGCAGAGTGAGTGACTACAAGGTCAGTATTTAGAAGAATTTAACGCTCAGGTCCGGTGGGGCCTTCTTCTAATTAGGAAAGAGAATGTCGCAATCTTTCTAACAAGTACTGGCCGTTTTGTTAACATAAATATTCTTAGGTCGACACATAAACAAAAAGTTTCAAACACTTTGATATCAAAACATGTTTCCTATACCTAAATTTGTGACTTTTGAGCCCAAAATAAAACGAAACCATGTGAAAAACCGTCATGAGTTCCACTCTCGTAACCAAATTCATTCAAAAATTGTGCAGAAATCGGTATTAATGTCGCTTACCTCTATTTTTTACATTCCAATCGAAGGATTCACAGAACCAATGAATATAATAAATAGTTCAATAATTAGAATTTTAAAATAATCAGAAAAAGGGGTTTGACGACCGCTTACATAGTCATCTTGGTATATACTGATGTCACAGGGCAAAGATATAGACCAGATGTTCCCCATCCAATAACAACTGTCGTTACACCAAACACCTCTAATTCTCATCTCCCATCGATCTCAGTTTAGTTTCCATCAAGCGGTGGTGGTCGGTCGGCTCACGCCGACCCTCCATTATACCGCCACACCAATAAAGATTGATCAATCTAATCATGAATATTCCTCATCACAGAACACAGTTCACTCGTTAACACGGTTTAAGAGAACGCAGTTAAACCCGCGTTACATGGAAGTCCCACTTCGAGTAGAAATTTCAAGTTCTGCGTTCAAACGAACTTGACTTTTCGCGAACCGTGAGCAGCATCCTGAGTGCTATATTCCACACCAACTACACCCCATGGAAACCACTACCCGCTACCACCTATATTTCTTCTATTCCTACCATCTATACTATTCGAACATTTTTTGGAAGCTGATTCAACTACGTTTGACGGACACGACTGAGCAGCACTATCCGAGTGTAGCCGGATTCTACGACAAATTGCGCGGTACTTCGTTTTTGAGCCCTAATATTGAAAGTTTTCCCCATTGAATGTGAAAGTTGTTTGTAAGTATTTGATGTCTCTTGAAAAACTACCAATATTGAATTGAAAAAAAAGCTCAAAAGTAGCTATGAAATTGGAGTTATTGAAAGCCAAAAGTGCTATTGAGGGAATGGAAAAAATCATTCCGTTGAGACAATTCTATCTGGAGTTCAGAAAAAAAAATGAACTCATAATTTCAGAACAACTAGTGAAAGAATTTTGGAAAAAATTGTTGAAAAAAGAATAGGCTCCTGTAAATTCTTTTTGTTAAGTCATGAATCCTGTCGCCATTTATTGTCTGATTGTAAAAAGATTACCTGTTAAGAGACTCGACAGTTGTTCCGTTTCTGAGCTATCTCTCAATTACATCAACCAGTTGTTTTGTTCATCTTTTTACCTGATGGAGAATGTTTCAACCTCAGGCGTCTAAAACATCTTTTGGCGCTTCGGGGACGAAGCATCTCTCCAAAAGGGGAAGGATGTCACAGGGCAAAGATATAGACTAGATGTTCCTCATCCAATAACAACTGTCGTTACACCAAACACCTCTAATTCTCATCTCCCATCGATCTCAGTTTAGTTTCCATCAAGCGGTGGTGGTCGGTCGGCTCCCGCCGACCCTCCATTATACCGCCACACCAATAAAGATTGATCAATCTAATCATGGATATTCCTCATCACAAAACACAGTTCACTCGTTAACACGGTTTAAGAGAACGCACTTAAACCCGCGTTACACTAAAGTTAATGTGGGACAACTAACCGAGAGAAATCAAGCAGATGCAGACAGTCAGAGACAGAAAGTGGGTGGGTCAGTTGAATTATAGCTGTCTCTCTTTGTGTGAAAGGTCGACCAGTACCAACGTCATTCAATGTAAATACAATTCGTACACCCAACCGACAAAAAAAGTAAAAAAAGTAAAATCCGAACTCTTTTTACAGCACATGTACCCCTATAGTAGTGATTTACAAACAATTTGCCACCAGCCCCCTATGACGTCATCACTTTCAAAGCTAGCTTATAGTCACCGTTTTAAAAGGAGAAGACGAATGTGTATGGGGCAGGAAAGAAAAAATAGACTCTATAAAAATATTCGTTAGAAACGATTATTTCAAATCAATAAAACACCAAGATATTTCAATAACTCCATATTCCAACACCGAACCATGCGAGATTGTGACAGTACAAAGAAAAATTAGAGACAAGCAAAAAAGGCGAGTGTTTTCACGTTATTTGTTAAGCATTTGAATGAAAGAAGACAAGGTACTTATCAGTAAGAACTGTAATTGAAGAGAATCAAAAGTAGCATAGATGAAAACATGTTTCAAAAAAGAAAGTTAACACTTGAAAAATCACAAACTCTGGTTTCCTTAAAGCTTTACCAGCTGAATTGTTTTTGAATTTTACATGGTTGGATAGAGATTTTCACATCCGTTTATCTCATTTTCTGATCTTGAGATGCTTGCAACTGAAAATACTCCTATTTTCCAATGCAATGCAGTTTTAGAAATTGGTTAAAAAAATAATTTAATGATTGATTGCGTGGACCCTCTTCTACTTTTGAAGGCATACTACTCGAGTCGAAACCATTTTTTTTGTAAACAAACCTATTCAAAATGTCGTACTGTGCAAAAAATAAACTAACTTCTAAGCATATTCACGCATTTACTACTTTACGACACTAGTTTCAATCGGCTTCTACTGTTCGAATTTTTTTACGGCTTCAATGTACTGAAGAGAAATCATTATTTTGTTTCTGTTTTGATACTTTCAAAGATTGTAACGTTTTTCGTTGTATTTTTTCTAAAACTACAGACGTTTTGTTATTTTTGTTATTTTTAGATATTTTATTTAGAGTTAGATTATGAAGTTTTGAAGTTGAGAACAAAGTTTTTTTCAGATTTTTTCCAACAATTCAGTTTTTCCAAAAAAGTATGATAGCAGAAAACAAACCAATTTTAGAAACGCGATTACTCCGTGTGAAAAAGATAGTAGAATCATTAAAACACGGTTCCTGGGGTTTTCTATGAATTGTGACAAAGCTGTTTAAATATGAATTTAATCGTCTAAAGATGGAATCTGTGTAACTGAGAACAAAATTGATTATTAAACTAAAGATAACATGCAAGCTTAGTACGAGAATTCACTTTTATGCAAGAACATTCAACAAAAAAATTGACAAACATAGGTTTCCAATAAAACCGTAGTGTGGAACAATTATGTGATTCATTGTGTTTGCTAGAGATAACTTTTGGTAGGCGAAAAACAGACTTTCAAAAAATAGATTTTTGTAAAAAACTAAATGCCTCTGCTCACTTCACGCACATTGAATGAAAAATGAATAACATCACACTTTTCACAAGTACAACTCTTTATTATTCAATGTAATTCATTTAAATGAAATAAAAAAACGTTCTCAAATCAATAGTTCACGTTTTCTTCTTTTCCTCCATACAATAAACGAGAGCTTCTCTCAACAGCCTCACTATCTAAATCAACAAATATACTAAATTCCCGTGAAAGATACATGTGAGAGTCTAATTCAACTTCCAAATATTTGTCGATGTCGGAATTGCATTGTTGTTTGATAACTAGTACAGGATGAAGCCCTGCAACACTGAATCGTTCTCCATGTAGCATGGCTTTGTACCCTCTTTCATTTCCAAACTCATATCCAGCTCTCGAAATTTGATCTTCTTCTCCGACCAACGCTGAATTAAAAAAATTACAGGTTACACAAAAATTCTTCGAATAAATTATTACTCACATTGTATAGTGCCTTTGTCAATCAATTGTACTATAGCGAATCGGTATTCATCACTTCGACAATATAAGACGACATGAACGAATATCTCAGTGAAAATAGTGAAGTCGGCTATCGCAAGCTGAATAAATGCAATCAATATAATTCGTTGGAAATTCATGACGTTGCACGAAAAACGCTTTGGCGTTCTTGAAACTGAATTGTTTTGTTTATTCTGTATCTTATGACGCAGCAAAGGATGAACAATCCAATCTGAGGCCATCCAAAACATCAACATACGGACGCACATTATAGAAAACACACACACGTTGAACTAAAATTGTTTTGCCTTGTATGTTGATTAAGAGAAAACTATCTGTCCGAGATCTTTTATTTTCGATTGAAGAAAATTTGATTATTCTTCTCGGACATTCTAATATTGGGACGACTAAAAACATTTTTATTCATTACGAAGAATATACCAAAACGTAGAAATCATAGACTTATACTTGTTCTGAACAGAAATATCACGTGAATTTCTGGAAAATTGAATGTTTTGCAAAAAAACTTCTTTTTGATGGAAAATGAAATTTCAGAGAGGACGAAATCAATTTTCTGGTTAAAAAAGCTATTTTGATGTCAGATCAGAATGTCTGGAACTATTTACAGACAATTCCTGAGACCTCTAAGAGAATTTCAAGCAAACCTCTCCTTCCAGAAGTTGTCGTCTCCAAAAGTGGAAGGAGTGAAAACGACGCCATCACCAGCACATCAATCGACAGGCTCTTCGTGTAAAATGAGTCGGAGCGGAAGTAGTAAATACTACACTTACCACACTCACTTCATTGAGTTTATGAATTACGGAAACAACTGGTTTAGTTTTTATCAGTTTCACTGCTCGTTCAGTTGTTGGATGAAATCAATTCCAAACAACACACTGTTCTGTAGAACCTTTTCCATCAATTACAAAAGGTCCATTAGAATTTGTTGTTTTTCTACAGAAACCAGTTCAGTCGCAATTCCATGAAAATTCATCAGCTCTCCGTTTGCCAATTCGGCATACTCAAGACTTGGACTAGTAGTCTTGGTACCGAATACATTCCTAAGTTAGCTAGAATTGTATTTATTTGCGGTATGGTAACTACTGAATCACTTCTTTCAATACTAAAAACGTCTAGCTAAGTTCCATCCTCATCCTATAATATGATGTGAAGATATACAAGAAAGGTGATTTAAAAAATCTGGAAAATTATCGGCCGATCTGCCTGCTTCCAGTTTATACAAAGTCTTCACGAAAAGTATTCTGAATCGAATCCGGAAATCATTGAAAAAAGTGCAACCGGTCGAACAAACAGTTTTCCATTTTTACAGAGTTTCACCGTCTGTCTGTATTTTTGGGTGCCCGGATCCACACTTTGTGAAATTTGAATCTTAGTGTTGCAAGTTTGCTTCATTAAGAGATAAAAAATTGACAAGCGCGCAGTAGAAACATAATTTCCAGCTTTCGGGTTTCGGGTTTTCCGAAAAATCGTCAAAAACACGCCAGACTTCGGATTTTCAGTGAAAACACGACAAAAACACGCCAGATTTCGGATTTTTAGTGAAAACGCGCCAAAGACACGCCAGATTCCGGGTTTTCAGAGAAATCGCGCCGAAGACACGTCAGATTTTGGGTATTGAGAAAGAAAAACGCGGAAAAATTGAGTTTTCCAGCTTGAATCGGTAAAAAACGCGTCCCAGGCACCCCAATTTCTGCTATTTACAAGGCTATTTCATGCAACGAGCTCTGAATTTTCAGATCTCAACTCCATCGAGAAGTCGACCCATTTCTTAACGTCTTCCTTCAAGTCAAGCATGGAAGCTTCAAGTCAAGCATGGAAGCGATTAATTAAACATTTCTTCTGGTTCTGACATGAGAACGCGCCAACGGAACGCCAGCCTCTTCAATTTCGAAAAAGTAGACATCTGGAGAAACCGACAGATCTTGTTTTGACATTTTCTCATCTAAAATGTTCCTTAAACGCGTCAAAGGCGCGCCAGACGTGCAGAATTATCGTGAATCGTTTAAAAGTGACTGAAACTGGTTTCTGGCGTACATCTGACGAGTTTGTGTCAACGGAAAAACAAAAAATGCGTCAAAGGCGTGCCAGACATACAGCAATTTGGAAAATTGCTGAAAATCGTTGAAAAAGCTCAAATTTCAATGAAAATCGTCGAGAAATGAAAAACTGGCGCACCTTCGACGCGTTTTAATAGAATTTTGATTGAAAGCTTGTCGAAGGTGCGCCAGACAGGAATTCCTCCAATTTCCAAATTTAAATGTGACTGAAACTGATATCTGGCGCACCTCTGACTCGTTTTTTACTGATTTTTGATAGGAGACGCGCCGGAGGTGCGCCAGACTCCATATTAAATAACACTAAAATCGGAGAGTTTGAGTCAAGAGGAGGAAGGAAGGAAAGAGAGAATAGAGAATAAGTACATGAGAAGTTGCTTTAGAGAAAATGTGAATGCGGGCGCTATGCCTTCGATACATTTCTCACAATCAATCAGAGAAGACAAGAACAAGGCTCTCGTTCTCCCGCGGGCAGAGAGAGATTGGGAAATTTGAAGAGGGTGTTGGGTAGATGACTCAGAAGGTGTTAACACTCTGCAGCTATCTATCCAACAACAACAGACTCAAAAATCGAAGAGGAATGGAAATAAAAATGGAAATGGAAATCAAAGAGAAACGAATAACTACGGAGTAGTACTCGTTTGAATAAAACCAGTCTTGTCCAACGTTTTGAAACAATTTATCCGGTTGTTACATGGAACCAAAAAAAAATCACTCTACGGTTTATAGCTCCGCCACCAATGATGGTATCATCACGAAATTTCGCAGGAATGATGGGACAGCGATTTCCTTATTTTCAAAAAAAATTCATGAAAAATGGTTGAAGATGAAGCAAGTTATTAACGACGAAAGTGAAGGACAAAAAAATTTGACACGCGAAACGATACTTTTGGAGCCCTAAGCCCCGCCCATTTGAACCAACCATACCAACGATGTTTTATTAAAGTTTAATTAAGATCAAATTGCCGTTCCTCAGTGAGTTCGATGTTAATGGGGCTGAAACTAGGCATAATGGTACAACAAAACGCGTTGATTCTGATCCTTTTTACCGTTTGTTGATATCTCTTCTAGAAAGCAATTCCACTTGACTTTAGAAAAGAGCAAATTCAAACATTTCACAAGGTGCGCTTCTAACAGAGAGTGCGCCTCTATTTTTCAAACCTAGTGCCAGCATACGTTTCTATTAGTCGTGCGCTTCAAATGCAGGTGCGCTTCAATTATTTTTCTCATTCAGTTCAAAGAATTTGTTTTATTCTTCAGTTATCTATTTTTATCACTTAGGACAGAAACAGACTTGAGGATCTGAAATGGAAATAAAACTTACAACACAAAGACGATTTATTCGCGTGCTTTCTCAAAAGCAAAACTTAGAACTGATTAGTTAAGCAAAGTTCAACTTCACATCAGCCTTTGACGTGGCTTGGGTCGTCCAGATTCCACGTGCCTTTTCCCCTTTTGTTTCTTCTCTTCCAATGGGTTTCGAGAATGTTGAACTTTGGCGAAGCCACTTCCCCCTCCTCTCGGCGATCGGGCATCTTTTTCCGAGGGCTTTCTTCTATCCAGATTGTGGTCCTCTGTCAGCATTCTTCTCCCACTGACATCGGACTGAATGGCTCGGCAACGCATTGTGCAAGACAGGAACATTCAATGCGACAGGAACATTCCTCGCCGAGATGCCTACTTCCGGACAGATGCTCGTACGTCTCCCTACATCAACAATGCTTGATATTGGAGGTTTTCACATAAGAGGTCGCTCAGACGTGCTGGAACTTAAGCCAGTGTTTGTGGCAGACCGGCTCTCAGGGTTGAAGCATTCGGACGTCGAGAGCGTTAAAGAAGAAATGAGAAATTTGAGAACGACAGTCGATTTCTCCTTGTTTGATGCAGCCCACGACGAAATCGGCTACCAGATGGATGTGGACTCTTTCAAACATTATCCAACACAATCCACTCTCATTGTTTTGGCTGGTATTAGTTTTTGTTGTGTGTTGTTTTTTTTTGTTCGGTGCTCCAGAAGAAGAGTGACCGTTTGGTACTCAAATTTTTTTCGGGCTTGCCAGAGTGATTGTGATTGCGTTTGCGATTGAAATGTTGTAAACAAAAGAGTTAAAAGTTTGTTGTTCATTGTGAGATTGATTAAATGAAATTTTATGCTGCTAATTTAAAAAAATTTTAATATACATTCGGATAGTATTTAATCAGCATGTGAAATGTTATGCTCAGCATTTGGGCAGTTGACTATTTTTTGATAATTCCAGCGGTTAATGAGTTACAATTCTCTCGGTGGAGTTGTTGATGATACAAAACCCACAAAAGATGGTCAACTTCAATTGACCATTCTTTTGAATGAGAGGTGGGACCCGGATAGAAGCTATTTTTCCAATAATGGATTTGTGGAGCAATCAGGAAGTAAAAATCAAAGGCTTTTGTGTGGATCTTTTCTTGAAGAAATATCCAAGAAATCAAATGGCTGGAAAATAATTCACGCTCTTTTTGGAGGACCGGTTATTGAATATGTCGAAGTGGACCAATCACAATTTTCGTTCCCTGGCGAGATGGGTTTTGAAATGGACTGTCACCAATGAGAGTATATATCCAAAATATTGCTTTAAGGTCCGATTGTGCATAGAAACTCACCATTTGGTTGTGGGAAATCAGCCACAACCACAATCGTATTTGGGCATTTTTCACATTGCACACTTTTGCACACTTTTGCACACTTTTGGTCAAATTGCCGTTCCTCAGTGAGTTTGCTGTTAATGGGGCTGAAACTAGACACAATAGTACAACAAAACGCGCTGATTCTGATCCACTTTACTGTTTGTTGATGTCTCTTCTAGAAAAAAAGTTTCGGGCATTTTTCACATTGCACACTTTTGCACACTTTTGCACACTAATAATTCAGTAAAATCGAAATTTCTCAGTGAGTTCGTTAAATAAAAACATTCTTAACCGAAGAACATTTGATAGTGATGGAAAAAAGGGTTGCGATACATAAATAAAACTGATTTCAAGAGACATGGCTTCTAAACTATAAATTCATCTAAAAAGAAGGTTATTTCTGAACAATTGTTGTTTTCAATATTTCTTTGTGAACAAACAGGTGACAACGAACAAAATTTCATAAAAGGGTAGTAAAGCTTTATACTCACTAAAAAAGTGTAAAAAATTAAGATTCATCGGCGGAGTAGAAATTTGAAAGTATACGAATTAAAACAATCGAATGCAATAAATTATAGCCTTTTTCTGAATTCGACACGTTGAATGTGAATCTGCTCTCTATCAACATCGACAACGAAGAATTCTTTCGTGTTTGGAATGGAAAAATGGAAAATATGCGGGTATTCATCAGGAGATAATTGAGTGAAATTAAAACTGTTGAGCAATTCGAAGTCGATATTCATGGTGTCAACGCCATAGTCTGCGGAGAAATAGAAGAGTTGGAGATCCGGAGATTTGAGAAGAATCTGAAAAAGAGATTATGAATACATTCGGAATTATCACTGCTCACCTCAATGTATATCAAGACAACCTGCATCTGGACCCTTTTATACTTGAAATGTAATTCAAAATTCTGGCATCCTCCATCGAGAAATGTTTGCAATGGAAATTTTTCCAAATTCGAAAAATAAAGTCCAATCTTCAGCATTTCCAGTCCTTTCGTTTGTTCCAATTTCAGAATTTTCTCGATTCGCTTACTAACTTTTTCGATTTCCAGATCTGAAAATTATAATTATAACATTAACATTGATCGGTTCTTTGCGTTCAGAAATTTACCAATAAATGTTTCATCATTGATTATATCCAAATGAATGCGATCTAATCCTTCCCGCTCCACATAAGGCAAAATCAGTAATTCTTCCTTATTATCTTGACAAAATATTTTCAGATTTTCCACGTGAATTTTCACTGGTAACTGCTCGAAAAAAGAAACGAATGCGGCAAAGAACTTCTTGGATACATTTGAGACTTGGAAATATTTCAATCTAAGTTTTGGATTACTCAGAATGATTGATAGATCATCCAAAGCGGCTAGGTAGTGAAATTTATCGTGGATTATCTTCTGCCAATCACCGAACTCCACTAGACAATCTCCTTCTGCCATTTCATTATTGTACCATTTTTGATCGTTGTAATGTACAATATTTTGGTCGTAAAGGACTGATGCATAACGTTGCACGAAAAACGCTTTGGCGTTCCTGAAACTGAATTGTTTTGTTTATTTTGTATCTTATGACGCAGCAAAGGGTGAACATTCTATTCTGAGGCCATCCAAAACATCCGTTTTGTAACATATGTTTTTGGCCGACACATAAACAAAAGTTTTCGAGAACTTTGATATCAAAACATGTTTCCTATACCTAAACTTGAGATTTTTGAGCACAAAAAAATCAAAACCATAGGGAAAATAACGCATATCTATTTAGACCGTTATGAGTTCCATTCCCGTGACCAAGTTCACTCAAAAATTGTGCAGAAATCAATTTTAATGTGGCTTACCTCCTCTGAGAGCAATCGAGGGATTCACAGAATCCAATAAGAATAAAATATAATAAGAAGCAATGATTAGAATTTCAAAATAATAAGAAATAAATGGGCGACAACAGCTCGCACAGTCATCTTGGTATACAAACAGTGTGGGACAATTTATCGAGAGAAATCAAGCAGAAGCAGAGAGTCAGAGAGAGAAAGAGGGTGGGTCAGTTGAATCATAGCTGTCTCTCTTTGTGTACAAAGTCAAGTTTGTACACCCGACCGATATTAAAAGTGAATTATCAAGACGCTTTCTAATGTTTGTCTTTTACTCTTCTATTCGCAAGGTCTAACAGTAAAGAAGCATATGTGTACGGGGCAAAGAAGAGAAGAAAAAAACTATAACAACATTTTTTCGTGTTAAGAACTGGAAAACGTTTTGGATCTAACAAATATTTGATATTATAAACCACCAACATAATATTCACTTTATGTATTCCAACACTGAACCATCTGAAATTGTGTCAGTACAAAGAAAATTAGAGATAAAAAAGCAAAAGCCCGTTTTCTCACGTGAACTACAAAAATGTGCAAAATGTTTTTCAGATCATTTTTGTAGTTGAGAACATTTTTACACTTAACTTTGAAACGTACATTGCGTCCAATATCAATAGGACCCCTTCAGATTTTGAGCTTCCAGATAGAACCAGTACAATCACAAAAAATCTATGAAGACCATTTGAATCAGGGTACAAAGAAAACCCCAGGAACCGTGTTTTCATGATTCTACTATCTTTTTCACATGGAGTAATCGCGTTTCTAAAATTGTTATGTTTTGTGCTATCATGATTTTTTTTGGAAAAATTGAACTGTTGGAAAAAAATCTGAAAAAAACTTTGTTTCCAACTTTAAAACTATTTACCATTCTTATGTGTAATGAACATGTAAAAAATCAAACATTAGTGAATGTACCCAACATATGTACAGGCTCACCTCTTTCTTTTTCAAAATGCATAAAGTAATTTATCCGTAGTTATCAGTATCAAAATAGTCCGCTGTTATCATCTTTTTCTTTTTTTTATCATTCGATCTGATGGTAAAAACGGTGGGGAGAAGGGGAGTGCGTGAGAGAGACATAACTCATTGTATGACAGAAATATATGTTTCTGTCGATTTTAAAAGCTTTCCGAGAATTTTTTTTGAAAATCAACTGAATTTCCGATTTTCGATTTGGTTTTATTAATATTGGCCTGCTGAAAAAAGACTTTTTTGTAGTACGCTTCTGAAAAGGTGGTAGAACCATGAAAATATGCCCCTGGGGTTTCTTTGTAGTCTGAATCGAAGAATAGTCATCAGAAATGTATACATAAATCTCATTTCTCCTCTCATTTCCCGCTTTTCTAATTACACCTTTCTTGTTTATCCGAGCTCATGTTCTGCGTCTCCTCCCTCCCGCGCAATGTTTCTCCACTAATCTATTACCCATGAGTGCACTCTCAGATATTTCATTTCCTTAATATTATATTTTCGAGGTGTTAGAGACACGCAGGTGGGTGTCTTGGTAAGGTTTGAACAACAATCTCACGCTGTGTTCATTATAATTTCCTCCAATTTCAAATATAATGAGTTAGTGTTCTGCGTCTCCTCTCCTTTCAAGTTATTTTTCCGGTGTTGTAATGAGATATGGAGGTAAGCGGAGGGTGAAAGAAGACTCCGCCCTTTTATGAAAATGTATATAAATCCCGTCTTAAGATTTAATTTTATTTCAAGTTAGACCCCAATGTAAGAGGTCCCCCCGCTACAATATTTTCTTTGAATTCTAGTTTTTATTTATTTATATATCTTTAATTTTTGCAAGGTTCTGTTAGACAGGGTAAGCTTTTAAATAAATCTCAGACTATCAAAATATGCATATTCAGGCTTGCCACGATGATGAACACCACATTCCCCGATTTCCTCCAATAACTCACACCATCCCTCACCATCAAATCCATGGAATTCGCCACATGCTCTCAGTTTCCGAGCCAGCTACGGAGAAGACAAGGATCACGTGGAGAAGGATTACAACTCGTTGAAGGACTTCAAAAAGGACATGGACAACGTGTGGAGCCGTTTGACACTGGAGTCGGTGCCCCAGTTGGATATCTCGGTGGGAGACCCAGATGAGAGCAAGAATCAACAGTTTCTGAAATACATCCGGGAGAAGACGAAGGCGTTGAGGAGTCCACTGCAAGTCAACACGTTCATAATAAGAACTGTGAAGGAGAAACAAGTGATGGAGGTCCTCCAGTTGTTGGAAGAAGATTCAGTAGCAGTGATTCGAACGGTGAGTGAAAGAAAGATCCCTGACAGTCTTTAATCCCAAAGTCGCGTCATGGTTCATAAGGAACTTCAAGCGTTTTCCGCTTTGTTTAGTTCAATTTCCGTTTTTGTCTGTATGATTTGTATAGGTCCAAACGAATCAAAACATATCCATCATTTTGATGATCTATGGATCTTTCAAATTTTCCAGTAAATAGTTTGAATCCACTCCCTCAACATGTCTTTCCCGACAAAATTTCTTGCCGGTGTTTTAAATCAAATATGTCCCTATTAAATCTTTCTAAAATCAAATTCCCCTCAATTTTCTTGAAATTTTTCAGAAGGATGACCAATCATCAAACCTCTTCTGCGTTAGAATTGATGAGCACTGCACACCTGAGCACCCAACATACCGATGTCCCAGAAAAGTTTTCTTCGTGATCACATAATAAAGAATTTCATTTATTCATCTGTTTTTTTAAATAATACATTTCATTTATTTATACGTTTCAAAATAAATCGATCATATTTTAGTCTTGGTCTAGTGATTTTTTATCGATTTCTTTGAAAGCAACAATGGAGGCTTCTTTGTATCTTTCTGGTCCTATGAATTTTGGCGATCCACAGCTTTTCTGTCGTAGAGTCGGATCATTCGGTGTTTTCCGATTGAGGGTTTTTGCCACAGTATATTTTATAAAACTTCTGTCGGCACCCATACCAATTTTCATCAAAATTGTCGTCCATTTTCCTGACACTTTTCTCTTGTCGGCACGAAGGCTTTTCAAGTGGTCGTCGGTGCTCTCTTTGTTGTCTGACCTGACACTATATGTCTGCAATCTTTGATAAACACGACAATCTCCTCTTTTAGCACGCTCTCACATTCTCAAATGTTTGAAAGCGCATATGTCGAAAATGGATGGAGTCAACTACAAAAATGTTCTGCATACAGTTTTTTTGTGAAATTTGAAGTGTGGCTTTAACGATGGAGTTTAGAGAACTTCTCAATTGAAAGGAGTCATAGATCATAAAATGATCTGCAAAACATATTTTAGATTTTTGTAGTTGACTATTTTTTGATAGCTCCGCTCACTTTTGAGATACGCCCGTTTGAAGATTGAAGAGTAAGAGAGCGTGCTGAAAAGTAAAAATGTCTCGTTTTTTTTGCGTCTCTACCTTTTTCTCTCCCTCTTTTAATTAGCTTGTGTTCCCTAAAACTCCAGGAATAAGCTCAATAAGAGTTGTGCGGAAAGGTAGAGACGCTGAACGTGACCGCGTCGTATTAGGATTAGAAAGAGAACATAATTAGAAATGCGGGAAATATGAGGGAAAAGGAAATTTGGTATTTGTCCGTTTGCAGTTTTTTAATTAATATGTTTACTGGGAATATAAATTATAAAAGAGATCGATTAAGCAGGTGCAGATTTATATGCATATTGTTAGCTTTCTCTATCACAAAAATCGAAATCAATCTTTGTGGTGAATTTAAATTTTAAATTTATGGAAAAATTGGTAAACTTTTCAGAGAATCAATCACGAATCTTTTGTGATAGTACAACTAAACCTGTTTCGGCCATAAATCTTGGACAGTAAAGTCTAAAAAAGGTTTCCAAAATGAAAGAGAGGCTGGCCTCGTCAGCAAGATACCCTTCTTTCAGTAAAATTGAAGTAATGCATTTGAATAAAACGAGGATCTATTTCGTTTTTTCATTTAAGGACAAAAGTTAATCTGTTTTCTCACGGATATATAGGATTGTGTCCCGTTGACACTCGATAAGTACTGTATCCGCATGAGCGACCATCCAGTAATTGCGATGAAATCTATCGGTTCCAGGGGAAAATGTCGAGCTTTGAAAATGGTGTTGTTGATTTTCTTGTTGATAATTTGACCGTCCTGCAACTCTCCAGTGAATCCATTCATTTGTTGAAGTGTCATCGACTTTTCCTGCTCTGTTAGTCCTTCGCACTGACCTAGTCCCGGGTTGAACATCCGTAGCTGGACTGTGCTCGAAACACTTGGAGAAAAAGTGCTTGCTACTGGCGCCGTGCCATTCTTCTTAGGACTCACTGGCTCCGAATCGCTCTCCATATGTTGTTCTTTTCTCACGACAGCCACCATTTTCTCATCATTTTTATTCTAACTCTTGGCGATTGAATCGCACTTGCGTTTTGTTCTCTCATCCATTTCTCTCTTTCCAGTATTGATATTTTCTCGTGATCACAGAGAAATACGATAATCGAGGCTTCCTTTTCACCGGTTAGGTGGTTCGGAGACTGTGATTTCTCGTTTTCCCTTGTCGACCAGGAATAAACACATCACTTCGCTTAAGTTCTCACTGGCGAGGCTTATTTTACCGCTGCCCTGACCGAATCTGGAGAAAATAAAGTGAGTTTAGGGAATGGGTACAGTAACTTAAATGCACCATCACCTGATCTAAACTCTAAAACAGTGAAAGTGCATTAAAAAAGGCTTCTGCAGCTTTGACAGTCACAGCTACAGTAACCCAAACTACAGTATCCTCAACACTCAGGAAATTAATTTAGTTAAAGTTACGCACAGTAGTTGAAATTAAAACTAAAATAACCGACACGTTCGCGAACTGAACTGTCGTAATATGGTGTCAATGATCTTGGCAGCAATGACTCACCGTAACCTAGGCTACAGTCACCTCAGCTACAGTATCCATCCATGGATTCAACTACAGCTAATGTAAACAACGCTATTGTAGACTAAACTACAGTAACCTTACAAGGGAAGTACACGACGGACCGAGTTGAACTTTTTCTATAAATTTGACCTTAGATACTTTCGACCCTGCTGATTCCAAATCTGCAATAAACATCTGCTAAATGCTCACGTAAACCAAGTTATGACCCGTCAAACTTGCGCTTCTACAGTACAAGTGTCGATGAAAACGTGAAAAGGTTAAGAACGTGAACAAATTGAAAAGTTTGGCGGGTCATAACTTGGTTTACGTGTGCATTTAGCAGATTTTTATTGCAGATTTGGAATCAGCAAGGTCGAAAGTACCAGGAGTCCAATTTTTAGAAAAAGTTCAACTCGGTCTGTCATATACTTCCCTTGTTAACGATCTCCACGCTACGCTATTCTTGGCTACAGTGACCCAAAAGTTTTTCAAACTACAGTAACCTCTATCTATACAAAACTCATTTCTTCTTGTTTTTCATTCCGGGAAACTCTAACGGCAATCTCAATGATAGCTTTTTTCAACTGGAAAAACTCGTTGGTCTTCTCACGATTGTCAGCCAATAGAGCAAAATTTTTCTCTATCTTCCCAATCCCTGATACCATCAAATGTTTTGGATTTATTTTCCCGACGTTCTTCGCCTTGAGATGCTCCTTGTCTCGCCGCGTAGTTTTCCACACTCCTTGCGTCCATTCACGACAACTTGTTGAGATTCAGCAACATCGTCTTTTGAAATAGCTTGTTCCGTAGGCGAGGCAATGAGATAGTTGTGGCGGTTGAAGCCATGGGTGAATGCCTGAAATGAAGGAAAAATGAGGAACTAACAGTGATTTCGGTGTGGGAATCGGTAGATATCGATCGAAAAATGGAATTTGACCAGACAACTTGGACATTCGCCAGAAGTTGAGGATTTCGGAAATGTTTTCAAGTCGGAATAAGTACATTTTTGAGCTGGAAAAAGATTTCAATGACTTTTTCACATTTCTGACCAAAAACAATGAATTTCTGAAACTACAGTACTCTCTATTCTGGATTCCAGTCACTCACCAACAATCCACCCTTTCATTGTAATTTCTTCTCTTTTTCATCGTCCCCTGAGTTTTGGCAAGCCACGTATCGCCCTCCTGCGACTCCTCCTGTCTCAAATATTTGTGCATTTTCGTCAAATCCGGCTCCAACGGCTGTGATTTTATCTCGACGTCCTGTTTGAGCATTATGAAGTCATCCAACTAGTATTCCGCAGTCTCCGGCAGTCCTCCAGTGGGTTTTGTGGATTGCAGTGCCGCCTCTGTCTCATCCAACCATCTTTGTCACTTCTCTCCCTACATTTTCAGCCTTTTTCTTCGAGATCTCTATCTCAGAGGCCAACGATGCGAACAGTTTCGGAATCTCCTCCCACTTCACCTTCATCTTGCCCAGTTTTTTAGAAATTTCGCCTTTCTGTGCTCCAGATGTCCGAATATATTGTTGACCGACGTTGTAACCAGACTGTGTTGATGCGCGTGAATGTCGTCATTTAACACGACGAGTGCAGACTTAGCAATCTTGATATCTCGTAGAATCATCGCAGCTTTTGGTGAAGCAATCTTTCCAAGCGTTGTCGAAACTATCGAACTCTAATATTTGTGTTCTCTCAGCAAGTGCCGCATTCAAACAAGTCCATCTTTTGTTCAACTCGGTTACCGGTTGGCTTTTGGTAGCTGCCAAATGGGGCGGGCGTCGGCAGCGAGTTGGAGTGCCGTCGAGACGATTTGTTCTTTTGCAACTCCTTGTTTGTCCACTTTGACTTTGAATCTGAAAAAAAATAATGTTAGTCTGTGTGTCTGTTTCTTCCAATGTCCGTCTGGAGGTTCAGACTTTACCCATTTTTACAAATCCGTCAAAATCACTATCTAGGCTTCGCCCACTGCATATACCGTAAATACTCTATTATAACGACACCTGTATTATAACGGCACACCATCTATACTCAGGATTTGTGAATGTGATTATCCCGGGGTTTCTTCTTGGATCTGATTAGAATCAGCGTGACTAATTACTTTTAGATTAACGAATAGAATGACCAAAACAGTTTTTTCGTTTAGTTTTAGTTAGTTTCTAAATCCACAAAATTTCACTGAAAGAAAGTTGAAAATTATAACGGCATGCCGTTATAATACAGTAGTTACGGTATTTGTTTTTGAAAAAAATAAAATAACGAGATTTAAAAGTGAGCGTGGCAATTGACTATAGACTTTGCTCATGTACACATTTTGTTAGCCAACACCCTAACTGTGTGTCTGTCTCATCTAAACGTCCGGATATCCGCCAACTGCATATCTGTCAATCTATTTGTCCAGATGTCCAATCATCCTAGATGTCTATCTATCTCTCTAGATGTCCTTCTGCCCATCCAGATGTCCCCTCTTTACCTATATAACTCATCCAACAAGTGTCCAATCTCGTTCTTTTGTTTCGCGTGTTGGACCGATGCCATCTTCAGATCACGTCCCTCAGCCGTATCCAATCATTTAATGAGTGACTGAAGATCTCTGTGTAATGTCATCGCCTATTCCATCGCCGCAAGCAGATTTTTCTTCTTCTCGGCGAAAAGCCCAATGACTGTCAAGAATCCGCCCCGTACGTTGAACACTTGACTCTCGATGACAGTCATCTCGTCGTCTGGAACGTAGCTGGCGAGTTGTTGCCCGGTTATTCTATGTGCTTCAATTTGCCGACGTGTTCGTTCCATTTCGTTTGTCACCTGGATATCAGTTTTTAGTTTTTGTCTGAAATTTGAAAAATTCCGTGAAAAGTGGATTGAAGGAAGTTTCAAACGCGTCAAAGGCACACCAGACTTGCAAACATAGAAAGTTGGTTCATTAAAAACGCGTCAAATGCGCCACTGAGAGCATAAAAATGTGTTTTTTCGTGTCTGACGCACCTTTGGCGCGTTTTCAATGGTTTCAACTTGAAAATAACCGTATATTCTCAGACACGGTAACTACAAAAATCTTAAAATCAGCTTCTGTCGTGCCTTCGACGCGTTTGTTTTATCCATGGAAAAATTTAGATGGATTTTGGTTTGATTCGAAACACTAATTGTGGATCCAAAATTCCAGATTTTGAATCAAAACAATAAACTTTGAACGGAAAAATTGAACATTACGGCGAAAACGTCTAAAATATGATTTTTTGAGTTTGAATTGCAAAATTTTCAATAATTTTCAGGCAAAAAGCTTGAATTTTTTGCATAAACTCTTCAAAAATGACTCAAATGTACTGTTTTAGAACCGACTTTAGCTTTGTTGCTCGAAAATCCTTGATTTTCATTCGAAACCATTTTCTGAACTATGAAATTAAACATTTTTTGTCTCAAAACTCATTTTTACTATAGAAATACGTCTAAACTGATAAATTTCAAACCACTTTCAGCCAAAAAGCTCGAATTTTCATCCGAAATTTATCATTATAGTCCTAAATTCATAGTTTTAAGTCTGATTTTCAGCGTTTCCCGTTCAAAATTTGCGAGTTTTCGTCCGTTTCTCACCTGGGCCTTCTGACACGAGTGGAGTTCACTCCAGAAGTATTACTTATCTCTCGGACTCTCTAGTATCGATTGACGCGCAAGTCTCTACTCGAGCCTACTCGGATCCGCCGAAATCCCCTTGGTTTCCTTCAAACCGTTGTCGGCGTCATGCAGATTTGCCACTAACGTCTCTGGACGCTCTCCGAATCTGATTGTCGCTGCCATCATATTGTCATCGCATGTCCACGAGATCGCACCTCTTCCAAACTTCCTTGTACAAGTTCTTCAGCTACCGACTCTAACAACGGCGACTAATTCTCCGCAAGAATCTCTTCCAGAGCACCATCTGACTTGAATCCCTATATAATCGGTCGATACACGGCCACCAATCTCGACAAATTCTCATTATTATCGTGCATTGCTCTGAGCTCCGCAGCTTGTGTCGCAGTCGTCCCTGAAGTTCTTCATGGAAAGTATGAAAATTCGAGATTCATAAATGCTTGTCTGTTTGTGTGCCTATCTGTCTAGATGTCCACAAAGGGGGCATCTGGACAAACGGGCACATGAACAGACGCTGACATAAAAAATGTTTTTTGATTTTTCTTTCTTTCTTTAATCCTGGATGCACAGACTACGATTTGCTAACTTTCCAATTTCAACTCACTCTGACAACCTCCGAATAAGCGCTTAACTTCTTTTCATACGGTGCAATATAGAAGACATCTTCCTTGATTCTAGAAGCGGTGAAATCCAAACAGACACAGCTGACGTCTCCATCCCATCTGGAGAGACAGTAACCTCCGTCTTCCATTTTCTCTCCTCGTGATCTTCTGATTCGAGTGCCGTCCTGTGTGTTGCTTTTGACTTTTGCAGCGGGTACCGCCTGCTTTTCTTGCTTCTTTTGATGCATTTTCTACCGACTCATCCATCCATCGTTTTTGGAAGAAGAAATCGTTGCACGATCGATATCCGACTGGTCAATTTTGGATTGGCGGCAATTGGCAAACATCAGCTCGACGTCTTCGGCAAATCCTTCTGGAGAGTCGTATCTGAAAATGGGAAGTTGACCTATTGGATTCTTCAAATATGGAATTTTGGGAAATGGGCGGATTCAAAATCTCTATAAACTGTGAAACATGTTTCCTCATGTTCCTAGATTTCCTGGCTTTATGGTTTTTATCCGGAAAGTTGGTCTGTAAGACTGTGGGTCTGGATGTCCAATTTTCCTAGTGCTTGGCTGTCTGTCCCTCTATCTCTCCAAATTTGCGTTTAAAAAACATATAAATTACCGGGTGGGTATTGTTTCAGTAAGGTTTCACCATAACAATTCCATCTGTTCATCTAAAAATCCAGATATCACATTTTCTGTCGGTCAAAATATCGGTTTGTCCGAATGTCTGAGCCTATGGATGTTCAAATATCAATTTTCAATACTCTGTTCCGTCTTGACAAGAAATTGAATTTCGAGGGGTTCGTCTGTCTGTCTGTGTGTCCCACTGTCCAGGTGACCGAATTTTCAAGTGTATGTCTTTCTGTCTGCATTTTCAAATTTTTGGGTGTTCCGGTTCCAAAAAATATATGTAGATTGCCAAAAATTAAAGCTATTGTTTAGAAATGTGTTCATTTTTATACTTCTGTGTGTCCAGATGTTTAGGGTTTTTTGTTCGAAATTCGCAAGTTTCTTTCCGTTTCTCACCTGGGCCACAATATGCTGCTAATCTGCCAACTGCTTCTCCAGCTACCGATTCCAACAACGGCGACTGATCCTCCGCAGGAATCTCTTTCAGAGCACTTTCTGACTTGAATCCCTTTATGATCCGTCGACACGCGGCCACCAATCTTGCCAACTCCTCATTGTGATCGTGCATTGCTCTGAGTTCCGCAGCCGGTGTCGCAGTCGTCATCGAGCCCGCTCCCTGAAGTTCTTCATGGTAAGTATGACATTTCCAGATTCATTAATTCTTGTGTCTGTTTGTGTGTCTAAATGTACAGATGTCCACACACGGGCCATCTAAACAAACAGACACATGAACAGACGCTGACACAAAAACGTTTTTCGATTTTTCTTTCTTTCTTTAATCCTGGATGCACAGACTACGATTTGCTAACTTTCCAATTCCAACTCACCCTGACAACCTCCGAAAAAGCTCTCAACTTCTTTCCATACGGAGCAAAATTGAAGACATTTCCCTTGATTCTCGAAGCAGTATACTCCAACTTCACAGCTGACGTCTCCATCCCATCTGGAGAGACAGTAACCTCCGTCTTCCATTTTCTCTCCTCGTGATCTTCTGATTCGAGTGCCGTCCTGTGTGTTGCTTTTGACTTTTGCAGCGGGTACCGCCTGTTTTTCTTGCTTCTTTTGATGCATTTTCTACCGACTCATCCATCCATCGTTTTTGGAAGAAGAAATCGTTGCACGATCGATATCCGACTGGTCAATTTTGGATTGGCGGCAATTGGCAAACATCAGCTCGACCTCTTTACGCAAGTCTTCTGGAGAGTCGCATCTGAAAATGGAGAGTTGACCAATTGGATATTTCAATGATGGAATTTTGGAAAAATTGGCGGAATCATGTCCAGAAGCTGCAAAACAAGTCTGTTAAGGGTCCTAGATTTCCTGGTTTATTGTTTTTTTTTTCAAAAACAGATTTGTCTGTGAGTCCGGATGTCCAGTTTTTAAAGTGTCTGACTGTCGGTCCGTCTATTTCTCCGAATATCGAAGTTTTAAAATTTCTGGATGGGGATTGTTTCAGTAAGGTTTTACCCTTTTATCTGTCTATCTTGAAATCCGGATTTCACATTTCCTGTCAGTCGAAATATTAGTTTGTCCGAATGTCTAAGTATATGGGAGTTCAAATATCTAGTTTCAACAATCTGTTCCCTCTTGACAAGAATTTAGCGGGTTCGTCGGTCTGTCTGTGTCCCACTGTCCAGATATCCGAATTTTCAAGTGTCTGTCTTTCTGTCTGCATTTCCAAATTTTCGCATGTACCGGTTCCGAAAACTAAAGCTAAAAAAGTGTTCATTTTTCATACTTCTGTCTGTTCAGATGTCCCACCGGCTGTCTGGATGCTGGAATATTTTAAGCTCCTCCCCTTTCGTAGACTCCGCCCCAACGACCCCGAAACAAAAAACTAACGTCAATGAGATTTCAGCTAGTGCAGCAAACGCAGAATTCGGCTGCTGCTTATGTTGCTGATATCTTTTGGCAGTACTCGTTTTTCTGATTTACTCCTCCACATGATTCGTTTCATGAATCGCATTTGATACAAGTCGCCAGACTATCTTTCACAAAACATGGCGAGAGGTTTTCCAGACTTCTCCATTTGGAACTTTTGACAAAACCGGTCGACTTTGAGTATTCGAGTCATGCGAGGCTGCAAAAAGGGAATAATGAAGTTTGGAATCCAATTTTTTTCAAAGCCGAGAAATTTTGAACTGAAGCATGATTATACATTTCTAGATCTCCTACACCCGGATTTTAGTTGTCTATATTTGAAAATTTTCTGAACAAGAACGGTCAAGAAACACGACTTTTTGTGACATTGCGACAAGATTTAAAATTGCTCCAGGACATGATTATAGTTTGCAGAACCGCCTGTTCCCGCTGATTTTAGAAATACAAATTTTAAAATACTACCTGAAAAAGCGACTGAGATACTGTGAAAACGGAAAACTCACTCTAAAGCACTCCATATATATATCGCATCCATCACACACCAACATCTCGTCTCCATCCATACTTTCGCGTAACTGACAGAATGCTTCTTGAGACAATCTCTCCCACATAATCATTCCTTCCAGTGCTTGTAATGCTACCATTAACTGACTAATGGTTTGAACTTCCCTCGAGATACACGTTTTCAAGTCATAGTAAAGCTGACACGTGCTCTAATCGGCAGGGATTCTGAATTTCGGTTTCTAGAATTTCGGATTCACCATTCCAGATGACTCAATAATCTTCAGTCAGATCAGAGATTTATCTAGATCTTCCCAAATCATCTGCTCTTTCACCGTCTTCCATTCGCCACGTCAGACATTCACAGATGCCGTCCAAATTCCTCGATTGCACAATCCAATCAATTCCATCCTTGTCTTCCATTCAGTTCGAAGTCGACGGTTTCTCCAAATAAATCCAAAGGGATGATTCCGAACTGAAAATTGTTGAGGAACCATGGTTAGAGGAGTAGGTGGAGAGTTTGTTCCCGGGTTCCAGGCTGAGTATTCATTAGCGTAAGGATTTGATGGAGCTTCTGGAAAAAAAGAAAGAGTTAAGACGAGAGTAAGGTATTGTATTTTCTGTATCTTCTACGAACTTTTTTCAGAAATGACTCGTTTTTCCTTTTTTATACTAAAACTAAAATTTGAACACACACCAAGCTTTAAAAAGCATTAAAAAGCGCCTTTTTCATCAATACTCGATAAAAAGAGAATCCGAGGTGACCAAAGTTTTTTTGAGGCGAGTTTTGTTCAAATAAAAGTTTTTATTTGAAGAAAATGGATATTTCTAAAATGTTTTTCAATTTTTTTAAGCTGAAAATATATTCGAATTATTCAAAAAGTTTTTTTTAAATTCAATTTAAAAATTTCCCCGGCGACTACTAGCTGGCATCGCCTGTTTCTAATCAAAAAATATAAAACATACCTTTTTAATATTTCCTTTATTCTTCTCATTTCGAAAAATTAAAAATTCCGTCGTTATTAGTGAAAAATAGCGAATACTTTCATTATCTCCATGACGTCTTGGTAATATCCCATTTTTTACCGTACACTTGTCGTGCCGAGACTAAGATCTGCAGGTGATGCGTTGCGGCCGCAACGCGGTCAGAAGAGAGAGCGACCGAAAAGTGCGCATGGAGAAAGAGAGATAGAGGTGAGAGACGCGAATAGCAGAAGAGGGCACAAAGAATGGCAAAGAGAGGGGAAGAAGACGACGGGGCGCTCTCGGAGCGGTGTGTTCAGTGCGGAGGGAATGGCAAAGAGGGGTTGATGGTGGGGGACAATTAGCAAATGACGACGTAGAGATGAGAGAGATGCGATAAGCCGTGGAGTCTGCAGAGAAACGGGAGGAAATGGAAGGACGCTGTTGGGGCGGTGTGCGATGGGTGAGGAAGATTAGGAGGAGGAAGAGGGGGAGAAATGGAAAAAAGGAAATAAGAAAGTAATATACGGGTCTGAAAATTAATGTGGAAGGTTTTTGACAGTCGAATGCGTACTTTTAGCGCCGATTTCCAGGCGGGAGGTGGATATCTTCTGGATGTGGTTGGAACGAAGTTTTAAGAATGAAAATGTTGCATGTTGAATAAGAAAACTGTCTAAAAGGTGTTTTTGTACAGTGAAAAGCATTCAAACACGTCGAAAACCATAGAAACCAATGAAAATTCGGTGAAACATTTCATTTTTAAAAGAAACCGCAATAAACCACATCGGAATCGGCAAAATGTGGTTGAAACTTCCCGATTCTAACGTTCTTTGCTCAAAAAACTGCAAAATTGCAGTATTTTTTTATTAAAATAAACTACAGTCACTGAAATTTAAACAAATTTGGTCGAAAAACACGATTTCTCTGCCATTTATGAGAGGAACCCGAATGATTTGATGAACAAAACATTATTATTGCCGAAAGCTGAAAACTTGATGTAATGGTTTTCTCGAATAAACAAAAATCTTACTTGAAATGGGAAGACACGATTTCAAAAAAGTCTTTGTGAGGTTCGAGAGAAATTCCATTTCCATAAGGTTAACCACAATTATCACGAAAATGAAAATTGACAGGCAAATACAATTATGTAAATATCCGCGTACCTCGAAAGAAGATTGTGAAAGAACATTATGAATGAAACAACTTGTATTGGTTCTTAAATTTGATGAAGTAATGAAAAACACCAGTCTGACCTTTATTTTGTCATCGGGAATGTCTGTAATTGTCTGAAAATCCGATTTGTGTGAAAAATGCTCTCTGAAACTTTTCATTTTTCTCCATTTTGAATGAAACAACTTGTATAGGTTCTTAAATCTGATGAAGTTATGAAAAATACCAGTCTGACCTTTATTTTGTCATCGGGAATGTCTGTAATTGTCTGAAAATCCGATTTGTGTGAAAAATGCTCTCTGAAACTTTTCATTTTTCTCCATTTTGAATGAAACAACTTGTATAGGTTCTTAAATTTGTTGAAGTAATGAAAAATACCAGTCTGACCTTTATTTTGTCATCGGGAATGTCTGTAATTGTCTGAAAATCCGCTTTGTGTGAAAAATGTTGTCTTAAACTTTTCATTTTTCTCCATTTTGAATGAAACAACTCGAATTGGTTCTTAAATTTGATGAAGTAATGAAAAACACCAGTCTGACCTTTATTTTGTCATCGGGAATGTCTGTAATTGTCTGAAAATCCGATTTGTGTGAAAAATGCTCTCTGAAACTTTTCATTTTTCTCCATTTTGAATGAAACAACTTGTATGGGTTCTTAAATTTGTTGAAGTAATGAAAAATACCAGTCTGACCTTTATTTTGTCATCGGGAATGTCTGTAATTGTCTGAAAATTCGCTTTGTGTGAAAAATGCTCTCTGAAACTTTTCATTTTTTTCCATTTTGAATGAAACAACTCGTATTGGTTCTTAAATTTGATGAAGTTATGAAAAATACCAGTCTAAACTTTTTTGTCATCGGGAATGTCTGTAATTGTCTGAAAATTCGCTTTGTGTGAAAAATGCTCTCTGAAACTTTTCATTTTTTTCCATTTTGAATGAAACAACTCGTATTGGTTCTTAAATTTGATGAAGTAATGAAAAATACCAGTCTGACCTTTATTTTGTCATCGGGAATGTCTGTAATTGTCTGAAAATTCGCTTTGTGTGAAAAATGCTCTCTGAAACTTTTCATTTTTTTCCATTTTGAATGAAACAACTCGTATTGGTTCTTAAATTTGATGAAGTTATGAAAAATACCAGTCTAAACTTTTTTTGTCATCGGGAATGTCTGTAATTGTCTGAAAATTCGCTTTGTGTGAAAAATGCTCTCTGAAACTTTTCATTTTTTTCCATTTTGAATGAAACAACTCGTATTGGTTCTTAAATTTGATGAAGTAATGAAAAATACCAGTCTGACCTTTATTTTGTCATCGGGAATGTCTGTAATTGTCTGAAAATTCGCTTTGTGTGAAAAATGCTCTCTGAAACTTTTTATTTTTCTCCATTTTGAATGAAACAACTTGTATGGGTTCTTAAATTTGATGAAGTAATGAAAAATACCAGTCTGACCTTTATTTTGTCATCGGGAATGTCTGTAATTGTCTGAAAATCGGCTTTGTGTGAAAAATGCCCTCTTAAACTTTTAATTTTTCTCCATTATTCATAAAACAACCTGTATTAGTTCTTAAATTTGCTCAAGTAGTGAAAAATACCTGTCTGACTTTTACTTTTTCATCGGGAATGTCTGTAATTGTCTGAAAATCGGCTTTGTGTGAAAAATGCTCTCTGAAACTTTTCATTTTTCTCCATTTTGAATGAAACAACTCGTATAGGTTCTTAAATCTGATGAAGTAATGAAAAATACCAGTCTGACCTTTATTTTGTCATCGGGAATGTCTGTAATTGTCTGAAAATTCGCTTTGTGTGAAAAATGCTCTCTGAAACTTTTCATTTTTCTCCATTTTGAATGAAACAACTTGTATGGGTTCTTAAATTTGATGAAGTAATGAAAAATACCAGTCTGACCTTTATTTTGTCATCGGGAATGTCTGTAATTGTCTGAAAATCGGCTTTGTGTAAAAAATGCCCTCTTAAACTTTTAATTTTTCTCCATTATTCATAAAACAACCTGTATTAGTTCTTAAATTTGCTCAAGTAGTGAAAAATACCTGTCTGACTTTTATTTTTTTATCGGAAATGTCTGGAATTGTCTGAAAATTCAGTTTGTGTGAAAAATGACCTATTAAACTTTTCATTCTTCTCCATTATGATTGAAACAACTTGTATTAGATCTTAAAATTTGAATGGAGTAGTGAAAAATACAAGTGTCGCCTTCATTTTATTATCGGAACCGACTGGAATTGTTCTGAAAACCTGCTTGTGCGGAAAATACTTGTTTGTTTTCATTCGAAACATTTCAGATTTCATATTTTTAGAACTTGTTTCACTTTTTCGTATTCTCCCGGCTTCTGACGGTTTTTTGAATCAACAATAGAGTTTTCTCTTGATCTTCTTTGGAAATTTTTTAATGAACAGTGAATTGCATTCTATTTCGTGGAAGAAAAATTGATGGCCGTGGAAGAAATTTTGTCTATGAAATGGCGTTAGGCAGAATAGCCGAGAGAGTATTCTTGCCTCTTTTCTTTGTTTCTTTTCTCTCTCTTCCCTCTCGCTTTTGCATCTCTCGAGGCCCGCCGAGGGGCATTTTAATACATGTACACGCCTGCACTCTCCTCTTTCTTGTAGCACATCTCGTTTTTCTCTCGCGTCTGGTGTCGTGAGCCTCTACACTATTTCCTTGGACATTGTTAGCATCTCTGTCATGAGAGACGGTGGACGTCATCACTTACGTTTTCTTCATTTATTCTTTTTTTTGCTTAGGTTTTTTGATTTTTGACTATTTTATGTTAGAAGCAAAATGTGCTTGTTTTCATCATGTTAATTTTTCTACTCAATTTAAAATCGGTTTTTTATGATCAAAAAATATTACAGAGTTTCAAAACGCGAGCTCTCTCGACGAGACCGAATTTGTAAAGGAAACGCATCGAAGACAAACTTGAAGCAAAGAAAAGTGAGTTTTAACATTGAAAAGGAAGAACAAACATCTCAGAAACGCTCCTAAGGTGACCCAGCCATCTAGAAGGCATTTTTAGTTGAAATGGGACATCAGTACAGACAGTCCAACAGATAGACATTAGAAAACACATCAGAAGACACAGAGGGGCAGAATCCGAGGTGCCTGTGCCCCAGACTCGTCAAAAGTGCTCAAGTTTTGCCTGAAAACCTTTCAAGAAATCCAATTTTTGAGTTCAGAATCTTACTACGCATCATCGGAAATCGTTCAAACGCGCCACAGGCGCGCTAGTTAACCAAAGACAGTTTTTTTCGAATAATATTGGCCAAAACCCCTCAAAAGGTGACTTCAGTCACTGTTCCTTACCAGAAGTGCCAACAACTACTACATATTTGTAGTTTACAGTAACCAAACTCCCATTTTTGCAGCGGCATTTATCACCGACACCGACACCATCAATAGCATCGTCTTTCCACTCCACACACTACCGTCCTCGTTTTATGCTCCGTGGAGATGACGCGGTCTCACCTTTGAAAAAGTATCAGAAGTCGTCAGCAGAAGACGACTACGGTGAAAAAGAAAAAGATGAGAAGTTGCTGAAAATATGCACAATGGTTCTACTCAAAATCCGACGTGATCGATGCACCAACAAAGAAACGGGCGGATGCAGCGCGCCCACTTTTGCGGTTCCACAGAAAACGAAAGAACACCCGCCGGTGCCAAGAGGCTTTCCGATATCCGGCTCCAGAAGTCGCGTCATGACCAGATATCAGAAATGACAGGTATTTGAACAGTATTTTGGCCGGTGTTTAAACATAAATACTCCAGGCGCTCACAATCATGAAACGAAGATCATCTCAAACTCTCACCGGAGGAAGAAAAACACAAAAGCGACAGGTTCCGCCCACTTCTGGAGTGGTTCCAGTGGAAAAACGACAGCATACGAAGAGAGTGTCAGCAGTACAATTGATTGAGGGGAAATCGATAAAAAGAAGACGATCAGTCAGCACAAGAGCACCCAGAGCAACTCCAGAAGTCACTGCCACGTCGTCTGAAGCTTCTCAAGCACCTATGTCATCTAAAATGGCTTCAGTATCGTTCTGTGAGGCGTCAGTTGTCAAAAGTTGGAACCAATGAGAGTGATTATGACTGAAACTCCGCAGAGACCAAGTCGAGAAGCAATTAAACAAAAATTAAATCGATTGGAATGAAGGAAGGCGAAGACCACGGAGAGAGGCGGAAAGCTGTGTATAAGGTGAGAATCGTGCAGCTAATCACATTTTTCACCTGGAAAGGCTATGAACAGTAGCAAAAATAGGTCAGAAACCTGAAGTTTTGTGTAAGAATACCGTGAGAAACTTCCGCCGACGACTTGTCAGACACTTAGTTGAGAAACTTCTCAATTTTTTTGGAGCTAACAACTGGTTCAGATGAACCAGACAAAGAAAAACGCGGTCAAGACATGCCAGATTCTTATTTTTGAGTTATTCCAAGTTTTTGGCTGAAAAACTGGAACATTCAGCTAAGAGAAGTGACTGAAAATCAAATTACTGAGAGAAATTGCTGTCTGATGTGTTCAAGGCGCGTTTTTCACTAGTTTGCTCTCAAAAATCCCGAGAAAACCCCACTACTTACGCAGTGCTCATTTTCGTACAAATTGTTCTAGAAACTGACCAAAATCCGCCCAATATCCTCTAAGCCCCAGCAAAAACTGACATCGTCTTGAATGACATTAAATTTGGTATAACCATCTATAAATTTCCATCGATGATCTAAATTATTAGGATCATGAACGGAAGCTATGACATATAACACTGACATGATTACCAGTTGGCTTCGATGAACTGTGCAAGATAAGCATTTGACTTTTCCCAGAATATACGAAAAAGAACAGTGTTTTCCTCCCAATTCCAATACATTTTTTACAGGAATCAACTATCACACATAAAGTTTTGCCGTGGGATCATCACATTGGAAAACGACACAGTCCTCCAGAAGAGTGGTATTACGTGGACACAACCTTCATTCTTCATCATGTGTTTAGCGAATCGATGTGAAAACAACGAATTCATCTTTTCTATGACGATTCTTGTTCATGGTCAGAGGATCGTGAGATGCGTCACCAGCTTTAAAATGTTCAATGGGTCTTCTGAAGAATTTTTTCTTTCATTCAACTATTCTAATATTCACTATAATTAGTTGGAGATCTCTAAAACTCTGACCAAACCGGTAAGTTTCTCTTAAGGACTATTAGCTAAGCGGTCAGTCAAATCGTGCTCTAGTGTACCAAAAGTCCCCCGATTTACTGACCTCTCAGTTTGATGTCTAGAGGTTTTTTTAATGATTTCTGAGGGTATTTCGCGGTTTTCACTCTCATTTCTGAAAATTTTTGAATACATTCTGTCATCGCACTCTTTTTCTTACCGTGTACCACCTTTTCCTTGAGTTGGATGTAATATTTCACCATGTGCTATTGGAAAATGTGAGTTTGGGTGAGAAAGGTGATGCGGGGGTTTTTCTTTTGCGTGGTGTAACCTTTCAGGAAAAATCTAACCTCGTTGCCGGAAATGGTAAAAGAGTAGAATGATGAAAATACCAACTCCGAGTTCGGGATTGTCCCGACCTCAAAAAATGTGAAAGAATGACACATTTCCGCAGCCGGATGTCATTGAACTTTCCTTCAGATGTTTCCCCAAACATTCTGAAAATGGTGAAATATTCATCTACATAGACTACAACAAGTACAACCAGGTCTCAAGGAAGAAGAAAAGAAAACTTTTCAGCAGATGGTGGTCAGAAAAAAAAGAAGAATTCAATGCGACAATGTGCCAGAAACGGCAGGAAGAAAATAAAGTCCAAGGAAATCTGGAAATACTTCAATAACTGTGTCAAATCAAGTTTCATTCCATTTTTTTCTATTCTCATAATTATCCATAATTACCAAGTGTATTTTATTATCTCGCCCATCATTTGTTATCATTACCCCCCACATCAGAACTATATTGAATGTCTTCTGGCCTCTTGAAATTGTATCTGGTCTCTCTTATGCATTTTTTGTTTTTGGCATCTCAGACCAAAATGACAGTTTGATAAAACCATAAAACTCTGTTTTTCTGCCCTCTTCTCTCCCTCTTGCTGCTTCCAAACTGTCATCTTTAAAGGCACATTCCTCAAAAATGGGTGGACTTGTAAAAATGTGGCCAACTACAAAAATATTGTACAAAAAATTCAGCACATTTTTATAGTAGACCACTTTCTGATGGCTCCTTCCATTTTTGACATACGTACCTTTAAAAATTGGAGGGTGTCTAACTCCTTTTTTATTTCGAAAGTTTGAAAAAACTTACGTTAAAAAGACGTGAAAAAAAGGCAACACATCTCTAAAATATTAACCTTATTATGAAGATGCAGTTTTTTTAAAAACAATTTAAAGTAGGATCTAATGAAACATAAAATAGGAACACTATGAAACTGGAAAATATTTTGAATATCTTGAATTTCATATTTTCATGTTAGTTCCCTGAAAACAACATAACTCCATTTTTTTTCATTTGACATGTCAAAAACATTCTACGTAACGGAATACGTAACGAGTTTCTGAGAGCGCACTCAAGAGGATTAGATTAGTGGAGAAGCATTGCGCAGAAAAGAGGAGACGCAGAACACAAACTCGTCATAGGATTAGGAAGAAGACGTAAATAGAAAGAAGGGGAAATAAGGGAAAAGGGGGGATTTGTACATTTGTATCAGACTCATTAGAATATAAAGAAGGTATAATTAGAAAAGCGGCAAATGTGAGGAAAAAGGGTTTGGAGTTGAGTGTTTCCAAATTTCTAATTATACCGTCTTTTTTATCCGGAAACAAAGCGTTCATTATGAATTGAACATGTTTGAAAAAAAACATATATGAGGACACGTTTCAAATTGTTTGAATTTGAAAAGAAATTCACACTCAACCGACTGAAAAGTAACAATTATTCTTGAAAACAGCTCCGAAAGCAAAAAAAGGATTCGATTGAATAATGTGATTTATTTCTGTTTTAAAAAACACAGGCTGATTACACAATCATTTCACTATATCATTATTGAATACAGAATATCAAATGAATAAATACATACTGCTTGATTTGATTCGTTTTCTTGAAAAAAAAAACAGTATAAGTCCATATTCTTTCTGTGAGCCGTTCAGTCGAAATTATGTTTTTCTATTTTTCTAGAACTCTCATTTTTGTTATTGAATTTCGATCAAATGAATGTCTTCCTCTGCCAAAGGACTGAATTTGGTACTCCCTGTTTTCTGTAGTCAGCGATTTTCCCGTATTTTTGTTTTAGTAATCATTTTCCTACCCTATGCTAGAATAGCTGTCTCTAGTGAATGTTTCTCTTTCTGTTCTGTTAATAAATTACCCATAATTACCTCCTAATTTATGTCATTATACTCTCTTATCCCCTCCAATATCATTTCCCACTTCAGACCTCTTAAAACTGTATCTGGTCGCTTTTTTTCATTCTTTTTTGTTCTTATATAATAAAATTCAATGAATATGTATGGTTCTATACGTGGCTCTCTGTATTTCATCTCGAAAATATAAAATCTAAAAAGATAAAATGTTCAATAAAACCATAAAACGTCCTTCCTTCCCCCGCCCCCGCCTGTGAAACTATGCTAATCGAATCACGAGCCGCCTATATAACGCCCCATACCCCCTTGCATTTACATATCATTTCCAGAATGTCTTCATCTTCTCCTCTCCTTCTTCTCCTACTAGACATCACCATGGTGTCCGCCTATTATTTCATTGCTCCACCAACTACTCCAGTGGAAATTGTGAAGCATCACATGAAGTATGTTGTGGAAGCAGGCGACGACGTTCCTCCAACTCATCGAGTTTATCAACCCGGCTGGTGAGTTCTCATTTCCTTTTTTCAGTGGAGCGGTGGAGCGTACTTCCATCACCCAGTCATCCAATGTACATGTATTTCAGAAACCAACGTAACCCTTGCCATGGTGGTGTTCTCCAGCTACGAGTACCTCCCCATCACGGCGGAGTTCTTCAATCACGGACACATGTACACTCGGGTCGATATGATGAAGCCGGAGAGGGAGATGTATATGTACTTCATGTTGAGACCAACTACCTCTAGCCCAAATGGATGGACTATGTATAATGTTACACACATGGATTTTGTTGGAATTCATTTCGTTGGAATATATAATATGAACAGTTTATGTGGAATTTCTTTGAGTTTTGGTAATTTTTGACATTTTCGGAAGGTTTTGGTCAAAAATCGGGATAATTTCGTGATTTTGCTCTGTAAGAGGGGTGGGCCCAATGCAATTTCGCCACACGGGATCAATTTTTGTCTAACTTCCCCGGTTGTCTGTCAATTTTTGGTTTTTTTTGGAGGGAAAACCCTCGGATTTTTGCTGAGGCACAGTATCATGGCCGCGCCGCAACCACTCCGCTTTGAATAATTAGGAAACACAGGCAGACATCCCTGGACATCCGGACACATCTACAGACAGACAGATGTACAGAAATAGATTGCTCATCAGTATCTACTTCGTCAAACTTGAGCGGGAACGTTTTATCACGGGTAGATAAGGAAAGATCTGTTCTAATTGTCTAGTTGGACATTTGGACATTTGGACACACAGACAGACAACTAGTGGGAAAATTGCCAAGGACGTGTTCTGAACCGAAATTTCAAGAAATTAAGTGTTCCGATAATTTAAAACATGTTGATTTCAGAGGCAGAAACTAGGCGTGGTCAATTTTTTGGCACCGTGCCAACCGTTGTGCGATGGAGCGCGTTACGCCTCGCAATTCCGCCAAACTCATGGTCAGTTTTCCCTTACTCCTCAAATCTATCCAAATAACCAAAAAATGACTCATATTTCAAATGGACATCCGGATATACAGTCATTCCCTTGTTCCTCGAACTCCCCCTTATCAGATTCTAGAACTGATGTTCCAGATGTGATATCAGGTTTTTGAATTTCCCAAAAACAACACTTTCGATTTGTCACTTTTTAATTTTAGGTCGCTGGTCCAAGTAAACAGAAACTACGAAAATATTTGTTTGTCGTCAACTATAGTGCTCAACTAGAGAAAATTCCCCCTCCCATGACCTGATCTATAGGAATCTAAAGCATTTGACAAAAAAAATCACTTTCTAGCTCTATTTTTGATCTGTATAATTCATTATTACAAATCTTCTTGATGGGACAACCAGTACAGTCTCAATGTTAAACAGTTTTTATTGAAAACTACAAAAGTTCATAACCCGAAACAGAGACAACTCAGAATGGAGGAAAGTTGAAAGAAGAACAACAAAAGGACAACAAAAAATATTGAATCAGCAGCGAAGAGTGAACGAGAAAGCAGGGGACACAGAAGTCCTAGTGGAGTCGGATGTGGACCACTCCGATTCCAATCCAATGCTGCCCCCTCGAGTTCCACATGGAATTGGAACTGAGTCCCACATCAAATTCCTTGCTTCTTCTTCTTTGAACTTCTTCTTGTCCCACTCCTCCTTGAATCTGGCCATGGCTGGAGATATGTCAGCGGACTTCCGTTTCGTCTTGACGCTTCTGCCGTTTACTGAAGCTTTCCTCTTCTCTGCCTTCCGATTGCTGACGGTTTTCCTTGGTTTACCTTCATCTTCCTCGAACTCTGGCTGGTCGCACTCTTCCATGTGGTCTTCTTCAGAATTCCCTCTTTGTCCTCGAGTTTTGGACTCGATTTTTTTCTTCATCGATTCCTCCAAAACAAAGAGACGGTAATTCCGAATCTGCAAATAGAAAATTACAGTAGATTAAAATGTAAAAATGTATTTTACCTTTTTCTGGAATTCTTCTCTATTTTCAAACATGTAGACATGTTTTCCAATCGAAATCATGATGGTTCCATCCTCTGCTGGTCCCGGGAACATGTTGAACGGCTGTCCAGGGAATTTTGGCTGCTCCAGCTCCTTCCTTTCCCAAAGTTTCGCTGTCTTCGCCAGACCTTCCAACTGGCGAATGTCGATCGCCAATCTCCTGAACTTCTCCTCTTGGTACCTCCTATTGTCCTCTTCGAGATTCTCTCGACTTCTTGCGAAGATTTGGTATTGCTGAAACATATGATTTTATTATGGAAATGTTATGAATTAGGGAGTACTAACCTCATACGGGAACTTGCTGATGAATTCCATTTCATCGAATTGGAACTCGCGAATCAGACGACTTCCTTCATTCTGGTACAAGCTGATTATCGGAATCCATTTCCGATGAACGGCAAGAAGAATCTGTAAGAAATAATTTGGGAATCGGAACGACACGACACACATCTTCAATAGGATATTAACTTTGGCCGTTTTCAGTTGAAATTGTCCATAGGGTGTCATGGTAATACTAATTGTCCGATCAAGTAGATTTTTAATGGATCATACAGATTGAAAGTAGAGCTCCATTTTTGTAATTGACAACTTTTTTGTATATGCACTCACTAGAGAGTTATGGTCATTTTAAGACAATGACACTATTTTGCACTGGAATTTGTCAATTCGAGAGAGAAATTATTTTGTCGATGCGTAACTTGCTAGGGAATGCCCGTACAAAAAAGTTGTCAACTACAGAAATGGAGCTCTTTTGATCTGTATAATTCATTATTAAATATTTACTTGATGAGACAATCAGCATTACCATGACACACTCTCAAAGTTGGACAATTTCAATTGAAAACTGCCAAAGTTCATAACCGGCAAGACAAACCCCCGCATCAAATCCCCCACCCAAACTTACTTTTTCCAATAGTAAACGATTAAGATCTTCTCGAATGATTAAATAGAAATATTAGAATTCAATAAAAATAATAATACATGGTTGACCTCATACATATAGAAGTCTGAATAAATATAAAATATGCCTCTAACGACAGAGTTTATATACACTCTCCAGAGATGGGCGGAGCCTTCTCTACTTGATGACCAAACCTCACCAAGCCACCCTCCATAAAACACGTAGAATTTCTGGGAGCGCGCTCATGCGGATTAGATTAGGGAGGGAGCATTGTGCAGAAAAAAAGAGACGCAGAACATAAACTCGTCATAGGATTATGAAGAAGACGTAAATAGAAAAGAGGGGGAAATGAGGGAAAAAGGGGAATAACAAGAAATTGTAATTAGAAAAGAGGGAATCGGAATAACAAGAAAAGGTAATTAGAAAAGAGGGAAATGTGAGGGAGAAGGGGATTGATGCATTTGTATAGTTGATGAAGCCTTGGAGTAATCTAAGACGGAATAGGATCAGATTAGTGAAAAAACAATGCGCGGAAAAGACGAGACGCTCGGCATATACCCTCGTATTAGGATTGGGAAGAAATTTAATTAGAAATGCGGGAAATGTAAAGGAAAACGGATTTGACCATAATGAGTGTAAAATGAACCCGGGAAAATGAACATCAATAATTCATGAAATTTTTTTTGAAAAGGTTTTGTTTTTCAGAAACCAAGTCATGTCACTGAAAAACCCTGATGGGAGGAAGTAAAAGAATATTCCATGTAAGTTGTCTACATTTATTGAAGTGTAGTAAAGCATGTTCTTTTTACCTTTTGAATATCCCATCTTAAATTACTCCAACACTTCATCAACTCTACGAATGCACAGATCTCAACACTCATTATGGTCAAATCCGTTTTCCTTTACATTTCCCGCATTTCTAATTAAATTTCTTCCCAATCCTAATACGAGGGTATATGCCCTGCGTCTCCTCTTTTCCGCGCATTGTTTCTTTACTAATCTAATCTTATTCCGTCTTAGATTGCTCCAAGGCTTCATCAACTACACAAATGCATCAATCCACTTCTCTCTCACATTTCCTTCTTTTCTAATTACATTTTCTTGTTATTCCCTTTTTCCCTCATTTCCCCCTCCTTTCTATTTACGTCTTCTTCCTAATCCTGTGACGAGTTTATGTTCTGCGTCTCCTCTTTTCTATGCAATGCTCCCTCCCTAATCTAATCCGCATGAGCGCGCTCCCAGAAATTCTACGTGTTTTATGAAGGGCGGCTTGGTGAGGTTTGGTCATCAAGTAGAGAAGGCTCCGCCCATCTCTGGAGAGTGTATATAAACTCCGTCGTTAGAAGCATATTTCACATTTATTCAGACTTCTATATGTATGAGGTCAACCAACCATGTATTATTATTTTTATTGAATTCTAATATTTCTATTTAATCATTCGAAAACATCTTCATCGTTTACTATTGGAAAACAGTAAGTTTGGGGTGGGAAATTGTTGCGGGTGTTTGTTTTTTTGCGGGAAAAAGCATATGGAGGGAGTGCTGAACGACACTCTGAAACTTTTCATTATGCTCACGTCATTTATATATTTTCAGACACATAATTGGAGAAGGAAGGAGCAGGAGCAGCCAAAATACCCTGGACAGCCGTTCAACATGTTCCCGGGACCAACAGAGGATTCCAGAAAAAGGTAATATACATCTTTACATTTTAATTTACTTTAATTTTCTATTTGCAGATTCGAAAATACCGACTCTTTGTTCTGGAGGAATCGATGAAGAAAAAAATCGAGTCCAAAACTCGAGGACAAAGAGGGAATCCCGAAGAAGACCAGCCAGAGTTCGAGGAAGAGGAGGAGGAACCAAGGAAAGCCGTCACCAAACGGAAGACAGAGAAAAAGACGACTTCAGTGAAGACCAGAAGCGTCAAGAAGAAGCGGGAGTCCGCTGACATATCTCCAGCCCTGGCCAGATTCCAGGAGGAGTGGGACAAGAAGAAGTTCGAAGAAGAAGCAAGGAACTCGATGTGGGACTCAGTAGTTCCATGTGGAACTCGAGGGGGCAGCATTGGATTGGAATCGGAGTGGTCCACATCCGACTCCACTAGGACTTCACTATCTCCTGCTTTCTTCCCGTCATCGTTCACTCTTCGCTGCTGATTCAATATTTTTTGTTGTCCTTTTGTTGTTCTTTTTTAACTTTCCTCCATTCTGAGTTATCTATGTTTCGGGTTATGAAATTGGGTAGTTTTCAAATAAAATTGTTAAACTTTGAGACTGTACTGATTGTTCCATCACGTAGATTTGTAATAATGAATTATACAGATCAAAAATAGAGCTTGAAAGTGATTTTTGTTTGTCAAATGCTTTAGATCCTTATAGATCACACTGGAGACACAGACACATAGACAGACACATCTATATCAACACATGCGCCGCCTTTATTGGTCATGGGAGACAAATATTTTCGTAGTTTCTGTTTAATTGGACCAGCGACCTGAAATTAAAAAGTGACTAATTGAATGTTGTTTTTGGGAAATTCAAAAACCTGATATCACATCTGAAACATCCGTACTAGAATCTGAAAAGGGGGAGATGAGTTACTTGGTTCGAGAAATAAAGGAATGACTATAATATATGTCCGGATGTCCAGATTTGAGGACCTATTTCTGTACACCTGTCTGTCTGTACGTCTATACATGTGTCTGGATGTCTTGGGATGTCTACCTGTGTATCCTAATTATTTGAAGCAAAGCGGTTGCGGCGCGGCCATGATACTGTGCCGCGTGTCTTTTGCAGCATGGTTTGATTTTTGAGTGAAAAATCAGCAAAAATTCGAGAGTTTTCCCTCCAAAAAGCCAAAAATTGACAGACAACCGTTGAAGTTAGACAAAAATTGAACCAGTGTGGCGAAATTGCATTGGGCCCCATCCCTCTTACTGAGCAAAATCACGAATTTTGCCCGATTTTTCACCAAAACCACTGTCAAAAATCACCAAAATCCAACCTTGTGACAAAAGACACGTGAAAAAATAGAACAGCCGCGCCGCAACCGCTCCGCTTGTTAAGACACACACACAGACATCTTTAATTATCACGAATTTTCGAATAGATCACACTTTCTCTATTATTTATTCCAACGAAATGAATTCCAACAAAATCCAGGAATTATGTAACATTCTAAATAGTCCATACACTTGGGCTAGAGGTAGTTGGTCTCAACATGACGTATATGTACATCTCCTTCTCCGGCTTCTTCATATCGACCCGAGTGTACACGTGTCCGTGATTGAAGAACTCCGACGTGATGGGGAAGTACTCGTAGCTGGAGAACACCGTTATGGCAACGGTTACGTTGGTTTCAGAAATACATGTACATTGGATGACTGGGTGATGGAAGTGCGCTCCACCGCTCCACTGAGGAAATGAGAACTTTTGAGAACTAGGACGGTTTGATTTTTGAGTGGAAAATCAGCAAAAATCCGAGAGTTTTTCTTCCAAAAAAAAACCAAAAATTGACAGGAAACCGGGAAAAATAGACAAAAATTGAACCCGTGCGGCAAAACTGCATTATGCTCCACCCCTTTTACAGAGTAAAATCACGAAGTTTGCCAGATTTTTCACCAAAACCTTGACCATGATTTTATTGATATTTTATCTTTTTTGAATTTTTTTCGATTCTCAACACTGATACAACCATACATATTTATTGAATTTTATTATATAAGAACAAAAAAGAATGAAAAAAAGCGACCAGATACAGTTTTAAGAGGTCTGAAGTGGGAAATGATATTGGAGGGGATAAGAGAGTAGAATGACATAAATTATGAGGTAATTATGGGTAATTTATTAACAGAACAGAAAGAGAAACATTCACTAGAGACAGCTATTCTAGCATAGGGTAGGAAAATGATTACTAAAACAAAAATACGGGAAAATCGCTGACTACAGAAAACAGGGAGTACCAATATCAGTCCTTTGGCAGAGGACACTCCAAGGTCTTCTCTCGTGAGAGCATTGAGGAATGTTGGGATTGGTAGTGGTGGGGGGGGGATAGAGAAGAGTAGATATCGGATGGAATTTTCTGGAGAAAGAGACTGGAATGTTAGAGAATGAGGAAAAATCGAAGGGAAGTGGTCAGAGACGTTGTGGAGATCTGGAGAGGGAATTTGATGAATTTAGGAAGCGGGGGACGACGGAGAAGGGAAACAGTTTGAGAAGAGAGAGAGAGATGGTATTGGGGAATCAACAAGGGACAGAGTGCAATCCACATGGAACCGAAGTGTAGTGGTCGCAAGCTCTGAAAGCCTTGGAAGGGTATGGGGTAAGAGGATACCAGCGGTGGGGACCGGAAGAGGAGGATCGGTATCTGAAAATATATAAATGACCTGAGCAAGAGTATAAAAGAGATTCTGAAAGGAGCCATATGAGAAGCGGAGTTTTCAGTACTGTCTCCATATGCATTTTTCCCGCAAAAGATAAATCTCCGCATCCACTCCCCCACCGAAACTTACTTTTTCCAATAGTACACGATGAAGATCTTCGTTACGTAGAATTTTTCTGACATGTCAAAAGAAAAAAGGAGATACATATGTTGTTTTCAGGGAACTAGCATAAAAATATGAAATTTAAGATATTCAAAATATTTTCCAGTTTCATTGTGTTTCTGATAAGACTCCCTGAAACCGGAATAACTCCTTTGTTCCCTCTAGATGTTTAAAAAATCCTACGTGACGGGATACGTGAAAAACAATGAATAAAAATAAACTGGTTAAAAATAGATTTCTTGTTAAGCGTGACACCCCCGTGCCTTTTTTCTCCCTATTTCTTCTCACCCATGTGAGCCCATGCATGACGCACGTGCCACAAGAATGACGGAGGTTTGAGCGATAGGATTAGAAACAGACCAACGACCACAAATGGCCAAAGACCTTTTCACAGATTATTTGTTGTTGCAACAGAGCCTTCTGATAATTTTGTCAGGGCAGTGGGACTTGCAACTTTCAGCGGACTCGACGGCTTGGAAAAAGTACCTCTCAAAAATGAGGTTTAATTATCTTTTTTATAGAAATGCGGAGTCATCCATACTCGATGATCAAATAATGTCATTTTACATGTGGATATTCTGGGAGTGCACTCGAGGGTAATAGATTAGTCAGAAGCATCGCAAATGTAATTAATTATAGGAAGGGGACGTAGGAAATGCACGACGCATGGAATGAGCAAGACGGAGAAAATGCACGTTTCGTATTAGGATTCAACAGAAGATGTATGTAATTAGAAAACCAAAAAAAGTGAAGGAAAAGGGGATTTGAAGTTGGGTGGTGTGATTTTGTAGAGCTGAAAAAGTTTTATAGTAGTCTACGATAGAATATTACATTTTCACAGCTTTCCGGACCAAAATGGTTGTTCATTGTTTTATACTTTTTAAGAAAAGTACATGAAATGTTCCAAAATTACGTGTAAAGCCATTTTTCAATCAGACCGGGAAAATGAACATTAATAATTCATGAGATGTTTTTCGAAAAGTTTCATTTTTAAAAGCCAAGTCACGTCACTGAAAAACCCTGATGGGAGGAAGTGAAAGTACATTCCATATAAGTGGGCTACTTTAATTGAACTGTTTAGTAGCATATTCTTTTTACCTTTTGAATATCCCATCTTAAATTACTCCAACATTTCATCAACTTTACGAATGCACAGATCTCAACACTCTTCATGGTCAAATCCGTTTTCCTTTACATTTCCCGCATTTCTAATTAAATTTCTTCCCAATCCTAATACGAGGGTATATGCCCTGCGTCTCCTCTTTTCCGCGCATTGTTTCTTCACTAATCTAATCTTATTCCGTCCTAGATTACTCCAAGGCTTCATCAACTATACTAATGCATCAATCCCCTTCTCCCTCACATTTCCCTCTTTTCTAATTACATTTTCTTGTTTTTCCCTTTTTCGCTCATTTTCCCCTCCTTTCTATTTACGTCTTCTTCCTAATCCTATGACGAGTTTATGTTCTGCGTCTCTTCTTTTCTGCGCAATGCTCCCTCCCTAATCTAATCCGCATGAGCGCGCTCCCAGAAATTCTACGTGTTTTATGGAGGGTGGCTTGGTGAGGTTTGGTCATCAAGTAGAGAAGGCTCCGCCCATCTCTGAAAAGTGTATATAAACTCCGTCGTTAGAGGCATATTTTATATTTATTCAGACTTCTATATGTATGAGGTCAACCATGTATTATTATTTTTATTGAATTCTAATATTTCTATTTAATCATTCGAAAAGATCTTCATCGTTTACTATTGGAAAAAGTAAGTTTGGGTGGGGAAATTGATGCGGGGGTTTGTTTTGCCGGTTATGAACTTAGGCAGTTTTCAATTGAAATTGTCCAACTTTGAGAGTGTGTCATGGTAATGCTGATTGTCTCATCAAGTAAATATTTAATAATGAATTATACAGATCAAAAAAGCTCCATTTCTGTAGTTGACAATTTTTTTGGACGGGCATTCCCTAGCAAGTTACGCATCGACAAAATAATTTCCCTCTCGAATTGACAAATTCCAGTGCAAAATAGTGTCATTGTCTTAAAATGACCATAACTCTCTAGTGAGTGCATATACAAAAAAGTTGTCAATTACAAAAATGGAGCTCTACTTTCAATCTGTATGATCCATTAAAAATCTACTTGATGGGACAATTAGTATTACCATGACACCCTATGGACAATTTCAACTGAAAACGGCCAAAGTTAATATCCTATTGAAGATGTGTGTCGTGTCGTTCCGATTCCCAAATTATTTCTTACAGATTTTTCTTGCCGTTCATCGGAAATAGATTCCGATAATCAGCTTCTACCAGAATGAAGGAAGTCGTCTGATTCGCGAGTTCCAATTCGATGAAATGGAATTCATCAGCAAGTTCCCGTATGAGGTTAGTAATCTTTAATTCATAACATTTCCATAATAAAATCATATGTTTCAGCAATACCAAATCTTTGCAAGAAGTCGAGAGAATCTCGAAGAGGACAATAGGAGGTACTAAGAGGAGAAGAATTCCAGAAAAAGGTAAAATACATCTTTACATTTCAATTTACTGTAATTTTCTATTTGCAGATTGGAAAATACCGACTCTTTGTTCTGGAGGAATCGATGAAGAAAAAAATCGAGTCCAAAACTCGAGGACAAAGAGGGAATCCCGAAGAAGACCAGCCAGAGTTCGAGGAAGAGGAGGAGGAACCAAGGAAAGCCGTCACCAAACGGAAGACAGAGAAAAAGACGACTTCAGTGAAGACCAGAAGCGTCAAGAAGAAGCGGGAGTCCGCTGACATATCTCCAGCCCTGGCCAGATTCCAGGAGGAGTGGGACAAGAAGAAGTTCGAAGAAGAAGCAAGGAACTCGATGTGGGACTCAGTAGTTCCATGTGGAACTCGAGGGGGCAGCATTGGATTGGAATCGGAGTGGTCCACATCCGACTCCACTAGGACTTCACTATCCCCTGCTTTCTTCCCGTCATCGTTCACTCTTCGCTGCTGATTCAATATTTTTTGTTGTCCTTTTGTTGTTCTTTTTTAACTTTCCTCCATTCTGAGTTATCTATGTTTCGGGTTATGAAATTGGGTAGTTTTCAAATAAAATTGTTTAACGTTGAGAGTGTGTCATGGTAATACCGATTGCCCCATCAAGAAGATTTGTAATAATGAATTAAACAGATCAAAAATAGAGCTAGACAGTGTTTTTTGTTTGTTAAATGCTTTAGATCCCTATAGATCAATCTGGAGACACAGACACATAGACAGATAGATTTATATCAACACATGCGCCGCCTTTATTGGTCATGGAAGGGGGAATCCCCCTTTTTCTCTAGTTGACCACTATAGTTGACGACAAACAAATATTTTCGTAGTTTCTGTTTACTTGCACCAGCGACCTAAAATTAAAAAGTATCTAATTGAAAGTGTTCTTTTTGGGAAATTCAAAAACCTGATATCACATCTGGAACATAAGTTCTAGAATCTGAAAAGGGGAGAATCACTTGGTTCGAACAATAAGGGACGGTATATCCGGATGTCCATCTGAAATATGAGTCACTTTTTGGTTGTTTGGATAGATTTGAGGAGTAAGGGAAAAATGACTATGAGTTTGGCGGAACAGCAGTGCAAGCCATCGCACAACGGTTGGAACGGTGCCAAAAAAATGACTTCGCTGAGTTTCTGCCTCTGAAATCAACATGTTTTAAAACAACGGAACACCTAATTTCTTAAAATTTTGGTTCAGAACACGTCCTTGACAATTTTTCCAATAGTTGTCTGTCTGTGTGTCCAAATGTCCAAATGTCCAACTAGACAATAGGAACAGATCTTACCTTATCTCCCCGTAATAGAACGTTCTCGCTCAAGTTTGACAAAGTAGATACTGATGAGCAATCAATTTCTGTACATCTGTCTGTCTGTAGATGTGTTTGGATGTCCAGGGATGTCTGCTTGTGTGACCTGATTATTCGAAGCGGAGCGGTTGCGGCACGGTCATGATTCTGTGCCTCAGCAAAAATCCGACGGTTTTCCCTCCGAAAAAACCAAAAATTGACAGACAACCGGCGAAGTTAGACGAAAATTGAACCCGTGTAGCAAAATTGCATTGGACCCCACCCCTCTTACAGAGCAAAATTACGAATTTTGCCCGATTTTTCACCAAAACCTTCCGAAAATGTCAAAAATCACCAAAAGTATCATAGCCGCGCCACAACCGCTCCGCTTGTTGGGACACACAGACAGACATTTCTAGCTATCACGAACTTTTGAATAGATCACACTTTCTACCGGTGAAATAATTTTATTTTCTTTTAAAGAAATTCCACATAAACTGTTGATATTATATATTCCAACAAAATCCACGAGTTATGTAACATTATAAATAGTCCATCCACTTGGGCTAGAGGTGGTTGGACTCAACATGAAGTACATATACATCTTCCTCTCCGGCTTCTTCATATCGACCCGAGTGTACACGTGTTCGTGATTGAAGAACTCCGACGTGATGGGGAAGTACTCGTAGCTGGAGAACAGCGTTATGGCAAGGGTCACGTTGATTTCTGAAATATATGTACATTGGATGACTGGGTGATGGAAGTACGCTCCACCGCTCCACTGAGGAAATGAGAACTCACTATCCGGGTTGATGAACTCGATGAGTTGGAGGAACGTCGTCGCCTGTTTCCACGACATACTCCATGTGATGCTACACAATTTTTACTGGAGTGATTGGTGGAGCAATGAAATAATAGGCGGACGCCATGGTGATGTCCAGTAGGAGAAGGAGGAGAGGAGAAGATGAAGACATTCTGGAAATGATATGGAAATGTTAAGGGGAGCGGGGCGTTATATAGGCGGCTCGTGATTCGATTAGCATAGTTTCACAGGCGGGGGCGGGGGGAAAGAAGGACGTTTCATGATTTTATTGATATTTTATCTTTTTCGAATTATTTTTTAGATTCTCAACACTGATACAATCATACATATTTATTGAATTTCACTATATAAGAACAAAAAAGAATGAAAAAAGCGACCAGATACAGTTTTAAGAGGTCTGAAATGGGAAATGATATTGGAGGGGATAAAAGAGTAGAATGACATAAATTAGGAGGTAATTATGGGTAATTTATTTACAGAACAGAAAGAGAAACATTCACTAGAGACAGCTATTCTAGCATAGGGTAGGAAAATGATTACTAAAACAAAAATACGGGAAAATCGCTGACTACAGAAAACAGGGAGTACCAAATTCAGTCCTTTGGCAGAGGACACTCCAAGGTCTTCTCTCGTGAGAGCATTGGGGAATGTTCGGATTGGTAGTGGTGGGGGGGGATAGAGAAGAGTAGATATCGGATGGAATTTTCTGGAGAAAGAGACTGGAATGTTAGAGAATGAGGAAAAATCGAAGGGAAGTGATCAGAGACTTTGTGGAGATCTGGAGAGGGAATCTGATGAATTGAGGAAGCGGGGGACGACGGAGGAGGGAAACAGTTTGAGAGAGAGAGAGAGAGAGAGAGAGAGAGAGAGAGAGAGAGAGAGAGAGAGAGAGAGATGGTATTGGGGAATCAACAAGGGACAGAGTGCAATCCACCTGGAACCGAAGTGTAGTGGTCGCAATGCTCTGAAAGCCTTGGAAGGATATGGGGTAGGAGTATATCAGCGGTGGAGACCGGAAGGGTAGGATCGGTATCTGAAAATATATAAATGACCTGAGCAAGAGTATAAAAGAGATTCTGAAAGGAGAAATATGAGAAAAAGAGTTTCAGAGTGTCGTTCAGCACTCTCTCCATATGCTTTTTTCCCGCAAAAGACAAACCACCCGCATCAATTTCCACACCCAAACTTACTTTTTCCAATAGTAAACGATGAAAATGTTTTCGAACGATTAAATAGAAGGACTAGCATTCAATGAAAATAGTAATACAGGATTGACCACTTACACATAGTAGTCTGAATAAACATAAAATATGCCTCTAACGACGGAGTTTATATACACTTTCCAGAGATGGGCGGAGCTATCTCTATATACTAGAGATGGGCGGAGCTATCTGTTCTTGATGACCAAACCTCCTCAAGCCATCCACCGTAAAACACGTAGAATTTCTGGGAGCGCGCTCATGCGGATTAGATTAGTGAAGCAGCATTGCGCAGAAGAAAGAAGACGTAGAACACAAACACATTCTTAATAGGTTTAACAAGAAAATGTAATTAGAAAAGAGGCAAATGTGAGGGAGAAGGGGGTTGATGCATTTGATGAAGCCTTGGAGTAATCTAATATGGAATGAGATCAGATTAATGAAAAAACAATGCGCGGAAAAGAACGATCTTACGATATTCGCAAAGAATTTTTGATTTCCGTCAAAAATTTTTTCGACATCCAGTCAGAAGCATTTTTGAGTTTCTGCTCAGAGGTTTTTTTGACCGAATATTTTTTCAAATTGCGGAACTTGCATTTTTATTTATAAAATAAAAATATTATCGTGGGGTTTTTTGAATTAGGATCGAAAATTTTGGTTTTCGGCCAAAATCTCTCCAAATTTTCGGTTTTTGATTCGAACTTGATGGAGAAAAGTTGTTCAATTCTAATAATTTGGTCAAAGTGTCTACTAATTGTGCTTATTCTCTTGAAAAAAACAATTAGCTTACAAAAATCAAAAACAAAAAAATAATTTTCTTGACCTTTGAGCACCTACCGTACTACCGTAGCCCGGAGCCGGGGCCCAAAAATTATGGTATGGGTCACTGATGACGTTTTAGTACGTTTTAGTACAAAAATGATTACCTAGTACCTACGTTGCTCAAGTCTTATAGAGAATAGGTTATATGGAATGTACTTTCACTTCATCCCATCAGGGTTTTTCAGTGACATGACTTGGTTTTTGGAAAATGTAACTTTTTCGAAAAAATTTAATCAATTTTTTTGATTATTTTTCCGATCTGGTCAAAAATATGGGATAATTGTGGAAGAATTCATGTAGTTTTGTGGAACATTTCATATAGGTTTCTTCCTGAAAGATGTGAAAAAGCAATAATATATTTCGGACTACTATAAAATTTTCAACTATGCAAATGCACCATTTCCAACATCCAACTTCAAACCCCCTTTTCCCTCACGTTTCTCGCTTTTCTAATTACATATTTTTCTCAACTCAAATACGAGGCGTACATTTCCGGCGTCTTGTTCATTCTTTGCGTCCCCTTCCTATCATTAATTACATTTGCGCAGAATTTTTCGCTTTTCTAATTACATTTTCTTACTAAAAACACAATACGAGGCGTGCATTTCCTGCTTCCCCTTTTTCCCGCGCAATGTTTCTCACTAATGAATTATCCATGAGTGCACTCCCAGAAATTGGAAATGACAATGGGTGCGAGACAAGTTAGCTTATATAAATTATAATTTTTCCACGGAAAATAATTATGTTGTTTCAGGCGAAGGCTTCCAAGCCGTCGAGTCCGCGAGAAGTTGCCTTGACAATTTCATCAAAAAGCACAGCTGCAACAACAAATAATCTGTGGAAAGGTCTTCGGCCATTTGTTGACGTTGATCTCTTTCTAATCCTATTGCCCGAATATCCGTCATTCTTGTGGCACGTGCGTCATGCATGGGCTTACATAGGTGAGAGGAAAGAGGCGAAAAAAGGCACGGGGTGTCACGCTTAACGAGAAATCTATTTTTAACCAAGTTATTTTTTCAGTGTTTTTCACGTATCCCGTCACTAAGGATTTATCAAACATCTAAAGGAAAAAAAGGAGTTATGTCGTTTTCAGGGAGTCCTAACGGAAAAATTTGAAATTTAAGATATTCAAGATGATTTTCAGTTTCAGAGTGGTCTTATTATATTTTTCGACAATGAAAAACGAGACACTTTTACAGTTTAGGATGTTCTCTATCTCCTCAATTTTCAAAGGCGCGTATCTAAAAAGCAGATGGAGGAATCAAATTGTGGTTCACTACAAAAATGTGCAAAATGTTTTGAAATTTATTTTTGTAGCTGACAATGTTTTTATTACTCCACTCACTTTTAAGATAAGCGCCTTTAAAGATAAAAATGGTAGTTTGGTAGCAACAAGAAGGAGAGAAGAGGGGGGAGACGCCCTCTTCCTGAGAGTGCACTCATGGGTATGAGATTAGTGGAGAAGCATTACGCGGGAAAAAGCTGCAGAGCATGAACGTTTTGTATTAGGATCAAAAAGACGGTGAAATTAGAAATTTGATAACACTCAACTCCAAACCCTTTTCCTCACATTTGCCGCTTTTCTAATTACACCTTCTTTATATCCTAATGAGTCTAATACAAATGTACATATCCCCCCTTTCCCTCATTTTTCCCTCCTTTCTGTTTACGTCTTCTTCTTAATCCTATGACGAGTTTATGTTCTGCGTCTCCTCTTTACCGCGCAATCTTTCTCCACTAATCTAATTCTCTTGAGTGCACTTTCAAAAACTCGTTACGTATTCCAGTACGTAGGATTTTTCAAACATGTCGAAAGAAAAAAATACTTGTGTTGTTTTCAGGGAACTAGCATAAAAATATGAAATTTAAGATATTCAAGATATATTCCAGTTTCAGGGTAGTCCTATCTTATTTCTTATCAGATCCTGCTGTAAACTGCTGAAAAGAAGAAAATTCATCCTTATACTAATATTGAATCCTTTTAATAAGGTTTCTGTGAGGTGTTGTCTCTCTTCTTTTTTCACGTCTTTTCACGTAGGATTTTTCGAACATTTGAAATAAGACAAGAGTCTGACACCTACAATTTTCAAAGGTGCGTATCTCGAAAGCGGGAGAAGCAATCAGAAAGTGGTCAACTACAAAAATGTGCTAAATGTTTTGTATATTATTTTTGTAGTTGACCACATTTTTACAAGTCCACCCATTTTTGAGGAATGTGTCTTTAAAGATGACAGTTTGAAAGCAGCAAGAGGGAAAAAAGAGGGGAGAGAAACAGAGTTGTATGGTTTTATCAAAATTTCATTAAGGTCTGAGACGTCAAAAAACAAAAAATGCATAAGATATTATTTGATTGCAGAATAATTCCTTCTTTAATTTTTTCCGCATGAGAGAATAATTTTTAAATACCGCATTCGGAGATATTTGATTCGCCGCAAAAACAGATCGAGTGTTTATTGCTGAAAGCCTCAAAACACGGGATAAGCCAATAATACGCACAAAACAATAAGAAAACCAAACATACAATGGGAATCGCATCTCATTCTCTGATATAACCGTTCTCCAAAAACTTACGTTTCAACTCCATCTTCTTCTTTCTCAGATCCAAAACTTTGTGTTTAATCATCATCATTTGTTTGTGAAGCATTTTGAGTGCCAGACTCAATACATCCGATGACCCGGTTCTCGCCATGAATTTCGACATCATTCACGTGGATTTCTGGAAATGAAGAATCTGGCAGCCGCCAATGAATGTGTTAGCCAAAATGACAGACAAGACGGCCGCACTGCTTGGAGTTAATGCGATTGTCGAGGGCAAAAGATTCAGCTGAAAAAATGCTCGTATAGGTTTCATGTCAGCTGGAAGAATAAAGAAGGGAACCAATTTTAATGTTATTCAGGAAGGTTCCAGTTTTTGCTAAGAGGATTTTGCGCGGATTTTGGTCAGTTCCTAGAAGAATTTGTACGAAAATGTGCCCTGCGTGAGTAGTGGAGTTTTCTCCGGGATTGTTAAAAACAAACTATTACTAAATTTCTCTTGTCCATGTTCATTTGGTGAATTCTTGATATAGCCCACACAACAGATAGTTTGTATGCAAAGATCCAATGGTCTGTGAGTTTTGTTTTGAATTGTTTTCACTAATAAAAACTGGTCCTTTGGTATGTCGAAACTTCTAATCTCCATTTATGCTAAAGTTTATCAACTATACGAACACCTAAGTTACCACTCTAAATATTCAAACCCCTCTCTCTCTCACACGCCCTTAATTATACCTTCTTAATGCTCTGGATATGTGGAATTTGTGCTCTGTGCTTCTTCCGGTAACAACTAACACTCAACTTCGCATTTTGAAAGCTGTCGTCTGGTTGTTATTTCTAGGACAGCATGAAATGTCGGATTACCCTCATTCAGTATTAGTAAAAATATATCATATTTAGCCTTCTCCATTTGAAAATGCCCTTTAAAGTGTGACATGTTGAAACTAATTCCACCACAGAATAACTTTTTGCAGAATTTCCACAAACTTCTTCTTCTGCTGTTATTTCCCGGAAAATAGAAAAAATCGAAAATTCGCCTCTAGAATTTTACTCATTTGTAGGAAATACAGAAAGTTCTCTTTGCAATCAAATAAATTTCTGAAAAAGAAGTTAGAAAAAATCGGAACATTAAATTTTTTAGAAATTCCAATAAAAACTACATTTAAAAATCTATTTTTGAATACCCGTCCTTGGTCATGTTCCCAAAATTTGTTTGTCTGTGTGTCCGAATGTCCAAACGCCCGATAAACCAAGTGGAACAGACTTTTCCTTACCTTGCATCTGTCCGTGATACAACCTTCCCGCTCAAGTTAGACGAAGTATTGACTGATACCGATCTATTTATGTATACCTATCCTTCTATGTCTGTCTGTAGGTCTGTTGATATCTCCGGATGTCCACTCGGGGAAAAATATTCTGTAAACAAAGATCTGGATCAAGATGTCTAGGGTGACAAAGTCAAGAAATGTCTGTCTGTGTGTCAAAATGTTTCAAAGCAAAACGGTTGGGGCGCGGCCATGATTATACTGTGCCACGTCAGACTTGGTACACCTGTCACTTTTCCCGTAGATAGCACTTTCTCCCAATGACCTAGCATTTTTTTCCTTTCGAAGTTACACATAACGAAATTTCAGCAAAATCCACACTTATGTAACATTATAAACAACCTATCCATTTCGCCTCGATGGGGGAAGTTCTCGTAGCTTAGTTTCTGAAAAACGAGACCTGCGCTTTTGGCCTTTTGAATATATTATCTCAGATAACACTCCAAAACTTTATCAACTATACAGTAGCGAGCATAAGTGAGCACCCCTTTATACTTTCATGTGTAACTCTGCTGAAACAAGTCCGTTTTGCATAATCTTTTTTTTGAAAAGAAGCCAAAGTATTCAGCAGTAAGAAAATAAGTTTTTTGAAAAAGTTTAAGTTCTGATTTTTTTTGAAAATTGTATTTTCCTGATTGTGATTAAAAATTCGAAAAAAAACTTTTTATTTTTCTCTTGGAGTTATTCAGTTTTTGATGTCAAAATGATGGAAAATGCTTAAATATGCAAAAAATTATGTTGAATTGATTTTTGAAACCTGGAGCATCGTGCCAGAGCTCCAGAAGTCAAATGTAGTGTCCTTGGGAAAATAATCGTAACTCACCAAAAATTGCTTCAAATCAATCAAATCATGTACCAAAAGATGTGCCTTGAGTTTTTCTACAAATCAACATTAAAAAGTAATAATTTTAGAAAAAATAATTTTTCAAATTTTTTCACTCAAAAATTATTTTATTCCCATTTTTTCTCAATTTTTGATATTTTCTGACTGTAAAACGAATAACAAATACACCCATAAACTTTATTAATTGCGAAAATACAATTTGCACAAAGTTTTTGGAAAGTATGTTCATTTTATAGTCAGAAAATATCAAAAATTGAGAAAAAAAGGAATAAAATAATTTTTGAGTGAAAAATTTGAAAAATTTTTTTCTAAAATTATTACTTTTTAATGTTGATTTGTAGAAAAACTCAAGGCACACCTTTTGGTACATGTTTTGACTGATTTGAAGCAATTTTTGGTGAGTTATGATGATTTTCCTGAGGACACTATATTTGACTTCTGGAGCTCTGGCACGATGCTCCAGGTTTCAGAAATCAATTCAACATAATTTTTTGTTTATTCAATTAATTTCCAATATTTTGAAACAAAAAACTCAATAACTCCAAGAGAAAAATAAAAAGTTTTTTTTGAATTTTCAAGTCACGATCAAGAAAAATCGATTATCGAAAAAATCAGAATTGTAATTTTTAAAAAAAAACTCACTTTCTTACTGCTGAATACTTTGACTTCTTTTCAAAAAAAAGATTTTGCAAAACGGACTTGTTTCAGCAGAGTTACACATGAAAGTATAAAGGGGTGCTCACTTATGCTCGCTACTGTACGAATGCACAAATCCTACATCCCACTTCAAATCCCCTTCTCGCTCACATTCCCCGCTTTCCTAATTACACCTTCTTTCTAATCCTAACACGAGTTCCAATTCTGCGTCTCCATTTCACCCGCGTAATGTTTCTCCACTTATCTAATACAACGTGAAAAAAAATTAAAAGTATCAATACAAAAAATACTCAAAAACATGGGACGCAGATCTTCGTTTACAGAATATTCCCCCCGAGTAGACATCCGGAGATATCAACAGACCTACAGATAGACATAGAAGAATAGGTATACATAAATAGATCGCTAGCAGTCAATACTTCGTCGAACTTGAGCGGGAACGTTGTATCACGGACAGATGTAAGGTAAGGAAAGTTTGTTCCAATTGATTTCTAGGACGTTAGGACATTTGGACACACAGACAGGCAAATTTTGGGGAAATGGGCAAGGGCGGGTATTCAAAAAATTAATTTTTAAATGTAGTTTTTATTGGAATTTTTAAAAAAATTAGGGAAAAATTAGGGAAAAATTAGGGATTTTTTGTAACTTCTTTTTTAAAAATTTATTTGATTGCAGGGAGAACTTTCTGTGTTTCCTACAAATGAGTAAAGTTCTAGAGGCAAATTTTCGAATTCTTTTCTATTTTCCCGGAAGAAAACAGCAGAAGAAGAAGTTTGTGGAAATTCTGCAAAAAGTTATTCTGTGGTACAGTTAGTTTTAACATTTCACACTTTAAAAGTGGGACATTTTCAACTGGAGAAGACAAAGTATGATATATTTTTGCCAATACTGTATGAGGGTAATTCGACATTTCATGCTGTCCTAGAAATTAAAACCAGACGACGGCTCCCAAAATGCGAAGTTAAGCATTAGTTGTTAGCGAAATAAGGAAAACACAGAACACAAATCCTCCATATTCAAAGCACGACGAAGGTATAATTAACGGCGTGCGTATGAGAGAGGGGTTTGAATATTTAGAGTGGTACCTTATGTATTCGTATAGTTGACAAACTTTAGGAGTAATGAAAAATAGAATATTCGACATATAAAGAGACCAGTTTTTATGGGGGAGAATAATTCAAAACAAAACTCACAGGCCATTGGATATTAGCAGACAAACTGCTATCTGTTGTGTGGGCTAGACATTAAGAATTCACCAACTAAACATTGAAAAGGGAATTTCAGTATATGGGTAAAGATGCAATTTTTCGCTGTATAAGATAATTTTTCAGGTATTGCCATTATTTCGAAGTTGCGAGAATAAATCATTTTTTGAATACGACTTGTCACAAATTTGACTGAATTCTACTATTAAATATTCAATCAACAATTACATTCACATTGGTTACAACTTTCCCTCCAGATTTTAATCCGTTCTCTTCCCTCCCCCCTTACGTTGTCTTTATAATACATTTCCCCAATTTGAAATCTGAGGAGTGAGTTTTCTGCGTCTCCTCGTCCCTTCACAATATTTTCCCGGTAATCTTTTGAGATACGAAGGTGTGCAGGTGGGTGAAATTTGAGCATGAAGTAGAGAAGACTCCGCCCTTTTTTTTTAAATGTATATAAACCCCGTCGTGAGATATAAAATTTATTTCAATTCAGACCCCAATGTAAAGTGGTCCCCCCGTTATTTTATTTGAATTCTAGTTTTATTATGTGTATTTATTCCATGCTGTTTGGTTAGATTGAAAGTGTCAAAGTCGTTGGAAGGAAGCTATTGGAATGAGTAAGTTATGACTGAGAGATGGGTATTTGGTTTTAGTTTTGAGTGAATTTCGTTAATTAAACAAATATAATAAAGTAAAAAACATGCTACAATGCAAAACATTACCGTGGCCCGAATTGCTTGCGTTCCGTTTTTACACAAACTAGAGGAGAAATGGGCCTTCTTTACAGCCTGACGAATTCAAATTTTCAGTCCGTAAAATAATAGTCAACACCACATTCGGTCCAACATTCCTGGAACACTGCAAGAAGACTCCGTGCCACCACGCCAACTCAATTGCATGCGTTGAGTCAGCAAGCCTATGCAGTCACTCTTCAAGAGTGTAATACCATGACAGCTCCAGTCAACGAGTTCTTGAAAGGACGGATGAGGGCAAGAGGTGAGAAGATGAACATGAAGAAGATGTACGCCAAGAAAACAATGATATGGCTGGTATCGAGTACACTGAATCGGGTAATGGAGTGAACAGAAAACTAAAAATGTGAGTTTGTTAACTACCAACCGCAATCCATTTCTGAACGAACGACAGAGTTCCGGCGGGGGGTTACAGATAAGAACAGGAAAAAAACATAAAATCTAGTATGAGGATACCAAAAAAAAAACTATTTTTTACAATAAAAACTCTTAGCAATTGAGCTAGTTGACTTTGAAAATGCACCATGCCACAACCTCCTCACAAACTACTCTCTTTCCAGCCACAGCGAGTTCACATGGTCAGTCACTGGCTGATGATCAATCCAACGTGCCCATGGTCGCACTGCAACCAACTGCGAGTCACATATTCCGGAGGACAATAAATTGATTTCTAAATATTGCATCACATTTTGTGAATACTTCTTGTCCGCAATAAATCAAAAAATGATAATAAATATACGAACTCTTAGAAGTAATTACTAACGTTGAAAATCCCGTGCAAAACGTGATATGCGCCAGGGTCGCGTTTGCGATTGCAGTCCGGCCCATGTTCCTCCAACTCCTGACCCTATCTAAGTTAGAGAATATTAAAAGTTTTAAGAATTTTAAGGAGAAGGCATGCGTGACTAAACCGCGATTGCAGTCCGGCCCATGTTCCTCCAACTCCTGACCCTATCTAAGTTAGAGAATATTAAAAGTTTTAAGAATTTTAAGGAGAAGGCATGCGTGACCAAACCGCGAATGCTGTCCGGCCCATGTTCCTCCAACTCCTGACCCTATCTAAGTTAAAGAATTTTCAAATTTTAAGAATTTTAAGGAGAAGGCATGCGTGACCAAACCGCGAATGCAGTCCGGCCCATGTTCCTCCAACTCCTGACCCTATCTAAGTTAGAGAATTTTAAAAGTTTTAAGAATTTTAAGGGCACTATTTTAACTCTAAATAACTCAAATGAGAAATATTTTTGATTTTCGTCACCCAGCTATTTTTTACCATAGAGGGGGGTACGTTATAATGCATCAAATTTCGTCACTTTTTGGATCATAACTCGGCTAGCCACTAAAATCTGGAGGAGGTGTTTATATTTTCAGATAGCCAACACACATATGTATCTTATCATTATAAATTTGCTTCGGACCACAGTACTTCGACCAGCCGAAAAATCCGAAAAACATGAAAAAATTGACAAATTTTTCAAAAAAGTGATTTTTTCTATATGGTGCAGGAGAGTTAGAAAAAAGTAGTTATCTTATAAAATGCACAAAATAATGCTGGCAATTCATTTCTGAAGAGATTTTGATCCTATCTTTCGAAAGAAAAATTTTCATTTTTCAACTTCAATCGATCGTTTCGGTAGGTCAAAGGGGGCGGAGCCTAATCTGGTATGGTATAAAATTATTAGAATTCCTAGGGTACTAACGTATCAAAAAATCAGCCAAAACGGATACACTTGGTGCATGTGTATCTTGGCCTGGTGGCTTGAGCGAGACATTGTCTCTTAAAACTTTCAAAATTCTCTAACTCAGATAGGGTCAGGAGTTGAGAAAATCGGCATAAGTGACACACAGAAATTGGTTTCAAATAATTTCATTGGATTAAAATTTGTCAAACTTTTTTTTTCTCGCAATGCATTACCCTTTGAAAGGAGTTCCTTCGATAGAGATGTTTGTCTCTCGGAAAATGTCATTTCAATGGATGCTTGAATCGTCAATAGACCCATGTAGCACTGAAGCATTTTGACACTTTTGCGACATCTGACATACCAAATCGTGTAGATACAATCTTTGTGAACATCGTTGAATTTGCTCTCGTCAGACCATGTAAATGCAAAAACATACAATAGATTTGTGAGAGCCGTGGTTTTCGGCGCACTTTAACATCTGCAATATTTCCCATAATACTGTTTTATGCTGAAAAATGACAAGAAAGGTTTTGCGAGACCCCTTCGAAGCTGTTCAGAACAAAAATAATTTTTTATTGAAATAATTTAAAAACCAACAGCAGTGAGAACAAATTAAGACCATAGATAAGTTTGAAAGATTTAGAACGGTGCTGATTGACAACAATATTTTCTAGTTCATCTGTATTGAGATACAGTTAAAGTGTGAATACTTTTCTCCTTTCCCCGGACACCATTGTCGACATAAAGACATTAGTCCTGTGAATACCGTGGTGAAGTGGAAGAAGATTCTGAGGGCGTCGATGAATATGAAGAAGAGCGTTGTGCATGTGAAACACCAAGAGATTGATGAAAAGTTGCAACATGATGATGACTTGATTTTGACAAAAACGTTCAACGACTCGGCCAACATTAAGATCGCTTGATTTGACAATCCATGTTTCGGGAGAGTTCTGTAAAACAAATACATTGATCATTTTTACCAGGGGACACAAAGTATTTCCGCTGAAAAAATCAATAACTCACAAAAAGAACGCCATACAGTATGCCGGTAGGGAGAGCTGCTTATCAGATAGTATGTTGTCAGTGTGGGAGGCACGTTGAATGCTCTCCGGATGTTCTCCTGCCAAGAACAATATTTTTTTTTGCGAAGCGTTATCATTTGTGATATGGTGCATTGTCTTTTGTGATGAGTTCTTTTAGTCGAGATATTTGACAATAAACGTTCAACGACTCGGCCAACATCATGATTGGTCGAGTTTGGTAATCCGAAGCGTTATCCATTGTGATAAGGTGCATTGTCTATAATTTAGACAAGATGGTTCAGCGACTCGGCCAACATCATGATTGCTTGGTTTGATAATCCGAAGCGTTGTCCCTTGTGATAAGGCGCATTGTCCATTTCTTTAATCGAGATATTTGTCTCTCCGAGAGACTCGCTCCAATGTCGGTAGTCCCATGTAGCATTGAAGCGTTTTTGCATTTTCGCGACATCTGAGGTACCAAATAATCTATATTTGTCGGCAATATATGTGAAAATCTTTGAAGTGCTTGTCATCGAACCAAGTGATGAAATATGGATTCGTTTCTGGAAAAACATTTAATAGATTTGTGAGAGCCTTGAACTTACCAGTCATTTCGGCTAACTGAGTGAGCCCTGCAGTCTCCTGGTTGGGAGAGCTGCTCATCGAATGCTCGGTGGAAGTTTTGCGGATCTTCTCCTGCTGAGGACAACCATGATGTGCCTAAATTTATAATAAAAGTTGGCGAAAATGACGGAAAGAATAGGATAATTGCTGTTACACGAGAAACTGCGGATGTATTACGTCGGCGACAGCTAGAAAGCATTAAAAAATGTGGAATTTATCGATTTCCAACTTAATTACGTCTAAAATTATTTTTAAAAAATGACAGAAAATTGGAAACTCGTTATTTCACGAAAAACTGCAAATATTTCACGTCGGCGACAGCTAGAAAGCATCAAAAATAAGCAATTTATCGATTTTCAACGCAATTACGTTTGAAATTACTTAAAAAATGACAGAAAATCGGAAACTCGTTGTTTCACGGAAAACTGTAACTATTTTACGCCGGCGGCAGCTATGAAGCAACAAAAATGGGAAATTTATTGCTTTTCTCCCCCTAACTACGCACAAAATCATTTCGGAAAAGACAGAAAGTGGGAAAATTGCCGTTTCAAGCGAAACTGGGAATATTTTACGTCGGCGACAGCTATAAAGCAATAAAACTGGGAAGGTTGTCGATTTCTAGCCGGATTTACGTCTGAAACAACAGCAAAATCTGGGAAAATTGACGAGAATGAGAGAGAATCGGAAAAATGTTGTTAAACGAAAAACTGCGAACATTTTACGGCGGCGACAGCGGAAAGGCAACAGAAATGGGAATATTATGCTCTTTCAGCCTGACATACGTCTAAAACAACAGCAGACTTCGGGAAAAACCGACGAAAATGAGAGAGAATCGTAAATTCGTTGCTATATGAAAAACTGCGAACATTTCACGGCGCCGACAACTAAAAAGACACAGAAGCAAAAGATTGATCGATTATTGCCCGGAATTAAGCCTAAAATTACAACGAAAATTCAAAAAAAAAATTGGCGAAAGTAAGAGAAAATTTTTTTACATTTCGCCGACAACTAAAAAGACACTGAACTGAGTAATTCATCGATTTTACCAATAATTTTGCTCGAATTGAAGCAAAAAAGCAGAAAATCTCATAAAAATGACTGAACAACGCAAAAAAAAAACGCCAAGACAGTTTTTCAATGTGTTTGATTTGACGCGCAAATGCACACTGCACAGTTTACGAAATACAGTAACCCGAAAATCAAAACTATTTTTTGGAAATTTTTCTTCAAGAATGAAAGAATACTTCAAAACATAAAACTGCGAAACTGAATTTAAAAGTTCAAAAATATCGAAAAATTCAAAAAATTCAAAAACGTCAAAAATTCAAAAAATTATTTCCGAGTCAAAATTCAAAAAATTTGAAAACTGTTTGACTGAACAAAGAACACTCAACAATGTGTTGTAAAACAAACTCTGAAGTTTTCACTTTGAGTCGTTTTAATTTTTTTGTACGGGCACATCCTGAGAAGATATCAACCGTCAAAGTAATTGCTCGCAATTTCGTCCTGTTTCAGTGCTAGAAGGAGCTGTTTACGTACCCTGTCTGTAACTTCTTAGGATGGGCTTGAACAAAATAGTTGTCAACTACAAAATTAAAGCTTCACTTGTGATCTGTATAGTCCATTAACAATGAATATTGTGAGACTATCAGACAGATTGTGTCACACTCACAAAGTTGGTCATTTTTTACTAAAAACTGCAAGTGTCGTTGGAAGCATGAAAAATAGGATGATTGAAATTATTCATAACAGTCGAGGAAAGACCAGTTATTGAATTGAGCTAAATGTTTATCGTTTTTGAATGATCAATAATGTTTTGGACCTCTTTCATACCAGTCATATGCGTGAAAAATCAAAACAAAAAAAGTGTTTTTTTGAGATCATGTGCTCAGAAATAAGTATTTTTTCTAGAAAACTGTTTATGGGGGGTTTCTGAAGATTCTGAATCAAACTGCATTCACAGTTTTTTCAGATCACATCCCATTTTCTTGGAACCTTCATTCTAGAGGGGTGTCTTAACATTACTGTAGTTCTACCAAATACAAAATAACCACATCGAAAAACAACTCTTGTGCCGAGAAATCAAAACGATCAATATGTACCCCAACGTTTTTATCATGTGCAGTATTATTATGACTGATTTCTCCAATACTTCGTTCTTTCAAAATTCCTATTACATATGTATTTCTTTAAAACTGCATATGGTCGCGTTCCAGCTATACCCAAAACCTTGTCTCAAACCCATTCACAGATCTGATCTTCACTATTCCCATCCATATAATGTGAATCACCCCAGCACACACTAGCCACTGTATTCACTTCCTTGTTATTGTCTACCTGTTTTTTTTCTTGTTTTGACCACTAAATGGCAAGTGATTGTACGATGCTTGAGCCAAGAGATAATTCCAGAGGGAATTTCCAGACATGCGTAAAAACAGATAGAAAGGGGTAAGAAAAGAAAGATTTTGAACTCCATGTTATATGTCCCGTTTCTCTCTAGTTGTCTGAAAAAAATACGTTTTTAAGACATAGTTAGAAAAAAGAGTCAGAGAGCGGATTTATCTCTGCTGTGCATCGTTGTTGATTCCCGTTAAACGCTTCCTGTCAAAAATTACAAATGGACGTTTCTACAGTTGGCTCTCTAGCTCTATATGATGTTAATTTACCGATTACACCCACTCAACCAGGTTACAATATATTCAAAATAATTATGCACCGCCATTTTGTTTTCAGACCAACTTCCAAATTGTCATGCCAACAATAAATCTACTTTATTCCGGAACTTGAAAAACACCCTCCTTTGTTTTCTCATTGCTCTTGCGATTTTCATTATCTTTTTTGTCGCCACGATTAATCAGCTGTGAAAAAGTTAACGTTTTGTAATGTCTCGAAATCACGACTAAATGAACTTTGATTGCTATCATATTTACGTGAATTAAAAATTCATTCTAGTTTAGAATGAACTCTATTTCTTATGGTATATGGGTTGTTTTATCGAAGAATTATAAGGTCATTTCTGAAGTTTTATCTCGATCAACAACTTTGGTGGAATGGCATTACAAAATATTCAGAACTTATCATCTCCTTCAGTGTAAATATGTATACTATTCTTAGTTTTTTGATCACTTTTTTATTGGGGATCACCCTTCAATGAATGAAACGTTTAGATTCTACTTTAAGAATTGAAGGAAGAAATGAACTTTTGAAATAGTCCAGATTACTTTGAGCTGGAAAAATTTTCAAAAATTGTTTCCTATTAGAGGCATGGTCGGTTGTTCGTTCAGTATAGCTTTCATGGTGTTGTAAAAATTAGAAGTCGTATAAATTTGAATATTATTTAAACCACTGGATGCAGATTTTAGCTTTTTTAATGTCTATCAGGGAGAGTACACACCAGTTATTTGGGCTGATCAAAAGTTTATTGTTCTAGTACGTTAACAAGAAATACTCAATTCTTTTTTCTCTCAAATCAACATCATTACATTTATATTTTCATTAACCATCCACTCATTTCAGTACTCTATCGCACACAGGAAACTGTACTCCCTTCCTTGTTATCGTCTACCTGATTTCATTCACAGACTTGTTATGTACGCGAGATGAATCCAAAGGGAATTTTTGAACAGACATAAGGCAAAAACAAATGTAAAGGGGTAAGAAAAGAAGCTTATGAACACCTTTTTCGGTTTTTTTTGTTGTGTGGTCAAGAAAGAGGAGTCAAAAAGATTCTATTTTACAATTGTTCTCCGGGTTTTAATCTCATTACACGTGTTGAATTTTGAATTAATCATGGAAATCCCTAGTGTTGGCTCTTTTCTTTTATATGATTTCTGTTATTTCCTCTGGTGGCGGGAGAAGGGACTTAAACAGAAATATGTACATTATTTATGCTGAGAATCAGTAGAATCGATGACAAAAGCGGTACTGCATCCGAAATCGAAACAGATGGTGGAATGTTTTGCAAAGCATGCCGGAAGAGACCGAGAATCTATGAAATATGCATACAAAATATATTATATTCACTCAATGTTGTTTTTGTGTTACGTCCAGTTCAATTAGTTCATTGTAACTTTAGATAGAACAGTTAGGACTGTGATTTCGGTAAAAAAAACCTTCCTTCCTAAAAAATGTGTTTGTTTCCAGAAAACCTGAAGCAGTTAACTATTTCTTCCTCTCTTGATAATCTTTGGTGAATCTCTCCGCTCTTCATTAGTTCCGCTTTCTTGAAAGAAGACTGTAATTATTCCGGTGCACAAAAAAGGTAATCCTGGTTGCCCGGAAAACTACAGCTTCATCTCGCTCACGGACCCCTTTTCCAGAATTTTTGAGAGAATTATATGTAACCGAATTAAATTAGATTGTCTTCACAAACTCTCTGCACACCAACACGGTTTTCTCGCCAAGCGCTCCTGTCCTAGTTCCCTTGTTCAAGTTGTTACCAACTACAAGATAATTCTCAAAACTCACGGTTCCCTGGATGTTGTCTTCTCTGATTCCAGGAAGGCATTCGACCAGGTTCCTCACAATTTACTACTAAACAAGCTTGCCTTATTTGACATTCCACCTCTCTTTATCTCTAGGTTCTCTGATTTTCTCACCTCCCGTTCCTTTTCCGTCAAAGTTAACAGTACCACTGATCCTTCTTCTGCTCTGATCCACTCTGGAGTCCCTCAGGGATCCGTCTCGGGACCTCTATTATTCCTCTTGTATATTAACGATTTATTAATCAGCCTTCAATCTATCCCTTATCTCCACATCGCTGCTTATGCTGATGATATAAAAATTTACTCCCACCTTCCCTCCAGCCTCCAAGCAGGTATTGAGTTGGTCTCCGACTGGGCAGTTTCCAATGATCTTCCTTTGGCTCATTCCAAAACGGGTTTACTCCGTTTGGATTCCCTCAACCCCTCTCACCGGTTTCACATCGTTGGCTCTCCCATTCTAGATTCCCACTCTGTTCGTGATCTCGGAATTCTCTTTGAACCTGACCTCAAGTTTTCTGCCCACATTAAAAAGTCAGTATCTCTAGCTCGTCTTCGCTCTTCCCAAATCCTCAAATCTTTCAAGTATAATAATCCGGCATTTTACTCTTGTCTATTCAAAACATATGTTCTTCCTATTCTTGAATACGCTTCTGTCATTTTCTGTCTTGCCCCCTCCTCATCCCTCTTCAGAATTCTTGAATCCACTCTACGAATTTACTCTAGGAAAACTCTCCAACGATGCAATATCGCTTTCTCATCTTATTCGCATCGTCTAGAGCTTCTCTCTATCTACTCCATAAGACACCGTAGACTCAAAGCTCAATTACTCCTCGTGTATAAATTTATAGCTGGCGCATCTCATTTTCCCAATCTTAATTCCTTTATCAGACTGTCAAGTTCTCCACGAAGACCCATGACCCTCATTTATCGCTCCCCCCTCTCCGACAATTTTTTCGTTTTTATCCTTCCCATCTGGAATGCCATTGTTGCCAATGTTAATCGTTTCCTCCCCCTCCCAATATGAACATCTTCTTGACTCTGTCATTACCCGGTTTTAATTTATTATCTCATCTGGTCATTTTGTTAAATACATATCATTCTTCTCTCCTTTAATTTGCCTTCTTACGGTTATCTCTTCCCCATTGCCAACTGGTCTGTCTACCCTCCTTTTTATATTTATTCTCATTCCCCGTGTATCATGTCATCCCTATTTTCTACTCGAAACAGTCTCGTGAGGGATCGTTTCTAGTCTTTTATATCTATTTGGTTTCCTTTTGGTCACAATAAATTAAATTAAATTAAGCAGTTAACTATTTTTTTTCAGTTAGTTGTAGTCAGACATCATCTTATCAAAATCAAAATGTTTTTATATATTTTTATTGTATTCTACAGTGTCCTAAAACATGAAGTACTCATTTGTTCATATTTAGTCACATCCATTATTCACTGCTATCGCCTTATCTTACCAATGTTTCTAGTGTCAACCACGTTCTCTCTACCTAACATATTATCTCCTTCTCCTCTTGGTTTAATGCTCGTACACACAGAAAATGATAATTACCGATGATAAGAATACTGGTTCCCTCAAGTATCCTGCTACAAAAGATCAAAGCGCAATAGCAAACTATAAGAAGGAAAATAAAGGAGGCAATATTAAAAATGTTTTTTTTTTCTAAATCTTCCTTAGGTGTTCATTTTTTCTACGTGAACACGGATTTTCAAATCAATTCCCATGGTAATTGTCGCTTTACTGGGTACGCACGAAATTCAGATAATGAATAATGTGGACTTTGTCAAAAATCGAAATTTTCGCCTTTCCTAGAGGAATTTTTGTCTTTTTTGTAGGTAACTGGATGCTCATTTCTTTCAGGTAAACAAAATTTACAACAGTATTCAAATGGTAGAAGTCGCTTTATCGAATATGCACGAAATTCAGGTCATTACAGATATACTACTTTAGACTTTTTCAGAAAAGCGAAAATTTTGCTTATCCCCGAAAAAATAGAGTTTTTTAAAGATTTTGTTAAATGGAATATTCATTTATTTTCGAGCCTTTATTTTTAATTCATATCTCACACAAGAAATACAATAATGGAGGGCTCTGTACATATTTTCTATTCTTTACTCAATGACGACTTTCTTGTCAATAATCTCAAACTTGATGGGTGAATCAGGATCACAATGAGGAATGGCAGAGTCAAGAATCATCCGGACTGGTTTATGGTCTTCCGATTGAACTTTTTGCATCTGAACAAGTTTCGCCACGACCATCCCCATCCATTTTTGACTTGAATTATACACTTTGCACGGGTCACGATGCTGAAAATGAATTATCTGTACAAACTTCTATTTTCAGAAATAAAACTTACAAATTTTGCTTTGGCATCAATCAACGTGTCGTTTTTCGTATTGAACAAACGAACTCCGGCACATTGGCTCATGCAATACATCGAACTGACAAAATCATCCAATGGATTGTACTTATGAGAGATCATGACATTGTATGAAGTGCTGATCGAGTTATAGTTACATTTCTGAGTGGAATTCGCCAATGCACCGTTTCCAAAATCGATGAGATGGAAGGTGAGAATCTGAATAATGTAAAAACTGGTTTGATCGAACCTTAAGTTCAAGAACTCACTCCATTGCTCAACTTCAACATCAAATTCCCTTCATGGATGTCACGATGCACATACCCCGCCGCATGATGAAGATAGTGGAGAGATTTGAAAAGGCACACGGTAAGACGAAGAATATTTGAATTGCAGAACGTCTTAGTGGGGTTTCTTTGCAAATAATCAGCCACACATTCGCCAGAATAACTCATCACTGAAAAAATTTGTTTCTACAGAGTTGCGATAGTAATTTGAGCTCACCGATACACTGATAACCCGCGATCGACAACTCTTCGATGAATTGTGGAAAGCAATTCTCGCCAAGGAGTTTTTTGAGAATCAAGATTTCCGTATGGTGCTTCTCATTGGAATTATTATCTTTCGCAATCTTGAGAATTTTGGAATAATCCTTTTCATCTAGTGTCTTGACAAAGTAAACTGTCGCGAAACTGCCGTAATTGATCTTGTCCCCAATCCAGTATTTTTTTGCAAGGACTTTTCCACGTGGGATATCGATAGAATCCCTGGAAATTAACCAGAATTGAAAAAGATTGAATTTCGTGGAAATACAAATTTTTCGCAAACAGGGGCACCTAGCTGACCTAGTTAAAAGAACAGCGACTATATTTTTGAATAGCAAATCACTTACTCTACCTATTACGCTCAAAAAACTTCCAAAATCGCCCACGAAAAAGCTTATTTTGGGATTGGTGCCCGCCATGAATTCTCTCCTCCAACTAGAATTTTTGGGAGCCCATCTCTAGCGGTTAGTCAAGTTTATATTAGAAATGACCGACAAAATTAGATAGTTCTATCCTAATACTACTAAATCCGCTTTTTAAAATTTCAAAAATCTCACATACATTTCTCATGCATCGAAAAACTCAACTTTTCAAAATTTTTTCAAAGTGACCTTCTTTGCAAACTGTCTAACGCCTCGATAACCCACTTATTCGAAAACCTAATTTATGACTATCAAAGCCAAAGACTTTTTCTACAGGTTTCCGAAGCCCGCGCACTGCTACCTAACCTAGGTCTCTCAAAAAACCGCCCCAAAACATCAGAAAATACTTACATTTCTTGATGAGCAGTGGACGGTACCAGTCGAAGATCGGCGAGAAGCCAGGAGGAGCGCACCACCAAGGACGAGACGAATTGGTAGGAATGATTGGATTTTTGAAAAATGACCCGGGATAGGGGAGGGGGGGGAAGGTCACCGGGGCCGGTCACCGGGGTCGGTTACCAAGGGGCTGGTCACGGTCACGGCATCAAGTTCATTGAGCATGACCCTAGTAGGATCCCCTTGTAGAGTCCTAATTAGGTCATGACCGGGATCCCAAATTAGGTCATGACCCATTTTTAAGTAGGTCATGACCTACTGAAAATGGGTCATGACCTACTGAAAATGGGTCATGACCTACTTAAAATGGGTCATGACCTACTTAAAATGGGTCATGACCTACTGAAAATGGGTCATGACCTACTTAAAATGGGTCATGACCTACTGAAAATGGGTCATGACCTACTTAAAATGGGTCATGACCTACTTAAAATGGGTCATGACCTACTTAAAATGGGTCATGACCTACTTAAAATGGGTCATGACCTACTGAAAATGGGTCATGACCTACTGAAAATGGGTCATGACCTACTTAAAATGGGTCATGACCTACTTAAAATGGGTCATGACCTACTTAAAAATGGGTCATGACCTACTTAAAATGGGACATGACCTACTTAAAATGGGTCATGACCTACTTAAAAATGGGTCATGACCTACTGAAAATGGGACATGACCTACTTAAAATGGGTCATGACCTACTGAAAATGGGTCATGACCTACTTAAAATGGGTCATGACCTACTGAAAATGGGTCATGACCTACTTAAAATGGGTCATGACCTACTTAAAATGGGACATGACCTAATTAAAAATGGGTCATGACCTACTTAAAATGGGTCATGACCTACTTAAAATGGGTCATGACCTAATTTGGGATCCGGGTCATGACCCAATCAGGACTCTACAAGAGGACCCTACTAGGGCCATGATCAATGAACGAGGCTGTGACCGTGACCGGCCCCGGTGACCTTCCCCCCTCCCCCATCCCGGGTCATTTTTCAAAAATCCAATCATTCCTACCAATTCGTCTCGTCCTTGGTGGTGCGCTCCTCCGGTCTTCTCGCCGATATTCGACTGGTACCGTCCACATCGCTCGCCACCGTCCACTGCTAATATCAAAAATGTAAGTATTTTCTGCAATTTTGGGGCGGTTTTTTGAGAGACCTAGGTTAGGTAGCAGTGCGCGGGCTTTGGAAACTTGTAGAAAAAGTCTTTGGCTTTAATAGTCATAAATTAGGTTTTCGAATAAGTGGGTTATCGAGGCGTTAGACAGTTTGCAAAAGAGGTCACTTTGGAAAATTATTGAAAGTTGAGTTTTTCGATGCATGAGAAATCTATGTCAGTGTGAGATTTTTAAAATTTTGAAAAGCGGATTTAGTAGATTTAGGATAGGACTATCTAGTCTTGTTGCTCATTTCTAATATAAACTTAGCTAACGGCTAGAGATGAGCTCCCAAACATTCTAGTTGGAGGAGAGAATTCATGGCGGGCACCAATCCCAAAATAAGCTTTTTCGTGGGCGATTTAGAAAGTTTTTTGAGCGTAATAGGTAGAGTAACTAATTTGCTGTTCAAAAATCTAGTCGCTGTTCTTTTAACTAGGTCAGCTACAGTACGGCTCAAAAGTATATTAAGTTTTTGTTTTTTGACCATAACTTTTCTCAAATAGGTCCAATCGAGCTGAAACTTTGGGAAAACTTTTATTGTAGAGTTTTTAATATATTTACACAAAACTTGAATGAAAAATCATGTTCCAAAAGATTTTTGCACTATTTTCAAAAATATTGAAAATGCGATAAAATGGCATATTTTCGTTTAAATGACCGGTGTATCAAAAACAGGTTGTAGAAACAGGGTTTATGATAGTTTTCCGTGAGATACAGTCTCGTTCTTCAATTTTTGAGTACTGATCCGCAATCCTATGCATGTTTTCTATGTATCCCATGCCGGTAAAGTTTGGTGATTGAGACATTTGGAGTATTGAAGTTCGAACCACTGTAAAATAGTTTGTTTTGGTGAAAAACAGTAGCGGTTTGTTCGAAACTATTCAAAAAACAATGAAAAACAATTTAATAATAACCCGATTCCGATAAAAGCCCTCAATCAGTTTTTGGAGACGTTCAAATGTCAAATAGGGGTTTTCCGCAATGGTAATCTGACACGTTCCGGATCGAATTTTCATAATAATCTGGAACCCTTGGCATCAAAACTTCAAACAATTATTATTTCAGTATCTGTCAATATTCTGAACCATATTTTGAAGCACAAATTTGTAATTGAAAGCTGTGCCACCTTCTGCAAATTACTACATAGCATTTCAAAAAACTGAAAAATTTTTAATTCTTCTTTTTTCTCAAGAAATAGTGTCTAGCTGATTATTTTTTTAGTTTTCCACATCAGAAAAAGACTTTAATAGATTTCTAACAATCAAAAACTCACGTTTTATTATGTTTTCATACTGTAGGCAAAAACTGCAGTTAGAACGTGAATACTGCGTAGTTACTTTTTAGTGTGCACGTACTTTCAAACAAATTTGTGCTTCAAAACATGGTTCAGAATATTGGTAGATACTGAAATAATAATTGTTTGAAGTTTTGATGCCAAGGGTTCCAGATAATTATGAAATTTCGATCCGGAACGTGTCAGATTACCATTCCGGAAAACCCCTATTTGACATTTGAACGTCTCCAAAAACTGATTGAGGGCTTTTATCAGAATTGGGTTATTATTAAATTGTTTTCCATTGTTTTTTGAATAGTTCCGAACAAACCGCTACTGTTTTTTACCAAAACAAACTATTTTACAGTAGTTCGAACTTCAATACTCCAAATGTCTCAATCACCAAACTTTGCCGGAATGGGATACATGGAAAGCATGCCTAGGATTGCGGACCAGTACTCAAAAATTGAAGAACTAGACTGTTCCAAACCGAAAACAATTACGAACCCTGTTTCTACAACCTGTTTTTGATACACCGGTCATTTAAACGAAAATATGCCATTTTTTCGCATTTTCGAGATTTTCGAAAAATGTGCAAAAAACTTTTGGAACATTATTTTTTTCCAAATTTTTATGTAAATATATCAAAAACTCTACAATAAATGTTTTCCCAAAGTTTCAGCTCGATCGGACCTATTTGAGAAAAATTATGGTCAAAAAACAAAACCTTAATATACTTTTGACCGGTACTGTAGCTGACCTAGTTAAAAGAACAACAACTAGATTTTTGAACAGCAAATTAGTTACTCTATCTATTACGCTCAAAAAACTTTCAAAATCGCCCACAAAAAGTTTATTTTGGGATTGGTGCCCGCCATGAATTCTCTCCTCCAACTGGAATTTTTGGGAGCCCATCTCTAGCCGTTAGCTAAGTTTATATTAGAAATGAGCAACAAGACTAGATAGTCCTATCCTAAAACTACTAAATCCGCTTTTTAAAATTTTAAAAATCTCACACTGACATAGATTTCTCATGCATCGAAAAACTCAACTTTTCAATAATTTTCCAAAGTGACCTCTTTTGCAAACTGTCTAACGCCTCGATAACCCACTTTTTCGAAAACCTAATTTATGACTATCAAAGCCAAAGACTTTTTCTACAGGTTTCCAAAGCCCGCGCACTGCTACCTAACCTAGGTCTCTCAAAAAACCGCCCCAAAACCTTTCGCAATCAGGTCTCCCTGATTGCGAAAAATGGGTATTTCCACGAAATTTAATTTTTTGATTCCAATTAAATTTCAGGGAGCCAATCGACATCCAACGTGGGACAGTTATTGCGAAGAAGTACTGCGTTGGGGACAAAATTAAAGCTGGCAGTTTCGCGACAGTGTTTTTTGTCAAGACACTAGATGAAAAGGAATATTCCAAAGTACTCAAGATTTCGAAAGATAATAATTCCAATGAGAAGTACCATACCGAAGTGATGATTCTCAAAAGTCTGGGCGAGAACTGCTTCCCACAGTTCATCGAAAAGTTTAACTTCAAACAGTATAAGTGTATAGGTGAGCTCAAATTACTATCACAACTCAATAGAACCACATTTTTTCAGTGATGAGTTATTCTGGAGAATGTGTGGCTGATATTTTGAAGAGAAGTCCCACTGAGACGTTCTCCAATCCAAATGTCCTACGTCTGACCTCAACTCTCTTCAAATCTCTCGATTATCTTCATCAAGCTGATTTTGTGCATGGGGATATTCATGGAGGGAATTTGATGTTGAAGTTGAGAAATGGAGTGAGTTTTTGAACCTAAAGTTCAATTAAACCCGCTTTTGCATTTTTCAGCTGCTCATCTTCAATTTAATTGATTTTGGAAACGCTACATTAGCAAAGTCAACTTGGAAAATGTCACTCAACTCGATCAGCACTTCCTTCAACTTGAATATGTCTCAGAAATACGATCCAATAGACGATTTCATCGGTTCGATGTATTACATGAGTGAATGTGCCGGAGTCTATTTATTTGATGAGAAACACGGGGGAGCGATTCGTGCCAAAGAAAAATTTGTAAGTTTTATTTCTGAAAATAGAAGTTTGTACAGATAATACATTTTCAGCATCGCGACCCCTGCAAAGTGTATAATTCAAGTCAAAAATGGATGGGGATGGTCGTGGCGAAACTTGATCAAATGAAGAAAAATAAATCGAACGACCTGATTCCAATCCGCGATATCTTTGACGCTGCCATTCCTCATTGCAACCGCACTTCACCCATCGAGTACAAGATTATCGATAAGAAAGTCTACATTGATTGAAGAATAGACAAGTACAGAGCCCTCCATTTCCGTATTGAATTATTTGTGTAAGATTAGAATAAAACAAAAAGGCTCAAGGATGAATAAATATTCCATTTAACAAAATCTCAAAAAAAACACAATTTTTGGGGGTAAGCAAAATTTTCGTTTTTCTGAAAAAGTCCAAAGTTGCATATTTGAACATTCCGCGCAAAACGTGATACCCGCCAGCCGGCTCGTGTTCGGGGCCCCTGGAATTACATCAGCTTCATTTTCTCGAATCCTGTTCATTTTCTCTCGACATTCCGCTCTAAACATATGTTTTACAGGTAAAATAGAATTTTCGCAAAATCTTCCGTCGTGAAAGACTTCACCAGATGTATTGATTCTGGTTTGAAGGAAAATTGACATAAATGACACACAGAAATTGGTTTTAATAAGTTTTATTTGATTGAAATTTGTCAAACATTATTTCTTGCAATGCATTATCCTTTGTGATAAGTCCATTCAATCGAGATGTTTGTCTCTCTGAGAACGTCAGTTCAATGGATGATACAGTGAGAACAAATCAAGGTTTTATTTAATATTGAAGGATTTAGAACAGTGATGACTGACAACGATATTTCTTACATGTTCGTCTGTATTGAGAGACAGTTCAAGTGTGAAAAATTTTATCTTTTCCTTCTTGTTAGTTAAAACTGCGAATATTTTACGTTGGCGGCCGCTGAAAAGCAACGAAAATGTGAATTTTATCGATTTTCACCCGGAATAACGCCTAAAATCCCTTCTAAATTGGCAGCAAATCGGAAAATTGTTGTGAAACGGGAATAAATACAGTTTTTGACTAAAATTCGAATTTTTATATTGATATTCAATTCGAAAACTGTGACATATAAAACAGACAATTGTTGAGAGAAAAAATCAGCGGATGTCGGGTCAGTGGTTTAACCTTTGATGGAATAAGTATATAAACTACAATAAACTGGATTTGACAAAGAAATACAAAATCAAATAAAAAATTCTTAAAGAATCAGAAAAAAAGCATTTTTAAAATGGAAGAAGGGAATTATCTGGAGACATTGTGGAACAACATCATGAGAGTATAAAGGAGCATGATGTAGACAAGGTTTATCAATGCAACCGCGCTCTGTTGACAAAAATGATACATTTTCGTGGCACGATGAATACTCGAATTTATGTGCATACTATATAAATTTAAATGATCACCGTGACAAAAAATGTACTGTGCTTGTCAAAAGAGCGCGGCTGCACCTTATTGTGATCATGATGGAAGTACTGTAGAAACATTGAGAAGTGACCGAAAAAAATCAATTTCAGAAGGGAATGAGGAGAAGTGGAAAAGGAAAACAATTAGAAAAAAATCAAGTAACAAAATTTGAAACCAGTTACTTCTCAAACACTATCGCCTTTACATTGTGATCCTTGAAATCGATCATCGGTTTTTCCATCTTCTCAACAGGCCACTCCCTTTTAGACGTCCACCCCTCCCCCGTCGCATTCCTGGTCCACGACACGAAATATCCATCCTTATTGTTGTCTTGCGGGTGTGGAAGGCACTCAACAAAGGAGATAATGCTCCAACGGCTCCCATACATCACCACGATAGACTCGGAAGTGAGCTCCAGAATTTTGGAGCTCTTGGATCCATCTATCAACATCACGTGGTGTCTGCCATAAGGAGTGATGGTTCTCTTATTCAACAATGGTTCCCAACACGTACATAGCCCTGAGGACAAAGTTTCCATGAAGCGGCGCTCCAAGATCTTCGCAAATGGTGCTGAGCCGTGGGGCACGACCAAACTGGAGCACTTCACCTCTCCAGGTTCCTCCAACTGTAATAGTCCATTTGGCAACTTGTGATCACGTTCACATCCAATTCTACGCTTCTCAAAGAATCGTATCGGCTCCAAGTTGACGAGTGGCTCGAGCTTCTGAAATACAACAACTTATGGAGAAGAGTTTTTATTGGGTGTCTTACCTCCATCAATTTCGCAAACGCTTCTTGAACAGTTGGGGATTTTACGAAGATGCTATCTTCGAGGAGCTCGTTCAACCCTTCGCGATCCCTGACTGTCTGGAAGATCTTGTTTTGGCGGGTGTCCAAGTAGAGCATGTTGCAGATTGTGCTCTCAAGACAGTCGATGGCACTCAATTCAGCTCTTCCAGGTGGTCTTTCTTTCTGCGGAGCCTCTTGACGTTGACCGTTTCCATTGCTCCTTGGCATTCTGGAGTCGTTTCTTTCCGTTGCCATCGAGTTCAAGATGGCTCTTTGGTAATCGCCATCAAGACACTGGATATCATCATCCGAATCTTCCAGGGTGATCACTTGACGTCTTGAGTCCGCCATTCTAGATCTTTTGGTCGGCGCCGTTTCGAATGATTTGGGATCATCCCGACGGTCTCGGCGGTTGGTGCGGCTGGCGGATCTCTCCCGGAAGTGGCGACTGGTGGAGCGATTGGCGGATCGGGAGCGGTCGCGGTATCGATGAGTCCGAGAATCGCGACTGTCTGGCGAGCCTTCTGGAGAACTCAGCTCATCTTGACGGAGACGGGGGTAGGTGAATCTGGCTGCCTCACGAGCTCTGTGAGTTTGACGATCACGGTATACGATCCCGCTTGGTCCAGCTGCTCCAGAAGAGCTTTGCTCATCTTGACGGACTCGTCGACGGTACTCTGCTCCACGATATCTGTCCGGAGGAGATGTGCTCCTTTCCGTTCTGGCCGATGGCTCGTAAGAAGTGCTCGACACGTCAGAATATCCAAGATGTAGGAATGGGATGGCTGGATTGGCGGCAATTTCTTGATCCACATCTTCGTGCTCCTCCTCTCGAAGAATCGCTCCGTGATCCGGATGCTCGATGCCTGAAATTTAACGAATTTTCATTTTTTTCATTCACTGACTCTTTCTCTCTGCCTTCTATTATACGTTACACTATTTTTATCTTACAAATGCCTCAAACAAAACGTTGCAGTTTGACACGCTTGATTTTGAACTCACCTTGAGGATTATCCAGATCGATGTTGTTGTCCACGTTGCCATAATCCATGAACTCATCGAATTCTGGCTCTCGAGCAACTGCCAATTCTCTGTGCGCACGGTCTCCAGTGTGGTCTTCCTGTAGGGCAAGTTGCGCAGGGGAAGTGGCTGAAATTTCTAGGTTTCTTGTTTAAGTTCTCGGTTTTTGAATTTTCCCTCTACTCACCTGGTGATCTGTTGACAATGATTTCCTCATCAACATCTTCATCCAACAGTTCCCTTTCTGGAACTCGGTCACCAGTTTCAGGCTGTTCGAGGAGTGGGTGATCAGCGGCTGAAATCACTAGAATTATTTCTGAGATTCCGATTCAATTTCTATGACAATGGCCAACTACTGGTCGAATATCTATTCGTTTATGTGCCGCGAGCCGGGATTCAGTGCCAAAAAAGTCATTCTAGCCCAACATGTAGTCGATTGAAACACAATGACCAAAAATACAGTAACCAAGTTTACACTGCACTGCTCAATCCTGATTGTCAGTGTGACTTGGTCACTGTAGTTCGGGTTAATGTCCCGAGGACAGGTAACTAGAATGGTTTCTTGGAAATTTTTGCGTTTTTCGGCACTTTAACCCGGCTCGCAGTCTATTATCACTTAGAAACTCGGTCTGTAGTTGGTCACAGGCAGAAAACTCGCCGAGAGTACTCAAAAAAAAACTCACCAGCTATTTCCAATCCGTCTTCCAAAACTTCATTTGCTTCTATCTCGTGTTCGTCACTGTCGTCCTCAGAAGCATTGTTCTGGTTTCCAGCATTCTCTGCATCTTCCGCTCGATTTTTTGGTGGTCTTCCTCTTCGTCTTTTCGCTACTCCACTGGCACAGCTTGGCTGACTTGCCGCCGGATCCTTTCGGGGTCTTCCCCTTCCTCTTTTGATTCCACCACTGCTAGAGCCTGGTTGAATCGCTGCCGGATCCTTTCGGGGTCTTCCCCTTCCTCTTTTGATTCCACCACTGCTAGAGCCTGGTTGAATCGCCGCCGGATCCTTTCGGGGTCTTCCTCTTCCTCGTTTTTCTCCTCCACTGTTACAGCTTGGCTTAATCGTCGCCGGATCTTTTCGCGGTCTTCCTCTCCCTCTTTTCTTTTCTCCACAGCTACAGTGTTGTCGGCGGCAGATTTCACATTTGAGACGGTCGTCAGACATAGTGATACCTGGAAAATTAATTAGAATTTTAAGATGGCATGAGAGAGACAGAACAAGAAAAAATAACGAGTGTTGCGGACAGCGTAAAGCGAAAAAAGGTTTTTGAAGTGGCGGAAGAGGGAACGCGGAAAACGGAACAAAAAATTCTCGGCAAAAAGCGGAAGGCAAAACTGATGAAGTGCCAAAAAGCGGAAGGTGGTTGGTTTTGTCTGATTTTTTTATAAGCATCAGCTCAGGAAAGTTTTTAAAGTGAAGTTTTACGAATTTCTTCAAAAATGTAAATTTACTAGAAAAAGTGAAAAACCTATAAGGTCATTCTAATGCCGTTAATTCGGTTTAAATTAAAGGTATCTGAATATGGTTGTTTTTGGCAGAATTCCCATTTTTCACAAAGGTTCAGTATTTTCTAAACTAAGCTTTGCGAAAATTCCATTTAGGGTCTATTTTAAAACAGTCACCAAAGCACCAAATTAACGAAAAAAAACTTTTAGATTTTCCATGATTAATCATCAAAAAAATTAAGAAAAGCAACAAAAAACAAGCTAGAAACTGCAAAAATAGGAAAAGTCGCATTCAAATTCAAACGCTCGACGTTCAGTGGAGCGCGATTGCGAGCGTGTAACCAATGCGAGGGTGTCTGCGTCTCTCCAAATCAATTAGTCCTTCTCTTGCCCTGAGTCATTTCTCCGTCATCAGGTCTTCAGGTTCCCGGCGCCGACAACTAAAAAGCAACAGAGCTGTGAATTGGCCTAAAATTACTTAGAAAATGACAGAAAATCGTAAAATTGTTGTAAAAACACAAAAAACTGTGGATATGCTACGTCGGCGACAACTGTAAAACAACGAAAATGGGGAATTTATCGACTTTTACCCGCATAAACGCTAAAATTCACTTCGGAAATGATAGAAAATGGGAAAAGCAATGTTACACAGAAAACTGCAATTGTGTGGATGTTTTACGGCGGCGAGAACTAAAAAGACACAGAAATGGGAATTTTATCGATTTTCACCCGGAAAAACGTCTAAAGTTACAGAAAAAATGCGAAAAATGTTGAAGGGGCAACGATAAAACGGGTAAATACTTAGGAGCGTTGGATTCAAATGGAGAAATGAATATTATGGAAAATTGGTCAATAACTTTCTTTTCGTTGGAGATGTTGTTTGTATAGGAAAATAAATCTTGAATGATTTTAAGAGAGAGGCAGACGGCATCGCCGCCGACCAGTCAAAAGTTAAAAATTGATATGTGAAAGATAACTTGACTTTTGAAAAGGGGAAAAAAGAGTTACCAAGTTCATGCCCATCTATGTATAAATAAAACATAAAAACATGAAGTTCCGTTTGTGAAAAACTGCTCATACCGAAATTCATATTCCATTAGGATAGAAAAAGTCATTGAGAAACTTTGTGAATTCTTACCAGAAATTATTACATTTTCTAATTGTGCTCTACCGGTGTGAGAAAAGAGAGAGTGTTGCGTTTATCAGAGCGCTTTTGATGCGTTCAGCGTCTTGTGGCGGGTAATTTGAATTATAATAACTTTTAATAATTCAGAATAATTTGGAATAATTTATAATAAACAGATAACTGGAATAACGAATATAATTGTAATAGTATTAGTCAACAGATTGAGTAAGAAGTTAACAAGAAGGCTGCTTGACTGAACAAATAACGCTCAACAATGTGACGTTAAAACCTAAAGTTCCCACTTTAAGTTATTGCTATGTTTCGAATTCAGAAAACATCGATTTTTGCTGAACAAGATAACTTTTCTAGCCCCTCATCACGTTCTGTCATATTAACCAATAATTTTTGAAAAAACCAGTTTTTTAATGAAACTTGGACCAAAAACTCACATTCAGAATGAATGAAATTCACAAGAATTGTGATAACTGGAGAGAGGAAAGCTGGATTTATCCTTCAGCAAGATTTACAACCAGATGCATGGCAGCTGCAGGGCTTTCAACACTTCATTACTTTTACCCAAGGCTGTCGTACGGTCGGCCGCGCCTTTTTTTGTTTTGAAAATCTCAAACAATTGCAGTCGGCCCAAAAAAGGGCTAGCACCTGTGGGGGTCAAAGGATGGCTGTCAAATTGATATCAAAAAGTCAAAAGTATATCAAGTTATGTTTTCCCTTGAAACCCTCGAAGATTTCAAGAAAAAGCCGCGTCCGGCCGGCCGTGATGTCTGACAGCCTTTGCTTTTACCTACACTATGGTTTTCAAGACTCCGGTAATCTATTACATCACAATTTGTTCGAGTTTTGTAGATAATTGGCTTATTGAACAGGGGAATTGGAATGAACAATTTTGAATTTTAAAATTGTGGGTTTTCAATAAATGGATAGAGGTAGACAAGATTTACAGACAGGTGCATGGCAGCTGCAGGACGACTTACTTTTAGGATTTTGACTCAACGAAACTCTCGAATTTCAAGTTAAGCCCTACCCCACCTCCCAGTTTAACAACGTTTCCTCCTCATGTTCATCCTTTCTATTTCCTTTTCCTTCACGCTCTGCTAATTATACCTTCCTCCAGTATTGAAAATGAGGAGTTAGTATTCTGCGTCTCCTCCGTCCGACATAATACTTTTCAGTTATTCTAATGAGAAGCAAAGGTGGGCGGGTAGGTGAAATTTGAGCATGGTGTATAGAAGGCTCCGCCTTTCTATGAAAACGTATATAAACCCCGTCGTTAAAGTATATTTTATATCTATTCAGGACGCTATGTGATGAGAGGTCCCCCCCGTATCAATATTTTCTTAAAATTCTAGTATTCTAAGTCGAATATTTGTAATGCTGTTTAGTCAGATTGGATGTGTCACAATCGGTGGAAAAAATGTTGAAATGAGTAAGTTGGGAAATGGGTGTTCGGTTTTAATGTTGAGTGAATCTAGTTGAAATCATATCCTGTCGCTCAAGTACCCCGGCTGCCTTATTTTCTTTGAGTTTTAGTGTTTTTATTATAATATTGAAACCTCTTTGATTAGATGTATTAGTTCATCATCTGTACTCATAGTTGTATGGAATTTTGACTTACTGGCTTTTTCACTTCCGGAGGGATTAAAAAAAAACAAAAAGGGGCCCATTCGTCTCTAACTGAAATCAGAGACTTCAAATGAGTGAATTTTGACTTACCAAAACCTGTAAATTGTAAAATTTGTGTTATCCAAATGAATGTGCACACCCTCTGTAATTATTCTTTTTTGAACTATGTTGTATATTCCAATTCTTGATTGCAACGTTTTCTATTTTCAGAAGGATGTGCGAAATCGACGAACTTGAACAATATGGAGACCACAGAGCTGTTTTGATCATATTCGGATTGTTCATGTCGTTGCTGACAGTCTCCATTTACATGAACTGTCGTCTCATCGTAATTCTATGACAGAGATTCAAGAAAGAACAAGAGCTGCAGTGTTAATTGAAAGGATGGAAAAAACTGAACGAGAGAAATTGAGAAGACGAAGAAAAGCAGAGATTCAAAGACGTTATGTGGAGAGACTAACAGGTGGCACAATGGCTTTGAAAATGTGGGTTCGGTTTGGATTTCTTTAAAAAAAACATTCAACTTCAGGTCGATACCGTATCTCAGGGATATTGACAAATCTATTCCTCAATACAAAATCATACGTCTTGCTGCTGAATACATACAACATTTGAACTTGCAGCTAGATTCCAATTGACAGGTAGTCGGTTTCACTTTCTTTGTCCAAATATCAATTGATTTCTATTGCAGCCGGAAAACTTCAACAACGTGGTTATGGATGAGCTTCATCGACACAAATGCAGGGAGATTTGCGTTTGCAAAAGAGGTCGAATTGCTATGACTAATTAAGATTTGTTGAACTGTAATTATTTATATCTAAGAATTCCGAAATTTGAAAAAACTTGAAATAAAATCGTCCTGCTGTCTAAAAATATAAAGATTGTAGTAGGTCAACAGCTTCTGGAGTCGCAGTAAGATAATTGGAGAGTTACCGTCCTGAGGAAACACATGTCACGTCGTGCTGATAACTAATGCTGAGCCAATTCGAAGGACGGCAGGTGCCTTATGGCTTCCTAGGCTTTAGAGAGTTTTAGTATGCTTCCCCGCAATTTGTTGTTTCACAGATGTCGTTTTGGAGTAAGTGATCATTGATATCCTTTACTTAAAACACATCTTCGAGAACTGTGGAAAATATTATGAACTTTATTATGAATTATTTTTCATTAAAAATTTTTTATGGAAAAAAGTGACTCAACAAAAAATAATCTTAAATTTCATATTTTTCTGTTAGGGTCCCCTGAAAACAACACTACTCTTTTCTTCTTTAGACATGTGGAAAACATGTTACGTAACGGAATACGTGATGATTTTTTGAGAATGCACTCAAGGGTATTAGATTAGCGACGAAGCATTACGCAGAAAAGAGGAGACGCAGAACATAAATTCGTCATAGGATTAGGAAGAAGACGTAAATAGAAAGAAGGGGGAAATGAGGGAAAGGGGGATCTGAAATGAAGTGTTGGGATTTGTGCATACGTAACGTTGATAATGTTTATGAAGAATTGTTAAAAATATTTTGGGCTTCATTCATTTTGGTATGATTATTCCGTTGTTTATTGAAAAAAGAAACGGAACGCGGTGTCCTGTAACTAATTCGTTAATGATCATTCAAGTGTATTGAAGCATGATCTTTTGGATTTTCTACTTTGGATTACTCAAAAAGTTCATTAACTATACGAATGCACAAATCCCCTCTTCCTTCACAATTCCCTCTTTTCTAATTACATCTTCCTCCTCTTCCCAATACGGGGTGTGCATGTCCTGTGTCTCCACCCTCCTGCGCAATGCTTCTTCACTAATTCAATCCCCTTGAGTGCAATTTCATATCCTTTTTTCCCTCACATTTCCCGCTTTTCTGATTACGTCTTCTTTCTAATCCTAATACGAGTTCCTGTTCTGCGTCTCCACCCTCCTGCGCAATGCTTTTTCACTAATCTAATACTCTTGAGTGCACTCCAAGAAAATTGGTGAGCTCAGGAAAAGATGACTCCGCCCTTCTATGGAAAATGTATATATACTCCGTCGTCAGAGGCATGGACTAAAATTTTGACCACTATGTGATTTGAGGTCTCCCCTGTTACCATATTTTCTTTATATTCTAGTACTTTTTATTTGTTTATTCCAAAACATCTTGAGTGTGTTGTAACATTTTATTGTTCACTACAGGAAAAAGTAAGTTTGGGTGAAGAAATTGGGGCAGGGGTTTTGGGTTATTCGTGATTTAATCTTACATTTAGTTGAGAACTTGTCAAAGTTTTTCGAAAATTTACACTGAAATTGTGTACCTAGTTGACCATTTCACACTGAAAACTCCAAATTTTGCATTTCTTCTGGCTAGTGATGTATTATATCCATATTCTAACATGTTGATTACATGTCTTTAAAACAACTAACAGCTTTCCAGTTATTCAATTCTTAAATAAAAATCCTTCAGATTCTCCTGAAAATCCACTAAAAGTGGACACCTGTCGTCAGCATCTCTGTTGTCGAGGATGGTGACAGAACTCATCGCATTCGAGAGTTCCAGTTCAAAGAAACGGAAATGATCTCAAAACACACCTACGCAGTAAGTGTCATTATTAACATATTAGAAATTTAGTAAGTATTTTTCAGAAATATCGATTTTTCGCAAAAAATCGAGCAGAGGTGCCGGAAATGGGAAAAGAGTGAAATGTCAAGGAACACCAGCCGCGCGTTCGGGATTGTCCGGACTTGAAAAAATGCCTAGCAATGGCAAAACAATGGGAGACGGGTCATCAGCCGAAAAAAACTCTCGAAAGTTATAATTTTTGATGTATGTTTCCTGTGTTGTCACTAATTCAATTTCTGTCCGCATTACAATAAATAAAACATAATTATCTGGATGCTTCTTTATTATATTATTTTTACATTGGGATCTTAGGAGATTCCAATTTAAGCTTTTTTGCTCAAAAACTTATTTGAAAAATTGTCATTTTCTGTAAGTTTTACCTCGTTTTTCTCGGCTCTGGGACATTTCGCCACCGCCAAAATGCACATCACTTTAATTAGCATAATCAAAGCGTACTAGTGGTATTTTTTTTAAAGCTTTGGAAATTCTCTATTTTTTGGTGGCGAAACGTCTAGTGGCGAAATGTCCCGGAGTCTTTTTCTCGAATACCCTGCCTTAAGTGGAAAACTAGATATATTTGGAATCAGCGTTTTTTCAACTTTCCAATGGTATAGGTCACGTTCCATATTTTTACACTGACTCGAGGACCCTCCGTAGATAGTAGACAACGTAACGAAGTACGTGAAAATGCTCAAAGATAGGAAAGACTCTTGTGCTATAAGTCATTCATGTTCCTTTTGTGAATGCAACTAAACTCGGGGGAGTGTCAAAAAGACAAGAGCACTCTTCGGTTCGATTAGTTTTGCCATTTTCCAAAAACGTCAGGTTTCTGGGATGTTGATTGGTAAAGAACTTTTCTTCTTGGACGTTTTCGTTTTTTTGGATGAAACTTTTCTTTTTAGAGCTTTTCTCACTTTTCTTGTTTTTTTCTGACAGCTTTTTGCGTACAACAAACCGTTTTTCTTCTCTTTCAACCACATCAAAAATTTTATTCTTTTGATGGACTATTTTCCGTTTTGCTTGTCCACTAGGGCCAACAACAAGAATAGTAGACTGACACGCTAGCTTGAGTATGATGAATGATTAATTTTTTTGAATATTTTTTATTAATTTTCATTCGATACGACTCGAAAAACATTCTATTATTTTTATCATTACTGAAGAATCTCATGAATTTTCCATTTTGTTACATTATTTCCGATATTAACACGTTTTCTGACAATATACAGTAGCGAGCATAAGTGAGCACCTCTTTATACTTTCATGTGTAACTCAGCTGAATCGTGTCCGTTTTGCATAAACTTTTTTTTGAAAGATAGCTGAAATATCCAGTAATAAGAATATAAGTTTTTTAAAAAAGTTTTAGTTCTGATTTTTTTCGATAATTGATTTTTCCTGATTGTGATTTGAAAACTCAAAAAAAAACTTTTTATTTTTCTCTTGAAGTTATTGAGTTTTTGATGTCAAAATGATGGAAAATGCTCAAATATGCAAAAAATTATGTTGAATTGATTTCTGAAACCTGGAGCATCGTGCCAGAGCTCCAGAAGTCAAATGTAGTGTCCTCAAGAAAATCATCATAACTCACCAAAAATTGCTTCAAATCAGTCAAAACATGTACCAAAAGATGTGTCTTGAGTTTTTCTACAAGTCAACATCAAAAAGTAATAATTTTAGAAAAAATAATTTTTCAAATTTTTTCACTCAAAAATTATTTTGTTCTCATTTTTTCTCAATTTTCGATATTTTTTGGGTATAAAATGAACACACTTTCCAAAAACTTTATACAAACTGTCTTTTCGCACATAATAAAACTTATGGATGTATTTCTTGTTCGTTTTATACCCAAAAAATATCGAAAATTGAGAAAAAATGAGAACAAAATAATTTTTGAGTGAAAAAAATTTGAAAATTTATTTTTTCTAAAATTATTACTTTTTGATGTTGATTTGTAGAAAAACTCAAGACACATCTTTTGGTACATGTTTTGACTGATTTGAAGCAATTTTTGGTGAGTTATGATGATTTTCTTGAGGACACTACATTTGACTTCTGGAGCTCTGGCACGATGCTCCAGGTTTCAGAAATCAATTCAACATAATTTTTTGCATATTTAAGCATTTTCCATCATTTTGACATCAAAAACTCAATAACTTCAAGAGAAAAATAAAAAGTTTTTTTGAGTTTTCAAATCACAATCAGGAAAAATCAATTATCGAAAAAAATCAGAACTAAAACTTTTTTAAAAAACTTATATTCTTATTACTGGATATTTCAGCTATCTTTCAAAAAAAAGTTTATGCAAAACGGACACGATTCAGCTGAGTTACACATGAAAGTATAAAGGGGTGCTCACTTATGCTCGTTACTGTATCACTAAAATATGAGATTTCGAGGCATGCGGCTCTCTTCTGGTGACGGACCACGAGGGTGTCATTGATGTCTCTCAGCTCAGATCTTGAATCTCGACGGGAGGAAAGGTTATTCACTGGAAAAAATCATTGTAAAGAATATGATAAAACTTTGTCGGATTAATTTAGATGGTGGTGTTAGTCTTATCCACACTGGCCGTTTTCCCTCACAAAAATAATGCTTTCAGAATTTTAAAATCTTTATTGAAAAACTCACAAGAGAGTTGAATAGGAGTTTGGAGACGGTTCGCTTTCCAGGGTTCTTCGCCATCTTATCAGCATCCAACGCGATACGTTACTTGCTTAATAATCATATAACATGAAAAACTGGGAACGTTGGTAACTAATGTTCTATGGGTGAAAGCCAGTTTGAAAAAAACTAATTTTTCTCAAAATCACGATCTTCAGTTGAAAGTAAAAAAGTAAAAACAGAGTTCGACAATCCAAACATTTTAGTAGACAAGACAACAGACAAATTCAACGAATTTAAGATAATTTTATTGAAAAATAAATGTTCAACATCTTGACTATTCAAACACGACCATATGCATTCAGATTGCAAAAAAGTTGAATCTTCCCTAACAGTGCTTGTAAAAAACTGTTAGAAAATTCGAATAGTTTTTATTCATTTTCCTGTGATCAAATGTTGGTCCCCCTCGTTTTTTAAAATTGCGTAATGGTTTCTTTAATTGACTTTTTCTAACCAGTATTCTCATTAATAGTTTCGTTTCCAATTTTTTCTGCCTAACTGCCAATGAATTCCGTTCTACTGTATTTTCTCCCATTCTTCTCCGAAACCCATCACATTTTTCCATGCATCGTTTTTCCTCTTTTCTTTTCAAAAAACCTTCCTCCCCCTATTCCAATATATGACGAGAGAGCCTCCGCTCTCTTGTTGTAACACATTATTATCAAAGTAGTGAGAAGCAGAGAAGCAGGAGCCGTGCCTGGCAGTGCCAGGCTGCAGGTGAGCGGTGCCCTCTTTCAATTCAACTGCTCCTCATTTGACGAAGCCTTGAGGCACGAGAAGAGAGGTGAGAAAGAGGTGCCGGTGGCAAGAGCGGCCGTCGCGAAGAAGTGGAGAAGAGAAGAGAAACGTCATTTCCCAAATCACTGAGAGCGTTTCTCATCGAAGAAGAGAAGAGTGAGAGGGGGAAGAGACGCAGAGTGCCCTTTTTGCTTTAGAAGAAAAAGGTCTCTCCTTGGAAGAGATCGTGTAGGAATTGAGATTATGAGAGAGTAAAAAGCGAGTGGACGATTGATGACGGGTTCTTAGCAGGGAGAAGAACGGAGGGAGAATAAAACAAAAAGTTGAACGAAGAAGCTTATGGCTTGTTTTGATGTACATACAGTACCGCTCAAAAGTATATTAACTTTTTCTAAAAATTTATTAAATTAAGTTTTGGTTTTTCCAGTTGAAAAGGTCCAACTTTGACAGTGTGTCATATCGAAACTAATTGTCCTATTAAGTAGAATTTAATGAATTGACAGATAAAAAGTAGAGCTACATTTTTGTAGTTAGCAACTTTTTTGTGCGGACGCTCCCTAGAGAGTTATGATCATTTTGACTTGAGATGACAGCTCAAAAATCGCAAAATATTGCACTGAAATGGGTTGATTTTAAAGAGAAATTACTTTGACGATATGTAACTTTCTAAGGAGTGTCCGTACAAAAAAGTTATCAACTACAAAAATGGAGTTTTTTTCTTTAACTATGACACACTCTCAAAGTTGGGCCTTTTCAACTGAAAAAGGCAAAACTTAATATGCTTTTGAGTGCTACTATAGTTCATAGATTCTCCCTGAATACTGAAAAGAATACTTTGAAATTTGTGAACAACCTACTAAACTTCAGAAAATGTTGAAGATTTTATTTTGATGTCATGGTACGGTATTTTTGCGTAAGCCAATTATGGTATCCCTCCAAGATGTCTTTTCCATCACACCAATTGAATAAATCGCTTCTTTTCTGTATCAGCGAAACTTATGGAAAATAAATTGTGCTTCATTATGAATCATGTTTGTCTGATTAGTGATATGAACAATTATTTCTTTGGAAAAAAAAACTGATTGAAAAAACAACTGAAAGTGTTTTGAAGCATGAGCTTTTGATATTTTGGATATTTTGTCTTAGATTACTCTAAGACTTCATCAACTACATATACGAATGCACAAATCCCTTTCTCCCTCACATTTCCCGCTTTTCTAATTATACCTTCTTCTTAATCTTAATACGAGGGTTTATGCTCTGCGTCTCCTTCCTCCCGCGCAATGCTTCTCCACTAATCTAGTCCCCATGTGTGCGCTCTCAGAAATTCCAAATGCGTGATATCATGATTTGAAAATGTTAGAGATACACAGGTGGGTGGCTCGGCGAGGTTTGGTCATCAAGAATAGATGGCTCCGCCCTTCTATGGAAAAGGTATATAACCTCCCCTGACATAAACTTCATTTCAATTCAGACCCGAATGTAAAGTGGTCCCCCTTGTTACCATATTTTCTTCGAATTCTAGTATTTTTTTTGTTTATTTTAAAACATTTTGATGAGGATGTAATGTTTCATCGTTTACCAATGGAAAAAGTGAGTTTAGGTGTAGAAATTGATGCGAGGGTTCTATTTTGCGTTTTTCAGCTCCCAAATCTTGTCTAAGACCATCTCAATGCTTAGGACCAGGAGCACCAAGAGGTCCGATCAAGAACCAGAAGAATGCCAGGAGGACCACGTGGCTGGTACTGAGGAAGGCGCGTTGCCACCCTGGTCATGACCGTGTGCGGACACATAAGTGAGCCGAGTAAGTTTATAACAAATAACTGATAACACTGAGTAATAAAAACTATTAAATTTCAGATTTCACCTTTAATCTCAAAACTCAATGTTGCTCCTTCTTCTACACGCTGACTCCGCCTAGTGGACTCCGCCCTCCCATCTATCTTTAAAAGTTTTTAAAAAGTTTTCTGTCTTATTTTTTTATTTTGATAATAGTCAGTTTTTAAATAAAGCAGTGAGACACCCAGACGTGTATCCTCTTCTCTTTTTCAGAGTCTCTCCAGTTTCGGCTATATTCACGTATTCCGATACGTAATGGGTTTTTCAGACAATATTTGGAAACAGAGGAAATTGAGCAAAACACAATTGAGGGGTTGAGGTGTACTTTCAGGTTTCTCAAATGGAAAACACCATACTTCATTCGAAATACTCGAGCAACGTCAGATGCAGACTCCTACTCTCCACTACATCTTCATATCCGGTGATTTCATACCAAAAGTGTGGAAAAATTCTCCCAGGTGTATGAGATCACAAAAATCGACGTGCGATTTGAGAGAAATTGGAAATGTTGAACAAATGGAAGAGTGATAAAGACATAGATAGATAAATCTAAAAAAAACCGAGTAGACATGGAAACCTTGGGGTTGACAAAATAGTTAAACGAAGAAATATAATAGATACTGTGAAAAGCGACAAGCAGCCAAAGTTTGTAAAGCAAGGATTCAAAAGCATTCAGAACACAATAGACTCTAACATTAAAACAATAAAAACCCTCGCTTTTACAATTAATTTTCAGAAAAAGTCAAGTTATCACTAAAATACGGGACAATTGAGGCTGCAAAATCTCTTGGTGCGAAATGACTGGCTGTAAAATTTGTCATTGCGGAATGTCGCGGCAGCAAAATGTTTTGTTGCAAATTGTCTCAAAATTTAATTGAAAACATATAAACTGCAATTAATGTTTTTAGATGTCGTTTGGGGTTTAATTAAAATAAATACTTTATTCTTAGAGGCGTGGAAAAATAATTAAACAAAAAAAGTAGTAGTTATCGAAATAGAGACGCTTTGTACTACATATAACCAATTTTCGAATGTTCAGTTAAGTGATTTTAAGCATGATCTTTTGATTTTTTGGACATCTTATCTTAGATCACACTGCTAGACCTTAACCACTATACGAATGCACAAATTCCTTTTTCCTCACATATTCCGCTTCTCTAACTTTACCTTTTTCTATTTTTAATATATTCTGCGTCTTCATCCTCCTGCGGAATGTTTCTTCACTTATCTTATCCCCGCGAGTACACTCCAAGAAACTCCAATGCATAACATTCTAATTTCAAAGTATTAAAGATACGCAGGTGGGTGGCTCGATGAGTTTTGATCATCAAGTGTAAAAGACTCTGCTTTTCTATGAAAAACGTATATAAACCCCGTCGTCAGAGGCAGAGACTTCAAATTTTGACCACTATGTGTAAGAGGTCCCCCGGTTACCATATTTTCTTTGAATTCTAGTATTATTTGACACACCACTATGTGAGACCACTATGTGAGAAAAGGGACCATAATAATATTTTTATTGATTTCTAGTTGTTTTATTTGATTATTCCAAAAAATCTTGCTTTTTATCACTGGTTATGAAAACTTATCAAAAGGGAAATGACATTTGGGATACCCTGATGGATCAGATATTTTCCCGAACAACATTCTGCGCCGTTATGCATTTATTAAAGCGGGACATATGCAAAAAATAAGGACTACGCTTATGGAAAAATTTTCTGAGGTGCAAGAGAAGTTTTTGATGCTGATGATTCTGCTCGCTTGCACTACAGGTGAGATAAGCAGGATCAGACTACAAACTACACTCCAATTTCAGAACTTGCAATATCCGATGACTTATCTATCATTGCTCTTTTCGGAGACTTGGAGTGGGGACTTCAAGCATGTTATCTGCTCCCCACTTGCCCTCTCTTATCGAAGGCTTGGAGTGGCTACTTCCTGCCTGTTATCTGCTTCCAACTTCCCCTCCTTTTTTCGGAGACTTGGAGTGGGGACTTCAAGCATGTTATCTGCTTCCAACTTGCCCTCCTCTTTTCTTGAGACTTGGAGTGGGGACTTCAAGCATGTTATCTGCCTCCAACTTGCCCTCCTCTTTTCTTGAGACTTGGAGTGGGGACTTCAAGCATATTATCTGCTCCCCACTTGCCCTCTCTTATCGAAGGCTTGGAGTGGCTACTTCCTGCCTGTTATCTGCTTCCAACTTGCCCTCCTCTTTTCTTGAGACTTGGAGTGGGGACTTCAAGCATGTTATCTGCCTCCAACTTGCCCTCCTCTTTTCTTGAGACTTGGAGTGGGGACTTCAAGCATATTATCTGCTCCCCACTTGCCCTCTCTTATCGAAGGCTTGGAGTGGCTACTTCCTGCATGTTATCTGCTTCCAACTTGCCCTCCTCTTTTCTTGAGACTTGGAGTGGGGACTTCAAGCATGTTATCTGCTTCCAACTTGCCCTCCTCTTTTCTTGAGACTTGGAGTGGGGACTTCAAGCATATTATCTGCTCCCCACTTGCCCTCTCTTATCGAAGGCTTGGAGTGGCTACTTCCTGCATGTTATCTGCTTCCAACTTGCCCTCCTCTTTTCTTGAGACTTGGAGTGGGGACTTCAAGCATGTTATCTGCCTCCAACTTGCCCTCCTCTTTTCTTGAGACTTGGAGTGGGGACTTCAAGCATATTATCTGCTCCCCACTTGCCCTCTCTTATCGAAGGCTTGGAGTGGCTACTTCCTGCCTGTTATCTGCTTCCAACTTGCCCTCCTCTTTTCTTGAGACTTGGAGTGGGGACTTCAAGCATGTTATCTGCTTCCAACTTGCCCTCCTCTTTTCTTGAAACTTGGAGTGGGGACTTCAAGCATGTTATCTGCCTCCAACTTGCCCTCCTCTTTTCTTGAGACTTGGAGTGGGGACTTCAAGCATATTATCTGCTCCCCACTTGCCCTCTCTTATCGAAGGCTTGGAGTGGCTACTTCCTGCCTGTTATCTGCTTCCAACTTGCCCTCCTCTTTTCTTGAGACTTGGAGTGGGGACTTCAAGCATGTTATCTGCCTCCAACTTGCCCTCCTCTTTTCTTGAGACTTGGAGTGGGGACTTCAAGCATATTATCTGCTCCCCACTTGCCCTCTCTTATCGAAGGCTTGGAGTGGCTACTTCCTGCCTGTTATCTGCTTCCAACTTGCCCTCCTCTTTTCTTGAGACTTGGAGTGGGGACTTCAAGCATGTTATCTGCTTCCAACTTGCCCTCCTCTTTTCTTGAAACTTGGAGTGGGGACTTCAAGCATGTTATCTGCCTCCAACTTGCCCTCCTCTTTTCTTGAGACTTGGAGTGGGGACTTCAAGCATGTTATCTGCTTCCAACTTGCCCTCCTCTTTTCTTGAAACTTGGAGTGGGGACTTCAAGCATGTTATCTGCCTCCAACTTGCCCTCCTCTTTTCTTGAGACTTGGAGTGGGGACTTCAAGCATGTTATCTGCTCCCCACTTACCCTCTCTTATCGAAGGCTTGGAGTGGCTACTTCCTGCCTGTTATCTACTGCCAACCTGCCCTACTCTTTTCGGAGACTTGGAGTGGTTACTTCCTGCCTGTTATCTACTGCCAACCTGCCCTACTCTTTTCGGAGACTTGGAGTGGTTACTTCCTGCCTGTTATCTACTGCCAACCTGCCCTACTCTTTTCGGAGACTTGGAGTGGTTACTTCCTGCCTGTTATCTACTGCCAACCTGCCCTACTCTTTTCGGAGACTTGAAGTGGTTACTTCCTGCCTGTTATCTACTGCCAACCTGCCCTACTCTTTTCGGAGACTTGGAGTGGTTACTTCCTGCCTGTTATCTACTGCCAACCTGCCCTACTCTTTTCGGAGACTTGGAGTGGTTACTTCCTGCCTGTTATCTACTGCCAACCTGCCCTACTCTTTTCGGAGACTTGGAGTGGTTACTTCCTGCCTGTTATCTACTGCCAACTTGCCCTCCTCTTTCGGAAACTTGGAGTGGGGACTTCAAGCCTGTTATCTACTTCCAACCTGCCCTCCTCTTTTCGGAGACTTGGAGAGGGGACTTCAAGCATGTTATCTGCCTCCAACTTGCACTCCTCTTTCGGAGACTTGGAGTGGCTACTTCCTGCCTGTTATCTGCCTCCAACTTGCCCTCCTCTTTTCGGAGACTTGGAGTGGCTACTTCCTGCCTGTTATCTACTTCCAACCTGCCCTCCTCTTTTCGGAGACTTGGAGAGGGGACTTCAAGCATGTTATCTGCCTCCAACTTGCACTCCTCTTTCGGAGACTTGGAGTGGCTACTTCCTGCCTGTTATCTGCCTCCAACTTGCCCTCCTCTTTTCGGAGACTTGGAGTGGCTACTTCCTGCCTGTTATCTACTTCCAACCTGCCCTACTCTTTTCGGAGACTTGGAGTGGTTACTTCCTGCCTGTTATCTACTGCCAACCTGCCCTACTCTTTTCGGAGACTTGGAGTGGTTACTTCCTGCCTGTTATCTACTGCCAACCTGCCCTACTCTTTTCGGAGACTTGGAGTGGTTACTTCCTGCCTGTTATCTACTGCCAACCTGCCCTACTCTTTTCGGAGACTTGGAGTGGTTACTTCCTGCCTGTTATCTACTGCCAACCTGCCCTACTCTTTTCGGAGACTTGGAGTGGTTACTTCCTGCCTGTTCTCTGCCTCCAACTTGCCCTCCTCTTTCGGAGACTTGGAGTGGCTACTTCCTGCCTGTTATCTACTTCCAACCTGCCCTACTCTTTTCGGAGACTTGGAGTGGTTACTTCCTGCCTGTTATCTACTGCCAACCTGCCCTACTCTTTTCGGAGACTTGGAGAGGGGACTTCAAGCATGTTATCTGCCTCCAACTTGCACTCCTCTTTCGGAGACTTGGAGTGGCTACTTCCTGCCTGTTATCTACTTCCAACCTGCCCTACTCTTTTCGGAGACTTGGAGTGGTTACTTCCTGCCTGTTATCTACTGCCAACCTGCCCTACTCTTTTCGGAGACTTGGAGTGGTTACTTCCTGCCTGTTATCTACTGCCAACCTGCCCTACTCTTTTCGGAGACTTGGAGTGGTTACTTCCTGCCTGTTATCTACTGCCAACCTGCCCTACTCTTTTCGGAGACTTGGAGTGGTTACTTCCTGCCTGTTATCTGCCTCCAACTTGCCCTCCTCTTTCGGAGACTTGGAGTGGGGACTTCAAGCATGTTATCTACTTCCAACTTGCCCTCCTCTTTTCGGAGACTTGGAGTGGCTACTTCCTGCCTGTTATGTACTTCCAACCTGCCCTCCTCTTTTCTTGAGACTTGGAGTGGTTACTTCCTGCCTGTTATCTACTGCCAACCTGCCCTACTCTTTTCGGAGACTTGGAGTGGTTACTTCCTGCCTGTTATCTACTGCCAACCTGCCCTCCTCTTTTCTTGAGACTTGGAGTGGTTACTTCCTGCCTGTTATCTACTGCCAACCTGCCCTACTCTTTTCGGAGACTTGGAGTGGTTACTTCCTGCCTGTTATCTACTGCCAACCTGCCCTACTCTTTTCGGAGACTTGGAGTGGTTACTTCCTGCCTGTTATCTGCCTCCAACTTGCCCTCCTCTTTCGGAGACTTGGAGTGGGGACTTCAAGCATGTTATCTACTTCCAACTTGCCCTCCTCTTTTCGGAGACTTGGAGTGGCTACTTCCTGCCTGTTATCTACTGCCAACCTGCCCTACTCTTTTCGGAGACTTGGAGTGGTTACTTCCTGCCTGTTATCTGCCTCCAACTTGCCCTCCTCTTTCGGAGACTTGGAGTGGGGACTTCAAGCATGTTATCTACTGCCAACCTGCCCTACTCTTTTCGGAGACTTGGAGTGGTTACTTCCTGCCTGTTATCTACTGCCAACCTGCCCTACTCTTTTCGGAGACTTGGAGTGGTTACTTCCTGCCTGTTATCTACTGCCAACCTGCCCTACTCTTTTCGGAGACTTGGAGTGGGGACTTCAAGCATGTTATCTACTTCCAACTTGCCCTCCTCTTTTCGGAGACTTGGAGTGGCTACTTCCTGCCTGTTATCTACTGCCAACCTGCCCTACTCTTTTCGGAGACTTGGAGTGGTTACTTCCTGCCTGTTATCTACTGCCAACCTGCCCTACTCTTTTCGGAGACTTGGAGTGGGGACTTCAAGCATGTTATCTACTTCCAACTTGCCCTCCTCTTTTCGGAGACTTGGAGTGGTTACTTCCTGCCTGTTATCTACTGCCAACCTGCCCTACTCTTTTCGGAGACTTGGAGTGGTTACTTCCTGCCTGTTATCTACTGCCAACCTGCCCTACTCTTTTCTTGAGACTTGGAGTGGTTACTTCCTGCCTGTTATCTACTGCCAACCTGCCCTACTCTTTTCTTGAGACTTGGAGTGGTTACTTCCTGCCTGTTATCTACTGCCAACCTGCCCTACTCTTTTCGGAGACTTGGAGTGGTTACTTCCTGCCTGTTATCTACTGCCAACCTGCCCTACTCTTTTCGGAGACTTGGAGTGGTTACTTCCTGCCTGTTATCTGCCTCCAACTTGCCCTCCTCTTTCGGAGACTTGGAGTGGGGACTTCAAGCATGTTATCTACTTCCAACTTGCCCTCCTCTTTTCGGAGACTTGGAGTGGGGACTTCAAGCATGTTATCTACTGCCAACCTGCCCTACTCTTTTCGGAGACTTGGAGTGGTTACTTCCTGCCTGTTATCTACTGCCAACCTGCCCTACTCTTTTCGGAGACTTGGAGTGGTTACTTCCTGCCTGTTATCTGCCTCCAACTTGCCCTCTCTTATCGAAGGCTTGGAGTGGCTACTTCCTGCATGTTATCTGCTTCCAACTTGCCCTCCTCTTTTCTTGAGACTTGGAGTGGGGACTTCAAGCATGTTATCTGCTTCCAACTTGCCCTCCTCTTTTCTTGAGACTTGGAGTGGGGACTTCAAGCATGTTATCTGCCTCCAACTTGCCCTCCTCTTTTCTTGAGACTTGGAGTGGGGACTTCAAGCATGTTATCTGCTCCCCACTTGCCCTCTCTTATCGAAGGCTTGGAGTGGCTACTTCCTGCCTGTTATCTACTGCCAACCTGCCCTACTCTTTTCGGAGACTTGGAGTGGTTACTTCCTGCCTGTTATCTGCCTCCAACCTGCCCTCCTCTTTTCGGAGACTTGGAGAGGGGACTTCAAGCATGTTATCTGCCTCCAACTTGCACTCCTCTTTCGGAGACTTGGAGTGGCTACTTCCTGCCTGTTATCTGCCTCCAACTTGCCCTCCTCTTTTCGGAGACTTGGAGTGGCTACTTCCTGCCTGTTATCTACTTCCAACCTGCCCTCCTCTTTTCGGAGACTTGGAGAGGGGACTTCAAGCATGTTATCTGCCTCCAACTTGCACTCCTCTTTCGGAGACTTGGAGTGGCTACTTCCTGCCTGTTATCTGCCTCCAACTTGCCCTCCTCTTTTCGGAGACTTGGAGTGGCTACTTCCTGCCTGTTATCTACTTCCAACCTGCCCTCCTCTTTTCGGAGACTTGGAGAGGGGACTTCAAGCATGTTATCTGCCTCCAACTTGCCCTCCTCTTTTCTTGAGACTTGGAGTGGGGACTTCAAGCATATTATCTGCTCCCCACTTGCCCTCTCTTATCGAAGGCTTGGAGTGGCTACTTCCTGCCTGTTATCTGCTTCCAACTTGCCCTTCTCTTTTCGGAGACTTGGAGTGGTTACTTCCTGCCTGTTATGTATTGCCAACCTGCCCTCCTCTTTTCTTGAGACTTGGAGTGGTTACTTCCTGCCTGTTATCTACTGCCAACCTGCCCTACTCTTTTCTTGAGACTTGGAGTGGTTACTTCCTGCCTGTTATGTACTGCCAACCTGCCCTCCTCTTTTCGGAGACTTGGAGTGGCTACTTCCTGCCTGTTATCTACTTCCAACCTGCCCTCCTCTTTTCGGAGACTTGGAGTGGGGACTTCAAGCATATTATCTGCTCCCCACTTGCCCTCTCTTATCGAAGGCTTGGAGTGGCTACTTCCTGCCTGTTATCTGCTTCCAACTTGCCCTTCTCTTTTCGGAGACTTGGAGTGGCTACTTCCTGCCTGTTATCTACTGCCAACCTGCCCTCCTCTTTTCTTGAGACTTGGAGTGGTTACTTCCTGCCTGTTATCTACTGCCAACCTGCCCTACTCTTTTCTTGAGACTTGGAGTGGTTACTTCCTGCCTGTTATGTACTGCCAACCTGCCCTCCTCTTTTCGGAGACTTGGAGTGGCTACTTCCTGCCTGTTATCTACTTCCAACCTGCCCTCCTCTTTTCGGAGACTTGGAGTGGGGACTTCAAGCATATTATCTGCTCCCCACTTGCCCTCTCTTATCGAAGGCTTGGAGTGGCTACTTCCTGCCTGTTATCTGCTTCCAACTTGCCCTTCTCTTTTCGGAGACTTGGAGTGGCTACTTCCTGCCTGTTATCTACTTCCAACCTGCCCTCCTCTTTTCTTGAGACTTGGAGTGGGGACTTCAAGCATATTATCTGCTCCCCACTTGCCCTCTCTTATCGAAGGCTTGGAGTGGCTACTTCCTGCCTGTTATCTGCTTCCAACTTGCCCTTCTCTTTTCGGAGACTTGGAGTGGCTACTTCCTGCCTGTTATCTACTGCCAACCTGCCCTCCTCTTTTCTTGAGACTTGGAGTGGTTACTTCCTGCCTGTTATCTACTGCCAACCTGCCCTACTCTTTTCGGAGACTTGGAGTGGTTACTTCCTGCCTGTTATCTACTGCCAACCTGCCCTACTCTTTTCGGAGACTTGGAGTGGTTACTTCCTGCCTGTTATCTACTGCCAACCTGCCCTACTCTTTTCGGAGACTTGGAGTGGTTACTTCCTGCCTGTTATCTGCCTCCAACTTGCCCTCCTCTTTCGGAGACTTGGAGTGGGGACTTCAAGCATGTTATCTACTTCCAACTTGCCCTCCTCTTTTCGGAGACTCGGAGTGGCTACTTCCTGCCTGTTATCTGCTTCCAACTTGCCCTTCTCTTTTCTTGAGACTTGGAGTGGTTACTTCCTGCCTGTTATCTACTGCCAACCTGCCCTACTCTTTTCGGAGACTTGGAGTGGTTACTTCCTGCCTGTTATCTACTGCCAACCTGCCCTACTCTTTTCGGAGACTTGGAGTGGGGACTTCAAGCATGTTATCTACTTCCAACTTGCCCTCCTCTTTTCGGAGACTTGGAGTGGCTACTTCCTGCCTGTTATCTACTGCCAACCTGCCCTACTCTTTTCGGAGACTTGGAGTGGTTACTTCCTGCCTGTTATCTACTGCCAACCTGCCCTACTCTTTTCGGAGACTTGGAGTGTGGACTTCAAGCATGTTATCTGCCTCCAACTTGCCCTCCTCTTTCGGAGACTTGAAGTGGCTACTTCCTGCCTGTTATCTGCCTCCAACTTGCCCTCCTCTTTCGGAGACTTGGAGTGGCTACTTCCTGCCTGTTATCTACTGCCAACCTGCCCTACTCTTTTCGGAGACTTGGAGTGGTTACTTCCTGCCTGTTATCTACTGCCAACCTGCCCTACTCTTTTCGGAGACTTGGAGTGGTTACTTCCTGCCTGTTATCTACTGCCAACCTGCCCTACTCTTTTCGGAGACTTGGAGTGGGGACTTCAAGCATGTTATCTACTTCCAACTTGCCCTCCTCTTTTCGGAGACTTAGAGTGGTTACTTCCTGCTTGTTATCTGCTGCCAACCTGCCCTACTCTTTTCGGAGACTTGGAGTGGTTACTTCCTGCCTGTTCTCTACTGCCAACCTGCCCTACTCTTTTCGGAGACTTGGAGTGGTTACTTCCTGCCTGTTATCTGCCTCCAACTTGCCCTCCTCTTTCGGAGACTTGGAGTGGCTACTTCCTGCCTGTTATCTGCCTCCAACTTGCCCTCCTCTTTTCGGAGACTTGGAGTGGCTACTTCCTGCCTGTTATCTACTGCCAACCTGCCCTACTCTTTTCGGAGACTTGGAGTGGTTACTTCCTGCCTGTTATCTGCCTCCAACTTGCCTTCCTTTTTCGGAGACTTGGAGTGGCTACTTCCTGCCTGTTATCTACTTCCAACCTGCCCTCCTCTTTTCGGAGACTTGGAGAGGGGACTTCAAGCATGTTATCTGCCTCCAACTTGCACTCCTCTTTCGGAGACTTGGAGAGGGGACTTCAAGCATGTTATCTGCCTCCAACCTGCCCTACTCTTTTCGGAGACTTGGAGTGGCTACTTCCTGCCTGTTATCTGCCTCCAACTTGCCCTCCTCTTTTCGGAGACTTGGAGTGGCTACTTCCTGCCTGTTATCTACTTCCAACCTGCCCTCCTCTTTTCGGAGACTTGGAGAGGGGACTTCAAGCATGTTATCTGCCTCCAACTTGCACTCCTCTTTCGGAGACTTGGAGTGGCTACTTCCTGCCTGTTATCTGCCTCCAACTTGCCCTCCTCTTTTCGGAGACTTGGAGTGGCTACTTCCTGCCTGTTATCTACTTCCAACCTGCCCTCCTCTTTTCGGAGACTTGGAGAGGGGACTTCAAGCATGTTATCTGCCTCCAACTTGCCCTCCTCTTTTCGGAGACTTGGAGTGGCTACTTCCTGCCTGTTATCTACTTCCAACCTGCCCTCCTCTTTTCGGAGACTTGGAGAGGGGACTTCAAGCATGTTTTCTGCCTCCAACTTGCACTCCTCTTTCGGAGACTTGGAGTGGCTACTTCCTGCCTGTTATCTGCCTCCAACTTGCACTCCTCTTTCGGAGACTTGGAGTGGCTACTTCCTGCCTGTTATCTGCCTCCAACTTGCCCTCCTCTTTTCGGAGACTTGGAGTGGCTACTTCCTGCCTGTTATCTACTTCCAACCTGCCCTACTCTTTTCGGAGACTTGGAGTGGTTACTTCCTGCCTGTTATCTACTGCCAACCTGCCCTACTCTTTTCGGAGACTTGGAGTGGTTACTTCCTGCCTGTTATCTACTGCCAACCTGCCCTACTCTTTTCGGAGACTTGGAGTGGTTACTTCCTGCCTGTTATCTACTGCCAACCTGCCCTACTCTTTTCGGAGACTTGGAGTGGTTACTTCCTGCCTGTTATCTACTGCCAACCTGCCCTACTCTTTTCGGAGACTTGGAGTGGTTACTTCCTGCCTGTTCTCTGCCTCCAACTTGCCCTCCTCTTTCGGAGACTTGGAGTGGCTACTTCCTGCCTGTTATCTACTTCCAACCTGCCCTACTCTTTTCGGAGACTTGGAGTGGTTACTTCCTGCCTGTTATCTACTGCCAACCTGCCCTACTCTTTTCGGAGACTTGGAGAGGGGACTTCAAGCATGTTATCTGCCTCCAACTTGCACTCCTCTTTCGGAGACTTGGAGTGGCTACTTCCTGCCTGTTATCTACTTCCAACCTGCCCTACTCTTTTCGGAGACTTGGAGTGGTTACTTCCTGCCTGTTATCTACTGCCAACCTGCCCTACTCTTTTCGGAGACTTGGAGTGGTTACTTCCTGCCTGTTATCTACTGCCAACCTGCCCTCCTCTTTTCTTGAGACTTGGAGTGGTTACTTCCTGCCTGTTATCTACTGCCAACCTGCCCTACTCTTTTCGGAGACTTGGAGTGGTTACTTCCTGCCTGTTATCTACTGCCAACCTGCCCTACTCTTTTCGGAGACTTGGAGTGGTTACTTCCTGCCTGTTATCTACTGCCAACCTGCCCTACTCTTTTCGGAGACTTGGAGTGGTTACTTCCTGCCTGTTATCTGCCTCCAACTTGCCCTCCTCTTTCGGAGACTTGGAGTGGGGACTTCAAGCATGTTATCTACTTCCAACTTGCCCTCCTCTTTTCGGAGACTTGGAGTGGCTACTTCCTGCCTGTTATCTACTGCCAACCTGCCCTACTCTTTTCGGAGACTTGGAGTGGTTACTTCCTGCCTGTTATCTGCCTCCAACTTGCCCTCCTCTTTCGGAGACTTGGAGTGGGGACTTCAAGCATGTTATCTACTGCCAACCTGCCCTACTCTTTTCGGAGACTTGGAGTGGTTACTTCCTGCCTGTTATCTACTGCCAACCTGCCCTACTCTTTTCGGAGACTTGGAGTGGTTACTTCCTGCCTGTTATCTACTGCCAACCTGCCCTACTCTTTTCGGAGACTTGGAGTGGGGACTTCAAGCATGTTATCTACTTCCAACTTGCCCTCCTCTTTTCGGAGACTTGGAGTGGCTACTTCCTGCCTGTTATCTACTGCCAACCTGCCCTACTCTTTTCGGAGACTTGGAGTGGTTACTTCCTGCCTGTTATCTACTGCCAACCTGCCCTACTCTTTTCGGAGACTTGGAGTGGGGACTTCAAGCATGTTATCTACTTCCAACTTGCCCTCCTCTTTTCGGAGACTTGGAGTGGTTACTTCCTGCCTGTTATCTACTGCCAACCTGCCCTACTCTTTTCGGAGACTTGGAGTGGTTACTTCCTGCCTGTTATCTGCCTCCAACTTGCCCTCCTCTTTCGGAGACTTGAAGTGGCTACTTCCTGCCTGTTATCTGCCTCCAACTTGCCCTCCTCTTTCGGAGACTTGGAGTGGCTACTTCCTGCCTGTTATCTACTGCCAACCTGCCCTACTCTTTTCGGAGACTTGGAGTGGTTACTTCCTGCCTGTTATCTACTGCCAACCTGCCCTACTCTTTTCGGAGACTTGGAGTGGTTACTTCCTGCCTGTTATCTACTGCCAACCTGCCCTACTCTTTTCGGAGACTTGGAGTGGGGACTTCAAGCATGTTATCTACTTCCAACTTGCCCTCCTCTTTTCGGAGACTTGGAGTGGCTACTTCCTGCCTGTTATCTACTGCCAACCTGCCCTACTCTTTTCGGAGACTTGGAGTGGTTACTTCCTGCTTGTTATCTACTGCCAACCTGCCCTACTCTTTTCGGAGACTTGGAGTGGTTACTTCCTGCCTGTTATCTACTGCCAACCTGCCCTACTCTTTTCGGAGACTTGGAGTGGCTACTTCCTGCCTGTTATCTACTTCCAACCTGCCCTACTCTTTTCGGAGACTTGGAGTGGTTACTTCCTGCCTGTTATCTACTGCCAACCTGCCCTACTCTTTTCGGAGACTTGGAGTGGTTACTTCCTGCCTGTTATCTACTGCCAACCTGCCCTACTCTTTTCGGAGACTTGGAGTGGTTACTTCCTGCCTGTTATCTACTGCCAACCTGCCCTACTCTTTTCGGAGACTTGGAGTGGTTACTTCCTGCCTGTTATCTGCCTCCAACTTGCCCTCCTCTTTCGGAGACTTGGAGTGGGGACTTCAAGCATGTTATCTACTTCCAACTTGCCCTCCTCTTTTCGGAGACTTGGAGTGGCTACTTCCTGCCTGTTATGTACTTCCAACCTGCCCTCCTCTTTTCTTGAGACTTGGAGTGGTTACTTCCTGCCTGTTATCTACTGCCAACCTGCCCTACTCTTTTCGGAGACTTGGAGTGGTTACTTCCTGCCTGTTATCTACTGCCAACCTGCCCTCCTCTTTTCTTGAGACTTGGAGTGGTTACTTCCTGCCTGTTATCTACTGCCAACCTGCCCTACTCTTTTCGGAGACTTGGAGTGGTTACTTCCTGCCTGTTATCTACTGCCAACCTGCCCTACTCTTTTCGGAGACTTGGAGTGGTTACTTCCTGCCTGTTATCTGCCTCCAACTTGCCCTCCTCTTTCGGAGACTTGGAGTGGGGACTTCAAGCATGTTATCTACTGCCAACTTGCCCTCCTCTTTTCGGAGACTTGGAGTGGCTACTTCCTGCCTGTTATCTACTGCCAACCTGCCCTACTCTTTTCGGAGACTTGGAGTGGTTACTTCCTGCCTGTTATCTACTGCCAACCTGCCCTCCTCTTTTCTTGAGACTTGGAGTGGTTACTTCCTGCCTGTTATCTACTGCCAACCTGCCCTACTCTTTTCGGAGACTTGGAGTGGTTACTTCCTGCCTGTTATCTACTGCCAACCTGCCCTACTCTTTTCGGAGACTTGGAGTGGATACTTCCTGCCTGTTATCTGCCTCCAACTTGCCCTCCTCTTTCGGAGACTTGGAGTGGGGACTTCAAGCATGTTATCTACTTCCAACTTGCCCTCCTCTTTTCGGAGACTTGGAGTGGCTACTTCCTGCCTGTTATCTACTGCCAACCTGCCCTACTCTTTTCGGAGACTTGGAGTGGTTACTTCCTGCCTGTTATCTGCTTCCAACTTGCCCTCCTCTTTTCTTGAGACTTGGAGTGGGGACTTCAAGCATGTTATCTGCTTCCAACTTGCCCTCCTCTTTTCTTGAGACTTGGAGTGGGGACTTCAAGCATATTATCTGCTCCCCACTTGCCCTCTCTTATCGAAGGCTTGGAGTGGCTACTTCCTGCATGTTATCTGCTTCCAACTTGCCCTCCTCTTTTCTTGAGACTTGGAGTGGGGACTTCAAGCATGTTATCTGCCTCCAACTTGCCCTCCTCATTTCTTGAGACTTGGAGTGGGGACTTCAAGCATATTATCTGCTCCCCACTTGCCCTCTCTTATCGAAGGCTTGGAGTGGCTACTTCCTGCCTGTTATCTGCTTCCAACTTGCCCTCCTCTTTTCTTGAGACTTGGAGTGGGGACTTCAAGCATGTTATCTGCTTCCAACTTGCCCTCCTCTTTTCTTGAGACTTGGAGTGGGGACTTCAAGCATGTTATCTGCCTCCAACTTGCCCTCCTCTTTTCTTGAGACTTGGAGTGGGGACTTCAAGCATGTTATCTGCTCCCCACTTGCCCTCTCTTATCGAAGGCTTGGAGTGGCTACTTCCTGCCTGTTATCTACTGCCAACCTGCCCTACTCTTTTCGGAGACTTGGAGTGGTTACTTCCTGCCTGTTATCTGCCTCCAACCTGCCCTCCTCTTTTCGGAGACTTGGAGAGGGGACTTCAAGCATGTTATCTGCCTCCAACTTGCACTCCTCTTTCGGAGACTTGGAGTGGCTACTTCCTGCCTGTTATCTGCCTCCAACTTGCCCTCCTCTTTTCGGAGACTTGGAGTGGCTACTTCCTGCCTGTTATCTACTTCCAACCTGCCCTCCTCTTTTCGGAGACTTGGAGAGGGACTTCAAGCATGTTATCTGCCTCCAACTTGCACTCCTCTTTCGGAGACTTGGAGTGGCTACTTCCTGCCTGTTATCTACTTCCAACCTGCCCTCCTCTTTTCGGAGACTTGGAGAGGGGACTTCAAGCATGTTATCTGCCTCCAACTTGCCCTCCTCTTTTCTTGAGACTTGGAGTGGGGACTTCAAGCATATTATCTGCTCCCCACTTGCCCTCTCTTATCGAAGGCTTGGAGTGGCTACTTCCTGCCTGTTATCTGCTTCCAACTTGCCCTTCTCTTTTCGGAGACTTGGAGTGGTTACTTCCTGCCTGTTATGTATTGCCAACCTGCCCTCCTCTTTTCTTGAGACTTGGAGTGGTTACTTCCTGCCTGTTATCTACTGCCAACCTGCCCTACTCTTTTCTTGAGACTTGGAGTGGTTACTTCCTGCCTGTTATGTACTGCCAACCTGCCCTCCTCTTTTCGGAGACTTGGAGTGGCTACTTCCTGCCTGTTATCTACTTCCAACCTGCCCTCCTCTTTTCGGAGACTTGGAGTGGGGACTTCAAGCATATTATCTGCTCCCCACTTGCCCTCTCTTATCGAAGGCTTGGAGTGGCTACTTCCTGCCTGTTATCTGCTTCCAACTTGCCCTTCTCTTTTCGGAGACTTGGAGTGGCTACTTCCTGCCTGTTATCTACTGCCAACCTGCCCTCCTCTTTTCTTGAGACTTGGAGTGGTTACTTCCTGCCTGTTATCTACTGCCAACCTGCCCTACTCTTTTCGGAGACTTGGAGTGGCTACTTCCTGCCTGTTATCTACTTCCAACCTGCCCTCCTCTTTTCGGAGACTTGGAGTGGGGACTTCAAGCATATTATCTGCTCCCCACTTGCCCTCTCTTATCGAAGGCTTGGAGTGGCTACTTCCTGCCTGTTATCTGCTTCCAACTTGCCCTTCTCTTTTCGGAGACTTGGAGTGGCTACTTCCTGCCTGTTATCTACTTCCAACCTGCCCTCCTCTTTTCTTGAGACTTGGAGTGGGGACTTCAAGCATATTATCTGCTCCCCACTTGCCCTCTCTTATCGAAGGCTTGGAGTGGCTACTTCCTGCCTGTTATCTGCTTCCAACTTGCCCTTCTCTTTTCGGAGACTTGGAGTGGCTACTTCCTGCCTGTTATCTACTGCCAACCTGCCCTCCTCTTTTCTTGAGACTTGGAGTGGTTACTTCCTGCCTGTTATCTACTGCCAACCTGCCCTACTCTTTTCGGAGACTTGGAGTGGTTACTTCCTGCCTGTTATCTACTGCCAACCTGCCCTACTCTTTTCGGAGACTTGGAGTGGTTACTTCCTGCCTGTTATCTACTGCCAACCTGCCCTACTCTTTTCGGAGACTTGGAGTGGTTACTTCCTGCCTGTTATCTGCCTCCAACTTGCCCTCCTCTTTCGGAGACTTGGAGTGGGGACTTCAAGCATGTTATCTACTTCCAACTTGCCCTCCTCTTTTCGGAGACTCGGAGTGGCTACTTCCTGCCTGTTATCTGCTTCCAACTTGCCCTTCTCTTTTCTTGAGACTTGGAGTGGTTACTTCCTGCCTGTTATCTACTGCCAACCTGCCCTACTCTTTTCGGAGACTTGGAGTGGTTACTTCCTGCCTGTTATCTACTGCCAACCTGCCCTACTCTTTTCGGAGACTTGGAGTGGGGACTTCAAGCATGTTATCTACTTCCAACTTGCCCTCCTCTTTTCGGAGACTTGGAGTGGCTACTTCCTGCCTGTTATCTACTGCCAACCTGCCCTACTCTTTTCGGAGACTTGGAGTGGTTACTTCCTGCCTGTTATCTACTGCCAACCTGCCCTACTCTTTTCGGAGACTTGGAGTGTGGACTTCAAGCATGTTATCTGCCTCCAACTTGCCCTCCTCTTTCGGAGACTTGAAGTGGCTACTTCCTGCCTGTTATCTACTGCCAACCTGCCCTACTCTTTTCGGAGACTTGGAGTGGTTACTTCCTGCCTGTTATCTACTGCCAACCTGCCCTACTCTTTTCGGAGACTTGGAGTGGGGACTTCAAGCATGTTATCTACTTCCAACTTGCCCTCCTCTTTTCGGAGACTTGGAGTGGCTACTTCCTGCCTGTTATCTACTGCCAACCTGCCCTACTCTTTTCGGAGACTTGGAGTGGTTACTTCCTGCCTGTTATCTACTGCCAACCTGCCCTACTCTTTTCGGAGACTTGGAGTGGTTACTTCCTGCCTGTTATCTGCCTCCAACTTGCCCTCCTCTTTCGGAGACTTGGAGTGGCTACTTCCTGCCTGTTATCTGCCTCCAACTTGCCCTCCTCTTTCGGAGACTTGGAGTGGCTACTTCCTGCCTGTTATCTACTGCCAACCTGCCCTACTCTTTTCGGAGACTTGGAGTGGTTACTTCCTGCCTGTTATCTACTGCCAACCTGCCCTACTCTTTTCGGAGACTTTTAGTGGTTACTTCCTGCCTGTTATCTACTGCCAACCTGCCCTACTCTTTTCGGAGACTTGGAGTGGGGACTTCAAGCATGTTATCTACTTCCAACTTGCCCTCCTCTTTTCGGAGACTTAGAGTGGTTACTTCCTGCTTGTTATCTGCTGCCAACCTGCCCTACTCTTTTCGGAGACTTGGAGTGGTTACTTCCTGCCTGTTCTCTACTGCCAACCTGCCCTACTCTTTTCGGAGACTTGGAGTGGTTACTTCCTGCCTGTTATCTGCCTCCAACTTGCCCTCCTCTTTCGGAGACTTGGAGTGGCTACTTCCTGCCTGTTATCTGCCTCCAACTTGCCCTCCTCTTTTCGGAGACTTGGAGTGGCTACTTCCTGCCTGTTATCTACTGCCAACCTGCCCTACTCTTTTCGGAGACTTGGAGTGGTTACTTCCTGCCTGTTATCTGCCTCCAACTTGCCTTCCTTTTTCGGAGACTTGGAGTGGCTACTTCCTGCCTGTTATCTACTTCCAACCTGCCCTCCTCTTTTCGGAGACTTGGAGAGGGGACTTCAAGCATGTTATCTGCCTCCAACTTGCACTCCTCTTTCGGAGACTTGGAGAGGGGACTTCAAGCATGTTATCTGCCTCCAACCTGCCCTACTCTTTTCGGAGACTTGGAGTGGCTACTTCCTGCCTGTTATCTGCCTCCAACTTGCCCTCCTCTTTTCGGAGACTTGGAGTGGCTACTTCCTGCCTGTTATCTACTTCCAACCTGCCCTCCTCTTTTCGGAGACTTGGAGAGGGGACTTCAAGCATGTTATCTGCCTCCAACTTGCACTCCTCTTTCGGAGACTTGGAGTGGCTACTTCCTGCCTGTTATCTGCCTCCAACTTGCCCTCCTCTTTTCGGAGACTTGGAGTGGCTACTTCCTGCCTGTTATCTACTTCCAACCTGCCCTCCTCTTTTCGGAGACTTGGAGTGGGGACTTCAAGCATGTTATCTGCCTCCAACTTGCCCTCCTCTTTTCGGAGACTTGGAGTGGCTACTTCCTGCCTGTTATCTACTTCCAACCTGCCCTCCTCTTTTCGGAGACTTGGAGAGGGGACTTCAAGCATGTTTTCTGCCTCCAACTTGCCCTCCTCTTTTTGGAGACTTGGAGTGGCTACTTCCTGCCTGTTATCTACTTCCAACCTGCCCTCCTCTTTTCGGAGACTTGGAGAGGGGACTTCAAGCATGTTATCTGCCTCCAACTTGCCCTCCTCTTTTCGGAGACTTGGAGTGGCTACTTCCTGCCTGTTATCTACTTCCAACCTGCCCTCCTCTTTTCGGAGACTTGGAGAGGGGACTTCAAGCATGTTATCTGCCTCCAATTTGCACTCCTCTTTCGGAGACTTGGAGTGGCTACTTCCTGCCTGTTATCTACTTCCAACCTGCCCTCCTCTTTTCGGAGACTTGGAGAGGGGACTTCAAGCATGTTATCTGCCTCCAACTTGCACTCCTCTTTCGGAGACTTGGAGTGGCTACTTCCTGCCTGTTATCTACTTCCAACCTGCCCTCCTCTTTTCGGAGACTTGGAGAGGGGACTTCAAGCATGTTATCTGCCTCCAACTTGCACTCCTCTTTCGGAGACTTGGAGTGGCTACTTCCTGCCTGTTATCTGCCTCCAACTTGCCCTCCTCTTTTCTTGAGACTTGGAGTGGGGACTTCAAGCATGTTATCTGCTTCCAACTTGCCCTCCTCTTTTCTTGAGACTTGGAGTGGCTACTTCCTGCCTGTTATCTGCCTCCAACTTGCCCTCCTCTTTTCTTGAGACTTGGAGTGGCTACTTCCTGCCTGTTATCTGCCTCCAACTTGCCCTCCTCTTTTCTTGAGACTTGGAATGGGGACTTCAAGCATGTTATCTGCCTCCAACTTGCCCTCCTCTTTTCTTGAGACTTGGAGTGGCTACTTCCTGCCTGTTATCTGCTTCCAACTTGCCCTCCTCTTTTCTTGAGACTTGGAGTGGCTACTTCCTGCCTGTTGTCTGCCTCCAACTTGCCCTCCTCTTTTCTTGAGACTTGGAGTGGCTACTTCCTGCCTGTTATCTGCCTCCAACTTGCCCTCCTCTTTTCTTGAGACTTGGAGTGGCTACTTCCTGCCTGTTATCTGCCTCCAACTTGCCCTCCTCTTTTCTTGAGACTTGGAATGGGGACTTCAAGCATGTTATCTGCCTCCAACTTGCCCTCCTCTTTTCTTGAGACTTGGAGTGGCTACTTCCTGCCTGTTATCTGCCTCCAACTTGCCCTCCTTTTTTCGGAGACTTGGAGTGGGGACTTCAAGCATGTTATCTACTTCCAACTTGCACTCCTCTTTCGGAGACTTGGAGTGGCTACTTCCTGCCTGTTATGTACTTCCAACCTGCCCTACTCTTTTCGGAGACTTGGAGTGGTTACTTCCTGCCTGTTATCTGCCTCCAACTTGCCCTCCTCTTTCGGAGACTTGGAGTGGGGACTTCAAGCATGTTATCTGCCTCCAACTTGCCCTCCTCTTTTCGGAGACTTGGAGTGGCTACTTCCTGCCTGTTATGTATTTCCAACCTGCCCTCCTCTTTTCGGAGACTTGGAGTGGCTACTTCCTGCCTGTTATGTATTTCCAACCTGCCCTACTCTTTTCGGAGACTTGGAGTGGCTACTTCCTGCCTGTTATCTGCCTCCAACTTGCCCTCCTTTTTTCGGAGACTTGGAGTGGGGACTTCAAGCATGTTATCTACTTCCAACTTGCCCTCCTCTTTTCGGAGACTTGGAGTGGCTACTTCCTGCCTGTTATGTACTTCCAACCTGCCCTCCTCTTTCGGAGACTTGGAGTGGGGACTTCAAGCATATTATCTGCTCCCCACTTGCCCTCTCTTATCGAAGGCTTGGAGTGGCTACTTCCTGCATGTTATCTGCCTCCAACTTGCCCTCCTCTTTTCTTGAGACTTGGAGTGGCTACTTCCTGCCTGTTATCTGCCTCCAACTTGCACTCCTCTTTCGGAGACTTGGAGTGGGGACTTCAAGCATGTTATCCACTTCCAACCTGCCCTACTCTTTTCGGAGACTTGGAGTGGCTACTTCCTGCCTGTTATCTGCCTCCAACTTGCACTCCTCTTTTCGGAGACTTGGAGTGGGGACTTTAAGCATGTTATCCACTTCCAACCTGCCCTACTCTTGTCGGAGACTTGGAGTGGCTACTTCCTGCCTGTTATCTGCCTCCAACTTGCACTCCTCTTGCGGAGACTTGGAGTGGGGACGTCAAGCATGTTATCTGCCTCCAACTTGCACTCCTCTTGCGGAGACTCGGAGTGGGGACGTCAAGCATGTTATCTGCCTCCAACTTGCACTCCTCTTGCGGAGACTTGGAGTGGGGACGTCAAGCATGTTATCTGCCTCCAACTTGCACTCCTCTTGCGGAGACTTGGATTGGGGACGTCAAGCATGTTATCTGCCTCCAACTTGCACTCCTCTTGCGGAGACTTGGAGTGGGGACGTCAAGCATGTTATCTGCCTCCAACTTGCACTCCTCTTGCGGAGACTTGGAGTGGGGACGTCAAGCATGTTATCTGCCTCCAACTTGCACTCCTCTTGCGGAGACTCGGAGTGGGGACGTCAAGCATGTTATCTGCCTCCAACTTGCACTCCTCTTGCGGAGACTTGGAGTGGGGACGTCAAGCATGTTATCTGCCTCCAACTTGCACTCCTCTTGCGGAGACTCGGAGTGGAGACGTCAAGCATGTTATCTGCCTCCAACTTGCACTCCTCTTGCGGAGACTTGGAGTGGGGACGTCAAGCATGTTATCTGCCTCCAACTTGCACTCCTCTTGCGGAGACTTGGAGTGGGGACGTCAAGCATGTTATCTGCCTCCAACTTGCACTCCTCTTGCGGAGACTTGGAGTGGGGACGTCAAGCATGTTATCTGCCTCCAACTTGCACTCCTCTTGCGGAGACTTGGAGTGGGGACGTCAAGCATGTTATCTGCCTCCAACTTGCACTCCTCTTGCGGAGACTCGGAGTGGGGACGTCAAGCATGTTATCTGCCTCCAACTTGCACTCCTCTTGCGGAGACTTGGAGTGGCTACTTCCTGCCTGTTATCCACTTCCAACCTGCCCTACTCTTTTCGGAGACTTGGAGTGGCTACTTCCTGCCTGTTATCTGCCTCCAACTTGCACTCCTCTTTTCGGAGACTTGGAGTGGGGACTTCAAGCATGTTATCCACTTCCAACCTGCCCTACTCTTTTCGGAGACTTGGAGTGGCTACTTCCTGCCTGTTATCTGCCTCCAACTTGCACTCCTCTTGCGGAGACTTGGAGTGGGGACGTCAAGCATGTTATCTGCCTCCAACTTGCACTCCTCTTGCGGAGACTTGGAGTGGCTACTTCCTGCCTGTTATCCACTTCCAACCTGCCCTACTCTTTTCGGAGACTTGGAATGGGGACTTCAAGCATATTATCTGCTCCCCACTTGCCCTCTCTTATCGAAGGCTTGGAGTGGCTACTTCCTGCATGTTATCTGCCTCCAACTTGCCCTCCGCTTTTCTTGAGACTTGGAGTGGGGACTTCAAGCATGTTATCTGCCTCCAACTTGCCCTCCTCTTTTCTTGAGACTTGGAGTGGGGACTTCAAGCATATTATCTGCTCCCCACTTGCCCTCTCTTATCGAAGGCTCGGAGTGGCTACTTCCTGCCTGTTATCTTCTTCCAACTTGCCCTCCTCTTTTCTTGAGACTTGGAGTGGCTACTTCCTGCCTGTTATCTGCCTCCAACTTGCACTCTTCTTTCGGAGACTTGGAGTGGGGACTTCAAGCATGTTATCCACTTCCAACCTGCCCTACTCTTTTCGGAGACTTGGAGTGGCTACTTCCTGCCTGTTATCTGCCTCCAACTTGCACTCCTCTTTTCGGAGACTTGGAGTGGGGACTTCAAGCATGTTATCCACTTCCAACCTGCCCTACTCTTGTCGGAGACTTGGAGTGGCTACTTCCTGCCTGTTATCTGCCTCCAACTTGCACTCCTCTTGCGGAGACTTGGAGTGGGGACGTCAAGCATGTTATCTGCCTCCAACTTGCACTCCTCTTGCGGAGACTCGGAGTGGGGACGTCAAGCATGTTATCTGCCTCCAACTTGCACTCCTCTTGCGGAGACTTGGAGTGGCTACTTCCTGCCTGTTATCCACTTCCAACCTGCCCTACTCTTTTCGGAGACTTGGAGTGGCTACTTCCTACCTGTTATCTGCCTCCAACTTGCACTCCTCTTTTCGGAGACTTGGAGTGGGGACTTCAAGCATGTTATCCACTTCCAACCTGCCCTACTCTTTTCGGAGACTTGGAGTGGCTACTTCCTGCCTGTTATCTGCCTCCAACTTGCACTCCTCTTGCGGAGACTTGGAGTGGGGACGTCAAGCATGTTATCTGCCTCCAACTTGCACTCCTCTTGCGGAGACTTGGAGTGGCTACTTCCTGCCTGTTATCCACTTCCAACCTGCCCTACTCTTTTCGGAGACTTGGAGTGGCTACTTCCTGCTTGTTATCTGCCTCCAACTTGCACTCCTCTTTTCGGAGACTTGGAGTGGGGACTTCAAGCATGTTATCTGCTCCCCACTTGCCCTCTCTTATCGAAGGCTTGGAGTGGCTACTTCCTGCCTGTTATCTGCCTCCAACTTGCCCTCCTTCTTTCTTGAGACTTGGAGTGGGGACTTCAAGCATGTTATCTGCTTCCAACTTGCCCTCCTCTTTTCTTGAGACTTGGAGTGGCTACTTCCTGCCTGTTATCTGCCTCCAACTTGCCCTCCTCTTTTCTTGAGACTTGGAGTGGCTACTTCCTGCCTGTTATCTGCCTCCAACTTGCACTCCTCTTTTCGGAGACTTGGAGTGGGGACTTTAAGCATGTTATCCACTTCCAACCTGCCCTACTCTTGTCGGAGACTTGGAGTGGCTACTTCCTGCCTGTTATCTGCCTCCAACTTGCACTCCTCTTTTCGGAGACTTGGAGTGGGGACGTCAAGCATGTTATCTGCCTCCAACTTGCACTCCTCTTGCGGAGACTTGGAGTGGCTACTTCCTGCCTGTTATCCACTTCCAACCTGCCCTACTCTTTTCGGAGACTTGGAATGGGGACTTCAAGCATATTATCTGCTCCCCACTTGCCCTCTCTTATCGAAGGCTTGGAGTGGCTACTTCCTGCATGTTATCTGCCTCCAACTTGCCCTCCTCTTTTCTTGAGACTTGGAGTGGGGACTTCAAGCATATTATCTGCTCCCCACTTGCCCTCTCTTATCGAAGGCTCGGAGTGGCTACTTCCTGCCTGTTATCTGCCTCCAACTTGCACTCCTCTTTCGGAGACTTGGAGTGGGGACTTTAAGCATGTTATCCACTTCCAACCTGCCCTACTCTTTTCGGAGACTTGGAGTGGCTACTTCCTGCCTGTTATCTGCCTCCAACTTGCACTCCTCTTTTCGGAGACTTGGAGTGGCTACTTCCTGCCTGTTATCTGCCTCCAACTTGCACTCCTCTTTTCGGAGACTTGGAGTGGGGACTTTAAGCATGTTATCCACTTCCAACCTGCCCTACTCTTTTCGGAGACTTGGAGTGGCTACTTCCTGCCTGTTATCTGCCTCCAACTTGCCCTCCTCTTTTCTTGAGACTTGGAGTGGCTACTTCCTGCCTGTTATCTGCCTCCAACTTGCACTCCTCTTTTCGGAGACTTGGAGTGGGGACTTTAAGCATGTTATCCACTTCCAACCTGCCCTACTCTTTTCGGAGACTTGGAGTGGCTACTTCCTGCCTGTTATCTGCCTCCAACTTGCACTCCTCTTTTCGGAGACTTGGAGTGGGGACTTTAAGCATGTTATCCACTTCCAACCTGCCCTACTCTTGTCGGAGACTTGGAGTGGCTACTTCCTGCCTGTTATCTGCCTCCAACTTGCACTCCTCTTGCGGAGACTTGGAGTGGGGACGTCAAGCATGTTATCTGCCTCCAACTTGCACTCCTCTTGCGGAGACTTGGAGTGGCTACTTCCTGCCTGTTATCCACTTCCAACCTGCCCTACTCTTTTCGGAGACTTGGAGTGGCTACTTCCTGCCTGTTATCTGCCTCCAACTTGCACTCCTCTTTTCGGAGACTTGGAGTGGGGACTTTAAGCATGTTATCCACTTCCAACCTGCCCTACTCTTTTCGGAGACTTGGAGTGGCTACTTCCTGCCTGTAATCTGCCTCCAACTTGCACTCCTCTTGCGGAGACTTGGAGTGGGGACGTCAAGCATGTTATCTGCCCCCAACTTGCACTCCTCTTGCGGAGACTTGGAGTGGCTACTTCCTGCCTGTTATCCACTTCCAACCTGCCCTACTCTTTTCGGAGACTTGGAGTGGCTACTTCCTGCTTGTTATCTGCCTCCAACTTGCACTCCTCTTTTCGGAGACTTGGAGTGGGGACTTCAAGCATGTTATCTGCTCCCCACTTGCCCTCTCTTATCGAAGGCTTGGAGTGGCTACTTCCTGCCTGTTATCTGCCTCCAACTTGCCCTCCTTTTTCTTGAGACTTGGAGTGGGGACTTCAAGCATGTTATCTGCTCCCCACTTGCCCTCTCTTATCGAAGGCTTGGAGTGGCTACTTCCTGCCTGTTATCTGCCTCCAACTTGCACTCCTCTTTTCGGAGACTTGGAGTGGGGACTTTAAGCATGTTATCCACTTCCAACCTGCCCTACTCTTGTCGGAGACTTGGAGTGGCTACTTCCTGCCTGTTATCTGCCTCCAACTTGCACTCCTCTTGCGGAGACTTGGAGTGGGGACGTCAAGCATGTTATCTGCCTCCAACTTGCACTCCTCTTGCGGAGACTCGGAGTGGGGACGTCAAGCATGTTATCTGCCTCCAACTTGCACTCCTCTTGCGGAGACTTGGAGTGGCTACTTCCTGCCTGTTATCCACTTCCAACCTGCCCTACTCTTTTCGGAGACTTGGAGTGGCTACTTCCTGCCTGTTATCTGCCTCCAACTTGCACTCCTCTTTTCGGAGACTTGGAGTGGGGACGTCAAGCATGTTATCTGCCTCCAACTTGCACTCCTCTTGCGGAGACTCGGAGTGGGGACGTCAAGCATGTTATCTGCCTCCAACTTGCACTCCTCTTGCGGAGACTTGGAGTGGCTACTTCCTGCCTGTTATCCACTTCCAACCTGCCCTACTCTTTTCGGAGACTTGGAGTGGCTACTTCGTGCCTGTTATCTGCCTCCAACTTGCCCTCCTCTTTTCGGAGACTTGGAGTGGGGACGTCAAGCATGTTATCTGCCTCCAACTTGCACTCCTCTTGCGGAGACTTGGAGTGGGGACGTCAAGCATGTTATCTGCCTCCAACTTGCACTCCTCTTGCGGAGACTTGGAGTGGGGACGTCGAGCATGTTATCTGCCTCCAACTTGCACTCCTCTTGCGGAGACTTGGAGTGGGGACGTCAAGCATGTTATCTGCCTCCAACTTGCACTCCTCTTGCGGAGACTTGGAGTGGGGACGTCAAGCATGTTATCTGCCTCCAACTTGCACTCCTCTTGCGGAGACTTGGAGTGGGGACGTCAAGCATGTTATCTGCCTCCAACTTGCACTCCTCTTGCGGAGACTTGGAGTGGGGACGTCAAGCATGTTATCTGCCTCCAACTTGCACTCCTCTTGCGGAGACTCGGAGTGGGGACGTCAAGCATGTTATCTGCCTCCAACTTGCACTCCTCTTGCGGAGACTTGGAGTGGCTACTTCCTGCCTGTTATCCACTTCCAACCTGCCCTACTCTTTTCGGAGACTTGGAGTGGCTACTTCCTGCCTGTTATCTGCCTCCAACTTGCACTCCTCTTTTCGGAGACTTGGAGTGGGGACTTCAAGCATGTTATCCACTTCCAACCTGCCCTACTCTTTTCGGAGACTTGGAGTGGCTACTTCCTGCCTGTTATCTGCCTCCAACTTGCACTCCTCTTGCGGAGACTTGGAGTGGGGACGTCAAGCATGTTATCTGCCTCCAACTTGCACTCCTCTTGCGGAGACTTGGAGTGGCTACTTCCTGCCTGTTATCCACTTCCAACCTGCCCTACTCTTTTCGGAGACTTGGAATGGGGACTTCAAGCATATTATCTGCTCCCCACTTGCCCTCTCTTATCGAAGGCTTGGAGTGGCTACTTCCTGCATGTTATCTGCCTCCAACTTGCCCTCCGCTTTTCTTGAGACTTGGAGTGGGGACTTCAAGCATGTTATCTGCCTCCAACTTGCCCTCCTCTTTTCTTGAGACTTGGAGTGGGGACTTCAAGCATATTATCTGCTCCCCACTTGCCCTCTCTTATCGAAGGCTCGGAGTGGCTACTTCCTGCCTGTTATCTTCTTCCAACTTGCCCTCCTCTTTTCTTGAGACTTGGAGTGGCTACTTCCTGCCTGTTATCTGCCTCCAACTTGCACTCCTCTTTCGGAGACTTGGAGTGGGGACTTCAAGCATGTTATCCACTTCCAACCTGCCCTACTCTTTTCGGAGACTTGGAGTGGCTACTTCCTGCCTGTTATCTGCCTCCAACTTGCACTCCTCTTTTCGGAGACTTGGAGTGGGGACTTCAAGCATGTTATCCACTTCCAACCTGCCCTACTCTTGTCGGAGACTTGGAGTGGCTACTTCCTGCCTGTTATCTGCCTCCAACTTGCACTCCTCTTGCGGAGACTTGGAGTGGGGACGTCAAGCATGTTATCTGCCTCCAACTTGCACTCCTCTTGCGGAGACTCGGAGTGGGGACGTCAAGCATGTTATCTGCCTCCAACTTGCACTCCTCTTGCGGAGACTTGGAGTGGCTACTTCCTGCCTGTTATCCACTTCCAACCTGCCCTACTCTTTTCGGAGACTTGGAGTGGCTACTTCCTGCCTGTTATCTGCCTCCAACTTGCACTCCTCTTTTCGGAGACTTGGAGTGGGGACGTCAAGCATGTTATCTGCCTCCAACTTGCACTCCTCTTGCGGAGACTCGGAGTGGGGACGTCAAGCATGTTATCTGCCTCCAACTTGCACTCCTCTTGCGGAGACTTGGAGTGGCTACTTCCTGCCTGTTATCCACTTCCAACCTGCCCTACTCTTTTCGGAGACTTGGAGTGGGGACTTCAAGCATGTTATCTGCTCCCCACTTGCCCTCTCTTATCGAAGGCTTGGAGTGGCTACTTCCTGCCTGTTATCTGCCTCCAACTTGCCCTCCTTCTTTCTTGAGACTTGGAGTGGGGACTTCAAGCATGTTATCTGCTTCCAACTTGCCCTCCTCTTTTCTTGAGACTTGGAGTGGCTACTTCCTGCCTGTTATCTGCCTCCAACTTGCCCTCCTCTTTTCTTGAGACTTGGAGTGGCTACTTCCTGCCTGTTATCTGCCTCCAACTTGCACTCCTCTTTTCGGAGACTTGGAGTGGGGACTTTAAGCATGTTATCCACTTCCAACCTGCCCTACTCTTGTCGGAGACTTGGAGTGGCTACTTCCTGCCTGTTATCTGCCTCCAACTTGCACTCCTCTTTTCGGAGACTTGGAGTGGGGACGTCAAGCATGTTATCTGCCTCCAACTTGCACTCCTCTTGCGGAGACTTGGAGTGGCTACTTCCTGCCTGTTATCCACTTCCAACCTGCCCTACTCTTTTCGGAGACTTGGAATGGGGACTTCAAGCATATTATCTGCTCCCCACTTGCCCTCTCTTATCGAAGGCTTGGAGTGGCTACTTCCTGCATGTTATCTGCCTCCAACTTGCCCTCCGCTTTTCTTGAGACTTGGAGTGGGGACTTCAAGCATGTTATCTGCCTCCAACTTGCCCTCCTCTTTTCTTGAGACTTGGAGTGGGGACTTCAAGCATATTATCTGCTCCCCACTTGCCCTCTCTTATCGAAGGCTCGGAGTGGCTACTTCCTGCCTGTTATCTGCCTCCAACTTGCACTCCTCTTTCGGAGACTTGGAGTGGGGACTTTAAGCATGTTATCCACTTCCAACCTGCCCTACTCTTTTCGGAGACTTGGAGTGGCTACTTCCTGCCTGTTATCTGCCTCCAACTTGCACTCCTCTTTTCGGAGACTTGGAGTGGCTACTTCCTGCCTGTTATCTGCCTCCAACTTGCACTCCTCTTTTCGGAGACTTGGAGTGGGGACTTTAAGCATGTTATCCACTTCCAACCTGCCCTACTCTTTTCGGAGACTTGGAGTGGCTACTTCCTGCCTGTTATCTGCCTCCAACTTGCCCTCCTCTTTTCTTGAGACTTGGAGTGGCTACTTCCTGCCTGTTATCTGCCTCCAACTTGCACTCCTCTTTTCGGAGACTTGGAGTGGGGACTTTAAGCATGTTATCCACTTCCAACCTGCCCTACTCTTTTCGGAGACTTGGAGTGGCTACTTCCTGCCTGTTATCTGCCTCCAACTTGCACTCCTCTTTTCGGAGACTTGGAGTGGGGACTTTAAGCATGTTATCCACTTCCAACCTGCCCTACTCTTGTCGGAGACTTGGAGTGGCTACTTCCTGCCTGTTATCTGCCTCCAACTTGCACTCCTCTTGCGGAGACTTGGAGTGGGGACGTCAAGCATGTTATCTGCCTCCAACTTGCACTCCTCTTGCGGAGACTTGGAGTGGCTACTTCCTGCCTGTTATCCACTTCCAACCTGCCCTACTCTTTTCGGAGACTTGGAGTGGCTACTTCCTGCCTGTTATCTGCCTCCAACTTGCACTCCTCTTTTCGGAGACTTGGAGTGGGGACTTCAAGCATGTTATCCACTTCCAACCTGCCCTACTCTTTTCGGAGACTTGGAGTGGCTACTTCCTGCCTGTAATCTGCCTCCAACTTGCACTCCTCTTGCGGAGACTTGGAGTGGGGACGTCAAGCATGTTATCTGCCCCCAACTTGCACTCCTCTTGCGGAGACTTGGAGTGGCTACTTCCTGCCTGTTATCCACTTCCAACCTGCCCTACTCTTTTCGGAGACTTGGAGTGGCTACTTCCTGCTTGTTATCTGCCTCCAACTTGCACTCCTCTTTTCGGAGACTTGGAGTGGGGACTTCAAGCATGTTATCTGCTCCCCACTTGCCCTCTCTTATCGAAGGCTTGGAGTGGCTACTTCCTGCCTGTTATCTGCCTCCAACTTGCCCTCCTTTTTTCTTGAGACTTGGAGTGGGGACTTCAAGCATGTTATCTGCTCCCCACTTGCCCTCTCTTATCGAAGGCTTGGAGTGGCTACTTCCTGCCTGTTATCTGCCTCCAACTTGCACTCCTCTTTTCGGAGACTTGGAGTGGGGACTTTAAGCATGTTATCCACTTCCAACCTGCCCTACTCTTGTCGGAGACTTGGAGTGGCTACTTCCTGCCTGTTATCTGCCTCCAACTTGCACTCCTCTTGCGGAGACTTGGAGTGGGGACGTCAAGCATGTTATCTGCCTCCAACTTGCACTCCTCTTGCGGAGACTCGGAGTGGGGACGTCAAGCATGTTATCTGCCTCCAACTTGCACTCCTCTTGCGGAGACTTGGAGTGGCTACTTCCTGCCTGTTATCCACTTCCAACCTGCCCTACTCTTTTCGGAGACTTGGAGTGGCTACTTCCTGCCTGTTATCTGCCTCCAACTTGCACTCCTCTTTTCGGAGACTTGGAGTGGGGACGTCAAGCATGTTATCTGCCTCCAACTTGCACTCCTCTTGCGGAGACTCGGAGTGGGGACGTCAAGCATGTTATCTGCCTCCAACTTGCACTCCTCTTGCGGAGACTTGGAGTGGCTACTTCCTGCCTGTTATCCACTTCCAACCTGCCCTACTCTTTTCGGAGACTTGGAGTGGCTACTTCGTGCCTGTTATCTGCCTCCAACTTGCCCTCCTCTTTTCGGAGACTTGGAGTGGGGACGTCAAGCATGTTATCTGCCTCCAACTTGCACTCCTCTTGCGGAGACTTGGAGTGGGGACGTCAAGCATGTTATCTGCCTCCAACTTGCACTCCTCTTGCGGAGACTTGGAGTGGGGACGTCGAGCATGTTATCTGCCTCCAACTTGCACTCCTCTTTCGGAGACTTGGAGTGGGGACTTCAAACATGTTATCCACTTCCAACCTGCCCTACTCTTTTCGGAGACTTGGAGTGGCTACTTCCTGCCTATTATCTGCCTCCAACTTGCACTCCTCTTTCGGAGACTTGGAGTGGGGACTTCAAGCATGTTATCCACTTCCAACCTGCCCTACTCTTTTCGGAGACTTGGAGTGGCTACTTCCTGCCTGTTATCTGCCTCCAACTTGCACTCCTCTTTTCGGAGACTTGGAGTGGGGACTTTAAGCATGTTATCCACTTCCAACCTGCCCTACTCTTGTCGGAGACTTGGAGTGGCTACTTCCTGCCTGTTATCTGCCTCCAACTTGCACTCCTCTTTTCGGAGACTTGGAGTGGGGACTTTAAGCATGTTATCCACTTCCAACCTGCCCTACTCTTGTCGGAGACTTGGAGTGGCTACTTCCTGCCTGTTATCTGCCTCCAACTTGCACTCCTCTTGCGGAGACTTGGAGTGGGGACGTCAAGCATGTTATCTGCCTCCAACTTGCACTCCTCTTGCGGAGACTCGGAGTGGGGACGTCAAGCATGTTATCTGCCTCCAACTTGCACTCCTCTTGCGGAGACTTGGAGTGGCTACTTCCTGCCTGTTATCCACTTCCAACCTGCCCTACTCTTTTCGGAGACTTGGAGTGGCTACTTCCTGCCTGTTATCTGCCTCCAACTTGCACTCCTCTTGCGGAGACTCGGAGTGGGGACGTCAAGCATGTTATCTGCCTCCAACTTGCACTCCTCTTGCGGAGACTTGGAGTGGCTACTTCCTGCCTGTTATCCACTTCCAACCTGCCCTACTCTTTTCGGAGACTTGGAGTGGCTACTTCCTGCCTGTTATCTGCCTCCAACATGCCCTCCTCTTTTCGGAGACTTGGAGTGGGGACGTCAAGCATGTTATCTGCCTCCAACTTGCACTCCTCTTTCGGAGACTTGGAGTGGGGACTTCAAACATGTTATCCACTTCCAACCTGCCCTACTCTTTTCGGAGACTTGGAGTGGCTACTTCCTGCCTGTTATCTGCCTCCAACTTGCACTCCTCTTTCGGAGACTTGGAGTGGGGACTTCAAGCATGTTATCTGCTCCCCACTTGCCCTCTCTTATCGAAGGCTTGGAGTGGCTACTTCCTGCCTGTTATCTGCCTCCCACTTGCACTCCTCTTTCGGAGACTTGGAGTGGGGACTTCAAGCATGTTATCTGCCTCCAACTTGCACTCCTCTTGCGGAGACTTGGAGTGGGGACTTCCTGCCTGTTATCTGCCTTCAACTTGCACTCCTCTTTCGGAGACTTGGAGTGGGGACGTCAAGCATGTTATCTGCCTCCAACTTGCACTCCTCTTGCGGAGACTTGGAGTGGCTACTTCCTGCCTGTTATCTGCCTCCAACTTGCACTCCTCTTGCGGAGACTTGGAGTGGGGACTTCAAGCATGTTATCCACTTCCAACCTGCCCTACTCTTTTCGGAGACTTGGAGTGGCTACTTCCTGCCTGTTATCTGCCTCCAACTTGCACTCCTCTTTTCGGAGACTTGGAGTGGGGACTTCAAGCATGTTATCTGCTCCCCACTTGCCCTCTCTTATCGAAGGCTTGGAGTGGCTACTTCCTGCCTGTTATCTGCCTCCAACTTGCACTCCTCTTGCGGAGACTTGGAGTGGGGACTTCAAGCATGTTATCCACTTCCAACCTGCCCTACTCTTTTCGGAGACTGGGAGTGGCTACTTCCTGCCTGTTATCTGCCTCCAACTTGCACTCCTCTTTTCGGAGACTTGGAGTGGGGACTTCAAGCATGTTATCTGCTCCCCACTTGCCCTCTCTTATCGGAGACTGGGAGTGGCTACTTCCTGCCTGTTATCTGCTTCCAACTTGTCCTCTCCATTCCAATACTCGGAGTTGATACTTCATTCATGTTGTTCAGCTTCGACTTGTCTTTTCAGAGACTTAGAGTTGGCACGTTAAAGTTGGAACAAAAACTTCGAAAAATTCGCGAAAATGCCAGAAACTCAAAACATCGCAGTTACACGAAAAAATGCAATTATTTCGCGCCGAAAACAGCTAAAAACCAACAAAAATGGTAAATTTAATGATTTTTATCCGGAATTAAACCGAAAACTGGAAAAAAAAACTGCGAAAAATCCGCGAAAATGTCAGAAACTTAAAACATCGCAGTTACACGAAAAAAAGCGATTATTTTACGGCGGCGACAACTGAAAAGCAACAAAAAACGAGAATTTATCGATTTTAATCCGGAAATGAGCATAAAATTGGAACAAAAACTGCGAAAAGTCGACGAAAATGACTGAAAAGTGGAAAACCGCTGTTACACAAAAAATAGCGAATATTTCGCGGCGGCGACAACTAAAATGCAACAAAAAACGAGAATTTATCGATTTTAACCCGGAAATGAGCCTAAAATTGGTACAAAAACTGCAAAAAGTCGACGAAAATGACTGAAAAGAGGAAAACCGCTGTTACACAAAAAATAGCGAATATTTCGCGGCGGCGACAACTAAAATGCCATAAAAAACGAGAATTTATCGATTTTAACCCGGAAATGAGCCTAAAATTGGAACAAAAACTGCGAAAAGTCGACGAAAATGACTGATAAGAGGAAAACCGCTGTTACACAAAAATAGCGAATATTTTGCGGCGGCGACAACTAAAATGCAACAAAAAACGAGAATTTATCGATTTTAACCCGGAAATGAGCCTAAAATTGGAACAAAAACTGCGAAAAGTCGACGAAAATGACTGAAAAGAGGAAAACCGCTGTTACACAAAAATAGCGAATATTTTGCGGCGGCGACAACTAAAATGCAACAAAAAACGAGAATTTATCGATTTTAACCCGGAAATGAGCCTAAAATTGGAACAAAAACTGCGAAAAGTCGACGAAAATGACTGAAAAGTGGAAAATTGCAATTACACGAAAAAAAGCGATTATTTTACGGCGGCGACAACTAAAAAGCAACAAAAATCAAAAATTTATCGATTTTTACCCGGAATTATGCTTAAAACTACAACAAAAACTGCGAAAAGTCAACGAAATTGGCAGAAAAGTGGAAAATCGCCATTACACGAAAAACAGTGGATATTTTGCGGCGGCGACAACTAAAAAGCAACAAAAACCAAAATTTAATGATTTTCACCAGGAATTATGCTTAAAACTACACCAAAAACTGCGAAAAGTCGACGAAAATGTCAGAAAATTGGCAAATCGTTGAGAAAAAATAGTTGCAAAAATGATTTCTCAATGTTCCCTATTTGACGCGCAAATGCACACTGCACAGTTCAGACACTACAGTAGTCCGAAAATCGAACGTTTTTGTTTCAAAAATTTCATCAACGGAGAGAAAATAAGGAATACCAAGAGAGTAAACACTGGAAGAAAAAACATAAAACTAAAATTTTAATTTCAAAAAATTCAAAAAATCCAAAAAAAAATATTTTTTTTAACAGTTTGGTGAGGTAATTTCGGAGTCGGAAAAAAGGAAACTTGACAATATGGCGTGAGAAACGCGGATTTTCTTCTCCGTTTTTGCTATGATGAAAGTGATTTTTTTAACTGATTTCCCATCAGAATTCGATTGCATATCGATCGTGCCAGGTCTCGTTGCTAAACTAAAAAGTCACTCCTGACCATTTCCAAGTGAGGATGAAAACAATTGTCAGCTACGAAAATGAACGCGTCGTAATAAAATGTTTAAAAAAGCGGTGCACAGCACCCTACGCCTCCAATGCGCCAGAGAGGCGTTGCTTTTCGTGCGTCAAAAATGCCGTTGGCGCGTAAGGCGTGCATACCGTAAATTTGACAATTTCATAATTCGAAAATGATATTTTCGTCTAAAATTTCTGTAAAAAATGATTATATTTGGAAAAATTCATTAATTTATCGAAATAGGCGTTCAAAGGAAATGAGAAAACACTGGATTTCGGAGAAAACACGATAAATAAAGAGAAATAGATCAATCCGAGTGAATTCATTCATTTTTTTCCCTATAGTGCACAATATACGTCGTCGTTTCTTCCTGCATGGCGTTCGTTGTGGGAATAACTTGAAAGAATATTCGGCGGCGAAGTATTTTCTGAAATTCTCCAACTAACCGCTTGTTTCGATATGTCTGACGGGAAATATCTGGAAAATTGAATATTTTATAAACTATTAAAGTGTTTTTTTAATTATTTTAAATTCATGAAATAGAAAAGAAACGCAAAAATTGCATTATAAAAGCAAAAAATTAAAAAAATTAAATGCTGAAATACGAGAAACACTGCGTAAAAACGAGAGACGCAGAGACACCGCTAAAGCGCCAATGCACGGATAGTACTGTAAACGGGGAAAGGATTTTGCCTGGTCCTTCCGTCTAACATGCAGAAAACAGTCGTTTAACAGTGCACTGCTTTATTAAGGAAGGCGGAGAGAGCTCCAGATGGGCTGGCTCCCTCCGTCCTTCTATGTGATGGAACTGAATAGAAGATGTAATTCTCGTGAGGCGTGGCACCGCGTGCCTTTTTCTCCCTCGTCCCTCTTACTCAAGTGGCCCCACGCGTGATGCGCGTGCCACAAGAGTGACGGAGACTCGGGCGATAGAATAAGAAAGGGACCAACGACCAAGAGGCCGAAGACCCTTTCACATCCTACCCCTTTTAGAAAGCAGTGAGGTCCTCCGAGCATATATATATACGTATATACATATATGTATATATATATATATACACATATATACATAGAGCCCGAGTACGTCACAACTTCCTAACGGATTAGCCAAAATAAATGTCGCAACGCGACACCACGTCCCACCCCTTTAAAAAATGCTTCGTCCTCGGAGCACAGGAAGTTGTTATACGTGCTCGAGGTTGAAACAATTTTCGAAAAGGAATAAACAACCAAAGAAAAACTGACTAACAGACATAATATTCACATCTTGGTTAACATAAAAACTAATCAGATTCACCTAAATCTCATTGCCCAGGACTTACTCTATTTACCGAAACCTATCGTGAGGGGCGGCGCCTGGAAGGGCGGGAATCATACAAAGAAACTTAGAATCATTTTGAGCTACAAAGTTAGGACGGATATAAATTTACAATTTAAAAGAAAGGAAAACAATTAATTTAAGCTCGAACAAGGAATATATATTAACTGATTTAGTCAACTGAAAGGGGGTGTTTAAAATTACTGCAATCTCTTGTTGCTCAATGATAGGGCCTTACGGAACATTTTCTACGTAGGTCTTACAATATCAAAATTATCAAATCGGCGAACTTGGGGAACCAACCCATACATGCCGTTAGGAAACTCAGTTGAAAAGCAATTGTCGGCATTTGAAGATATTTCCTTGTTGCCTTGGTGACACACAAAATCCGCATTGTAAACTGTGAACTTGTAGCAACTGATAGAAGACACATAACCAGACGAGAATATATAGATGGAAATCATAGCTGTTGGGGAAGTGTGGTGGTGTAGTGGATGGAATGGTGAGATAGGAATAATAGGTATTGGTGGCCATGGTGTAGCGGTAGTGGCGCACTTAGAATTCCAACTAGAACAGGAATTGATCAACCTGCAGAGTGGAGCGATGGTGCTCTGCAGTGGCAAATGACCAATTACCCGAACTAGTGAGACCCGTGAACCTTTATATGAAGATAAAGGCTCGAGTTCTCTCACGGTGGGAACCTCCATGTAAACGGGGAAAGGATTTTGCCTGGTCCTTCCGTCTAACATGCAGAAAACAGTCGTTTAACAGTGCACTGCTTTATTAAGGAAGGCGGAGAGAGCTCCAGATGGGCTGGCTCCCTCCGTCCTTCTATGTGATGGAACTGAATAGAAGATGTAATTCTCGTGAGGCGTGGCACCGCGTGCCTTTTTCTCCCTCGTCCCTCTTACTCAAGTGGCCCCACGCGTGATGCGCGTGCCACAAGAGTGACGGAGACTCGGGCGATAGAATAAGAAAGGGACCGACCAAGAGGCCGAAGACCCTTTCACAGTACGCCTTGTTGACAGATCGACGTCACAAAGCTCCTCAGGATTTTGGAAGCGTAGGGACCTGTGCGGTGTGGCCAAGCTGTGTACTAAACATGCCAATGATCATTCAAGTGTTTTGAAGCTTGAATTTTTGATCGTTTTGATATTCTATCTCAGATACATTCCAACATTGTATCTACTATACGAATGCACTGACCCCATTTTCCTCACATTTTGCGCTTTTCTAAATGCACCTTCTATTAATCCTAATACGAGGTTCCCTGTTCTGCGTCTCCTTCCTCCTGCGCAATACTTCTTCACCAACCCAGTTCCCCTCTCAGAAATTCCAAATGCTTAATATTATGATATCAGAATGTTTGTGACTTGCAAGTGGGTGGCTTGGGGATGCTTGATCATGAAGTATAGATGACTCCGCCCTTCTACGGAAAAAGTATATAAATTCCGTCGTCAGAGGGAGGTACTTCACATTTCGACCACTATTTGAGAAGAGGTCCGGTACTACTATTATTTTTGAATTCTAGTGCTTTAATTGTATTTCTCCAAAATATTTTTGATTTGGATGTATTATTTCATCGTTTACTAATGAAAAAGTGAGTTTGGTTGGGGAAATTGATGCTGCGTTTTATTCATGCGTGTATTTGATTGATTTTTGTGAGTAATCTGATTTTCATGTAGAAACAATGACGAAAACAATAGATCGCTACACATCCAAACGTCTAAAATCTTCTTTCTTTCAGAGTCGAGATGTACCTTCGGCGGCTTGACCCTATGAGAAAGTGCACATGATCAAACATTGGTACTTATAAAAGGGCAAGTGCTCCATGGATTTGGCTCATTTTCACTCGATTTTCTATTTCTTTTTGATTTCTCCAGTTTATACAAGAAGAGTACAGGGTGCGCCATAAATAGTGATATGCGCAAAAAACGTCATAACTTTTTTCAAAAACATCAAAAAATCTTTTCCTTTTGACAACAATATATTGGTTCGGTACAGAAAAGATATTCAATGATGATTTTCAATCCGTTCTCATTTCTCCTGAATTATAGCTCTCAATCTCTCCGGGTAGCTACGACCTAGGCACGGAGGTAGTTGACGACTTCAGCGTCCCAGGACTTATACAGAAAACAGTTCAGAGAAATCAAACTAAATTTTTTATGTTAAGATACTCTCTGGGTTGATATTCCTAATTTGAAAATTTGTGGAAATTTCGTTTTGGCGAGATAGACAACCATTTCGACATCCTGGTGAACTCCGGAAAATCGTCTTTGAATGACTGTTAGGGAGTCTTGGAGCGGTGCACCGGTGCTTCGACTTTCTGGAGTATCCAGATATGATTTTCTAGATGAAAACAGGGCCAGCAATCAATTCCATCCGTGAAATAGGGTTTCGGATTAATTTTGGTTCCTGGATGGACCAAAATGTAAAAAGTGTAGCTAAACGGGTAGCTTCCGACTAAAACTGGGACAGTAAGTGAATCTCAAGCCTCATTGAAAAATGTTTTGTTCTAACAGAATGCCCATAAATGTTTTGCTACATTCGTTTTGTTTTTAATGTTCTGGTCGGTTTTTATGGTCAGTAATATTCATGAGTAAACACTGGAATCAAATAGGTGATTTCGTGCGTGCCAAGGAGGACCTCATGAGCTATCAACGTTCCTAAAATTCTTAATTTTTACGCTAGGACAGTGATTTTTTGAGAAAACAATAAAAAAAATATTCAGCTTCAATTTCATATCTTATTCAACTAATTTTGTTGAAATTTCAAAGCCCTAGACTATTTTTTTCACGCTCCGGTCCAAATTAGACCTGATCGTCTATTTGCTGAAATATCTCCAGGACGGAGCCGGAACAGATATTGTAGATATATTTTCCAATAAGGTCTTGAATATGACAATACATTCCTTACGTATTATTTTTATAAAGACCTGCATTTGCGGCACTCTCACCTTCTTGAAACTCACGAAAAAGCTTTTCACACACACTGATACAGTTGATAGCAGAGCTGGCTGGAGAAAAAGTGTTGCCACCACCGTAAAAATGAAAATTACAATTTGTTACTTTGAGAACTTAAAAACCTGATAAAAACTGATAACAAAACATATATTTGGAAGCGCCTGGAGTTATGTGCCTGAACCAGAGCAGGCCCAAACATTTATATCACTATTTATGGCGCACCCTGTATAACTAATTGTGTTTTAGATTCTTTGAATTGTTTCCAGCGTTCTTATTTAGTCTTTTCAATCTATTTGCAAACTTATAATTCAGTTATGAATAAACAAATTAGACACCCGGACGTCTATCATCTTTTCTCTTTCAGAGTCTCCTCAGTTTTGGCTTTTTTCACGTTTTCCGATACGTAATGGGTTTCTCAGACAAGATTTGGGGACAGAGGAAAGAGAGAGATAAAGCAAACTTTCAGGTTTTTCACATGGAAACACCATACTACATACGGAATTCTCGGGCGACGTCAGATGCAGACTCCTACTCTTCGCTAGATCTCCATATTCGGTATGGGAAAATTCTCCCAGGAGTTATGAGATCACAAGAATTGACGGACGAGTGAATTTGGAAATGTAGAACAAATGGAAGGGTGCTCTTTTACAGGGTGCGCCATAAATAGTGATATAAATGTTTGGGCCTGCTCTGGTTCAGGCACATAACTCCAGGCGCTTCCAAATATATGTTTTGTTATCAGTTTTTATCAGGTTTTTAAGTTCTCAAAGTAACAAATTGTAATTTTCATTTTTACGGTGGTGGCAACACTTTTTCTCCAGCCAGCTCTGCTATCAACTGTATCAGTGTGTGTGAAAAGCTTTTCGTGAGTTTCAAGAAGGTGAGAGTGCCGCAAATGCAGGTCTTTATAAAAATAATACGTAAGGAATGTATTGTCATATTCAAGACCTTATTGGAAAATATATCTACAATATCTGTTCCGGCTCCGTCCTGGAGATATTTCAGCAAATAGACGATCAGGTCTAATTTGGACCGGAGCGTGAAAAAAATAGTCTAGGGCTTTGAAATTTCAACAAAATTAGTTGAATAAGATATGAAATTGAAGCTGAATATTTTTTTTATTGTTTTCTCAAAAAATCACTGTCCTAGCGTAAAAATTAAGAATTTTAGGAACGTTGATAGCTCATGAGGTCCTCCTTGGCACGCACGAAATCACCTATTTGATTCCAGTGTTTACTCATGAATATTACTGACCATAAAAACCGACCAGAACATTAAAAACAAAACGAATGTAGCAAAACATTTATGGGCATTCTGTTAGAACAAAACATTTTTCAATGAGGCTTGAGATTCACTTACTGTCCCAGTTTTAGTCGGAAGCTACCCGTTTAGCTACACTTTTTACATTTTGGTCCATCCAGGAACCAAAATTAATCCGAAACCCTATTTCACGGATGGAATTGATTGCTGGCCCTGTTTTCATCTAGAAAATCATATCTGGATACTCCAGAAAGTCGAAGCACCGGTGCACCGCTCCAAGACTCCCTAACAGTCATTCAAAGACGATTTTCCGGAGTTCACCAGGATGTCGAAATGGTTGTCTATCTCGCCAAAACGAAATTTCCACAAATTTTCAAATTAGGAATATCAACCCAGAGAGTATCTTAACATAAAAAATTTAGTTTGATTTCTCTGAACTGTTTTCTGTATAAGTCCTGGGACGCTGAAGTCGTCAACTACCTCCGTGCCTAGGTCGTAGCTACCCGGAGAGATTGAGAGCTATAATTCAGGAGAAATGAGAACGGATTGAAAATCATCATTGAATATCTTTTCTGTACCGAACCAATATATTGTTGTCAAAAGGAAAAGATTTTTTGATGTTTTTGAAAAAAGTTATGACGTTTTTTGCGCATATCACTATTTATGGCGCACCCTGTATAAGTACAAATATCTGGTCGTTGTTTTTCGAATGGCAATATGATTCAAAACCTTGGTCAAAACATTTTAAAAAATTATTGGAGTACAACAAGCAAACTATGGGATATTTTATCTGAGGTAATGCATATTTTTGATAAATGTGATGAATCTGAAGCTTTATGCGAATGTTAGTTGGATTACCGATTTGGAACTAGTTGGTCACATTTGAATCATGAACATTTTGCATTAAGTATGAACGTACGTTTCACAAATTTCATGTTTCCATGGAAACCGCTCAACGGAAAGAAGGCGGCATTCCAAACGGGAAGTTGTGTGTTAGTTCTTACATTAGCGGAACAAACAAAACGCAGAGCACAAATTCTACGTGTTCGAAGCACGAAAAAGGTATAATTAAGGGAGCACAAAGTATGTGAGAGAGGATTTAAAAGTTTTCTGTTCAAACTCAGGGATTCGAATAATAGATGGAGTATACGAGTAATGTGAGACAGAAAATTTGACAGGCTATTTTCAATGAGTGAAAAAACAAATTCAAAAATAATTTTTGGTGAAAGGCGTGGACTGGATGATTCTTGACTGTATTCAATAAAATGTAATGATGTTTACTGTTTGAAGTTATGGAAAAATGACGTTCTCAATTGGATAATGTTTTGGATGAAATCTATTGACATCTATTTCTAGTATTCCACCACTTATAGAAAATTATTCCGGTAAAATAGTAAAAGACAAAGGAAACTACATGGAGAGACAATAAAACCCAGCCGAACGTTCCAAATATTGCACAATGAATTCCTTATCCAGCTGGTTCAACAAAGAGAAGCTTGACTCACAGTGTTCGTTCTAGTTTCAGGATTCCGTGTTCAACTTTTGTTCTTTTTTCACTTCTAATTTGAAACCGGGCCAAATCGTGTTTCTAATCATATCAAGTAAACATATTAGCTTCAAGCCTGTCTTTTTGAACTTTTCGACAATACCAGCTAATTAATATGTTCAGAGGTTTAGATTTGGCAATTTTTCAAAATTTTATAGATAGTTCACATCGAAGAGACGTTAATCGACTCGTACTGAAATTTCTAAGGCTACGGTAATGGATTAACTCAGAGATTATTTGACTTTTGTGAATCAACTTCTGAATGAGCTAGAAATTCAGAATTGGCTTATTGAACAGAAGAAGTAAAGTTCAGTATTCACATTGGCTGGTCCAACCAACATCGCAATCAATCGAAATTTGGAATGAACAAATTTTGCATTTTTAAATTGTGGGGTTTTAATAAAATGAGAGAGCTGGACAAGATTCACAGACAGGTGCTTGGCAGCTGCAGAGCTTTCGACACTTCACTATTTTTAGCACTACTTTGGGGATTTTGACTCAGCGAACCTCTCGAATTTCAAGTTAAGCCTCACCCCCAGCTCCCAGTTTAACAATTTTCCCTCCATATTTTAATCCTTTCACTTCCGTTCCCCCTCACGCAATCCTTAAACCTTCCTCCAATTTCAAATATGAGGAGTTCGTGTTCTGCGTCTCCCCGTTCCTGCACAATATTTTTCCCGTAATCTTCCGAGAGAGATATGTGGGCAGGTGGGTGACATGCGAGCATGGAGTATAGAATACTCCGCCCATTTGTGGAAAATGTATATAAACCTTGATGTGAGAGTAAAACTTCAAATTCGACCCCTATGTGATTTGAGGTCCCCCCCCTGTTACCATATTTTTTTCGAATTCTAATATTATTCTTTGTATACTTCAAATGCTGCTTGGTGACAGTCGGTGGCAAACGCTATGGGAAAAAGTAAGTTGTGGCTGGGAGATTTGTGTAGGGTTATACTTTTGTGGGCAGTCGTTAGAAAAGATGCGTCGAAGCAAACAGTCACTCTGACTTCTCTGCGTCTCTCTCATTGATTTTTTTTTCCAGACGAGGCAAACTTTACCTACATCCCCTCAAAACTCTCCATCGGTCACTTCAACGGCACCCTGTTTGGTCTCCTCTCCCTTCTGGTTGAGCAGTGACAAGCAAACGAGGAATATGAGAAGGTTAGTTGGTTAGGAAGCAGATAGCGAGCAATTTCAATATATAAATTTTTCAATTTCTGTGTTTATACAAAAATCGACATAACTTCAATTAGATTGCCATGTTCAGCTAGTTGGGAGTTTTCAGAAAAGTATTATCACGCTTAACTTCCGAAAAAATTAGGTCCCGCCTCGAAAACTACAGTAACCAAGTTTGAAGGCGCATAAAGAGATTACTTGACTGGATTATTATATTTTTTATGGCGAAAAAAGTTATGGCGAAAATTGTACATTTGGGATTTTTGACTTTTTTTTGGAAATCTGTAGTTTCATTAGTTTTGAACCGATTTCAATGATTTTTAAAACAAAAAAATTAGGTTTTTCCTGATTCTGAATATCATTCTTGATTTTCACATTTCCAGATCATCGTCAAACAAAACAGCATTCTGACTCGTGTCGATGATCACGAGTTTGCAATTTCCGGTGTCAAGGGCGTGGTCTCAATCAAATGCACCGATCGAGGCGACTGGGTCCACACGTTGTCCATCAGCGGGGAGACATTCAAGACTAACGAAGACGAGTACTACAAGAACTTCACAACATGGAAGCCGAAAATCACAAGATGAGTTTTCGATCACTTACGGTAAAGGAAACCGAGAGAAAACTAATTTTAAGTAATGGGAGGTTTTCAGAAAATCACAGATTGGAGGTATATTTGGATGGTGCAAATATTCGTTACGGTAAGGGATACCCGAAAAAATGTTTAAAACCTTACTCATTTACATGATGAGAATCAACAACTAAATGTAAGAGCTTGCTTTGTTTTATAAGGCAGATTTTTTCTACGGTTTTTTGGATGTAATTTAGCAAGTTTTGGTCCTCAAATTTCGGTTTTTAGGCTGTTTTGTGCTGGACACTTAAAAAACTAGTGTAAAAATTAGGTTTTCAGCCGATTTTTCACATATTTTCACTGCTGAAAATGCGTATTTCAGCTCAAAAGTCAAAAATTTCTATAATTTTCAGATAAAACTTCCTCTCAACTATATGGAAATCGGCCATAAACTTTTTTAAGAGGAAAATTTGCATTTTGGCTGTAATTTCGCCAATTTTTGTCTGAAAATCACGATTTTGGAGCTGAAATTTCTGATTTTCAGCCAAATTTCCTCTTAATTCCAGACCCGTTTTTTTCTAATTTTTCAAACTAGCTAGTTACAGTCGGTGGAAGATTTGATTAGTAAAAGGCGGGATAGCCGTTTTCACTCATTATTTGATAGTTAAAAATTTTATATACTTCACTAAAACAGAAATTTCGCGCTGATTGAAAATCTGTGCTTTGTTTTTGCAGGACGACCACGTGAAAAAAGTTACTCGTGGCTTCAGAGTGCTGGCTTAATGGAATGTGAACAACCACAGTGTTGGAAACATCAGGATTTGCTACGGTGAGTTTAAGCTGAGAACATATATTCTTTAAAAGAATGGGAATTTTAGACATAGTCCATCACAAAGTATTCATTGGAACAGTGTCACACAGTATGGAAGAAATCGGTTTAAGATTGTCAGAGGTGTCGGGTAAGTGACAATTTCAATCAATCAACTATTTTAATGTTTGAAGGATAGTTCCATTAATATTGCAGGTACTTCGTCGATTGGAGCAGTCAACACAGCCTTTTTGGAGAAGTAATAGTCGCTGTCGTTTTCGGGTATCTGCCAATTAAATTCGCTTATATCTATAATAAACATTCCATTCATAAAGCTGTAAAGTAAACAATCCGCATCAGTTAAAGGAGTAAACCTTCAGTTTTCTAACCCCTTTTTCAGATTTTCCAAGATCATTCTACTCGAAACCTTCAGCCGTTCTCGCCGCCGTCAGATGCATTCCTCGCCCTATCGCACTGATATGAGTGACGTTTGCGTCTCTGCTGTTTCATATTGTCGACGTGCGCACGGACATCGGCACATTCAAATTGATTTTCTTTTGGTTTTTCCTACCTTTAACACCCTTTAGCTTTGTTTTCGATATCTTTTCTCTCTTAATATGTTTTCTCATTCCCTAAGGCCCTATTTTAATGAAGTTTATCACTTTTCTTCGTAGAAAACTAAAGAAAACTCACTAACAGCATGGCGAAATCCCTCTGATCTAAATCTACCCAATGTCAAGTGATTTTTAACGGCGTCAAAGAACGGCTATCGTTTTTTCACCAATGAACCGTATTTTCATTCCGGTTGACAGGATGTGTTTTATGTTTTTGTCACTAGCTGACAGAAGGTAGTCAAAACATTGATATGTTCGTCTTTTTCGTGAAAGTGTCATTATAAGAACGGGCCGGGATAATTTCTGGCGGTAGAGCTCTCTCGATTTTCATTGATCCAGAACTCAGATTTAAAGGACGTTCTGTGGCCCTGTTCAGCTTAACAGCCTGCTGGTCGTTTTTCATCTCTTAACTACATTAGACCAATTCACACAGTTCAATATCAATAAAAATCGTTTTTTCTCTTCTTTTCCTGGCTTCTGGTTCAACGACATTAGGCTTGCCTCGTAGGCGGATCTCAATCCAAAAGATTTCATCGTATGAGTATTTAAAAAGCAAGATCTCAGAAATCTCTTACAACATGACCGTTGCTCTCAAGACCGCCCTTTAGAAACATGGAACAAAGTAGACGTCGACTACCTGCGCCCAACAGGCGTTTTTGTCATCGTACGTCAGACGGCCTGTATCAAAGCGAAACTATTCAACATCGAACTCATTTTTTAAACTTAATCTGACAAAGGAAGTCTTTGGAGACGCCACTTTCAAACGACCTAATAATTAGGTTATAGGTATTTTCGACCACGAGAATTCCATTTCTGCAGTCAGAACCTGCTAAATGTCTCTGCCGAGTTATGAGCTCTCAAATTTCTCATGTGGATAAGCTTTTTCACGTGAAATTTCAAATTGGTGGTGTATACGCTACCGCACGGTTCCGTTTGTATTCCCTAGCGGTTTACCTGTGCTCGGACGATGCAAAAATGATATTATACTATTTGTCGATTTTTAAATCCACGTGAAAAAGCTTATCCTTATGTAAAGTTTGAAAGCTCATATCTCGGCTCACAGAAACATTAGCAAATTTTGACCACAGAAATGAACTCCACGTGGTCGAAAATACCTATGACCAAACTTTTAGGTCGTTTGAAAGTGGCGTCTCCAAAGACTTCCCTTGTAAGACGTATATTCTAACTATTAAAAACGTTTCTTTGCTGATACGAGCATTTGATTATCAACAGATGTTATGGTCAGAATAACGTTGTATACTTATTAGCACCCCGTAGAAGAACAGTTAAGGCAGTTATACAATAAAACCAATTGCAGCTGTATAAATGATCCTCTCTTTAATCGGCGGATCGTTCCGTCTACCTGCGCTTCTGACGCAATCAGTTTCACGCAATACGATGCAACCAAATTCTTTTGTTCGAAAGATTGCGCCATATCGAATTATGACGCAATTGGGAGAACAGATCTGGCCACCTGCCTTTTTTCCTCCACTCCTTTTACAGTAAATTTGAAATTACTATGACTCTCTTGGAAGTACCCATACAGAAAAGGTGATAACTACAAAAATGGAGTTATTTTTAAGTCTGTTAGATCCACAAACAATTTACTCTGTGGGAAACGTTGTTTTACTCTGACTCAACCACAAAGTTGGACATTTAGAACTGAAAAACCAACGTGTCATATAACTTTGCCTTGTTAAAATGAAGTTTGGGAAATTTTTTTGTTCTGGCGATGGTGGGTGGCTCGAAACTTGGTTTTAAATTAAAAGCGTAGTATGAAAAACAATGATAAAAATGACAAAAATCAAAAATGCAAATTTGTTTATAAACAAAAATTGTTTATATACAATTTTCTCTTGCTGAATCATTGTGTGTCCTTCTATTTCACAATTTGTTCCACGATTCGGCCTCTTCCTCATAAATGTCGACTGCTACCACCAAGCGAAAGAGAACAGTGAGTCGGCAGAGAACACGCGTCTAAATAAACACGGAAAGAGTGTGTGTGTATTGGAGAGAGCGTTAGAGAGAAAAACTGAGACGTGTCCTCTTTCTCGATCGCTTCCTTTCCTCTTCATTACACAATGTTTGGTTACCATTGACACCTTCTTGACTTAGGAGTCTCCCTTATAATATGATTTTTATTGAATTCTAATGTGTTTCTATTATTCTGCTTGTATGCTGGTAGTGTGGTCTGAATAAGGTGAGTATCTCGATAATTCATGAAAGAAAACGTAACATCACGACAATCAATGAGTGGAATACCGTTTTTTTAGTGATAGTTTATGACAAAATTGAAGATCGATAATGAATTTCGTTTATTTCTGGTATAAAAGTGTGTTAAAAACGTTTCCGAGGTTTCCTGTTCTTTTTAGTTTAAAATTGAGCATTCGAATTTTGCTTTTTTATATAATTTCAAACCCCGCACCGACAAATATCGATTTCGGTCCTGACGGTGGCAAAACTGTAAGTGAGTGGTCTGGAAACGGAGGAAATGTAGCTCTTTTTCTCATTTTGACGTTTTTTGAGTGAAACTCGAAAAATTGATCTCAAATTTTTATGACTATTTCTTGACATTTCTATTTCAGTTGTACTCCAGCAATCATCCACTGAAAAAATGCAGAACGGTAACTTCTTCCACCCGTACCGTATGCAACAACAACACAACCGGGACAAGGTAAGGACTAGAGTATATCAAAATCACATTAAATTGTCTCTTACAGGTGACTGGAATGCGTTCCACCAACGCCAGATGCAAATGGTGGCGGATCCAATGCCAGTGCCAGACTTTGATGCTCAAAGGAGACAACGGAAAATGGACGCATTCGTCCAACGTCAACAGAGAAGAATTGAAGAACTTGAAGAACTTCAACGTGTTAAAGAACTGGGTAACTTGTTGTACGCATAACAAAAACTATTCAAAAAAGAAGTTTACAGAAGCGGAAGAACAGAGACGTCGGAGCAACGCGACCATTGAGACTCAAAACAATGAGAAAGCTGAGTTGCAAAAGAAGAATGATGAGCTGCACCGAAATAATGCAGACCTCAAAATTGATATCGACATTGCTCGCCACAGAATTTCGGATCAGAATCTGAAACTCAATGCATACGAGCAAAAGTTTGGAAGTTTGGATTCTACAGGTTGGTCATTTTGAAAAATTTCAGAATTCACATTTCTATCTTTTCAAACTTCTAACAGAATCTTGCATATTCAAATTCAGCGTGACGAAAGCTTTCATAAAATTCCCACAAACCCGGGATTTATTTTTCGTTCCAGCGTTTTAGAACAGTGCCGGGATATATAAGGGAACTATAAGCGTTTGAAGTTTAATTTTCTGGGAGCAGACCTATATGGGAAAAAACCAATATCTCAATTTACCAATTTTTTTTATATTTTCAGATCCCTCCCAAGAAGAACAATCACCAAGAAGAAAAAGAGCAAAATCCAACCAACAGACATCCCAATTCACACCCGATACTTCTCTTTTTTTCATCTTTTTTTATACTCCCTAGTTTTTGCTATATATCCCTCTTCTTGTAAATAATGAATAATAATAAATAATTGTAAACGATACAACTTATTTGCAAGATTTGTTTGTTTTATGGCCAAGTAAAGCTGGGAAATTATGAAAAAAAATAGGAAAAACTAACATTTTTGAATGCGCATATCTCAAAAATGGCGTAAGCTATAAAAACGTTGTCAACTACAAAAACGATTTTCAAAACATTTTCCAAATTTTTGTAGTTGACAATTTTTTGATAGCTCCGCTCATTTTTGAGATACGTGCCTTCAAATATTGGTGAACGTCTTGTTTCTCTGCGTCTCTGCCCTCTTGTCTCCCTCTTCCTGCTTCCAAACTACCATTTTTAAAGGCGCCTATCTCAAAAGTGGGTGGGGTTATAAAAATGTTGTTAACTACAAAAATGATCTTCAAAAGATTTTGCACACTTTTGTAGTTGACTATTTTCAGATGGTTCCGCCCACTTTTGAAAAACGCGCATTGAAAGATTCGAGAATATCTCGTTTCTCTGCGTCTCTCCCCCTGTTTTCCCTGTTCCTGCCTCCAAACTACCATTTTTAAAGGCGCATATCTCAAACATGAAGGGAGCTATAAAAAAGTTGTCAACTACAAAAATGATCTTCAAAAGATTTTGCACACTTTTGTAGTTGACTATTTTCAGATGGTTCCGCCCACTCTTGAGAAACGCGCCTTTGAAGATTGGAAAATGTTTCGTTTCTTTGCGTCTCTCCCTTCTGTTGCCTCCAAAATCAAATGTAAGAGCGTGCTAAAAGAGGTTGGTGTATCGTTTATCCATCTTTCTAACCACTCTTTCCAGAATTCTCGACTTCATTCCAACCGCAGCTGTCGTCTTCTCCAGTTCTCCCCGCCGATCGGTGCATTCCTCGCCCTATCGCACTGACAACTTGTGAGTAATGTCTGCGTCTCTCATCTCATGATGGCGGCGCGCGCGCGGACGCCGGCACATTCAAATGTGTTTCCTTAGTTTTTTCACCTTTTTCACCTTTTTCGTCAGTTTTTTTTTTGTATTTTTTCTCTTTTACTATCTTCCTCTACTCCCTCAGAACCTATTTTAATGTAATTTATCACTTTTCCCCGTAGAAAATTTGAGATCGTCGATGAACAGTATGACAAAATCCCTCTGGCCTAAAAATCTTCAAAAAATCAAATGTTTTTAACGGCGTCACTTCCGGCTCTCATTCTTCCATCGATAAATTGTATTTTAGCACGTACATGTTACTTCTAGCATTTTTATTTCAGACTTCTCTGAAAAAAAAACAAAATGGGCCAAAAATCAATAACTTTGGCCTAAAATTAACTGAAATTTTACCCTTTCTCCACTTTTTCTTTATCTCATCTTTTAATTCTTGTTCCTCCCAGCAAAAATCGTCTTGCGAATCGTCTCTAACTCAATTTCGCTCTTTTATTCTGTAATTTCGTAGACTCGGCCCATTTTCTTCACTTTACAACGATAGTGGTATTTTAGAGATAAAGCCCCTCTTTATTTCCACTAAATTCTGGTATTTTTTTGATTATCTTAAAAAAACCTTTGATTGGGTTAAATATTTCATCATCTGAACTCACCAAAGAGAATTTTGGGGGTACAGTTACTCTCTCATTCTCTCGCCTGTCTGCACCCCTCTATTCGCATACTCTCTCGAATCGGTCCCTCTCCAGCATCGTGGTCTCTCTTAAGGATGACTCATCGATACTGTTTCCTTAGTGCCTGATGGAATTCTTGGTTTTTCTGTACGCCCCGAAGAACGAGGGAGGGGAGAGGTGGGGAGAGACCGAACACTGAAAGATAGTGTGTGTTTGTGGCAAGGCTGTCGCACGGCCGGCCGCGAGAAGAAAAAAGTGACCGAGGCCGAGGCCGCGGCTTTTTTTTTCAATGTTGCAAAACATGGTCGTTTTTGAAAAAATTTGTTGGCTTTTTTGTTTTCTGGTACTAATCTGACAACCAGGGTTCGACCCCCACTAGTGGCAAAACTTTTTTGTTTTTTTGTTTTTGACATTTTGGTACCAATCTGACAACCAGGGTTCGACCCCCACTATTGGCAAAACTTTTTTGTTTTTTGTTTTTTATATTTTGGTACCAATCTGACAACCTTGCGTATTCGAAAAAAGGCTGTGATAAAAAGTGGAACTTGCAATCTAGAACAGGTTTAAAAATGTTTTATTGGTTCTGAAATAGCTTGGTACCAGAAAGCAAAAAGTAAAATGAAAAAAATTTTTGACACCGTTTTACCAGTAGTGGGGGTCGAACCCTGGTTGTCAGATTAGTACCAAAATGTAAAAAACAAAAAACAAAAAAGGAAAGATGCGTTGCGGATGCGTCGCGTGCGGCGTTCGCGTCATTGGTATGTACCTTTTTTCAATGACGTTGTTCCTCATTCATTGTGGATGTTGAAATAGCTCGAAACTCGGAAAATTGACCCTGTGCCAGCTCCCAACGCACAGCACCCTGCACGAGGAGTGCGTAAACAATTTTCAGTGAAGTTAGCCGTGGTGCGCGTTTGCATCATACTGTAATTTTACAACTGAGAGACGATAATGTCGCCGGTTCGCAAAGTTTTACTCAAAATTAGGCAATTTCCGCAAAATTTGCACACCATCAGATTGTAGAGAACGAAAATATATAAAACTTATCGCGGAACATTGCGTATTCACTGAGATCAGCTCGTTTTCCTGAAGGCACCTTTTTCGAACCTCCAAAAACAAGTTTTTCGAAACGAAATTTCCGATTTTCTGTTGAAAAACTTTTTTTCAAGCTTAATAAGCAAAATATTTACTAGAAAAAATGAAAATTTTTCGTGAAAACTTGTGAAATCGGTCAAAAAACGTGGAAATTTTTTTTTGACAAAAAAGAGTTTTTTTTTGTTCAAATTATGTTTCTGATATGTCCCAGAGCCGGAAAAAGTCACAAACTTTAAAAATTCTCAGAATAAGTGAACGTTCTGGTTGAATAAGCGAGAAATTACACAAAAAGGAGAGATCTTCCTTCTGTACTCAATGTTAAATAATTTTTTCTAAATTAAGAAATGCGCCAATTTAAAAACGAATTCTTTCAAATATTTTCGAATCTGATAAATCGTTTCGAGACCCAAGATATGTTTCTCTCTATCTGAAGGTGGTCACATCAGATGTCGTCTGTCCTTCCGATAGTTTATGCCCCCCTCCCTTGCCATCTCTTCTCCATTCCCCCCTTTTCCCATTTTTTGTTTATCGGGTTGTTGCTGCCCCCCCCCCTCTCTATCTGCACCTCCAACGTTATCTGCGTCTCCCGTTTCTTCTGTACTTTTTCGCGAACGTTTTGACCGGTCGACCAGCCGATAATTTTTTGTTTATTTTTGGACATTTGAGAATATCTTCCAAATTTTGAAGAAAAATATATGGACATATATTTTTCTTCAACTTCCCTCTATTTCGCTCTCGATGTATCGTATTCAGAATCTTTTCTACTTATTTCTCTCCTTCAAAACGCGCCTAACGACACGCCAAATGTCTTCTCTCTCCTTTTCTTTGTCCACTAGAGCGCGATTGTGTTTTCGATCCCACTGTCTCACGAATTGATATTTATGTAGGTGATAAGCATAGTTTTTGCATTATTTGCTAGGAGAAGACAATTTTTGAACATTTCTTTGTATTTGGAAACAACATTGTGCTCTAAAAACCAACTTTCCAGACCAATTTTTCATTAAAAAACTATTTTTCCAATAATTGTTTTGCTGTTTCAAAATTTTTGTCTTTTCCAGATTCTTGTTGTTGTACCTTTTCAGAATTTTTTTCACGATTGGTATCTATTTTTTTTCCTTAAAACGCGCGCCAGCCTCTCTTTCTTCTATTCTCCCTAATTCTTATTCTCCTTTCTCTTTTTTATCTCGTAGCGGTAACCAACCATCACAAAAAAAATTGTTTTCTTTTTTTCACTGTCAAGTTTTTTTTCAATAAAAAGTACATTTGTTGCATTATGACGAAGCCTTTAAAATTTTCCGAACTATTGTTTTTGTTTCTCGTACAACAGAGCGCACTTACAAACAATTCCGCTATAAACCAATATAATTCCGATTTTCAGAAACACTACACCTCACTTCTCCTCAAAGAACCAAAAATGGATAGCAGTGGTGACGAGTATTTCAATGACAATGTGTAAGTGGACATCCGGACAAACAGAGATACACAGATATATATTGTTTCAGCATGCAACCGGAGTCCCCTGAGGATCCGATCTCATCCGATCCCAATAGTAAGGAAGAAAACAACGAAACGTGAGTGAATTTTTGATACTGTTTCAAAAACATTTGATTAAAACAAGCAAAGAAAATGTCCTAACTTTCAGAGATGTCAACGAGACTGTTGCCGTCGAAAATCCGACATCTGTAGGAGCTCTTGAGGCTGGAACTGCCGTCAAACAACAGTTGACCATGAAAGTGGAGATTGAGGAATTGAGTGAAGAGGTAATATTTTGGGAATCTAGTTGAAATCGCGATTTTTGAGAAGGCTTCAAGTTCTGAAGCCGAAATTCAACAATTTTTAGCCTAAATGTCAAAAAGTATGCTGAAAATTGAGAATGTTATCTAAAAATCAAACTGATAGCAAATTTTTGATTTGGCCTCAACTTTGATTTGCAGTAGCCTAATCCGTTCTGGCTACTGTAATTAAAACGGTGAATACCGTGGCCGGGACTACTGAAAAGTCAGAATTTTAGCTGAAGTAGCCTTCATGTTTTGCGTGTAGACGCGTTGTAGATGCGAATCACGTGCGTAGTCTTTTCGGATCCGTAGCATTTCTCTCATAGTTGGCGCGCGTCTCGTATTTTTCTTTTGCGCACGGCTCGTATACGGCTACCGTAAAAACTGTATTTGAGGTGCATGCAACTCTATTGTTCAAGAGATCCGTCGGAGTGCAACTCTATTAGAGGGGCAATTCAAATAGAGGATGCACCTCTATTTTTTGTCGAATAATTCGCCCGACCTCGATACTCAACTATATTTAGAATTTGTTCAATTTCATTAGTTTTTATGCCAAATTTATGGAACTTCAGCTCAATTGGCAAAGAATGGTCCCAACCGCAAAGAATGGTCCCAAAGTTTTGGCTTCTTTCTACTCATTTACAACTTCATAGCAATACTCACTTTTCACCATTCTCTTAGGCTTAGGTTTCTTAGAAGATAGAAAAACAATTGACAAATACGATTAATTACCGATTTTGATAATTTTTTCCTAAATTCTAAGAAACCTAAGCCTAAGAGAATGGTGAGAAGTTTTTTGTATCAATTTTGAGGTACCATTCTTTGCGGTTGGGACCATTCAATTCTGAAATTCGTGTCACCCAAATTTTTGGGACCATTCTTTGCGGTTGGGGCCATTTTTTGCGGTTGGGACCATTCTTTGCCTATTGAGCCGGAACTTCTACGTAAAAAAAATGGAGAAACTATTGAATTTCTATTGCAAACTAGGTTCATAACAAAAAATGCTGAAAAAGTAGTGTAAGAAAACATATCGGAGTCAGTTAATTATGATATTAGAAAAAAGTGTAAATCGCTGGAAGGCAACTGTAATAAAGGAGCACCACTATTAGAGGGTGCACTTCTATTGTTCAAAAAGTCGGTCTGAGGGCAACACTATTAGAGCAGCACATTAAATTGAGGGGTACCTCAAATACAGTTTTTACGGTATCTCCAATTTGCCAATTTTCTCAAACTTTATGTTCGCGCACGGATCGGATGCGACTCCCGGCAACTGCACGTTTGCAAATGGATCGTTTATTGATAATTGGAATGAATTGAGACCAGCTCTTTTTGAATTTTACCGCTTTTTTTCAAATTTCTTCAATTTTTGATTTTTTCATTGGTTTTCATCCTGTTAAAACATCTAAAGGCCGATTCGGACAACATGGACAACATTTTGTTGAGGTTGGTCTATGATTTTCAGAGCTTCAGGTGCAGCGCAGGCGGAAAGGCACGAAAGCGACTCCATCAGGATTTTGACTCCAAAAATCGACATAATAATGGATACAGGCACAAACAACACAAATCGACAACAAATTAGGAATGTTTGTGATAGATTCTTTATTAGTTTCTGTTGACTTTTTTATCTTTCGTTTTCGAATTTTCAATTGTTTTAATGATCTTTTTGAAAAAAATAAATTATTATTATATATTTGATAATATAAGCTTTTTAAACTTTGAAAATAAAGAAAAATGGGAAGAGGAATGAACGGATCGCGCAAGGACCGTATACGACATTAGCCAAAAAAATACACTCACAAAAAACACAGTGTTCAAAAATACAGTAATCCTTTTTCAGCATATCAAACTCTACAAAGACAAGCTCATCGAGCTCTACGGAATCGATTCGTCCTCCTCCACCTCCATCGACGCCAATCAACACACCGGAGCCATGGAACATATCTCCGGATACACCATGGAGCAATCGACACGATTCCTGGCCATGGCCAAAATTTGGAAACAGAAGAAAGAGGAAAAGGAAAACGAGGAAAAAGAGGAAGCAGAGAAGTGCGCAGATCTTATCTTCGTAGATAATATCACCGGACATTACGGTCTCTACCAAGTAAGCTCGATTGGTCCGGGCTATCTCACCGCCACAACATTCCATCGGACCCTCAAAGAGATAGGAAAAGTTGGAATTCATCCTGAATCAATGATTGAATCTGAGAACGGGACCAGCTATCGCATATCATCGAATATGAGAGAGTTGCTGCTAGGCGACACCATTGCTGTGAAGGAGCTGGAATTCGCTGGTGACAAGGCTTTAGTCAGAAAATTCTGTCTGTTCAAACGGAATATCCTCAACAATCAAAAATTCACCGTTGGAACAAGTCAGAAACCGGTGATTCTCGGAACCGGAGAAGTTGGAACAGCAAATCTCCGTTCGCCCATGGAAACTCCTCCGTTTGTCTCAGGATTCGCTTACAGTGGAGAGATCTTCTTCCCGGTTAACTGGAAGAACTCGAAAAGGAATTTCCACCTGCCAATAGCCCAACCTGTGATCTTGAACTTCAAAAAAGAGGACAATTTGTGTAAACTTGAGCAATTTTACGGCCAAAAGCGTTGTTACAAGTATACTCCTGAAAACTTGGATCATCTGGTTGTCATGGGAAGTTCTGTAATCACGGCGGCACGTGTCGGAGTGGTCGACTCGATTCGCTACTCGATCGAGTCCAGCAGAATCAAATTAGACGATGAATTCATAAGACTCACTGTTCCATCTCCTGCCACGTCGAAATCATGGATGGCAGGGATGCGGTTCGCCATCGAAGGTGCAGGGCAAGCTGTGATCACATGGAGTCCGGAAAATAAAAATGTCGCAAAAATTGCGGCGAGACCAATTGGAAATTTCAATCATGCAAGCTTGATGGAATCTCCGGACCGAAGAAGATTGGTCTTCCAAATTCCTACGGAACGGTATTGTCCGCCGTGTATTCAACCAGGATTCTTTGAGGAAATGGAGGATGGCTCCAATGGAAAACGGATAATCAAAACGTTGTTCGGAGGATCAGCTATTGGAGTGAATGGGGAGGATAGCGAGAGATCTGGATTTGGTAATACTCTCATAGGAGTGGAAGCTGTCCCATTTCCCGAGTGCCAACCTGTCCCTCCTATGGGCAAAACTTACCCGATGGACACCCCCCAATCCACTTATATCCATCGAATCGTTGATGGATCTCCGATTACTGTTGGTAACTTTCCGATTCTCTCCGGGAAAACCACTAAAGTAGCCATCGCCGCGTTGGAATCCGCCAAGGCTCATCCAGGAACTCAGCACCTGATCTTTGTGCCAGATGACCAAGGAGCGCAGGTTTTGGTTGACCGGTTGCTAGAAATTCGAGGAGATTCCGGAATCAGAGCTCTGAGAATGATTGGTTTCAAGGACTGGGAGAATTTGTCAATCAAGGAAGATACCACTTTGGATTTCCCGGCGTTGTTGAGACAGTTCCTCCAGGATGTCATTGATGGGAAGTATGACCTGGATAAGGAAACCAAGGAGAGCGCAAAAAACTACTTTGGGAAAGAAACCCATGAAGATACCTATTGGATAAATCTCTACTTTTCCTTGGTGTCCCCTCAAATAATCATCACTAAGTTTTTGGACATTTCCACCTACTCTCCCCTCCACAAACTTCTTGATAATGTCAACACTATCCAATTTGACGACGCCGACCAAATCCCACAACTCGACTTCATTCAAACTTGCATTCAATTCCCACACGCGACTTATGGCCTGATGGGAGATTCTGTGAAAGACCGTGCGTACCCCCTTTCCATGAGTGCTTACCAAGAGAAAGTAGCGATTGGTTGGCTGATGGATACATCGGTGAAGTTCAAGTTGTTCCCGATAGTGACATCGAACAATGTCTATGGGGGTGTCAACCCAAAAATAATTGACGTCATTGGAAACGTATATTATAAAAATAGACAGCTCTCCGGTCACGCGGGAACAGGAAGCTCAAAGTCTCCTGCTGTGCAAATTTTGAATAATCCCATGTTGTGGAAGGAGGATGCCCAAACAAAAGAAGCTAGAGATCTTGGTCTACTGGTAAAGCTAGTCAAGAAACTCGCAATCCCTCAGAATCAGATCGGAGTGCTCTGTTTCACACACAAAGAGATTGCACTGCTCCACCAGACATTCAAGAATTCCGAAGTTTATTATGGACACTACGAATCATTTTATGGAGTCCAGAAGGACATTTTGATAATCTGGGGAGCATTTGAAAGTCTCAAGAAGGATGGGCTGACGATGAATCTCTCGACGTTCCTTCTCACTCGTGGAAAGCAAGCAGTGTTTATTTTGGGAAGCACCAAAGAGATGACCAACATGAAGCCCGATAAGAATGGCGTCAAATGGGATGCTCTGGTGCAATTAGTACAAGCGAATGGAGGAGTGCATTATGCTGAGGTTAGTTTGCTTCTGTCGACTATGGCTCTGTAGGCTAGGATACTATAATACTGTATTCTAGATTGCGTGTGGTAGCGTAATGTAGGCTAGACCAAAATAAAGTCATACTTTGGCACTGAGTAATTCAGAATTTACTGTTTCAATGACTATCAAAACTACACAAATACCATTAGAAAAATAGTTAAGCCTGATGTTACCGTAGTTTAAAATTACAGTAGGCTAGTACCGTGTTGTTTGGATGAGGGACACAGAAATCGGTTGAGGCGGTCAGGTTTCTAAATGGCTGAGACAAAGGTTACTGTAGTTGTGATTATCAAGTCCGTCTCGAGGATGATATGAAAATAGAACTGAAAATGAGGAGACGGGCTTACGATACCCCAGATGATAAATTTTTTTCAGAAGTTCATCGAATGTTAGCAGTTCATCAGTTGGCTATCAATTCCACACCTCCACAACAATATTGTTCACTGTTTTAAGTTTTTGGTAAGTTTTTAAATGTTGAACTTGATCAATTGGTATATTCCAGGATTTCTTCTTGTTACTCATTTCGATTGGTCTCTTCCGAATCTTTGGCTGCAACGGCTCCTCATTTTCCCGTTCAATAATTTTTCTTCATGATTTTTTGATATTTTCCATGTTTTATGTTTTTCCGTTTTTTTACTCATCCACTCATCGATAGTTCACTTGTCCCTCCGATAATTTTCATCTCAATTGGTCACTTTCAAACCTTTTTCATTTCAACGATTTTCCATCATGTTTTTTCCACATTTTCGACCGTTTCTGATCTTTTCCGTGACCAGTTCTCAGTCATCCACTTATTAACAATTCCCATTCCCTCCGATTCTTTTTTCTTTGCTCCCATCAAATCCGTTTTATTACTTGTGTCTCCCTTTAAGTTTAATCTTACTTTTCTTATTCTTTCGTTCCCGTCAATAAACATTTATGTAATCGACAACCGTGTTAGTAAATGTTGGATTTAGGTATATGAAAGGATAAGGCAAATGTTCACACCATGGACGTCACCTTCATTATCAAAAATAGTGGTAACGTTGCTGTTGACAGTCTCCTGGTCCCCGAATCAGGTTCCTGTCCCACTCCAAACTAAAATGTAATTCGTACCACTAAATTATTCTAATTTAGTTACTACTTATTACGTACTTTACTTTCTGTTAATTCACTCCCTTCTCCCCTGTCCCTTCAACCCCATTTCAGGCGGAAGTAAATCCATTCAATTCAAATCGCCGCCAAAAGTCGTGTCTGCGTCTCTCCAGTCAAAGGCGCACGCTATTTCCTCCTTGGGTCTCGCCACGCCGCACATCCATCAACGACTGTGACCGTAATCGACCGACTCTCCTCGCTTGGCCTAAAGCCATTAATTAATCAGTGTTCCTAATTTTCTTTAGTGTGTTCTTTTAACCGCTATATTGTGTTTTGTTAGAGAAGTTGTCAGACGGCGTTCTGGACCACTCGAGATCCCCCTTTACGTGTATCGGGGCATCGCAGAGTCTCCGCTTCGTTCCCCTTATGACTCTTTTCCCCCATTTTCTCTCTGTATTGTAAAAGGCGGAACCGAATAGGTTTTTAACGCTATCCCTCGCGGGATAAGCTTTTTCCCTATAATAAACGGTTCTTGTAAACACTTGAATTCTCAGCACATCGGGCGCTTCCTATACCCTGAACCACCCTATTGGAAGTATAAATTGGGCGCATGTTCCCACCCTACTCGGCATATTACCGGCGGCCTTCTGGAGACAGAAGGGGTGGCCACATTTGGTGCATCTGACCAGGTTTTTTCCACTAGAGCGGAAAATTTCGAGTTATCGATTTTTCCCCTCGACACGGACGAATCAGTCGGTTTGCCCATTTTTGTCCGAGAAAATCGATTTTTCGATTTCCGTGTGCTTATTTTTCTCGTGTTTTTCCTTGAAAATACGGTTAGAACGGCGAAAACTTCTTCGCAATTCGCAATTTCGGTCTTTTTTGCATTTTTCTCGCCGAAATTCCGCTTCCCTTTTTTGAATTTGGCGCCATTATAGGCCCCACCTTTAAATTCGAAGGCAAGTGCGCTCTAGCGCGAAGCGCCACGCCGCGATGCGGTTTTGGGCACTCGCACTTTTGCGCGAATTTCAGTGTGATTTTTGCATCATTTTCGCGTTTTTCGGCAGCGTTTTTGCGATTTTTCGCAAGAACCCGCTAGAAAAACCCGAAAAAAAGGCCAGAATACACTCGGACACTCGAGAAATTCGGATTTTTCCCCTCGAAAGTCGCCGTTTGTTCGGAAAACCGAATTTTCTTCGGAAAATTCGCTATTTTTCGACATTCCGCACCACTTCCCGGCGAAATTTCCCAATTCCACTCAAATTCTCCGCACTTCGACCTCGCATTCATTCATTTTCGAGGATTTCGCAACGGATTTCTCTGAAATTTGGCTGGAAATCGATCGGAACGCCCTCGCTTCGACTTCAACGGATGGCTCGTGCTTCTATGGCGTCAGTTGTCATCGCCCGGTCCCGCTTCCCTCGATTTTCTCCCCACTTCCCCCGTTTTTTCGGATTTCGAAATATTTCGTAATATTTCGAAAATCCCGATTAAGCCGGAAGCGGGCAAGAAATCGATCAGAGGTTCTACGGATCGGGTACTCTGACTGCCTCGTGCTTCATTGGCGTCAGTTCTCATCGCTCGGTTCCGCTTCCCTCGGTTTTCTCCCCAATTCCCCGTTTTTTCGGATTTCGAAATTTTTCGAAAATTCCGATTAAATCGGAAGCGGGCTAGAAATCGATCAGAAGTTCTACGGATCGGGTACTCTGACTGCCTCGTGCTTCGTTCGCTTCGTTTGCTGCTGTTTTGGTCCACTTCCCTCGTTTTTCTCGGGATTACGTTTGGTTTTCGCGGTTCCGACACCCCTCGGAGCAATCCCAGGCGTTCGCAGGCCAAGAATCATTCGGAAACTGGGAAAAATCGATCAGAAGTTTCGCGTCGGGTCATTGGATGGCTTCTTCGTGCCTCGATGGCTCGGATTTCGTCGTTTGTGTCAGCTTCCCTCGGTTTTCTCGGGATTACGTCAGGATTTCGCGGTTCCGTCACCCCTCGGAGCAATCCCAGGCGTCTCGCATGCCCCGAACCTTTCGGAAACTGAGAAAAATCGATCAGAAATCTCGTGGTGGTCCCTGATGTCGTCGTTGTGCAGTTTTTTGAGCGGAATTTTCTCGCTTTGGGTGCTTCTCCCTCGGGATGAAGCCACTTGGCTATAGTTTCTCGTTCTTATCTTTTGTGCTAAGTTGGTGAAAGGTACCGCCCCGTCTTGCTGTGTTTTAACACAGATTCGTCTGTTTGCGGAAGGGCGTGGTACTGCTAGCTGACCGATCATATTAGAGACGATCGATTAATAAGTCAAGGTCCCTTCATGCCAGCTCGCTGGTCAGGAGCCACTTGGCTAGTTTCTCGTGTTGCTTTAGTGCTACGTTGGCGAAAGGTACTCTCGCTTCTTGCTGTGTTTTAACACGGATTCGTCCGTTTGCAGAGGCGTGTTGTACTTCTAGCTGATCGATCACTTTAGATTCGCACGAGTAGCAAGTCGGGGTTCCTTCATGCCAGCCTGCTGGATCGGAGGGAGTCTCTTTGCGGATTCGAGTGTCAGTTGAAGACTCATCCCGAAAAGCCTATTGTTATCGCCCTCTCCCCTCGCCGGATATTCTTGGAATTCTTTTTGAATTCTGTACTTCCGAAGGGGATCGGTGGTCAATAAACGCGTTCGGATCGATACCCTTCAATTGATTCCTCGGGTCTAAGACGTCGTCTGAAGTTTGAGAGTCCGGTACCCCTGCTAAGCAGCCGTAAGGCAGCGAAGCGGTTGGGAAGCCTCGCTCTTGGACTGAAAGATGATATGAAAAACTGGGGGTCCTTGACCTTGTGTATGATTGATGTTTCGGATGCTCCTTTTGAGGGTCACCACCAGTCGTCCCCAGCTCTTCGGAGCTCGGCCAGGCCCGGTAACCCATTCCCTGCCGAGCGGCCAGCAGTTTTTACTGCATACGGCCCCTCTCGTGGGACGAAGGATACCTCGGAATGATGATGTCGTATATGAGATCTTGGGTCGGCTCGGCCCACGTCAGCTCACTCCGTTGTATCGGAATGTGTTGACCTGGCTTCCGAGAAGGCTGGCCCCCTCGTGTGAAGCCTGACTGGCTAACCAATTACGGTATTGAAACTTATCGGCCCGTCTTGTTGACTAGCGAAAGAGATGCCAGGCAAGAGACGATCAGACTCCTCCTTCTGGAGGGCAGTCCCTGTCCCGCCTCAAGTGCTCCATTTTCTGCGTTAGTTAGGGACTGTAAGCTCTGTGCCCACCCGTTTCCCCCTAGCGGCTCCCATCCACTCACGTGGTCGTCCGGCCGGCAAGGGATTCCGGTCGGCATATGAATGCAGAAACCTCGAGTAAGGTACGACACGGATCAGTGCGTATGCCATTTCCGTACACCGGCCCCTCGAGTCAACACGAACCATCATGTTTTCATTAAACGTCCTCGGACCTTCTCTCGCCTTATCATTCTGATTCGGCAGTCGTTTGAGAAAGGTAGCGGAGAACGTGCTGTATTTGGTCCAACTCAGGGCTCAGAATTTTCATAAGTCGTAGTAGATAGCGTGAGCGTTCCTCGGATAATTTTCTATTGCTAGAGTCGACGGCTCGGTGAGGAAGTAGTTATATTTCCTCGTAGACCCCTAGACTCACGCGATTCTGGAAGTACGACCGATGGTGTTAATGCGAGCCTCGGCGATTTGATCTCCCTCGATGTATTTCGAGTCTTTCGAATCCCCCTCACCTCGCTAATACACCTCGTCAATTTTTCTAGTCTTTTCTCCGATCCGCTCCCTCGCTTTCAGACTTCTAGATAGAGAGTCGAGTCGGTCTCATCGATTGTTCCCCTGGCTTTGTATCAGGATTCTGAAGGGTTAAGGCTGATGCCTAATTTTGAAAACATCAACGCAAGCGTTGCATTGTTAGTAAATCCGAAGCGATCGAGCAGTCGGTACCCTCTGTTTTCTGTCCACGGGAATAGCGAACTATTAGAATATCGATTCACTAGTCTCTACTCTTTATCATAAGAAGACGCTACTATCGCTGAAAACTGAGTAATTTCGCACTTGTCTTCTGTGTTAGAATCTCTAATGGAGATGAGCCTCGCCTGAGCTCGCAGGGTTCGACAGCTGTTTTTTCAAGCATATGAACTCGCCGATCCTCAGACGACCACTCCCTCCTGCGGAGCATTTGGTGCTAGCTAGTCATCCGTTCACTTTGATTCGGAGAGCTATGCATCGAATGGGTTCCAGTTCGTTTCGCATTCACCGAGACACGCTGAATTTCGTGTCGGGACCGGTTCCTCGTAAGAGCCCGCCCTCCCAGATACATGCATTTTGAAATTCGCCCGACTCCGTAACATCGAATCGAAAACTGACCTAACTACCAGAAGATCTAGTTTAAGAGTCCGCTCTTCGGCGACCGACATATTCAGTAGCGTGTGAACGTGAGCTGAAATAGTCAACCCGGCCATTCTGGCTTGCTGGGTCTCTCCCCCTTCGTGGCTAGCCGCAAGGCGGCCACTCGGTGAGAATCCCCAATAAGCTATAGGATGGTCGGCCGTGTTAGTGTGAAAGAGTGTCTTTCGTATGCCCTTCTGGTTACAGGATCTGAGGAGGATACTCCCTATGGAGCATCCTCTGGCCCCCCGGAGCGTTGATTACGCTCTGGGGAGAGTTTCTAGTATTGGATCAAACCAAGGGATGATCGTAGTCCAGGTTCGGTGCGTCATTCGCCGAAGCATGCCCCTCGATTTAGAGCGGATCCTTCAGTGCGGAGATGTACTCGCATCCTCTGGCCCCCCGGAGCGTGGGTTCTTGAACCCACTGCTCCAGGGCGCCATTGACTATGAGACCCCTCGGCTAGATTTGGTGCTATCAGATTCGCTTATTGGGAGATGTGTATGAAGCATGGATATTGAGTCTCGATTTTCCTAGATATTCGATCATACATAGCACGGAACTCTGAGTATCTTGTGAAGGATGTTCATTATCGAGTGTAGTTTGACGGAAATAATTCTGCATTTCCCAAAAGTGGGCGGATGTGGGCACGTTTCCCTCGAGCTACAACGGAATTCTTGAAGCTCCGGTTCCTTTGGGAACCTCGCTGGCCCGCAAGGGATTTGGTGTATTCTAGACCGGACTTTCGAGCAGCAGTGTTTGAGTCACGTCGCGTGGCTTTTGTACTTTTTGGTACATTAGTGACTGAGAATGCTCCCTCGAAATCTGAAGGTTGTCTAACAATCGTTGTCGACAGTATTACCGAGCTGGAAATCCACTCGAAAACCACATCTGGATAAGAGAAAGAGAATAAACTAGGTGGTGCTTTAGTCTTCGGTGTAGGCCCTCAGATTAAAATGCATCACGGGATCCGTTATGATTCCGAAGTCTCTTGTCAGATATCTCTTGGTATTCTGAGTCTTTCGTAACATCACATTTGTGATGTTTCTCCCGACGAAACGGGATGAATCTTTCCGATGAAAGCGAGCATCTCGGATGAAATCTGGTGTTGAATCATACATTATGAGTTCAAAGTGAAGCGGGCTCGATACAATTGCTGACCTCGAAAGAGATAGATTGTACTGCTTCCTCGTATACTGCAATATCGTATACGATTTATGATTCATGCCACGTCTCTAGTACATTCTAAGTAGCGACTTCGATTTCGTTGCGAAAGAGTGTTTGTATTGCTGAAAAGGGCGATTTCTTGTGTTGAAGAGATCGTCTGGTTGAGGCGAATGACTTACCAGCTGTGACCGATAAATGGGTGAGTCGACGCTCGAGGGATCCTGTTTCCGCGTATTTTTAATACATCAGTGAATCCCCGTTGTGTCGATCGGAGAACCCGTAGAACAGTCAGCAGTCTCTTCCGGCGAAAAATAAAGTAACCGGAACCAGCATAATACTACTGGTGGAGACTGATAAACGAGTGAGTCCGTGCTTGAGAATCCCTGTCTTGACGTATTTTTAATACATCAGTGGATCTCATTTGCATTTGATTGTAAAACTCGTAGAACATCACGTCAGTAGATTCCTGGTAAAGGAGATGGTAACAATCATTCGAAGCCTGTTGCGCCCTCGATCGATTATGAGCATTAGTGAGCGCGATCCTCAATGATCGTGTAGTGTTCATAGTCCATTCAAGTGACAGTACCCGACCGGTGGGTGCTAGAAATTCCGATGAACAGACAGTCAGCATGTCTGAAGGAAAAGTACAGTAATCCGTAGCGCTCTACTCCTACGAGCCCAAATGGTAACCAGTCCAACGGGTATTCGTTGAGTGCGAACTCTTGTTATACAACTTTCTGAGAAAAGTCGGAGCCAAATGGTAACCAATCCAACGGTCACCGTGGAAGTTGGAGTTTAGTGAAGTTGCATGGTCACGGAAACCGTATCGCGGGGTTTTCCGTAGATTGCATGTAGTGGACTTAAAGTCAATAATAAGAAAAAACCCTCGGGATTTTCGGTTGGTAGCTGAAAGTTTCGAAAACAATTCGGTACTCACAACTGAATTGCTCAGAGTTGCGAGGCTCTGGTGTCCGAAATTTCGGAGAATTAGGACATTTTCAGACAATTTCTGGTTCGTTATCCCTCGTCTCGACTCCCATCGATTCTCTGATCAAGAATCGAGAAGGAAGTGTTTGGTACTTCGTGTAAGGATTTCGGAAGCGTTTTCTCGATAAACGACGACGTCATCGAAGCTGGAGCGATCATTCCGTTGAGAAGGAGAGGAATCAAGATCAATCAGTCATTGCGCTTGCATTTTGCCCTCGATTGTGATATCAAATCGTGGAATGGATTCAAGACAAAACTCGTTCCGAGAGAAGTTTCATAGCTTCGCCCGGGTCAACAGGCTAAGTTCGCCATAATTAAGACATTTTTTTCAGATCTCGATCTTGCGCTAATGTCTACCGGTATCAATCGATCCCGGAACTCATCGGTTTCCTCGGAGTTGAGCCTCCGTGAGAACCAAGACATCAAGAAGTCTTCACCTCGCCTCCCTTCGATCACTTTTAAGTTGATCAAGGATGCTCTTCGTGGTGCAATTGCTCAATCCCTCGATGTTAGCCCTTCTGATGACGTTGGACGGCGATGAATATTTCCTCGGATAATGTTCAATTGCTGCTATCCGAGAAGGAACGGTCTGCTCTTCGCAAAGAATTGCTTGATTATACATCTCGCTGTCCTCGTGAAGATATGGTGTCCGGTCTGAGACTCGGCGTCACAGAATTGGTTGGTATCAAAGCGGGTCCGTCCGCTTTAGGTGAAGAGAGTCATTCGACCCCTAGTCGGATTCAACGCTCGATCCCTCAAACAAACGGAAGTGGATGTGCCTCGTCTTTCCCACAAGTAAATCTGGTAGAAAGAACCAGAAGCCTCTAGTTTCTTCGGTTGTTGGACCGGCATCAGCTCGCCCGGAAATTTCAAATGATGGCCGAGCTATCGCCTCACCGACTATTCCGTCGAAAGGATTGGGTCGTCGACCTGCTCATCATCGCTGAAAGGCATCGTTGAAAAAGTCTGACGTAAATCCTAATCCAGCCAAGTTTTTCGTGGCCCCCTCGGGGGCTCGGAATAAATTCGGCAACATTGGTCCTTCGGGACCGCTCAAGGTGTTGGATAACCTCACATCGCTCCGTACCTCGTCGTTTCCTGTCCCCCTCACTCTTGTCGACGTATACTCTAACGTATCCGGAGTCAAGAGCTCGGGCGATATCTCTTCCTTGCCATTTTTTGCCCTCCGTACATCGGAGGGGAAGTTCGTTCTTGCCCTAGCGGACACCGGCGCTTCAATCTCAGTTTTATCGCAAAACTGTGCAAAACGCCTCGGTCTCTCCCCTACGGCACACAGAACAACTGCAATCAAGAGTGTTAGTAAGACGACTACCGAGAGACTGAGCATCTATCTAATATCTTTTGCAACAACTGGTATACCTGTTGAAGTTTCCGTGTCTGGAATCTCTCGTTTTCCCAAGGGAAATTCGAATAGAGTCCCCCTTCCTTCGGGAAGGTACGTGGAATTTTCTCCATTCGGTCCGATCATTTTTCCAGCTCCTGGAGTGCTCCAGTTCCCATCTCGGATTGTTACCCAAGCAAGCTCTCCCCATCTCGCCTCGGACAATCCTTCTCGTACTGCCTCCTCGACTGTTCCAACCGATATCTTCACCACCGACCTCGCACAATCTCGTCTCAATGTGAAATCCGGCCCCCTTCATGTCGTCTCAAGTAATCCCAATGATCTCCGAAGCTCACTTCAAGTCGCCTTCAACTCATGGATTCACCCTCATCTTGGCCCGGATATTAATCTTCAACACGGAATTAGTGGCAGAAATTCCGCTCATGTCAATCCACAAGGAACGTGCAACCTCGTGCAAAATGGTCTTGGAATCTCTCATCGCGGAACATCGAGTGGACAGTACGATAGGAAAACTCCCCGGTTTCTGACGGAGGCTTGCGAAGGTACCACGATCCCTCGACTGGAACCACGGAAAACTCAGGAGAATGGTAAGCTAATGGTCCCCCGGTGCCTCGGAATTCATTGTTTCAATGATACCGATCTCACCCGGGAACCGAAAGGACGGATGGTGAAATCTTCTCATGTCTCTACGGCACTTCAATGGGTTAACCAATCGTTGAAGAACAGCGTCGAAGGAAAGAGATTAGCAAAAGTTAAAGTACAAGGCTTCGGCGACAGTTTGGTTTCAGCAGATTCGGAAGTTCCGGACTTGGATGTTGGTCGTTCTGGCACACCCATCGGAGGGATGAAGATCCCGTTCGCCCCGGATTCAGATGTTTGTCGTTCAGGCACATCTGGAGATGGAGCAAAGCGGGAAGTCCCGAATTTGGATGCTAGTCGATCAGGCGCACCCAATATAAGGAATGGACTGAAGTCATCTGGTCCCGGAAAAGTATCCGATAGGGGTCCCCCTCGAAATGCTTTGGCCTTCGACGGTACACCTCGACCGGATACCCCTCGGCCAGTGGATTCTGCCTCGGACTTGCATGTTGGTCGTTCTGGCACACTCATCGGAGGGATGAAGCTCCCGTTCGCCCCGGAATCAGATGTTTGTCGTTCAGGCACATCTGGAGATGGAGCAAAGCGGGAAGTCCCGAATTTGGATGCTAGTCGATCAGGCGCATTCAATAAAAAGTATGGTTTAAAGTCATCTGGTCCCGGAATAGTATCCGTTAGGGGTCCCCCTCGAAATGCTTTGGCCTTCGACGGTACACCTCGACCGGATACCCCTCGGCCAGTTACCGACTTGGTTGCTTGTCGCTCAGGCGCACCCAGAAGAAGACTGCAGTCTCCTGGTTACGTGTCCATGCCCGTTGGTGAGTCCCCTCGCAATGCTAATTCTTTAGCCTACGAGGGCATAGCTCGCTATGGATCGGCCGTTCCCCCAGACACAGGGTCAATTATGGATGTTGGTCGATCTGGCACATCCAAAGGACGGAGTGTACCTACAGTTCCGGATTCAGATGTTTGTCGTTCAGGCACATCTGGAGAAGGATTCTGGCGGGAAGGCCCGAATTTGGACGCTAGTCGTTCAGGCGCATCCAAAGCTGGGAAATCTCCTCGTGCTCCGGATTCAGATGCTAGTCGTTCAGGCACATCTGGAAAAGGATTCATGCGGGTAGTCCCTAAACTGTATGCTAATCGCCACGCATCTGTTAACGATTCTGCAGAGTTGGATTCTGATTCTAATGCCCCTCGACAGCGTAATACCAAGTTAATGGATGACTTGACGCAGTCATCAGGTTCCGCGATCTCTCATGGTGATATTGTACCCCAAGGGGTCAGTTATCCTATGACGTCTTCTCGCCCTGATAGCGTTAATCATGCGAAAAATCGCTTACCAATCCACCGTGTCCGACCATACCAAACCTCGCATACCGAAAGCCAAGCTTGCATGTTATGCTTGCATAACGCACAGCAGCCGGGCCTCAGACCCCCCGGAGTGTTGACAGTCTCCTGGTCCCCGAATCAGGTTCCTGTCCCACTCCAAACTAAAATGTAATTCGTACCACTAAATTATTCTAATTTAGTTACTACTTATTACGTACTTTACTTTCTGTTAATTCACTCCCTTCTCCCCTGTCCCTTCAACCCCATTTCAGGCGGAAGTAAATCCATTCAATTCAAATCGCCGCCAAAAGTCGTGTCTGCGTCTCTCCAGTCAAAGGCGCACGCTATTTCCTCCTTGGGTCTCGCCACGCCGCACATCCATCAACGACTGTGACCGTAATCGACCGACTCTCCTCGCTTGGCCTAAAGCCATTAATTAATCAGTGTTCCTAATTTTCTTTAGTGTGTTCTTTTAACCGCTATATTGTGTTTTGTTAGAGAAGTTGTCAGACGGCGTTCTGGACCACTCGAGATCCCCCTTTACGTGTATCGGGGCATCGCAGAGTCTCCGCTTCGTTCCCCTTATGACTCTTTTCCCCCATTTTCTCTCTGTATTGTAAAAGGCGGAACCGAATAGGTTTTTAACGCTATCCCTCGCGGGATAAGCTTTTTCCCTATAATAAACGGTTCTTGTAAACACTTGAATTCTCAGCACATCGGGCGCTTCCTATACCCTGAACCACCCTATTGGAAGTATAAATTGGGCGCATGTTCCCACCCTACTCGGCATATTACCGGCGGCCTTCTGGAGACAGAAGGGGTGGCCACAGTTGCTTTTAAAATGAATGTAAGCTGGTTTAGGCTACTCTCGCCTTGACTACTGTACCGTAGACTATAATAAATAGTTAAACTACTACAAATAGTTAAACTATAACAACATTTTAAAAGAGGAGGGTGTCGCGTTTCTCTGCGTCTCTCCCCTTTTCTCTCCTTCTCGCTGCCTTCAAACTACCATCTTCAAAGGCACATATCACAAAAATGGGTGGAGTGATAAAAATTTTGTCAACTACAAAAATTATCTGCAAATAATTTTTCACATTTTTGAAGTTGACCACATTTTGATAGCTCCGCCCATTTTATAGATATGGACTTTTAAAAATTGGAGAGTGTAACAAGAAAAAGATGCCTCGCTTCTCTGCGCGTCTCTTCTCTTCTCTGCATTTTGGTGCTTCTAAACTACCATCTTCAAAGACGCATATCTCAAAAGTGAGTGAAGTAATATAAATGTTCTTCACTACAAAAATGATGTGCAATAAATTTTGCACATTTTGATAGCTCCGCCAACTTTTGCTATAACTACGAAGTACTAAAAACGAAGTCACTCTCATTTTTCAGTACGCTCTCTCACTTTCCCACTTCGAAAGGTTGTATCTCAATAGTGAGCGGACCTATAAAAAAGTGATCTACAAAAATTTTTGTAGTTGACAAAATCTTTATAACGCTTCCTATTTTTGAAAGATTTTTTTCTATTGCTCTGTTCATGTTCAAAATACGCGCGTTAAAAATAAGATAGTTAGAGAACGCGCACAAAGAGAAATGTGTCTCGTTTCTCTCCGTTTCTTTGTCTTGCTGTCTCCAAACCCTTTTCTTGGAAAGCGCATATCTCAAAAACAAAAAGACTTACAACCGTTTTGTCAACTACAAAAATATTCTTCAGAAAATTTATCACATTTTTGTAATTGACCATTTTTTGATAACTCCGCTTATTTTTGAGATACGCAAATTTGAATATTAGAAAGTTAGAGAACGTGCACAAAGAGAAGGATGAATAAGCTTTAATGGGATAAAAAACAGTGTTTTCGCAGGGTTTTATTTTTAAAGAGAATTTCAAGAAACTTTGAAGTTTACAGACGGAGTTCAGGTTTGGGAAAAATTTCAGGTTTCTCGTAGCAGGTGAAAAAAACAGTTCTAAGAAATACAGAGATATACATTTGTATCAAAAATCTGATGGCGACGTAGTAGCTAATCTTTTGTTAGAACAACACATTTTTTCTATTAAAATAAAGATTTTTATGCCTCTGACAGCGGAATCTTAATACTTTTTCCAAAGAAGGGCACAGTCATCTATACTCAATGATTTAACCTCACCTAGCCTCCCACCTGCGTTATTCGAGCATTTTGAAATTACTATATCAATCATTTGGAAACTCTCGGTGTGCACTTAAGGTTAATTAATGGAGAAGCATTACGCAAAAAAGCGGCGGTGCAGAACATAAACGCATTCGTATTAGGGTTAGAAAGGAGGTGTAATTAGAAAAGCGGGGCATGTGAGGGGGGCCCACGCTTTAAAACACTTGAATGACCATTCGCAAGTTAGTAATGGTTCACAGCGTTCACTTTTATTACTACGAGTCCTCATTACTCTTCAAAGGAAATTATTTTGTCCAATGCACCCCGAAACAGTTATTAATTTCAATAACCAATCGAAAAATATTCATGAGCAAGCCCAATATATTTTCCACAATTTTTGATGATGTGTCTTGAAAGAATGATATCAGCCACTTGGTTGTATTTAAAAAAAAACTCAAATTAGAGTTCTAGAACAATAGACAGACATTATTTTGACAAAACGGCTCACATGTTTGCTTAAAGCGGGAAGAATATTGACATTGATTGGTTTATCTACTGTTTCTTTTTTTGTTTCCAACAAAACGAATCAAACTTATTAGTATGTATCTATTTATTAAAAATTTTCATTCAATAAATCTTTAAAAACTTCGAAAATCTTCTTTTACATTTTACAATTCATCACGTTCCTGATCCTCTGCATCCCATCTCCATCTCCTTTTTTCGCTTCGAAGGTTCTTCTCCATTTGAGTCACCTGGAACAACGAAAAAGGATATCCATCAAACATAGTTTTTCATTGTTTACCTTCTCCTCAAAATCCTTTCTTTCATCATACATGTAGGCCCAATCCCGAATGTAGATGGTTACTTCACCATCTTCAGAACGTTTGGGGAACGTTCTGAAGGGTAGTTCCATATCATCCGGTCCGGGAACGCAGCTCGATTTTTCCTGAAAAATAACACGCGAAAGTAATACCCCCGCATCTATTTATCAACTCAAACTCACATTTTCCAATATCACACGGTGAAACATCACAGCCAACTCAACATAATTTGGAATAATTAAATAAAAACATCAGAATTCAATAAAAATAATAATACATGATTGACCTCTTACAAATAGACGTCTGAATAAATATGGAATATTCCTCTAACGACGGAGTTTATATACGCTTCCCAGAGATGGGCGGAGTCTTCTCTGCTTGATGACGAAACCTCACAAAGCCATCCACCAGAAAACACGTAGAATTTCTGGGAGCGCGGTCATGCGGATTAGATTAGTGAGGGAGCATTATGCAGAAAAGAGGAGACGCAGAACATAAACTCGTCATAGGATTAGGAAGAAGACGTAAATAGAAACGAGGGGGAAATGAGGGAAAGGGGAATTTTGGATATGTGCATGCGCATTTTCGTTCATCCAGTAAAAGACTAAAAAACATAAATCCTATTTGTCGTATTAGAATTAGGAAGAAGATGTAATTAACAAAGAGAAAAATGCGAGGGAAGGGGATTTATGTATTCGTATAGTTGATGAAGTCTTGAAGTAATCTAGAATGGAATATCCAAATGAAGAAAAGAACATGCGTCAAAACACTGGATGTAAACAACTTACATGGAATGTAGTTTTACTGCCCCTTGCCCTCTGAGGTACCAATTTTTTTTACCCATTCCTGGAGTTTGCGGAAACATGAACCACAAAAAAATTTTCTATGACGTGATTTGGTTTTTGAAAAATGAAACTTTTTCGAAAAAAAAATTTCGTTAATAAATTTTTTTCAAATCACTTTGTTCATTTTCTCAGTCTGCTCAAAATGAGATTTACAACTGAAAAACATTTCATGTAGTTTTTGAAAAAAGCGCAAACAGTTTTTTCAAGGAGGTCAGAGGTTGTGAGATTTCATTAGTTTTTGAAATAACGCGTCGTTATGAAAGCTATTGGAGCATATAAAATTGCACTAGGTGAATCGTTCTTTACCTTAGCCCCCATCTTCATCTCGATTTTTTCATGTATTAACTTGCATTAGATCTCTTCTCTCCTTCTGTTTATCTGTTTATTAATTAATTCTCAACCTCATCAAATTTGGATTTGGTCTCTTGTATTTTATAATTTATATTTCCAGTAAACATACTAATTAAAAAGCTGCAAGCGGACTAATACCAAATCCCCCTTTTCCCTCACATCTCCCGCATTTCTGATCACATTCTCTGTCTAATCCTAATACGACGCGTTCATGTTCTGCGTCTCCACCTTTCCTCGCAACTCTAAATAATCTAATTTCTCGGAGTGGACTCCCGGAAATTCCTAATCCAAAATGTCATTATATTGAAACGATGTGGGGATGCAAGAAGGTGTAACTAGAAAAGCGCTGGAAATGTGAGGGAAAGGGGGATTTGAAATTGAGTGTTGGGATTTGTGGCCTCGTAGAGTTGAGGAAATCTTGGAGTAGTCTAAAACAGAGTATCTAAAAATTCAAAAAACATCATGCTCCAAAACACTTCAGTGACCATAGTCACGTCGCGCTTAAAAAATGTTTGTTATCATGTGTACTTTTCTATTTTGTTTAATACTACTTTTGTTGTTTAATTACTTCTTCCAATCCACAACAAAATAAATATTTATATCAATTATAGATAATTATGAATAATTGCGTTATCTTTTCATATCCGTATTTGAGATGATCCGCGCGGATGAATCCTCCACGCAACTGCACAAGAAACTCATCGTGGAGTTGAATCTTTTGTCCTATCCACTCCCAGTCAACGACTCCTTTCTTTTTCCGATTTCTTCCCATTCTTTATCTGAAACAATTTTTTTCAAATAAAATATCGAGAGTAACTAAAAAGCGCTCACCACATGTTTTCTTTTCAAATCCAACTACAGTCCCTTTTTTCCATAACCAGTATCATGTTTTTGCATTGATCATCATCGTTGCCACTTTCTGAGGAATTGAATTGGTGACCACTGGATTGGAGAGGTTCGCCAAGTTACCTGAATTTTTTGGATATCAATGTGTTTTGAAAATATCTTAATTAACTTACAGTAGAACGGATCAATCTTAATGCGTTCCTTTGCTTCCTCAAATCTTTCCTTGAACTCCAAAGTTCCCTCTGTAAGTGGCGTGAATTGTTTTACTTCATTCTTCTCGACTCTCTTGTTTCTGACAGCGGCGACATCTTGGATTTCAATAGTGAAGAGAACGGTGCACATACTAAAATGACAAAAAAAAAGATTTACAAGTAAGATAAATAGAATTTCACCTGTTTCCGGGTCAGCAATATCCAAAGATGGGGTCCCGGATATTGTCTGCTTATTCAACAGAGTGTTTTCACTGAATTAAGATGGTGTAATGAATAATAAATAATTATCTTATCGGACAACCACAGCAAAACCAACCTTGTTCCGAACACTGGATTGCTTGCACCAATTCATGAATTGCTGAAGCGATAGCCGAGGAGTCCTCATTCACAGTTCTACCATTTGGTAGAATTGCAGAAAGTCGGCAGGGCAATCGTCTGGTGGCTTGCAGACAAAAAATAAATGAATTTTGACCTGAAAAAATCGGGAATTTATATGTACTACCCTACTTCCAACGTACTTACTTCAATCGCTTTTCCACCGTCTGTGAGACCTCCAATCCAATTAAACAGCATTTCAAGTTAATATATTTAAAAAAATATTAGAATTCAAAGAAAATATGGTAACAGGGGGGGGACCTCAAATCACATAGGGGTCGAACTTGATATAAAGTTTAGCTCACACGACGGGGTTTATATACATTTTCTCTAGAAGGGCGGAGTCTTCTCTACTCCACCTTCAAATTTCACCCACCCGCCCACCTTTATATCTAATAAGAGTACCGAGAAAATATTGTGGAGGGGGAAGGAGACGTAGAACATTCACTTCTCATAATCTAAATTGGAAGAAGGTTTAATGAAGACATTGTAATGAGAAAAGGAAAAGAGAAGATTGAATATTTGAAGGAAAAATTAATCCGAGAATTGATGCAATTGAAAAGAGACAAATGAAAAGAGCCAAGGAAATTCTGAGGCAATTTTCGAAATCTGATTTGGATAGGCAATTGATATAGTTTTCAAAATAGAAATGAAGAACAATTGAACTTATAAGTTTTTGATGATTTTTCTTGAAGTTCGTTTAATGTTTGAGTGTTTTTTTTTGTCTTCTTCCCTCATTTTCCCTTTTTGTCTGTAGAAGTTGGATCGGTCCACTATTTTCAGAAAAGCATCTATTATATTTTGGACTATTGATCTCTCGAATTTTCCAGCCCCCATTACTACTAAAGTTTATCAACTATACGAAAACATAAGTTCACACTCTAAATTTTCAAACCCCTCTCTCACAAACTTTGCGCTATCTTAATTATACCTTCTTCTTTCTTTAATTATATGATTAGTTTTCTCCGCAAAATATTTTTTCGGCATTTCGATATGCAGTAGTGTACATTAAGAAGTTTCTCAAGGTTGATATCAAAATTTTAGATATTTTAACTACTAACGTGTCCTGATTTGAACATGGAACAAAAGTGACCCTTTTCCTCAGACCGCCGATTTGTGAAGAACATATATAAATTCTGTCCTCAGAAACAAAACAGAGCTTTGGTTGGACAGAGTATTCATTTGACGGTGTCGCTAATTTATTAGTAAGGACAACTGGGAGATTTGGGATTGACTTGAAATAAGAAAGGTTCCTCGAGTCAAAAGATTCAAAGTAAAGCAAAAGTGTGAAAATGTCGAAAGCCCTGCAGCTGCTAAGCACCTGCCTGTAATTTTTTTCAAGGGAATAATTCCTTTCTCTATCTATTAAAATTCTATCAGCAATGCAAAATTTATTAATTCCAAGTATTTTGTTGAAAATGAACTTGATTGTTGATAGAAAAGCAAAGTTTTTTCAAACTTATGACTTTTTTTTCATTCAAAAACGATTTATTCTCAAGGTTTTTGAAAAACATAGCAGAATGCTCGGGAAGCTAGTAAAGATTTCTAAAATCAATAAAAACAATTTCATTTTTAGAAAAGATGAAGGAAGAAAGTGGTGTCCCAAATGTGTTTAAAAGGATTAGTAGTATAAATCAGAGCACGCAAAGTATGAAGGATTATAGAAAACCAAAATGTAACATATATGTATTCTATGAATCTTTGTCTATTTAGACAAAACATCTTGAATTGGTGATTTGGATTTGGAGGTACATTTGAGTGGGCATTTTGGACGTAAAATCTACTTGAATGTTTTTAGGATAATAGCTTCTAGACTGTAGTCTAGTGTTCTACAACGGTCTGAATATTTGGTCATCATTGCAATAATAAAATGGGTTTTAGGAACCTGAGACTAGTTTTTGAAAATAGTCCATATCTAACCTATTGGCGAAGAAGGTGGGTCGATAAATACGGTCACGCAGAGTGTGTGCTGAAATTTATTGAAGACGACATAACTAACATAAAAAACATTTCTACTAAATATTTGTACAATAAGTCAAAAAATCAAGATCAAATTTGTCAGACTTCTTATTGCATCTATGTGAACCGTGTGTTCATTCTCAACAAGAATATGATAAATGCATCAGTGACTGAATTTTTTCCAGCGACCATTGAAATAATCGAATTTTCAATGAAATTCACAACCAGAACTTTCTCAGGATCCCTTGGTAACTGGAATCGATGCACGGGTCTTTGCGTGATATGGTGGCTGAAAGCAAGAAATCAGTGACGATGTTACATTTATTCTTACACTTCTCCCTTCAATTCTTCGAATGCACCTTTGTGGAAGTGTTGTAGCATCGGAAGTCTCCATTCAAAAGCAATGGGTGTGAACGAGCCGATCATGAAGTAAAAGAGAGTCAGCAGATCTTTGTCCATGAATTTCTGAAGTTTTGGCGGTAAAGTTATCAGAGGTAGTGTCAGGCCTGGTCAAGTCGTACTAGGATGTACCAAACCGTGCCAGCCCGTTGGTGCAGGGTTAAAGAAATTGTACGTACTGTCATATGAGGGCGTGTCAGATCATGCTGTGAGGCCATGTCAGGCTAATTCGTACAGATGTTGTGAAAAATGTTCAGGTGGTAAAGTTCTCCAAAACGATGTTTCAAGCAGAGTTAAATTCTACACCCATCTCCCAACTCACTTTCTCCAATAGGTTTTTTCGCCGATTGTGACGCATACAATCTGACCAAACATCACTTTGAATAAACAGATAAGAAAACTAGAATTCAAAAAAATGTTCGTCTTCTTCTCGAACTACATCCAGCCTTAATTTTGCTCGACTCAGAAAAATTCGGAGAAATTGCAATCAAACATATGAAAACCCATAACCCGTTAAAATCTGACCGTTTCAGTCAAGATTACGGTTTAAAAACTTACATTTATTACCGGATAGCTGGCTGATTTTTGTGAAATTGATGGAGTCCTGGAGACTTTTTACCTACAATTATAACAAAATGAATTAATAATCTAATAAGATAATTTACAATAGTACAGTAGACAACGAAGAATCCCAGAAAAAAACGTTGTAGAGTCCCGTTGTTAACGTTTGAATCCGAACTGAAAATTGTTTAGTTTGTTTTTATTTATTTATTTTTACATCATACCATTTTCCAGATCGAACTAAACCATCCGGTCTTTCTTTAAGTCTTCTTTGGCTTGATTGGCTCCTGGTGCCCGAGACGGTTTGATTCTTGAGCCAGTGGTGGTGGAGCCTGATCGATCCACGGGGTCACTAGGACCCGATTATAGTCCTCCTCCCGTGCTCTTATGAGCTCTTCGAGATCCACTACGTTTGTTGGAGCAACCAGTGCCGCTGGAGCTGGAGCTCGAACTGCTGGAGCCTGAGCTACCTGTGCCTTCCGTTGGCGTCTTGGACGATTTCTCACCAACATAGGTGTCGGTGGTGGCGGCATATTCGGCGGGAGAGATCCTCTTGCGGCCATTTCTACAAGAATTTCTAGAAAAAATGCAAAAAATAGAACAAAAATGAGCAAAAATGAAGCAAAATGAAGTGTCCCAGTGGTCAAATAAGAATCAAGACAGTTTTCATTATAAAACAATCGTAAACACTAATTTTATCCTCTATTTTTGATACACCAATCATGGAATGAAAACATACGATTTTTCGAATTTTCGTGATTTTCGAAAAATTTACAAAAAAATTTGTGAAACGTGATTTTTTAGCCAGAATGTTGATTAACTATGACAAAAACTCTACAATTAATGTTTCCTCCAAGTTTCAGGTCAATCCGAAAGAAGTTATGGTCGAAAAACAAAAAGTTTACAACCTTTTGGACGGTACTGTAACAGTGTAAAGCAGGGTTGGGAAATTCCGGGCCGGGCCGGGCCGGGCCGACTGAAGAATTTTCCTTGGCCCGGCCCGGCTCCTGTAAAAATTTGAAATGTTTTCAAAAAAATGCTTCTGATAAATGTCTTGTTTGACTACTGATTTTTTTTGATTTTCGACTACAGAGTGAGATGATACCCACTTATATGCAGAGGAGAACACGCAGAAATTCATGAGGCAAACGGGTTGGGGAGCTGTCGGAAAAACGGTAACAGGTGAAGTAGATTTACTGTAGACTATGATTAAGAACAGAGACGTTCTGAAATTGGTAAACTTTTCCCTAACAAATTGTGGGCATAGCAACCAGGACGTTCTAAAACTGCGGTGTTTTATAACTAGTCAATCCCTTGTACGCAATCTGGACAGTTTTAAAACTAGGACGATTCATACTTCATAAAACTCTGATAAATATTGATGATAAACTATTAAATAGAATCCAAGACATTTTAGAATAATCAAAGTGTACACTAAAACGTGAAAAAAATAAGGTAAACGAGTTCTCACATAGTATTCTAAACTGATATGAAGTGTATTTGAGCAACAGGATGTTTCAACCAGATTCACTTAAAAGTGAAACCTTACACCCTTCTCCCAACTTACTCATTCCAATAGCATTTTCGGCCGATTGTCACACATCCAATTGACCAAATACCAGGTTAAATATACAGATAACAGAACTAGAATTCAAAAAGAATATTGATGCTGGGGGACCACTTTACATTGGGGTCTGAATTGAAATTAAGTTTGCCTCTTACGACGTAGCTTATATACCCTTTCCAAAAAAGGGCGGAGTCATCTATACCGGATGATCAAACTTCACCGAGCCACCCACCTGCGTATCTCAAACATTTTGATATTTGGATATTTTACGTTTGGAATTTCTGGGAGTGCACTCATGCGTATCAGATAAATGAAGAAACATTGCGCGGGAAGAAGGACACGCAGAGCATTAACTCCTCGTTTCAGGATTGTGACTAATGTGTAATTAGAGAAGCATAAAATGTGAGGGAAAAGGGGATTTGAGATTTGTGCATTCGTATAGTTAATTAAGTTTTAGAATAATATAGATAGAATATCCAAAAGATCAAAAGTTCATGCTTCAAAAACCATGAATGATCATTTGGTAAAAAGTTTTTTTTCAGCCTGGCCACGCCGCATTCTTTTCATTATTTCGTTCACTACTACTTTTTTTGTTTAGTTTTTTTTTCAATACAAAACAAAATAACTATTTAAAGCAGTAATCAAACAACAAAGATTCATAATGAAGCTTGACTAATTTACAATATTTCTCGATGATATGTTTTAGGTGAAAAATATTAGAGTCCACATATCCCCAAATGATTTCTGAAAAAAATTCGATTATTGATCAAGTACATGACAACATGAACCAAAGCTCAGTCTGACAGCACTACTACTTGTAACCGTTTTTGCAACAATCTTGTTTTTATTTCAGAAAACGACGAGGAGGATGATCCGGTGAGCTCTTCGGACAATTATAGAGCTTTAGTTTTGGATGAGGAAGAGTGTGACGATCAAGATTGGAAGAATAACGCTGTGAAGGGCCTGGAATGGAAGGGCGCAGTAAGAAGGTCCCCGTCATGCTTGCTCTTATGAAAATTGACGTTTCATATTATTTTTCCATTTTTTCGTGTTCCATACATTTTTCTTCGGATTACTTCCTCTCTACTCTTTCCCTCGTATCGATTTCCAGACCTATGAACTAATTAAACTTGTAATTGCTGTATATATAGTATACATTGTATATATCTGAAAAATCAATTCGATAAATTTGATCAAATTAGTTTTTAAATTTATGCGACAGCGGCTAAAAATGATAATGTAAAATTTTGTCCTAGTTGATTTTCAGTTGACAATTACTATTTCATATTAATAATTTCATGACATAGAAGTATTTCGGGTTTAAAATTTAATTTTGGTTACTGTAATGAGGACCTGAACTACTGTAGTCATGAGTTAGAATACAGTTATAGTCAAATTGTTTACTGTAGTCAAGATCGGGATTGCAACCAAAGGTAGAGTAATCTACGGTGTAGTAGTTAAAGAAAAAGTAGTCTACACCACCTAACCTTTATTTTCAAAAAATTATCACTACTATTTTGCGAAAGTTGACGTCCACGGGGTGAACTTGTTCCTTATCTTTCCACTTTCTTAAATCCAAGAACACTGTCGTCGATTACATTAATATTCATTGATGGGAACTAAAAAATATGAAAAGAAAAGTTAATTTTTAAGAGGGATGTTAAAAATAAAAGGGACTAATGGGAATAAATTTAAAAAAAAATGGAGGGAATTATCGATGAGTAGATGGGTGAGTCATCGACGATCCGGAGATTCCGTCAGGTGTTTGGAGTCGTCCAACTGACTGCTAACCCTCGATGACTTTCTGAAAAAAACTACTATTTCTGTCTCGGACCCATTTGAAGTATGATAGCCACCAATTTAGTGACCGAAGCAATTATTGAAACAAAAACTACTAACTACAGTAACCTAGTGTCTCAGAATTCAAAAAACTGGCCGTCTACAGTACTTTATTCTACAGTACTTCAACCGATTTTCACTATATCCCTCGTCCAAACAAGCTTACCTAAATACTAATACATAGCCTACAGTAAGCCCAATTTAACGAATCTATCGTAATCTATACTATAGTAGTTCAGCTCATAAAAATTATACTACTGTAGTTTTCAAACGTTGCTCGCCTACTGTAATCTAGACTACGATTACGTTCGAATGGTATGGAAAAATGATGATCAGGACTATCAATTTTCTTACCAGTTAGTAGTCTTTGAAATAGTAATTACTAACTTCACCACGTAGCCTACAGTAACCCAACCTATTGGACTACGGTACTCTAACCCACGCGAACTAGACCACAGTATTACATTAATTTCTAATGACATAACCTACAGTACCCCAGCCTGCAGTACTAACCTCCGCACTCATCACGCCTCCAATCGCCGCCACCATCTGCACCAGAGTATCCCATTTGACGTCATTCCTATCCAACTTCATGTCCCAGTTTCTCTCCTCACACTGCTCCAAAAACGAGTGTTTGTCTCCAGGTGCTTCATGAGTGTATCAAATGGTCTCCTGCTCCATTGGCTCCGACGGTGGAGCCAAATCCATCCAGAATGTGTCTTTGGATTTGGAATTGAAATGTCATGTACTTCGAGTATTCGGTTGCCATTGCCTTTTCGTTCTCCTTATCCTGCTCTTCATTGAGATCTTGGATGAGTCTATCCCAGAGAGATCCCTTATGGATTGGGATATGTATTGCTTGGATCAGTTGGAGCTGGTTCTTCTTCGTGCCGATTGTGATTCTTGGGAGGGATCTGAAAAATTGATAATTTGAGATATAGGTCCACTCCCATAAGATATAGGCCTGCTTCCAGAAATTTTAATTTCAAACGCTCAGACCTCCCGACCTCTTAACGCTGTTAAAAAAAACTAACAACAAGAATGCGCGGCTCTGTTCCAAAATCGGAGGCCCATAAAAAAATCGGAGGCCCATGGCAGAATCGGAGGCCCGTAAAAAAATAAGAGGCCCGTAGCAGAATCGGAGGCCCATGGCAGAATCGGAGGCCCATGGTAGATAGAGAATGTCTTCGTTTATAAATGATGAAAAACTCCCTTATAATCAGCTGAAGTAGTGCAGTAGTCTGAAAATCGTGTTGTAACATGCGCAAAGTTGATCGCTCTACATTTTGATAGTGAACACATTTTTGCTAACTTCCCAATTATAGTAGTTACGGGTTCTGAACCATTGTGAACTACCCTTCCTCTCTTTTTCTCCAACCTCCCACAACATCTAGAAGTCTGGAGCAGTGTTACAGCCATAAAAGTTTGAGATCAACGTTTTTCTCGGACTTTTCACTTTCTTCTTGATAACTTGACACGAGGAAAACGACTAAAGATCCACATCTTGAAATTATACTGAATGTGAAGAGGGTAATTCGAGTTGCATTCAAAGACTGTTTTTAAAAATGCGGACGAAACGACATATTCTCCTTTTTCTGAGTAAGTCTTTTACCGGCTGTGACTCACTCAGTTTTGAAAAACTTTTGGATCAGAGAAAAAAATACAATTTGTAGAAAAATGTTCTACCAAACAATGTAAAATTCAATACACTTTGAGTTGGTAACATTTTCAGGAAACTGGATTTTATTGTTTTCGATCATGGGATTTCTTCCGTTTCCTGTCCTGAGAACGCCATTCACTAAATCGCTTGAATCGGACACCGGTCTAAACTTTTTGAGATCTAATTGACCAACTTTTGTCCGATCAAGAAATGTTCAAATAAAACGATTATATGGTTTGATTCCCTTCGATGGCTTGATTCCTATGTTCTATGGTTTGATTCCTATTTATTTATTAAAAATTTGCTATTTAGATGAGAATTCGAAATTTTATACTTTTGCAAAATTTGAAAGACGAGAAGCAACTCAAGTCAGAAACTCAACGAGCGGAATATTCAAAAAAACAGCGCTTTTTCCTAACGGCAAAAATTACAAGTTTCGAGCCTTAATTCCGGAGAACTTGACGTTTTTCGTTTTGCATTATTGATAACAATTACAATAAAGTGCTTTTTGTAGAAGAAACTCTGCAAAAATGGCTTACCTCCAAAACTTCTGAATAACTAAATGTGAAACATAAAATGAATTCAATAAAAATCAGGAATCAATTTTTCGGCCGTCATACAGTAGTCAGCCTTAGGGTTGTAACTGAATACATTCATATTCGTGATGTCTCCTCTCTTCAATGGGCGGAGCGTTCCGCCCATCTGCTCTTCCGACGCAATAAGTTTCTTTTTACGATGCAACCAAAGTCTTTTGTTCAAGATTGCGCCATATCGGATTATGACGCAAATGGGAGAACAGATCTGGCCACCTGCCTTTTTTCCTCCTTTCCCTTTGCTACGTAAGTATTCATGGCCCGTGGGAATTGGTCTGAGGAGGAGAGGGAGCGCTTCACAGTGAACATTTTTATTTTCGATGCACAATTTTAGATGAAAACTGAGAATTACATACAACAGTTTTCAGTTGGAACAAATTTCGAAGTTTTCATAGAACTTGTCAATGTCATTTCGATATTCTGTCGATTCAAAAACTTTTCGAAAAATGTTTTCGACAGCACACGTTCAGATTAATACCAAAAACTGGGTCAAAATCAAATCACAAGGCAGTATTATTCTAGACCCCAATCACAATCGTTTCCCAAATGTTCGAAAAAAAATTTAAACGTCATCCTGATTTTCCAGCACAAGATCTTGTTGCTCTACAATCAACAATATGTTTTTTCTAGTAAAACTAATTTCCAAAAAGGATGGGAAAAGATATAATAAAACTCACCTTCCAGGTTCCAGTTTTTTCTACTGATGTGAGCACGTTCAGACTTTCTACCAAATCCTACATATTTTCTTGACTGGCAGTTCAACAGATACATGTTCATTTTCGACACTCAGTTTTGGAGACAACAAACTACTTTCGAAGTTTCCATCATTTGTATTGTGTTTCTTAATGGATTGTGCTAACATGATCCGTGGTTGTTCTTCCCTTTGCACCATAATCCGAGATGGCGCAATTCTGAGAACAAAAGGAACTGCGTCGTGTTGCGTTATTGTTGCGTCGTGTTGCGTTATGAAAAAAATCGTGAATGAGAAAAACGAAAAAAAATTGATTGCGTCAGTAGAACAGGTGGGCAGAACGCTCCGCCCATTGAAAAAAGGCTGCATCGTGAATTTTTATGTAGTCAGTTACTACCCTAAGGCTGACTACTGTATGACGGCCACAAATTCGTTACTTGATTATTATTAAATACACTTGTGTCCCAGCTGTTTGGATGTTTTGGAGGTGAGTTTTTTTCAGAGTTCCGTCTCCCGAAAACACCTTATTGTAATTGTTATTAATTCAAACGAAAGGGAAAACGTCAAGTTTCGGAATGTTTTGTTCAAAAAATTGTAGTTTTGTCGTGAAACGTGACGGAAAACACGTTTTCCACTTGTTCAAATTGTGGTTTTCATTTCTTCTCAGTTCTAATAGTCTTTGGTGAAATAACTGAAGCAAATTTCAGATTAATTCTCCGAAAAGTGAGCAAGCAACTCCGAGATGTCGTCGATGAGCAGAAGACTTCGCCCTATAAAGCAATAGATATTTCGTGTGAAGATACAGAAGTTTTCTATCGATATACCTGTGATGGTGTGGTTCATGCATGGAGAATACCAAGGGATCATAATTCAGAAGTAGTTCATGGAGACGATTATATCGGAATCGCGTGCAACGATCTGAAAGTGGCGTTGGGGAATCTAAAATTTGTGTTGCCCCACTTCCGCTTTGTCTACAGAAGCTATGAAGAGAGTGTACCAAGTTTGGAGTTCCAAACACTTGTATCATTTCTGGAATTTTTGAGCCACAAGGTGTCTGCTAGATCAGTGAATATCGATGCACCTGAAATCGACGCCACAATCAGAATCCTTTCATGTCTGAATCCCAAAACACTGAAATCTATCGAAACTTATCGATTCAAAATGTCTAGGCCGTGGAGTTTAACGGATTCGAGAGAAGAGAAATCAGACGAGTTGGCTGAAATGGAACAATGGAATTAGGCGGAAGAGTGGTGTTCTCCACATCGAGTTTCAAGCGAATCACTTTCAAAGAGTTTGTTTATGACAGCGAAGCACTTGAAAAATATAAAAGTGTGAGTTTATTTCTGTTTTTAGAATTTCCCTCAACAAAATGATTACAGATATTTCTGACGCCTTCATCCCAAACAATCCTCATCTCTATCGAACGGTAAGATGAGTTTGAAGTAGATAAGCCCGTTGAGCTCCCCAGTACACCAGCTTCTTCAATAGGACCAAAAAGTGTAGTCCGTCATTTCGATATCCCAAATCGTAAGGATTACTTGAAATATTACTTTTTGATTGGAATGCGGGAAATGACGATCACAAGGAAGAGTAGGTACTGAGAAATCTTTGGTTTATAAGCTTTTAATTGTTTGTTTTCACTCTAGTCCTACAATAAATGTTAACTTCAGAAAAATATTTTTTCAGACTACAATAATCCAATGAACACAATTTTATATAGGCTGGACAGAGCCAATATAGCACATCAATTCTGTAGTTGACTACTTTTTTGTAGGAACGCTACCTTAAAAGTTGTTGGTTGTCAAAGTGAAGTGCTCCAAAATTTAGCTAAAATGCCTTGAACTTGGTCGGTTTCAGGGCGCACTTTTCGAAATTCTTTAACTTAGATAGGGTCAGGAGTTGGAGGAACATGGGCCGGAAAAACTAAAAATTAAAAACAAATACAATTATATTCGTATAATTATTTTATTACCCATTCAAAATGTTTCATTATCCTTGAAATTATTTTTAAAGAAAAATAATTCGAAAAAAACCGAATAAATATTAAAAATGAATAATTTAGAAAACAAAAAAAATACTCGTCAGGTAGATTTTAGTAACTTTGGTGGATTGAATACCAGGAAAACCAGCAGAAATTGAGATTTGTGGGCGGAGTCAGACAAAAAGATCCCTATTCTCGATTTGTTTGAAGTTTCGGACTTTCTGAAAAAACAGAATGAGTGGATCATGAAAAAATATAGGCGAATGTAATTGTTTCTACAAATTTGATGTATTCCTCACATTTTAAGCATAAAAACAGCAAAAAATGTCAAGAAACCATAAAGTTACCGATTTTCGAAACTTTTCGAAAATCTGAAAATATTCAAAATACCGTAACTCGATGGGATTTGCTCCGATTCATTTGAAATTAAAATTTTCAGAATCAGCTCGTCAAGACGCTTCGAATGAGTATAATCACGGCTAGGTTTTGTGCGAGTTGGGTCTCAACACGAAATGGCGCTGGGTTACTGTAGTTTTCGTGGTGGGGCCCAATTTGCTTCGAATATAGACATGATTATACTCATTCGAAGCGTCTTGCCGAGCTGAGTTCAAAAATGTAATTTTCATTGGGACTGGTGAATAATAAACCGGGTTACGGTAATTTTAGTGAAATTCGAGATTTTCAAAAAGTTTCGAAATTCTTTAACTTTTTGATTTTTTAAGGTTTTTAACTGTTTTTATGCCTAAAATGTCAGAAATCCATCAAATTTTAGCTCGAAACCTAACCAAGTGTCAATTTTCAGTGTTTTAACACTTTTTTGCCTAGTTTTGGACATTTTTCCGTCATTTTCAGTCAATTTTAAGAAACTAACCGCCAAAAAATATCCATCCATGTCATGGGCTTCACCAACTGCCTCCAGACACCCGGCCGGACCGATGAATCGAATAAAGTCCCGTTTCACGAATAACAAAAGGCTCTTTTTCTGGATGGGCGGTGGGTAGAGGTACGTTTTGAATGGCATAATGTCACATCCGATTGTAAATGGCATTGCGATGCCTAGTTTGTAGATACGGTCCAGGTTGTATTGGGTCAGGCGACAGTTGATACGCATTTCCTTGAATTTCGGGATTTCGAGAAGAATCTGGAATAAGCAGGAGTGAAATGGAGATACAGTAACTCTAAGCATAGTAACCTTGACTACAGTAACCCGTAACCAGGAGTACAGTAGTCCAGAGTGCGTTACAGTATACAGTATCCAAGCTACAGTAACCCGTTTGACTTCAATCCTAGATTACATTAACCCATTTCGAAAAAAATGCGGTACAGTAAGACAGACAGCAGTAATCATGATTAGAGTAGCCGATTCTATGACTACAGTACCGTCGCTCTACAATAGCCTAAGCTACAGTAACCCTAATAATCTACAGTAACCCTAGTTAGCTACAGTAACCCTAATAAGCTACAGTAACCCTTGCAAACTACAGTACCTCAAAAATATTCGAACTTTGCAATTCGGTTTTTTTAATATAATCAAGGAAAATTTGAACATTTTCAGAAAAAAAGTTTTTGAATGAAAAATTAGATAAATTTCACCACAGAATCGTGTTTCTCGTAAAATTCTGATCTGAACCCAGAAAAAATCAAATTTCTAGGACAAAACGGTAAGGAGTTACGATGGGTGGCAAGAGAGTGAGAGGGCGCAGACGACGAGAGTGTCTCGTCGTCTGCGCTCTCTTATTCTCTCGTCGCCTCTCGTAACTCCGCCTAGAGACGTCCGTTTGTCATGATTTTTAGTTTGCTAGAAAGCGAAAAACATGAAAAACACGGCCATGTAGAAATTTTCAGAAAAAATTCAAAAAAAAATGCTGAAATTTTTTTTTGAGTTTTGAATTTTTACCTCTTTCAACTGTAAAATCGTCTGTTTTCAATGAATATTACTACAGTACCCCGTCCTCCCACTCACCTCCACCAATCTCTGCAAATCCCGCCAACCGATATAACCGTCATACTCAGCATGAGCCGTGTAAAAACACAACTTGTTCGCCAGATACTGTGCTCGATCCCGGTACTCCAACCCATTCATCGAATAGATCCTCTGGGTGTCTGGCACTCTCTCCACCCGGTCACTCTCTCCCTCGATATATTCCGGTCCCTTAAACCAGATTAATTCGTCGAAAATTCTAATGGAGATCCGTTTGTGTTGATTGGGGGCCGGATATGGAAGTGTGCCCATGGATCCGATCGTCGTGTGTCGAAGACGCCGAGATTCATGTTGAAAGTGGCAAAATTTCGACCGCCCAGTGGGGAAATTGTGATTTTAAACTCGCGGAAGTGAGGGTTTTGCAGGAATCGCTGGAAAATTGGTTTTTTTTTGAAACTTTTTTACATGACCGTGTTCCCCGTGTTTTCAGCTTTTCAGCAAACTAAAAATCGTGCCGAACAGACGTCTCTACGTGGAGTTACGAGAGGCGACGAGAGAGTGAGAGAGCGCAGACGACGAGACACTCTCGTTGTTTGCGCTCTCTCACTCTCTCGCTGGCCCATGTTCCTCCAACTCCTGACCAGTGTGAGGTATTCGGAAGAAATCGGTAAATTTATCGGTAAATTTTCGGTAAAAATTACCGGTAAATTACCGGTAATTTACCGGTAAATATTTTCCGAAAATTTACCGAAAATTTACCGAAATTTTACCGGTAATTTTTCGGTAAATTTTCGGTAAATTTTCGGTAAATATTTACCGGTAAATTACCGGTAAATTTTACCGAAAGCTGTCGTTCCGAATAGTTGTTTACCGGTAAATTATCGGTAAACAGCTAAATTTTTTGCGTTTTCTGGCTGCAATGGTTGCATGTCTCAGCCCTAAAAGAAACTAACCGGAGTTTCCGGTGATTTTTTAGATTCTGTAACCAATCTCAAGTCCAGAGATAACAACTCGTTTATTTTTTCGACTTTTTGGTAAATTTCTGAATACATTTCGTTTCTTTCGAGTTTAAAATAAAAATTTTAAAGCGAAAAAGTGTTTTCTAACAGAAAATCGCAGCAAAATTCGATTCGCTCAAAAAATTCTACCTGGAAGTAAAAAACAAAAAGGTTTTGCCACCACTGGGGGTCGAACCCTGGTACTCAAATTAGTACAAAAACGTCCAAAAATATGTTTTGGTTCCTTACTGGACCTAACCATGTGAGCAAAACACAGAAAAGCATGGACGGGAAAAATAATGAAATAAAAATTCACGATTTACCGGTAATTTACCGAATACTCATTTACCGGTAATTTACCGGTAATTTACCGGTAAAATTTCGGTAAATTACCGGTAAATTTTCGGTATATCGATTTTTTACCGGTAATTTACCGGTAGATTTTCGGTAAAAATTACCGGTAAATTACCGGTAATTTACCGAAAACTGCATTTATCGGTAGTTGTCTACCGAATACCTCACACTGCTCCTGACCCTATCTAAGTTAGAGAATTTTTAAAAATTTTGAAAATTTTAAAGAGAAGGCATGCGTGACTGACCGCGATTGCAGTCCGGCCCATGTTCCTCCAACTCCTGACCCTATCTGATTAGGGCCGCTGAGATAAAAACTGAATATGTGAAACAAAGTTGGGTGAAAAAGCTCTAATACAACATTTTCTACCCAAAAATCTATATTTTCTTAGTATTACATGTTGCTCGATATACTTACACAGGGAAATCATAGACTTACGACACTCAGGGAAAAAAAGGGTCAGGCTGACAGATTAACAAAAAGTCCGTATTCAGACTGTTACAAATTTCATTCCGGTTACCAAATATCAGCCAAAAATGTGCAAAAATCGATTTTAATATGGCTTACCTCCTCTTATCATTCCAATCGAAGGATTCACATCAGAATATGAAATAAAGAAATAATTAGAATTCAAAAATAATAGGGAAAAAGGTTTTTTGACGACCTCTCAAATAGTCGTCTTGGTGCAAAATGAAGTTTGGGAAGGACAAGTAATCGAAAGAAATCAAAGTAGACGCAGACAGTCAGAAAGAGGAAAAGAGGGGTGGGTCAGTCGCTTGATAGCTGTCCCTTTTTGTCGGCAAGGTCAACCAGAACCGTCATTCAGTGTAATACGATCCTTACACCCAGCCGATGAAGAGAGAGAGAGAGAGACTCAATACACGATTTCTCCTGTTGCCTCTCTTAATCATTGGTTTGCGAGGTCCAATAAACTACAAGTGCACATTCTAACAGTAGAAAGGAAATGGGTATGAGACAAAGGAAGAAAAAAAGTTTTACATCAATATATTGTGTTAATGATTGAGAAACATTTTGTACCTATCGATTATTTGAAATTGATAAACCACGAACATAAACCAACTGGAAAAAAATACAACAAAAATTGGGGACAAGCAAGCAATAGCCAGTTTTCTCATCTTGTTTGTTAGACGTTTGGAGAAACGAATACACCAACGGAAAAATCAAAAAGAGAGGAGCTAACTGAGATACAAATACCACCGTACATGGAAAAAAACAACAAATTAATTTTTCTTTTTGTTTCGCTTAAGCGTTTTCATTTTTCAAAGACGCGTGTAATACTCCGTGTCTCTTTTCAACCCTTATGCAGGCCCAACAGACTTTAGAAATGCATTACATTTACAAGTATTTATCTGAATACCTATTTTTGAAATTAAAAAAAAGCAAAAAATATCATGAATCACTATTCATTCATCAAAAATACAATAAAATCCTAGTATCTTCTTCTCATTTTTCATATCTCCCTTGGTTTCGATGAATTCATATCATTTCACTACAATCTGATTCTCAGAAATATGGTAAGAGATTGGGAAAGATGGTGGAACTTTGGAAACTGCTTTTTTCAAAATATTCCACACAACAGCCATGTTTCTACTCTTCTTATTAGATTCCGCATCGAGAAAGTTGACGACATCAGCTTTTTTGTATGATCCGTTCCGATACTTGAGTTGTTCTTTGAGTCTGTCACACTTTTATTGAAGCTCTTTGGTGCCTTTATTTTCCGCTTTTTCTGATCTTGTCTTCAGTGTTTCTGATATCAAGTCAGTTTTTAAAATAACGTTGAAAGACAACCGACCTCTGACTCCTACTCCAGCTATTGAATTTTCAGTTTAGCACTTTTTAATTCATCTTTTTGTTCTCATTACAGGCGACAACTTTCTGACGGATGTCCACTTGTTTTTGTTTCGATCCTTCGTTTTCCACATTCAAGTTTTTGGATGTTTCTTTGAAACTTTTCAACGCATAACTGAGCTTTCTGAAAACATTGGAATTGTTTCAGATTCAGAGTCAAAACTCACTTGTGTTAAAGGAAACTGTTTCTCCCTCTCTTTGTCAAGTTGTCGGCTGCATAGAGGACATGAGGGATGGCTGGGGGCTGGTATCTCATTTTTGGACCACCCACGGTCGTTGGCCACGATGGTGTACATCACTGGTCGGACTGTTCCTTAAAATGAGAAATAGATTGGATTATCGCAAGATTTTGAAGAGAAACTCACAATGAGAGATGATTGGTCGTCCGGCGCTGGCGATCTGCCCATCGATGCATTTGACTTCACATTCTGCTCCACAGGCTCGTTTCCTTTAATTTCCTTGGGTAAGATTCTTGAGTGGGACGTCTTCTGCAACACGTGTTCTCAAAATTAGCAACTATGGTAGACCACAAGGAAATTTACGATGTGATGTTTAATAGTTTTGTTCTTTTCATTTTGTTTATAACATTGTTCATAATTCAGTCCATTCTTGAAATTTCTACTCAAAATTAAAGGGGGACTGCGGTATTCAAAAATCTTAATTTTTTGATATGGATCGACTCAGAATTTTATAGAAAAGAGAAAAGTCTCTTGGAGCTAGGTCCGAAAATTAGCCTGAAACGAGTTATGAGCCCTCAAAGTGTCGAAAAAGGGCCCCTCGCCGTGAAAATTCGCCTTATATTTCAAGGTAAAATTCTCTCGCCGTGAACGTGAAAAAGTGAATATTGGGAGAATAACGCCGTGAACTCTCTTTTATCAGTATATTCTACTGATCAAATAAGGAAGTATCTTCATGATGATGAAGTCTTTGGCTGGAATTGACCTAAATAATTGGAGACATCAATAAGAGCTTTGCACCATTGAGAAAGTAGACAGATCCTCTAGATATTTCATTTAGTTACACAACTTCAGTATCAATAGGAAACTTCTCCAACTCTCTGCAAACGGTTATCATTTCTGAAACAGCTATGGAGTTTTAAAGAACATATCGTCGAATTCTTGGTGCTCCTGACTGTATAACTAAATGAAATATCTAGAGGATCTGTCTACTTTCTCAATGGTGCAAAGCTCTTATTGATGTCTCGAATTATTTAGGTCAATTCCAGCCAAAGACTTCATCATCATGAAGATACTTCCTTATTTGATCAGTAGAATATACTGATAAAAGAGAGTTCACGGCGTTATTCTCCCAATATTCACTTTTTCACGTTCACGGCGAGAGAATTTTACCTTGAAATATAAGGCGAATTTTCACGGCGAGGGGCCCTTTTTCGACACTTTGAGGGCTCATAACTCGTTTCAGGCTAATTTTCGGACCTAGCTCCAAGAGACTTTTCTCTTTTCTATAAAATTCTGAGTCGATCCATATCAAAAAATTAAGATTTTTGGAATACCGCAGTCCCCCTTTAATATGAAAATGAATCATTTTTGCTGTTCTCTCCATCTCCGTCAAAATATTCTTTAAAACTTCTCTTAACTCCAAAACCGTCGTGGACATCGTGAAGTTATCTTCCACCCTTCTACCCGTCAACTGGGATGACAGAAAGAGAAGGAGTGTTGCGCGACACGAGACGCAGAGAAACGAATGAGAGTGGCGAAGAGGAAAAGAGAAGAGAAGGTGGACAGAGACAGAGGGAGAAGAAGACCAAACAGAGAGAGGGAAAGAAAAAATATTTTATGACGTGGCGACTAGCATCTGAAACTGACTGAAAATATGTAACTCTTTTGCTATTTGTCCGATTGGACTTATCTTTTTTCTGTCATGGCTGAAATTAAGAATGCCCGAAGGTTATTTCAACAGGATTCAAAAATTGCAAAAGTTACATTTTTTGTACTATGCTTTAAAAGAAATAAACAGTATTTTTTGAAGTAGGAAGGAACATACGATGCCAATTAGATTAGGTTTCGTGATCAGGGCTGTGCAAAAAACGTTTTCAAGAAATTTTCGAAAACTTGTTTTTTTTCAAAACATTCGTACCAAAAAATTTGATGAAATTTTTTTCTAAAGTTTTTGACCGAAAAAACCGAAAAATTCGAAAAACAAAATTACATTTTTCGGAGCTAAAAATCTTGAATTTGAATGAAACCTGACCCCCAGTATTATTTTTTATTATTATTCCAACTGCGCTAGTTTGAGTAAATAGCAGATGTCTTCCTCCAACGTAATCATGTCAACCAATTCTCACACCGTCTCTCGGTCCTTTGAATGGGACATGTTTCTTCACATATGACATTCTGCCTCCTTATTTCCTCGGAAAATCGGTTTGAACGCTTGGCTTTGTGGGTCGTATTGGAGGACACACCTGTCCTTCCCCAGACGACGGTCGTCTCAGTATGAAAGAGCTCCAAAACATTATTTATTGCTCAAAAACACGAAAAAACAAAGATCGAATGTGAATAACTTCAAACATGGGGAGGAATCAAACTCTTTGATACACGAGTTCATTTCTCCCCATTCAATGAGAAATATCATTTTCTGTTCCATGTTTTCAACGAATTCTTTGTGTTTCCATGTTATAGTTATGCGATCGATGGTGTCATAGTCATTCGGCCTGAAAATTAGGTTTTGAGTAAATTTAAAAAAATTGTGATAGTCTAGAAGTCTGAAATACGCTCACTTGACACTCAAAACTCACTCTGGTATTTCTATGATTTCTTTCATTTGTTTCTCCTTCTCCAAAATGATATTTAAAAACACATCCTCAATTTGACAAATGCTGAAAATGTACACACATAAATTTATACATTATATTCGAAAAACATTGTCACTTACGCAGATTTGTTTCTGGGAAAACCTTCCAGATTCGAGAATCTGTACGATGTTTGCGTACTTCCATTGTTACGGGACTAAAAACAATAAATTATCGTCATGAGAAGGATGAAAGTTATCAGTGGTTTGAGCTACTTTGACGATCATCCAATCAACTTACATCCAATCATAATAAAGTTTTCCTCTGAATGTGATGTGTGAGCTGAAATAATATCGATTTGCGGGTTTCAAACGTACGATCACAATCTTACAATGCATGTTTTTTAACGATAGGGTTGATATCATCCAGGGCCGACCATTTTTTGGAATCAAAACAGGAGTTGCTTGTTTGTTCTAATATATCATGCATCCATACAACCCTGAAGATAAAACAAATAAATTATCTCGGTTTTTCTTTAGATTCGAAGTTACTGCTTCATTCCCACCGATTTATTGGTCTCTTTTTCCACAAACTCAATAATTGTCTTGTTGAAATTGAACCGGTTTCCCCACTCTACCACATTGACATATTTTCAACTAAAACTTGTAAGACAAAAGCATGAATGATTTTCTGTAAATTTTAAAGCTACTTATAAAATCAAGCAGTATACAGTCACCCGTCCTACAATCAGAATTATTATGAAACCCTATCGAAGTTGGACAATTTCAACAATGAACGGTCAAACTTTGCACATTTGTTCCTTGTGCTATATAAAATCATTTGATTTGCTGCCACCTATCCTTCATTCCCCTCCAATATTCAGAAAAAACAATGTAAAGTAACAGTACTATGAGTAATGACCTAGGGAACAGAGAAGTTTAGGTTTTTTCAATGAAATAGTAAAACCCTCGCATTATTTTCCCCATCCAAACTCACTTTTTTCAATAGTACATAACGGAATATTACATCAACTCAAGAATGATAAAATAAAATAACTAGAATTTGAATAAAATATTGTAACAGGGGGACCTCAAATCACATAGGGGTCAGAACTTGAATAAAGTTCATTTCTCACGACGGGGTTTATATACATTTTCCATAGAAGGGCGGAGTCATCTATTCTTGATGATCAAATCTCACCGAGCCGCCCACCTTCGTATTTCAAACATTCGGAAACATTTGGAATTTCTGAGAGTGCATTCAGGGGGATTAGATTAAATGAGAAGCATAGAACGGAAAAAAGGTGACGCAGGACATGCACACCCCGTATTGGGATTAGGGAGAGGACGTCATTAGAAAAGCGGAAATTTGAGAGAAAAGGGGATTTGAAGTCGAGCGTTGAGATTTGTGCATTCGTTCTAGCCGTTTTAGGATTAGAAAGAAGGTGTAATTAGAAAAGCGGGAAATGTGAGGAGAATGGGGATTTGTGCATTCGTATAGTTGATAAAGTCTTGGAGTGATCTAAGATAGAATTTCCAAAAGATCAAAAGATCAGGGTTCAAAACATTTGAATTGGCGGATTAGTTAGAGATCACAGCGTGAGAACTATTTGTCTTTATTTTGTCTATGAATTGTTTTTTGTTCAGATGTTTTTTTAATCCCCAACAAAATAATTATTCATATCAATAATCAAAAATAAAGGATTCATAATGAACCTCAAAGTATTTTCAATACTTCTCGATGAGGTGTCTTGAGTGAATGATATCAATGTTGACATATTCTCAAGCGACATTTGAAAAATACGAATTGAATTTTATTTGTAGTATACTTTTTTTGGAATTTTGATCTAACTGTATATTAAAAACCTCTAAGTTTTTTGAGAGCACTTTGAATTTTCAGTTGGTTGAAAATGAGTTCCTTTTAAAATTCAATGTTTTTTTAACTTGTTTCATACTGTACCGGACAAAAAGGTATCAACTTTTGCTTTTTTCAGTTGAAAATGTCCAACTTTGAGAGTGTGTCATTGTAAAACTAAGTGTCCCACAAAATCATTTTTTCACACAGAACAAGGGTAGAACTCAATTTTTGTAGTTGGAAACTTTTTTGTACGGAAAATTCCTAGCAAGTTAAATATCGACAAAGTGATTTCTCCCACAAATCGAACAATTTCAGTGCAAAATAATGCGATTTTTGAGATGTCTTCTTTCAGATGACCATTTCTCTCTAAGGAGTGTCCATATAAAAAAGTTGTCAACTACTAAAATGAAGCTCTATTTTTTATTTGTATAATTCATCAAAAATCTACTTGATGCGATAATCAGTATTACCATGACACACTCTCAAAGTTAGACATTCTGAACTGAAAAATGCGAAAGTTGATACCTTTTTGTCCGGTTCTGTATATGTTTTTTTCAAGCATAATTTAATCATAATTTCTTTTTAAAATGAATTTTTCCGTGTATGGTGATATTGATCCCTTTTAGCTCTTTTTTTTTCAATGCTCCTTTAAAAATTGAAGAATGTCTGGTTTTTCCCTTATCTCGTTTTTTGTATCCTTTTATGTTTACTTCTCTTTGAAAACTCTTTAGCGAAACAATAAGAAAAATGTATTTGTTGTTTTTTTTCTATGCACGATGGTATCTGTATCTCAGTTAGCTCCTCTTTTTTCAATTCTGCCGTCGGTGTATTCCTTTCTCCAAATGTCTAACGAACAAGATGAGAAAACTGGCTATTGCTTCCTTGTCCCCAATTTTCGTTGTATTTTTTTCAGATGGTTTGTGTTCGCGGTTATTCAATTTCAAATAGTCGATAGGTACAATTGTTTCTCAATCATTAACACAATATATCGATGTAGAACTTTTTTTCTTCCTTTGTCTCATACCCATTTCCTTTCTACTGTTAGAATGTGCACTTGTAGTTTATTGGACCTCGCAAACCAAAGATTAAGAGAGCAACAGGAGAAATCGTGTATTGAGTCTCTCTCTCTCTTCATCGGCAGGGTGTAAGGATCGTATTACACTGAATGACGGTTCTGGTCGACCTTGCCGACAAAAAGAGACAGCTATCATTCGACTGACCCACCCCTCTTTTTCTTTTTCTGACTGTCTGCGTCTTTGATTTCTCTCGATTGGTTGATCCACTCCAACTTCAGTTTATACCAAGATGACCATGTTAGCGGTCGTCAAAAAACCTTTTTCCCTATTATTTTTGAATTCTAGTTATTTCTTTCTTTCATATTCTGATGTGAATCCTTCGATTGGAATGATAAGAGGAGGTAAGCCATATTAAAATCGATTTTTGCACATTTTTGGCTGATATTTGGTAACCGGAATGAAATTCGTAACAGTCTGAATACGAATGCGTTCTTTTTTCTAAAGTTGTGATCTATTTTGGACTCAAAATTTAGAAATTCAGGTCTAGGAAAAAAATTTTAGTACTATAGTGCTCGAAAATTTTGGTTGATGTGTCAGCCTGACACTTTGGGCACTCATTATTCCCCTAGTGTCATGAATCTGGGATTTAATTGTGTTTGCGTATTGAACGACAAGAAAATTAGAGATTTTTGGCATATACTTTTCCTTTTTGCTCTTTTTTAGAGTGTTGCTCACCAAATTTCATAACACTCCTACATTCACTATTTCACAACACCTTTTCAAATTTCTCATCTCTACTCCTGCCCACGTACACTTCCAAAATAACATCCCTCCCTCAAAATGAAGAAGAAAATAGGAGAAATGACCCTTCGTCTCTATTTCATCACAATATGTTCTAATGGGGGAGCGAAGAGACAACCACAGATGTAATGCGACACCCCGTCTCTTTTCACAAAAAGAAACATAACTTTGTTCTTCAAGGACACTAGAGATAACGTAAATAGTGGACACGCAGAGAAAATTTGAATTGAGTAAAAAAAGTAATTACAGAATCGAGATCAGCCTGGTACTTCGTCAGGATTCGAGTCAATTGAAATCGGATGCCGATTTAATGGAAACCAGGCCACCTCGAGAACCGTGTCAACCCGTCGCCAAAGTCCACCACGTCCGAGGAACGACTGATGATTCTACTCGCAGTCAGATCGAGGCGTTGAGAGATGTTCCAGGACTATCCACATCTTCTCAACGCACCGAACGCCACACAAGAACAGAAGGACACACTGACTACACTCGGGAAAAGTTCGATTATAGTCGGAATTTGTGAGTTTTTTGGAACATTGGCTGGGGGATCTATAAAACTGTCCCTTTAAAAAATTCTAGAGTTTTATTTTCAGCGAACATAAACACAATCAACCAAAAGTCGGAAATCGAGCTGACTGGTTTGAAGAAAAAGATCGACGGGTTGAAGGAAAAACTGCACAACGCAGATTTCGCGAAGGCGTATTCACTGGATAAAGCAATATTCCATAGCAAGAATAATGCCCATCAGAAGGTCGACAATCAGGCGAACAAGGAAGAATACGAGAAGATTAATGAGGAGATCAGAAGACTAATTAATTCATGTTGCTTTTCATGATTTTTTGACCTCACTCTCTCCTAAAAATAAAAACACATCTCTCTCTCTCTATCTCTCTCTCTTTTTTCTGTTATACAATAAATGGCCAGCGCGAACATCGGCCTCTTTTTCTCTATCCCTTTCACGGCACCTTTTCCAACTGTCGCGCAAAAAAAGAGAAAAAGAGAGGGCAGCTGGCCGGGTAGAGGGAGTGGGAGAAATCAAAAGAACAGCGGCCGCTCGCTCGGTCTCCTTTTCGCGATCCTTTTTGTGATACCTTCTCCAACTATCGCGCAAAAAAAGAGAAGAGGAGAGGGCAGCTGGCCGGAATGAGGGAGAAGAAGAGAATCAAAAGAACAGCGACTACTCTCTCTCTCTCCTATCTGCTACAAAAAAAGAACCGTAGCTTAACGTAAAAAGTGGAGACGCAGAGAAAATTAGAAAAAATAGAAAGAATTGGAGTAAAACACTTTGGCAATGGAAATTTAAAAACTAGAGTTCTAAAACAACAAAGTTTTTAAACAGTGCTTAATAATCAACAAAAAAATTTCAAGCAAAATTAAACACCTCTACTTTTTGCCAATGTTAGATTCTGCCAAAAAACTACCGTAACCCAAGAGCATAATATTTCAAGCTATTCATAACCAGCATATTTGGATGCACCCAGCAGATACTCGAAAGAGAAAATGGGTTTTGAGGAGAGAAATGATATGAAGATTTCAAAGGAATTGTGGTTTTTAAAACTTTTCCTCGTCAGGTACACCCGCTAGAAGTTGCAACCCCCCCCCAAAATCTTCGTAACAGAGGCTATTTCGAGAGGGAATATTTCTCTTGGCCGTACAATTACAAAAAAGTGGTGAACTAAGAAAATGAAGCGCTAGTTTCGTTCCATAACCTATCAGAAAGTGATACCGGGAGACACCGTCCAATATTTCCGATTTCCGAGTTCCAATCACTACATTACCGATTTCAACCGTTTAAAATTTCAAAAGTGTTTCGATTTCTAAAAAAAAATTAGCATACTGATTTATTTTCTGACGCAGCGTATGAGTCTGATATTTTCGAAACAAACGAATCACGTCCCACAATCCAAGTCGAGATATTACTCTCCCTCCCCTCTACCTCAATCTCTTCATTTTTCAATTATATGTGTTTAAAGGATTATGTTGGCTTACGACTACATTACTGGTTCATTTCCGAATTGGTCCTTCTACTATTAGAGCCGACGTTATGTACAATTATCGGCTTAGGGTTTGTTAGACCTCGCAAGTAAAAGGGTAACGGTTTAGCGAGTCGCTCTCTTCATCGGTCGGATGTACGGGTCGTATTTACACTGAATGCAGTTGGTTCTGGTCACCTTGCACACAAATATAATGAGAGACAGCTATCGACTGACCCACCCTTCTTTCTTTCTTTGACTGTCTGCGTCTATTTTCATTTCTCTCGAGTAGTTGTCCACACACTTCAGTTTATACCAAGATGACTTATGCTGTTGTCGACCCCTTTTTTCCTTATTATTTTTGAATTCTAAATATTGCCTTATATTACATTTTATTTACTGGTTTTTATGGATTCTGTGAATCCCGATTTGATATTCCCGTTCATCATAAAATGACGGTGTCGATCGCACTGAACTTTTGGCAAGGCAGACCAAGGTATGTATCGAAACTGAGATTTTAAGTACGTTATTATAATGATAACGATAAAATATGAAAAATAATCCTAGACAGTCACATCACATTCTTTCAGAGGAGAACGATGCTGCAACTGTGCCATTTTGGGAGTCGTTGGGAACAAACACCCAAAATCATCCAAACATTTTGTGGGCACACGCTATGTCAAGAATGCCTGAAGATGAAGCTGAAATCCACTCGAACAATAAAGGAAAAGGAAAAATTTCGAGAAAAAATGTCCAGAATGCCAAAGAAACATCTACGGTAAGGTTATCAGAGTTTTGATACGTACTTTTAAACAAGTTTTTTTGTAGAATAGCCTGTGGATTATCCTTGCACGATGGACACACGAATCAGATGGCTACTGCATAGAATGGAGTGGATACTATTGAAAAACGTAAGTTATTTGTTGCAAATAATATCTAGAAATTAGTTTCTACTGAAAGATTTTTTGATTATACGTTCAAATTTTCAGCTGCTTCAAACAATATTCGGGACACTGGTTCGCAAATTTGACAAGATTGGATCAACATCTCGGGACTCTGCAGCAAATGGCGACAAGACTGAGAAAAGCTGGAGAATTCTTGAAAACCATGGAAGATACGATAACCACAAAATGCAGTGGCCTAGAACAACTAAGAAGTCGGAAACTCTTATTTTAGTTTTATATGTTCGAATTGCTATTATTGTTAGTTTTCTTGTATAACTTACAATATAAATAAAAATTAATATAATCCAAACATCTCTCTTCTGATTGTTTTTGTTACAAATAAACGGCCGAAAATTATTTTTTGGTCAGTGAACGTCATTTTTTCGGCCCGATAAAAAACTTATCGGCCCACGTTCAAAGAAATGGACACACTCTTTTACAAAATTTTTCTGACAATAATATGTATATTCGAATCTTATTCAAAATTTGAAAACATCTTTGCAAAAAATTCAAGAAATGTTCAATTTTTGTTCTGAAACCCGGGCCAGGTAGTGCTGGGTCCGGCTCGGCTCGTCGCAAGTATGGTGAAAAATGTGTGTGTATTGAATGGCTTTATGTTTGCTCTGAATCAGTCGGCTTGTGTCGTTTTACCCGTATGTCCCACAAATTCAGCGGTTTGACGAATCGTATTTACATTGTCTGACGTTGATTCTGGCCGACCTTGCACACAAATACAATGAAAGACAGCTATCAATTAAGTGACCCACCCTCTTTCCCCCTGTTTGACTGTCTGCATCTACTTTGATTTCTCTCGAGTAGTTGTCCCGCACTACCTTCAGTATACACCAAGATGACTTGTATTGTCGTCAATACTCTTCTCCTCATTATGTTTGAATTCTAATATATTATTTTTATTACTCACTGCTTGTTATGGATTCTGTGAATCTTTCAACTGGATTGCTATCAGAGGAGGTAAGCCACGAAAAAAGCGATTTTGCACATTTTTGGCTTGTATTTGCTTATAACCGGGCCGGACTGATCTCCAAATTTTAACCTGCCTGGTTCAGCCCAGTCGGCCAAGTCAGTAATTTTCTTTTCTACGTGAATTCAGTGATAAAAAAGTACTTGAAAGTTATTTTTAGAATGTAACAATTCAAAAAGGGTTTCCATCCGGGCCGGCAAAATCTGAAATGGAAAATATTATTTTTCCATATTTCGGGCACAAACTGGAAGATTGGGACAGTTTACTTATCCCGCGCGCAGTAGATTAAATTCCCAGCTGGTCTTTTTTTAATCCCGCTTCTCATTTAAAAAAACTCTATCTGCCGTTTTAATATGCGTATGCAACTGTGCTGACAATGGAACCTCAAAACCATAAAAGTGTTTTTTGGCTGAAACTTTAAGGAGAGGTTGAGAATGATCTGAAAAAAAATTCCTGGAAAATTTGTATTTCACTCAAAACTTTCAACCGAGTTATGAGCTCTCTCAAAGGCTCTCAAAATATGCTCTGATTTAATCTCTTTTTGAATTTGAGTATTTGTTTTTGTTGAAAACATTTTTACCGCATTTTTGAAGATTTTACTGTCTTTTTTCTTTGTTTCTAGTTCAAAATTTCACAAAAATTTATGTATCGAAGTGTCAAAAAAATCATGATCCCACCAAAAATACAATTAAAGAATTATTGATTTCAATAATCAAGAAAAAAAGATTCATAATGAAATTGAAAATATTTTACACAATTCTCTATGTGTCTTGAAGGAAGGATACATATCTATCTTAGATTACTCCAGGATGTTGTCAGCTATACGAATGCACAAATCCCCCTTCCCCCACACTTCCTAATCATATATGCATGAGCGCACTCTCAGAATTTCCAAATGACTCCGCCCTTCCATGGAAAATGTATATAAACTCCGTCGTCAGAGTCAAACTTCAAATTTCGACCACTATGTGATTTGAGGTCTCCCCCCCCCGGTTACCATATTTTTTTTAATTCTAGTATTTATATTTAATCATTCTAAAAAATGTCGAGATGGATGTGATGTTTCATCATTTTAAAAAGTGAGTTTGGGTTGGAAAATTGATGCGGGGGGTTTTATTTTTTGCGTGTGTTTGATTAAAAAACTGAATTTCCCTGCTCATTAGGTTTGATCTGAAAATTAGAGGGGTATGAAGAGCAGGTGGCAGCATACCGATTGATCTTAAGCGTTGGTTCAAAATAGGCAAATTTCAAAACATTATTCATGTTTTGTCTCACTTTGCTTTGTTAGATGAGAAATCCCTGATAGTCTCTAGCCCCAAAGCGCTGGTCGAGGTCTATAGAAATCTTCTAGCGTTTTCAGTTTCCGTTTTTGTCTCTATGATTTGTATAAGCCCTCATACTTTAGACTAACATGCGAGTCGTTTAATCGGAATGATGTCTTTTTTATTTTCTAAAATTCAAATTTTTAGTAGTATGACCATGTGGCTGTCTTCATTTGAAAAATTTAACTTCAAATTGTTTATATTTTTGATGGTGAAGGACGGATGCTAATCTAAATCAGTTAGTTAATTGTTATAGTTCCATAGAACACAATTCCATGCAGTTAGAACAAAATTACAAAAATTATAAACATATAAATCGACTGCAATTTTTTTAACACCCACTTTACAGACATAGTTCAAAATGGTGAGGACCGACGCCCACTCTCTGAAGATGAGATCATCTAGCTCTGCTGAACTCAATGATGACTTCTCCTAGATTCTCCACGACTTCTGACTCGCTGGCTCGGTGCACCTGTATCTTCACAATCTCCTTTTCAAGCGTTTGAAAATTTATTTAAATTTTTTTTAACATCTGAAAAACAAATAAAAAGTGTTGCTGAGCTTGTTTTCTTATTTCAGGAAAACAAAAGCGTTCAGTTTCTGGAAGATTTATAACCAATAAAAAAGGGAAAAGCACCAATCATACAGTGGCAAAAGGATTTTGCTAATCTGGAAATTTTTGACTGAGGGAGAATGAGTTGGTTTAGACAAATGAACATGTATTTAAGTGTGCATAAATCTTCACTTGGATAGTTACAGTGAGCCTTCTACCGTATGTTACAGTGAGCCTTCTACCGTATCAAGAAGATTTTTGATGAAATATAGAGATTAAAAGTAGAGCTTTATTTTTGTAGTTGACGACTTTTCTCTACAAACCCTCCCTAGATAGTTATGGTTCGTTCAAGACGACAACAAAAATTGCTCTATTTTCCACTGAAATTGGCCGATTTGAGGAAAAAATTACTTTGTCGGTATGTAACTTGCTAGGGAGTGCCCGTACAAAATAAAGCTGTCAACTACAAAAATAAAGCGCTAATTCAACTGTGTATAATTCATTGAAAATCTATTTGATAAGACCATCAGTTTTACCATGATATACCCTCAAAGTTGGCTAATTTCAAATGAAAATGGCTAAAATTTACAATTTTTTCGACGGTACTGTACGGTAAGACGTGTAGCTACAGTAAGACGTTTAGATATTTTTGAAAAATTTGTCCGTAGAACACTATATAAGCTACAGTACACCAAGTATATATATTTCATTAATGACATTCTCCCACTTCAACCTGTTGATGAAAATTAGTTGAAAATTTATTAAATTAAATTGAATCACAATTCAAATTCCGTTGTTAAATTCATCAAATTATCACTCTGGGTGTAAAGCACAACTGCTCGGATCCCAGTGTTCTCCTGTTGGATCATATAGCACAAACCATTTGGAATATGGAGTCTCCTGAAACAATTTTTTTGGTACAGTACTATCAAAAAATAAAATAGAATAAAACTCACTTTCCATAATGCGTGATCTCATTCACCGGTGTTGCTTTCAACTGTTTGAACATTGGGGAAAAGTTCCGTTGCTCTTTCATGTGTATTTTCGCAACTTCCAGTCGAGACTCTTTAATCCATTGTTTGAAAAACATCAGGTAATCCGAATATTTCAACTGACAATTCTCCAAGTACAACTCCTTGCAATTAATAAACAAATTAGTCAAATAATGTCGTGTCACCCATTCTGCATGCTCCATTTTCAGCGCATCGAATTGGAAAGGTTTCGCGGAAATTGGCAATTGAAATTTCTTGGATGGATCAGAAAGGATTTCCAGAGTCTTTGCTTCTCTAGACAACTCTATTATTTCCTGGTAATTTTCCGTAGCTCCCATTTCTAGATTGAGATCTACCGAGTCGATGGTCAAGTTGAAGTTTCTGATGATTCGAAACACTGCAGCTGCCAACGGGGGTCTTTCAAAGATGAGTGACACTTTGCAAATCTTGAAAAGACCCACAAATTCCGAAATCTCTTTTTTAACTATCTCAAAATTGTATTCATTGTGGAGTTCCATAAAAATACCATAGTTTTTGTGTTTTTGATTACGAGCCTCTAGAATAAACGTCTTTGCAAATTTAGCAGTTAAGATGAAATTACGACGGGACAGGAACACTTTGAGGAGTCTCTTAGCTCTTTCAGATGACTGCGATATTTTGAATCTTAAAATAATTGATTTTTTTATTTAATTTGAAGAATAAACAAAGATAACTTACATTTCCAGCATATCCATTGTGTCGAAAACTGCCTGCATAGCTAACCAGGGTAGTCTAAGCAGAGGTAAAGGAGTAGCCATTTGAATAGATAGTTGTGTGACTGAAAATAAAGGAAAATAAAGCAAAATATGACGAAAGTGAGAAATCGATAGAGAGGGAGAAGACAAGAAGATTCTGAGACAGACTGCGGGGTGATGGTAGTGGTAATGGGCAACCTATTGATTCTAAATCTTTCACAGGGTGAGCAAATAGAAGATGAGCAAGATCTGCCATTGATGGGGCAAGGACAACTATTGAAGCGCAATTGCATGGGAAAAATACAAAATCAATAGATGTCCCAATCGGTCTTAATGACGTGGCAGACGTTTTGGGCAAACAAAATTGAGTGTGATGATGTGGAGGTAGGCGATGGTTTCGAGTCAGTGACGTCATCGGGTCTAGATTTTTTAGTCGACCAAGAAGTGTTCAGACAAGCCTTTGGTTATTGGCTGTGAGTTTAGGGAACTCGCGGACCATGTTGTTATAGATCAATTGCAGGATGTCTTGACATCAAGACATCATACTTGCAAGCCGGATTCGCTTCAAACTGATGTGAGTTTTTGCTGAAAATATACAAAATTGTAGATCTCGGCGAATAATATATCCATGACCTACCACGAACCGGGTAGACATTTCTTAATGTGCTGCGGGTCGGGAAAAAGTGTAAAAAAACACGAAAATAGCCGAAAAGCCATTCTAGCCAGGCCTGTGTCACATTAACCCAAACTACTGTGATCAATTTACACTGACAAACAGAATTGTGCCGAGTACGGTGTTATTTGGTCACAATAGTTTGGTCACTGTATTTTTGTCACTGTATCTCAATTATTACCGCTATTTCAAAATCGCGTTTTGAATCTTCATTGAGAAAGCGCGTTAATTATATGCTCTTTTTTTTTTGAAAAATTTGTCATCAAAATATATGTAGTTTTATTATTGGAATATAGAACAACAAATTAACAATTCTCTGTAGTCATCGGCTCCCTGCCACCTGCCAACTGCTTTCTCGCCTCATCTTTTGCCCGTTGGGGTCCGTTTCCTGGAAATTAGAATATTTTGAGACTTGAACAGCGCAGACAACACTGACCAAATTACAATGACACAGTGGTCACTGTACTTGGGTACTGTATTTTTGATTTCTTACCATTAACTCACTCTTTCTGGCTGTTTTCTCAGTCGTCTGGTTGTCTCATCATCCGTATCCACGTGCATATCATAGAACGCCAACTCAGCGCCATCCTTATCTCCCAAACCAAAGTTTGCAGTGTACACCAACTGGAAATCCACCATCCTCCCGCCATAGACATAAACATAATAGGCATGATAGATAACGGAGTGGGTTCCGTTTCCTGGAAATTATAATATTTCGGAAATTGAACAGCGCAGACTACATTGATCAAGTAACACTGACAAAGTGGTCTTGGTCACTGTAACTTCGTCACTGTATTTTTGATTCCTTACCATTAACCACAGCGAGCAACTTGCAATACGGGCACTGCCATGACGTTTTCTTATCCTCAGGCAGATCACGTGGTCGCATTGCCGTTTTATGAAGCAGACTTGAGATGTATTCTGAAATATTCTACATAAATTTCTTGCCAGTAAAAGTAATTTAAAAAAATTATGCTGCTCTTTTTACTCATTATTTCTTATTAAATCCGTCTGAGTATCTCAAAAAATCTAATGGGTTTCCATTGAACCAAATACAAAACTTTGCGGGGATACAAAATCGATTTGACATTTGAGAACTTCTAGGAGGAATTTTTAGAAAACAGGAAAATGTGAATTAAAAATTCACTTGGACGTAGTCGAACATGTTTCTAAAACGTACCAAAGGTTTCTCAGAGTTCTAACTTCGAATTTTTCTGAATTTTCAGTGGATGAGTCAATTATTGGGGATATTTTCCTATGATGGCGTCATAAGTTACTAGCGGCATAATTTTTGTTCATCACTACCGCTTTCACCGTTTGGTCTTACTCACCGTTGGCGATTTCTGAATCTTCCACACCCAATGGCTTTGGATCCTGGCTTCTATCATATTCCAAGTCATAATCTCCATTGGAAAGCGATACCGCCAGATATCAAGGTCCGGATTGTCAATGTCATCAACTTTGAACGCATTCTTGAGATTGTTGTAGACAACTGTGATTCCTTGTCCACGGATGACACTTACCAAGATATAGATCCGGATCAGGAAGGGTTTTTTGGCGAATTGCGATTTTTTTGGCCAGTCTGAATCAATTTCTATTTCGAAATCATTAAAAATTAAAACTCACGATCAGAGAAGCCGTTTCGTGCAGCGGCCACAAAAAATTGGTTAGTAGCAAATTTCAGAATTTCAGAAAAATAGGGAAAGGGGGACCGAAAACTCACACATCGGTCTGAATACTAAATGTATATTCCTACCAGCCGGGTGGGCTTATATACTGCTTAAGAAAAGGAGGAGACTAGCGTGCGGTCAGATAAAAGTCGGCGGGCGGTGAAAATGAGAGGGGTGTGGGAGCATCCTTACTGTTCATTAATCCACCAATTGTCCTGCGCGCGAAAGATTAAATTCCCAGCTGTTTTTTTGTTGATACCGCTTCTCATCGAATGACTTTATCCGTCGTTTAATTATGCGTATGCTACTGTTCTGACAATGGGAACCTCAACACCATGCCAGTGTTTTTATACTGAAATTTTCAGGATAGGTTGAAAATGATCGATAAGTAAAATTCCTGAAATGAGCTCTCTAATATTTGATCTGAATTAATTTAGTTTTGTATTAGTGTAAACGCAACAGTTCTCTCTCTCTCTCTCTCTCTCTCTCTCTCTCTCTCTCTCTCTCTCTCTCTCTCTCTCTCTCTCTCTCTCTCTCTCTCTTTCTCTCTCTCTTTTAGGTTAGATTTAATTCTTGCATTCATTAGTGATGGCAAAACCCCCAATCCCCCGATTTCCACAAAAACCCAAAATTCCGTCCACTGTTTACCACAATCCACTTTTTCGTGTTTTGTCCCTTTTTCATAGAAATTCTCGGCAAATTCAAGACACTCTCGTTTTTATTTACCATTGAGATAGCGCGTTTATTACATTAAAAAATTCTTTTTCTTCCAGACTCTTCTGAAATAATCATATAAAAAGTGTGGTCAAATTATCATTTTTATCAATTTATTCACAATTGGGAAGGTTCAAAATCAAAATCAATAATTTGAGGTAGAACTCTCCATTTAATCTCGTTTGTGATGTTCAACTTTATGGCACACACGTATCCAATATATTCCATACTACATGCTTGACAGTTTCAATCGAGACACTCTGTAACAAAATGTTGAGATTTTTTTCAAAATGAATGCTGCAAAAACTAACATATTTCTTGTGACTGGAGTCCTGTGACAGTTCAACAAGTTTCTGTTCCAGTGATGAGAGAGATTCAAGATTCAATGCTTTGATCAATTCAACAAGAGCAGTGAACAATGCAGCTATATTAATAAAGGTTTCAGATGCCTCGGCAAGTTGTCTATTCTTTCCAATGGTTTTGATTGATGAGCGTATTGCTAATTCAATATTTTCCACTTCAGTTAACTGGAAAAAAAACTTCATAATATTTAGTGACAGACAAGTAAGAACAACCTCGATTCCACGAGTCTTGTACATCTTTTCCGTGATGAGTCGAACGATTTCCGAGCATCTCGATGTTGATAATGATAGAAATGCACCATGAAGGTTTTTGAGGAATTGCAGAGTAATGCATCCCTTCGCTGAGTTGCTTCTTTCTTCTTCTACACTTGATTTTCGTGTTGGTAATGGTGAAACAATGTTGAGAGTCGGTGGACTATCAGTTTCGGTGAATTCACTTCTTGAAGCACCATCATCAATATTAGTTGGAATTGGCGGAGTTGGAGATTCGATTCGAGCAATTTTGTCAACTTCTGGTTCTGGTATAGTTGGAAGCATATTATATGTTTCTGAACTCCAAAAAGATGGGAGAGGAGCGTTACCTGTAGCTGGTGGGTTGATAAATGAAGGGAGAAAACCCAAGTTTTGTTTTGAAATTTTAGAAGATTCTGACGTTGACACGTTTCCAGGGAGTTTTGAGCTATCAAAATAATGTGGACTGGTAGAGGGTACAGATGAATCAACAGTGGGGTTACGCTCGATTGACATCTCATTAGCAGGAGATATATCGGGCACAAAGAACCAACTCTCTTGAAATCTCCTCAACATTTCCTCTCTTTGCGGTCCGTCTATATTTTGGAGATCGGGCATAAGTGATTGGTCAAAACAATTGATTCCAGGTATCATCTCGGTCTCTTCTTGGAATCCACTGTAACTCGTCATTTTTTCTTCTTCCTGCTTTATTTCTTTATCAACAATTGAGTTTTGGTTGCTAATTTCAGGATATTGAGTTATGATAGGTGTGGATGCAAGGGTTGAATCCTGATAGAGCTGATTGGTCACCGGTATATTGATGGGCGTTGATGGTAACGTAGTCGATAGTGGTGCTGTCGTACTAATAGGCAGACTCGACATATAAGAATAAAACTGCTTTCTAAAACAGCGAATTTTGGTCTTAAAAACAAACTGAACGGAAACTCACAATTTTCTTCTCCGATCAGATTTGAGTTTTTTAACACCTGGGTGATCCTCTTCATATTGTGAAGCCGAAGGTGACTCTCCCTGAGTTTCTTGAGATTCTCTCCCACTTTGACTTGATCTGAACGAATCCAAATTATAATAAGAATAAATTCTGTTGTGTCTTGTTCCAAACTCACGACTCTTGCTCTTCAGTATCACTCAATTTCTTCTTCACCCTCTTTCTTTTGGCTTTCATCACACCGAAATGTTGTAGTGTACTACTTCTATCAAATGTAGCGGGTTTTTCCAACTTTATTCTTCCATCATTTGATGTATACGTTATGATTAAATTACCATCCATATCTCCTGTTCCATGAATATGCATTCTGAAACAAAATGTTGGAAATTGCATTATTCCTTTTGTCACAGGCCAGTCTCTGTCCTCTCTCTTTTCCTCGGGTTCTCTCTCGACTGAGATGACGTACTGCTCTCGGCTCTGCGGGGCGTAAACAACCCAGCGGCCGGCCGAGAATCCCTTTTTTCCTCTTTACTTTTAGTTTATACTTTATTGGTGCTATACCTTGCTATACCAAAATAATAAAGGATTGCAATCTAAACTAAATGTACCTAAAACAGACAGAAATTTTAAAAGTCCAGAACAGGCGCGTTCTGCCTTTTATACTTTGAAGAAAATTCAGAACTCACTTCTTTTTCAGAGCTTGATCCACTGGATATTGCGTCATAAAGGCCATGAGGATCTTTGTGTGGAAAATATACGTTTGGTCTTTTAATATAGCTGGCTTCACGATATTCATCCTGAAATCTTTTCCATAAAAACATTCCAAAATTAGATTCACTTACTGTTTTGCTAGCTCACTCATTGGTAGAGATGTTTTATTTTTCAGGGCGTACTGTCTCGCTAATTCCTCATCTGAAACAGGTTGACTTATAGTGAGAGAATGCTCCGCCATGAAGTGTAGAAGATCGTGTTGGGTTTCGTATGAAGAAACTGGGATCTTCTGTAAAAATAAAGTAATTACCAATTAAAGTAATTACTTCAAACAAAACGAGACTCACGCTATCAGTCCATCCCAACTTCAGTTTTCCTTTCTCATCTGTGCATGAAACAATGCAATTGTTGATGTCCGTTTCGATATGAAACTTACTTCTCATTCTGAACAAAGCAACTACACGTCATTTGTAAGCTAATCACACTTACTGATCAAGAAATCTTGGTTTGGCAGGAATCCGTAGTATGTATATCACTTTGATCACGGATTTTCCATGAAAATATCCAATTCTATCGTGATTTATCAAGTCGTTCATCGCTTGATCATACAGAATTTCTCCGTGTGGTAGAACCTTCCGAGGCGGTTTGTTATAGGCCTCACAGATAGTTTTCAGGCATAAAAAGGTGCTTGCACTGGAGCATTTATCATAGATAAAGTTGTACAAGTGATTGATATTGAAATTGCCAGAACTGTCTATTTGACTACGTTGTCTTCCTGCCATTCTGAACATTTTGAGAAGGAAAATGCAGTAACATCCGGGTTACAAAATACACGAGTTATTCTGACAAAACAATAATGTAAAAACTGAATAAGAAATAACGAAACCGAAAAAAAGAATTCCAAAAGAAACAAATTCACAAACGGATTGGTGTGAGTTGGCGAAAGAGCGTATTAGATAATGAGAGGCAGAGATAGAATTGCGTGACATAATGGATTAGTGTGTACCACAATTGTTCGAAGATGAATTAATAAAAAATGAGTAAGGCAAGAATAATAAAAATTGTATGTGACAGGGTACAAACTTGTTTGTTTTGACGAGAAAAGAAAAAGAAAAAAATAAACGAAGATATAAGAGATTCCCAGAGCAACTGCATAGTCGTCATGGCAACGAGAGAGTGGTTCATAGTCCCTCCTCTTCTCTGCCTCTTCGGTTTATTTTTGTTTTGCGTTTAACCGGAGGTGACGTCTCTCATCACAAATTATATAGTCGATCACATGTTCATTTAGAAGGGATGGAGTCTAGACAGGAAAATAATAAGTATCTGATGAAAACAGAAGTTTCGGGGGTGATATTGAAGAGAAAAAATGAAGATCTACTTTTTTTTAATTTGGTGAAAATGAAATTTGTCTATGTTTCCAGTGGTGTCCGAATACCCAGGAACTGTTTTCGTAAAAAAAACGGAAAACAATTTTCAAGATTTTTAGCCCAAAAATGGTCTGTCTCTGTTCATGGCGTGTCCGAATGTCCAGAAAATTGAATTTCTGCCCAGAAAAAGATTTTACACCCTTAATTCTTTTTCGTTCAAGTTTTTCTATTTTATGACGGAGATGTATCTGTGTTTGGCTCCGAGGTGCTCATAACTCGGCTCGCAACGACATTTAGCAGGTTTTGACTGCAGAAATAGACTCCACGTAGTCGAAAATACCTATAACCAAATTTATAGATCGTTTGAAAGTCGCGTTTCCAAAAAAGACACACAGAAAGACACCAAAAATCTGGTTTTGAGCTTTCGGACACTGAAAAGTAAGACTTGTCAAAGGCGAGACATTTGTCACCCTCAAGATATTAAAATTAGACTTTTCTGAATTCCGTGTGCCGTCGTTTTAAGATATTTTTCCGCCTTCCTTTTAGAGGATATTAGCCAAGGTTGAGTAATCTTCCGCCTTTTTCTTTACGACCAAACGTTATGGAAAATAAGTCATGATTGAAAAACAGTGAGCAAAATACACCGCACTCCGTTCAATCCTGTTAGTCAGTGTAACTTGTTCTCCCTAGATCATAGTTGTCAAGGCCCGGGCAAATTGGCGCGAAAGTCAAAATTTGAAATTTTTTGAATTTTTTTGCGAAAAAGTCAAATTTTCGAGTATGGTTAAGAATTAGAAGAAATTCAGAAAAATAGTCCAAAATAGACTCATTTTCGATGAAAAATTGAAAAAATTTCGGAAAAAAATGTGGAAAAAAGGGTCATTTTATGAAGCCGGGCCTTGAAAATTTTCTACCGGCCCGGCCCGGCCCGGCCCGGGCCTTGACAACTATGCTCTAGATAGGGTTAATGTGCCACGGGACGGGTTATTCCGTCATTTTAAAAACCGTATTCTGCTCATTTGTGTTTACTTTCCAAACGTCCTGGAGCCAGGGTTTTTAAAAAGGTTCACCATCTCAGATTGCGGGCAGTCAGCCCGGCAGGTGCCGTGGCGAAATTCACAATGAGCATGAAGATAGTCAGCCGCCAGGTGTCTTCTGGATAGACATCGGGGATATGAAATAGTTCATGACGAAGAGATGACACGCATGTGTTGTTAGAAAAAATCCTACATTTTCCGCAAAATGAAGCAAGTTTGACTTTAAAAAACGGGTTTTTCTGTTTTTCTTGAAAAAGTTTAACTGGATAGTTGTCGTGTTTACAGAAGACACATTATATTGAGTGAATTTTGGAAGACGTGAATTTCAAAGACGTTTTTTTCAGATGTCGTTTGGGAATTCGCGCAAATTGATATTCTTCACTCAAAACACATCACCGAGAATTGTGGAAAATATTTTGAACTTTTTTGGAGAGAAATAACTAAAAAAAAGTAGTAGTAAACAAAATATAAAGAAAATGCGTGGTATTAAGTAATATCAAAACAAACGCCGCTACGTCACGTTTTGTACTACATATAGCTAATTCGACAATGATCATTCGAGTGTTTTGAAGCATGATGTTTTGATCTTTTGGACATTCCATTTTAGATTACACTCCAATTCTTTATCAAGTATACGAATGCACAAATCCCAAAACACCAATTTCAAATCCCCCTTTTCCCCACATGTCCGGTTTTTCTAATTACACCTTCTTCTAATCGTAATGCGAGGGGTTCATGCTATGCAGGTGGGAAACCGGAACATTCATATCCATTGCAGAGACAACCACCAAATAAATCGTGCCAAGCACCGAAACTCCGCCAGTCCAAATCATCATATTCCTCTCAAAATTTGAAAAAAAATCTACATATCACGCGAAAATAGAGCAAGTTTTTTTTTAAAGAATACTGAATTTTCTGGTTTTCTCAAAAGTGTTTCAGTGGATAGTTGTCATGTCAATCGTCGAAAAGAAAAAAAAATCTATTTGAATCATCGAGAATTGTGGAAAATATTTTGAGCTTTATTATGAATCTTTTTAAGTGGTAATTGAAACGAATAATTATTTTGTTGCTGATAGGAGGAAGTAACTATACAAAAAAGTTGTAGTAAACAAAATTGAAAAAATGAGAACGTGTTATTATCATAAGATTATTATCATAAAAACCCCGCTACGTCACGTTTTGTACTACATATAGCTAATTCGACAATAATCATTCGAGTGTTTTGAAGCATGATGTTTTGATCTTTTGGATGTTTCATTTTTGTTTACACTCCAATACTTAATCAACTATACAAATGCACAAATACCAAATCACAAATTTCAAATCCCCCTTTTCCCTAAATTTCCCGGCTTTTCTAATTACACCTTTCAATCCGAATACAAGGTGTTTATGCTCTGCGTCTCCTCTTTCCCGCGCAATGCTTCTCCACAATGCTAATCTCCGTAAGCGCACTCCCAGAAATTCCAAGTGTAAAATTGCATAACATCAGAATGTTCGAGATACGCAGGCGGGTGGTTCGGCGAGGTTTGATTATCAACTATAGATGACTCCGCCCTTTTATGGAAATGTATATAAACCCCGTCGTGAGAGATAAACTTTATTTCAATTCAGACCGAAATGTTGAAATGGTCCCCCAATTACAATATTTTTTAAAAATTCTAGTATTTCAATTTAATAATTCCGAAAGATCTGGAGTTGGATGGGATATTTAGTAGTGTATGATTGGAAAAAGTGAGTTTGGGTGGGGAAAATGATGCGGGGGTTTTACTATTTGATTGAAAAAACCTCAACTTCTCTGTTCCCTAGGTCATTACTCATAATACTTTACATTGTTTCTTCTGAAAATTAGAGGGGAATAAAGGATAGGTGGCAGCAAATGTTATATCCGTGAAGATATATAAACCTGGCATAGCACCCTAGTTCACGTGCTCTACTTATTGAACTTGTTATTTCTTATAGAAATCAGTTTGTAAATAAATCTGTTCCTAATAACTCGCTTACGGCTCGATCGCACAAACGCAACAGTGGCGATCAGGATCACTAAAGAACAACGAGAGACTCAAGAATAGAACCACCAACCGACCACTAGAGAAACCAAAGGATAAGACAATGGTAGAAGAAGCTCAAGGTATGAATGTAAACGTTTCGATGGATGAGTTGCTGAAGGCATTGGCCAACGGACGATTGAAGTTGACAACAAAAACAACCGAAGGAGCAGGAACAGGACTCGTGGATTCGATTTCGAGAAGAATCGCAAATTTTGAGTATGAACCAGAAGAAGGTCAGGCATTTGAAGATTGGTACTTGAGATATGGAGACACCATTACGGGTGAAGGCGCTGAATTGTCAGATGAAGCCAAGAGAAGACTCATATTGAGCAAACTAAACCAAAGAGACTACAACTATTTTACAAATAGAATCCTACCAGATAAGACGAGTGAGTTCAAATTTGAGGAAATTGTGAACAAACTGAAAGAATGTTTTCCATCGACAAAATCAACATTTGCAAGAAGAATGGAATTTTTGAAAATCATAGACGAAGGCGGCGATTTAGGAGAGTACACCGGAAGAGTGAAGAAAGCCTATGCTGATGCCAAATTCAATGAGATGAGTTCTGAACAAGTGCAGTGTTTGATGTGGATAAAGGGTCTAAGAACCAACGGAACAGTTGATATAAGAGCTCGGGCTATGCAGATTATGGAGACAAGACCGACAACGACACTTATTCAATTGGAGCATGAGATCATGAAGTTACTAGAGTTCAGAGAAGACGCCAAAAACATTGGAGGATGTAGAACAAGTGAAGAGGTATTTGCCGTGAGAAAGATGAGAACCGAAAAAGCGAAAGAACAGAAAAGATCGAGCCAGAGACACTTGCGAAGTAAAGAGAAGCAACGTGAGAACGAAGGAAGTTCTACAGATGAAAAGGATGATTCGGACGAAGAGAAGCCGACGAGAAATCATAGTCAAAGAAAGAAGAAATGCCATCGATGCGGAGGTGAGCATAGCGGAATGAATTGTTGGGCCAAGAACAAGGAATGTTTTGACTGCGGACGCAGAGGACACATATCCAAAAAGTGCCGAGAACAACACAACAATGATGAGAAGTCAAACCGATCGGGTCACAGAGTTAATCATGTAGTTGCGAAGACACCGAAAAGAAGAAGAGACAACTACAAAGTCAATGGTATATACGTGAAGGAATCGAAGCCGAGAAAAGGATCGACAGAGGTCGTGAAGAACGGATCGATGAAGAGACATGTGAGACGTTCGCCAGAAGAGAAGTTTGAGAAGATTCAGAAGAATCGTGAGGAGACTGGAAAGGAGAGATGCAAGAGTTTCGTGACAAGAAGTCCACATCCTGGTCGGAAGGAGAAAGTTGGAGCCTTTGAGAGACACGATCGTTGGGAAAAGAAGAATCCTAAAGAGAACTCGAAATTGCAACCTGAACTAAAAGTTAGTTTTCCAGAGACGTTGGGGCAGCATTCACAGTGGAATCGTGGCTGGAATCAACAAGGAAGTAGCACACCATCGTTGCCAATCCCACCACAACCCAGCTTTGGAATGTACCCTTGGAGAAACAATTTTGGATGCTCGGTGATGACCGGACGTTACGTGTGGATTCCAAATTGTTACGAGATGAGAATGATGAGTGGACCAGATGCCAATTGGAGAGGATTCCATCAGAATGACGTGGCACTCGTGGACTTTCGCTATTAGAAGGAGAGATGTTATATCCGTGAAGATATATAAACCTGGCATAGCACCCTAGTTCACGTGCTCTACTTATTGAACTTGTTATTTCTTATAGAAATCAGTTTGTAAATAAATCTGTTCCTAATAACTCGCTTACGGCTCGATCGCACAAACGCAACACTTTACATTGTTTCTTCTGAAAATTAGAGGGGAATAAAGGATAGGTGGCAGCAAATCAAATGATTTTATACAGTACTAGGAAAAAATATGCAAAGTTTGGCCGTTTTCAGTTGAAACTGTCATACTTTGATAGGAATTCATAATAATTCTGATTGTCCCACCCAGTGGTTTTAATGAATCGTGCTGATTTAGAGTAGAACTCATTTTGTGTAGTTGACGATTTTTTTACGGGCACTCTCTAAAGAGTTATGATCATTTCAAGCAAACAGCTAGAAAATCGCACTATTTTGCACTGAAATCGTTCGATATGAAGGTGATTTACTTTAGCGACTTGTTAGAGATGTTCCGAACAAAAAAGTTGTCAATTACGGAAATAAAGATCTACCATTGTTCTGTATGGTTTATACATAATTTACTTTGTGGGACAATCATTGATACCGTGACCCCCTTAACTTTTTTTGCCACAGTTCGTATCATTGTGCCCTGTACTGTACGTTACTTCAAAATGAGCAAATTACAAAACATTACTCATGTAGATTTATTAAATATTTATACTTAATCACTGCCACCATCATTTTTGATTTTCTAATCATTTACTAATAGCGGAACATATTTCCAACCTTCCTTCCTACTTGAGACATGAAAGCAAGGTCGATCAACCATTTTTTTCAAATCTTAGGTTCCTTGTTTTTTTTCAACATCAACATTTCTCTTTTTCTGCAGTAGGTACCGCGTGAGTGTCGCTCCAGTCAAATTGCTCATTGTGATATCCACCACAGCACCCGTCGGACTGTTTTCAGACAACACGTGTGTCTTTTCTTCGCCATGGGCTATTTCATCGCCTACGATGTCTATCCGGAGCACACCTGCGGCTGACTATCTTCATGCTCATTGTGATATTCACCACGGGCTGACTGTCCGCAATCTGAGATGGTGTCTGGATCGGAAGTATCGGGAGATTGGGGAGTATGGAAAGGCGCAGAGGAATATGATGATCTGTACTGCCGGGATTTCGGTGATTAGCACGATTCATTTGGTCTATGCAATGGATATGAATGTTCCGGTAGGTATGAGGGAGCCGTATTAAATTATCATAGAGAAAATATGAACTTTCTTAAAAATCCCGGCTCCACGACGTTTGAATAGTAAGCAGGGATGAGCGGAATACGGTTTTTGAAATAACGGAAAAAGAAGTCCCACGGCACATTAACCCAAACTAATCGCTTCAGTCAACGTTTGGTTTTTCAATTTTTTTAAAATGTTTTGATAATGACAAAGTCATAAAATATTTGGACGGTTCTGAGTTTTTCTTGAACCCTTGAACCTGATCAGAAATGCCAAAAACTGAAAACACGTCTTTTCTCTACTTGCGTTCCAGAAAATTGTGTAGGCAATGGGTTCATTTCGAGTGGTAAAGTTATTTTCTATCTGTTTTAGTTGCTCATTTTTCTGAAAACGTCTTCTGCAAAAAATTAAATTTAGTTTCTTTCGATTTTTGAATCTAAAAAATCAAAATTATATCATGTCGAGAGGTACTTAAAACTCCGTCAGGCTTAAATGGGATTTTAACTTTTCTTCTAAATACATTCACAAAGGCAGGCAAATTGAATGGAAAACAAGTTTTTTTCACTAAGACCATATGCCCTAATACCTAATAAACGCCTTGTCCATTATTTGCAAACCATCACCCAACCTACAATTTTTCAGCACAACAAACAACCAACATATCCGAAAAGTGCAAACTGAAAAGGAAGAAGCTCCACCTTCCTCTGAATCCCTTTCAATCCTCAAAGTGGTTCCATTTGCCGCGGATGGAAATCAGTATTCTGTCAACAAGGTGAACGTTGATGAAAAGGTGTTCTACACAATGGAAGTTATTTGAAATCTAAATTCCTTTGTTGATTAATCTATATATTTTTGTTGTATATATTTCAACATACTGATTATGTTTATCAAATCGCATAACTATGAGAAAACACCAGAGTCCAAATGAAAGTGTCACACTTGGTTTAACTTTGCAAAGGAAAAACTTCTAGGCCAGTTGATTATAGGCTACCAATCTAATTGCCTAACTTCTCCTAGAACATGTTGGTTTCAGAAGAAAGATCAAAGAAGAGTGGGTGTGCAATTGCCAAACTGTCCAAAATAACTTTATCATGATTTTGATGTCCTTAATTTTCTATTCTAAACAGCCAGAAAACAGTGTTTCAACACTAATAGTCTACCACTAAGAGTAAAATGTTACAAAAAATATTGAAAATCACGAAAAGTACCCAAAAGAATAATTAGTGAGCAGCCCAATCGATACGTAACTTTCCGATGAAGAAGAGAACAATGATGACGATTGGGGGTGTATTCTGGAATATGCACATAGTCTTCCAGATGGTTGTGTTCTACAATGTCAATGGTTTCCTTTATTCGACGTGGGAAAAGAAGGGTAGGAGCGACTTTATGAGGCATCTGGAATTGCTAGAAATTTTCTGAGGTTACGGGAATCAAGATGGAAAGCTCGGGTTCTGGAAGATCCAAAATATTTTGTTACCATCGTACTCAACTACCCATGCGTCTATTTTCAGCGAATGCTTACACATTTTCTAAAAGGATTTCTTATGTTAGTCCCCGCTCAATCCAAATGTATTCAATGAAATAGTTTTGAAATAGATTACATTGTTATCAAGGTTATCCAATATCCGTACCAGCCAGTGTCATTCAACCAGACACACTCATGCTAGAGGAGGCAAAGGTTAATGCCTATATCATAAACATTGACTGCTCGATCAGTGTTCAATGCCACAAAAACCGCAGTGTACTTTTTAAAGGTTACATGGCAGATGTCGACGTACTTTACAAAATTTGAATGGAATAGAAACATGTCAGAAACGGGATAATCCTTTTCTCCAACACGTTTGAACCCCTCTCCTCCTTTTTTATTAGTAAACCTTCTCCGTGCTCCAAATATGAAAATGTCTTGTTCTACGTTTCCTTTCCTCCAAACTTTATTCTTGATCTATTTTTTCATGTCGTTACTGATAAAAAAAAAGATCTCAAAACAGTTTTCTTCGCACAGTTGTTTATTTTTTCAAAAAAAAAGGATAGTTTAGAGGGTAACAACAGGAGTAGTGACAGTGAGTGGTGAAACATACATACTTATACACAAAATTCAAATTCCGATGTAGCCTTGTTTTACTTGGTCGTCTTGCTCCACTTGAAGCATTTTGTACCTCAATGTCCATTCTGCGTGAAGAATCCCATTCTTCTCCCGCTTCCCTAGTCTCCATTGATTAACTGAAAATAGACATAATAAAACACTTTAATTTGTAGTTTGGTAGAAAATCCAACAAAAAAACCTACCCGCTTCGTGGCAATCTCCTTTTTCTGCCGTTTTTCTGCCGTTAAGCACTGTTCCGAGGCTTCGAGACGTGTTGAGGAATTTCGGGCTTTTTCTTCTGAAACTGGAACGTCATCAATGGTTATTCAAAATTTAAACTCACTAATTTGCTGGTCTAGGTAGACCGGACGACTGTTGCAGTATTCGATTGCTTCCACTAGAAATGAAAAGTTGATTGGAGCCGTTTGCACTGATGGAAGAGCAGCGATTGGTGAATTCAGCGGAACTCCTGGAAGTGATGTAGTTGAGCTTTGAGGTAGACCAACTGAACTTGCAAAATTGTAGTTCAGTTGGTTGACCGCTCCATCGGCTGTCATCTTCCATGGAATGGTGTTCATTCTGGAAAGCAGGTACTCCATGGCTGCGATCTGTAAACACATTTCATAACAGTTTTTTCAGCAGACAGAGACCAATTTAGTTTTGTTAACTAGATGGACAGAGGGCTAATGAGAGAGTCAAGTAGAAATAAACATCCAGAATTGTAAGCGAGAATTGTAAAAGAAAAGAAGTAGTCGGCTTTCCAATGATATAAGTTGCTCAAAATGTTTATGAAAACTAATACGCCAAATGAAAAACACCCATCTCCCGGTGATAACTCACTTTTTCATAACTTGCAGCTCCGATTGTGACTTGTCCAATCCGACCAAACACTAGTTGAAATGATTAATTGAAAATAGTAGAATTCAAAGAAAATAAGGTAACCGGAGGGGGGGGCTTCTCCTCACATAGAAGCCTGAATATATGTGAAGTTTACTCTCACGACGGGGTTTATATACCTTTTTCATAAAAGGGCGGAGTCTTCTCTAAATTTCACCCTCTCGCTCACCGTTGTGTATCCTCAAATTACCGGGAAAATATTGCGCGGGAAGAAGGAGACGCAGATAACTCATTTCATATTTGAAATAGGAAGAAGGTAAAAAGGGCAGCGTAAGGGAAAGGGCAAAGGGATTAAAATTTGGAAAGGAAGTTAATGAGAGAATTTATGCATATTTGATGGAATGTCGGAAATTGAAAACTCCAAAGTCCCATATACTTTTGGATTTGAGGGTTTAAGATACTTTCAGAAAGTTTGAAATAACAAATTTTTCCATTAATGACAACAGAAATAGTGTTAAAAGGTTCTTTCTCAAAATCCACTTTATTGCATCCTGTGGCAAGTAATTTGTTTCATGTTCGTGAGTTTCCCACTTTATTCCTTTCCTTTCACTTTTTTCCCTTCATTTCACTTGTTTTCTGTATGAGTTGTGTAGGTTCATACGTTTCGGAAAAAAGTCCTCCATGTTTTATGTCGATTTGGTCTTTTAAACTTTTTATTTCCCATTACTCTTAAACTTAATGAAACAAATAAGTTTGAACTCTGAATTTTCAAAACTCTCTCTCAACAAATTGCGCTATTTTAATTATACCTTCTCTGTACTCCAAATGTGGGGAATTCGTGCCTCGCGTTTCGTTTCCTCGGCAAAATATTCAAGCCCTGATTTGAAAAGCAGATGTGTATGGATTAGTGAGTTGGACTGGGAGATGGGGATAGGGCTTAACTTGAAGTTAGAGAGGTTCATTCAGTCAAAATCCCTAAAGTAAAGCACGAAAGTTCTGCAGCTGCCAAGCACCAGGCTATAACTCTTGGCAAGGCAGTAATCCAGCTCTTTCCATTCATTGAAATCCAACAATTTCAAAATGCAAAATTTATTCATTCCGAATGTCGGGATCAATGTGAATGGGGGTGTTGATTGAACACTAATTAGTGAAATTTGGTATAACTGATGAAAAGTTTCATTCAGAAATTGATTTATTTCAAAACGTATTGAGCAATATGTCAAAACGTGATGAAGACGTTAGAAAAAGGTTTTCTTCAGCAAAAAATTGCATCTTAGTCTTATAAAATAAACAACCTTTCCAAAAATATTCATTGGCTGCAATTGCTGAAATGCTAACAAATAGAAGTTGAAATCTGCTATGTATCTTTGATAGAAAATAAAACTATTTGACCTGGTTTCAAATTGGAAGTAAAACGAAAGATCAAAAATAAAACATGGAATTGTACATATTGGGAGTAATGTGTGTTAATAAAAGGTAGATTGTCTGTCATAAGTACAAACTTCTATTACTGGCGAAAAACTAGAAGTAGACGTCAATACTTGTCAGATTCAAAAAAATTGAGAACGTCATTTTTCATAACTTCAAACCACAAAAGATACTCGATTTTATTGAGAACTGTCATCGGTTGTCCATTGCATCCAATCAACCTTTTCCATCTCGCTGAAGTAGTAACAGGAACTCTCGTTTACTGTCTTTGGTTCAAGTCTATCTTGCGCAAGAAGTAGAGTTTTTTTGGTCTTATTCATCTGGCCTCGACCGACCAATACATTCTGTTTCAATGGTTTTTAAAATGTTGACTGCAGTTTTTTGAATAAGATAACAGAATAGAATATAAGAGATTCAATTTATCAATAAGATTGTTACATTAAAGAAAATATGTTGTCAACTTTTTCCACAAAGACAGATGAGTCAACCACTTAAAGGCACATATACGGCTTTCCCCGCAAAACTATAATCATCATGGACTCAGTAATCTCATATTTCAATCTTTTCACTAATTAATATTAATTATCTCTTTTCAATGTCGTGTTATCACAAATATTGATATAATTATAATATTAATTACCTCATTTTCTTCCAATGTGTCCGTAAACGCGCTCCGCCGAACCGCGGCAGACACACACTTTCTCATTCACACATCCGCGAGTGGGGACGCGTAGCGGTTACGCGCAGCGGTCACGCGTAGCGGTTACACACTGGAGTACGCGCAGCGGGCACACTCAACGGATCGACGATGATGTTGTATTGTGTGTGAGTTTTTCACGGCAGAATACATCATTATTTTATTTTTTTGTATTTTCGGCTCTGTTTTAACATAATTTTATGCGCTCATGCTGAGGAGAGTAAATCACCGTTTTTTCGAGCCTCTGACTACTTTCTAACTAAAATATCTTATACCAGTTATCTTTAGCCACTAGCTATTTCTCAAGCTCTCTTCGTCATGAATTTTGTTTAGTACTGAACTTGCCGGTCCTGGCCCGTTGCAAGTCTGCATTATTGACAACTTTTCTTTGACCATTATTCACTGAACATTTTCAAAATATCGATTCAATTATTTTTTATCCCGAGTACTGAAATATAATAGAGCGGTATTTTTTTACTCTTTGAGACTTTTCAACTTTTATTTTTAATTCTTCATTTTCATTTGAATGATAAATTTTTAATTTTCAGAAAACTACTCAACTCACTTGTTGCCCAGCTGCCATGGACCAATCGAGACAGTAAGTTCGGAACATAATACTTTTTATCCTAATTGAAGATGTCTCGGTATTCCTGATTGACCCAAAAAGAAAAATTTTGTATGAACTATACAGATCAAAAGTAGATTTTCATTTTTGTGGTTGGTCATTTTTTTGTACGAGTCCTCTCTAGCAAGTTACAGGTCTCTTTCTTGAATCAGAAGGAAAGGGTGGCCACAACAAATTTTATATCAGTGTATTAGCACGGCACACTCCTAACAACTGCGCTCTACCGAAATCGAAAAAAAACTGTGTGCGAAATTGAGTGACTTAGAGAAAAAGAGACATTTTTCAAATGGATTTCGGTAGAGCGCAGTTGTAAGACGCGCGTCGTGCTAATAAAAAAGTGAATTTTTTGACCGGCTTACATTAATTGACTTTGAATTGCTTGAGACTGCTCGTACAAAAAAATGCAGTATAGACTATAAAAAAACAACTTCGTGGCTCAATCAGGATTACCGAGAGACCCTCTCAAAATTAGACAATTTGATGTTGTTAGAATTATGGTCATTCTAGTAGATCTTGATATTCATTCAAAATTTTATTTTAGCAACGTCGTCCCATCCACTCGATCACTGATGGAGCTACCAGCTGACTTCCTTCCAAAACTCGCGCCGTACCTTGGATACGTGGACCGGTGAGTAGTAGGGTTTTGAGCCGATTTATTTCACTTTAACTAGGAAATTATGAAATTTGATTGTTTTCGTTGCAGTGTCAATTTGGGAAAGGTGAATCACGCGCTCCAGGACGAAGTCAACAGTTGGAGACCAAAAGTGAAATCTATCGAACTTCAATTCGACCCAAATCGATCTATCTTGATGTTGGATGAAATCAGAGTAAAATATGAAAACTTGGTTCTACCTGGAGAAAGACCGACAACAACGTGCAAAGTCACAAGACAGGGTAGAAGATCAAAGTTGCTCAAGAACGCCAGTCAAATGGACTCGATTCTTCGTGATGTCGAGCTGATCCACAGGAATCAAAAAGCCCATTTTGAGAAGTTTGAAGTTTACGTGACAACCGGATTCGAGGCGAAAATTATCGAAAAAATGGGCTCGCTTGTCCCTCAAATCAGAGCAAAGTCTCTCAACCTGAGCATGCATTGCCGGACAGGGCAGGAGAAAATACTGTCCAGTTTCCAAGCGGGAGAACTCGAGTCAATCACCTTCAACGACATGAATTGCAGAAGAGAGGAGTGTGAATCCCACATTAATTTGGTATGTAGATTGGAGCAGTGTCAGCAGGCGAAAAGAATCACCATCTATACTCACTCATTGCAACCAGCTGAGTTTGAATTGGAGCATCTGACACGTGTCGAATTTCTGGATCTGAAGTTCTATCGAGACAATTTGATTCTCACAATTGCAACAGTGGAGAGATGGATGAGAGTGAGTTTTTGCAATGACAGTCTTGTATTTCTCCAATGTTCATGTTTTCAGACACTCCAGCTGGGAACAACCGATCTCGCACGCTTCAAAGTGGAAGCTCCGTTTGATTTTCAGCTGGAAGACGTTGTCCGACATGTGGAACACCGAACTCGTATTAGAGTTGAAGTCCGCGGAAACACCTGTCGACTCAACCTCCCCACTGCAAAGGAAAATGAGTATCTTGCTGTGATCGTCGAGAAGATTCCTGGAATTTTGAATGGCACGTTGACAGTCAGAAGAAATTTGATAGATAGTGTGTGAAGTTCATTGGGTTTTCTGACATTGTATTTATATCTTCTTTCACTTCCACATCTTTACTATCTTGATGTGATCATATTTTCATTCATCAAGCTCTTGCCTTCTCTTATCATTCTGACAAACTTCCTTATTCCCATTTTTCCACATTTGTCTCACTTCAGAAACTCGGTTTAAATTTCGACACTTTTTGGCTCCTTAAGACCTGCAAAAACATTTTATTGACATTTACAACCAATTCATGCTCATTCTCTAAATTCTTATTCATTTCATCAGTTGCTTCCAAATAAGCTGCCTAGGACACCTGTATTCACATATATTCTAGAGAACTTCAGAAAGCAAATCTATTGCAAATACAAGATAATTTTGTGAAAATAAACCGATGTTTTTCAGCTATTTAATTCTTTATTGACAATTAAAAAAACAGTAGTGAATACGGGATACCTGGTCAAACCCCTCACGAGGTGACAGACCAGGGGTAGGAGAACAATGAAGTATAAATTGAGAATCATTGTGGCAAATATAAACCTTGAGTAGTTGGATCCAGCGGAGGATAGCTAATGAAAAAGTTTTGGTGATATAACTATCGAATTTTGAATGAGAGTCTCGTGACAAATCTAAACGGCGGAATCGATGTTGGGATGGAGTCTACATGATAATGATGACCTGGATTTTAGAACCAAGCCGAAGGAAAGTAGTTTTAATATGGGCGAGAGCGAGAAACTGACGATTTTCTCTTATTCCGTGGGAGCTGCCCACTACGTTCTTCGCAAGGTTTGAAAACAACAATAGCAAATTAGTCGGGTGGAGAAAAATAAGCAGTCTTGGAAAAAAGCTATGCGTGTGCGGCGTCTTGACACATTTTTGAATTGTGAAGATTTTCACAGATTTTTCCGGTAAAATTTTTCAGTAATTTTGAAATTCTAATGATTAACACTAGTAGACTTTACTTAATAAAGAACACTTTGAAGTTAGTTGAGAATTTGTTGGTTTTTCGAAAATTGCTTCGGTCGACCAATTGACTTGGCCGAGTTCGAAGACTGGCAGTTTTCAGTTGAAATTGTCTAATTTGAAAATGAGTTACGGTACTAATTTCCCCACCAAAAAAATGTATGGATCGTACAGATCAAAAGTAGATTTTCATTTTTCAAGTGTGTTGCTTTCTTGTATGAAAACTCGCTAATTAGTTATGGGCATTTCAAGACGACAGCTCAGAAACCGTACTATTTCATACTGACAATGGTCGATTTGAGGGAAAAATTACTTTTTCAATACGTAACTCGCTAGAGAATGCTTGTACAAAACAAATGTCATTTACAAAAATAGAGTACTACTTTTGATCTGTATAATTCATTGAGAATCTTTTTGATAAAACAATCAGTATTACACGCTCTCAAAGATGGACAATTTAAACTGTAAACGGCTAAATTAGCAACCGATTCTGAAATTTACGGCAGAGTATAGCCTGAAATTCACAGCACAAAAGGTTTCGTAGTGGTCGGTTCAACAGAAATAGAACCTACTGATAGTGAAACGTGAATAGCTAGTGAGCCATTATTTATTTGTTTTAGTTGTTATCTATACATTTCATTTCCTTCTTTGCCCTCCTATTGTCTTTTTCTTATTACGTGAATGATAGTATGAAACATTTTTTAGTTGTAAATGAAACAACTGTAGATAATAATCGTTTAAACTTCAAAAACGAGATATTTCTTTATGTTTGGGCCCGCAAATGAATTGAATCAAACCAAATCCAAAAAATAATTGGTTTTTTGTCGGTGTGGGTTCCGGTCAAATAATTTATTGCATATTCGGGGTTTCCCTTTATACTCCAAGAATATCCTAATCCGGAACCGTCTATCGTGCATTATGGAACATCTGCTGTCTCAATTAGACCACCCTTCCCCTCTCCCCCTTTCTCCTCGGGCCACTCTCTCCTCTTTTTTCCGCACACTGGTCAGCGAACACACATTGCACTTCCCCCACTCGGAAACCCTCCGGAAAACTGATAAAGACAATAATTACCTATTTGTATAAACCTACAATTTTTTGTTTCCTGTAGGCGTTCATTATTTCTGAAATTTCTGAAGTTATTCTAACAATGTGGAGCCAATTCAGTGCAAATGCAAAATATTTCAATTTTTCAGATTTTTTTGTTTTAAAAAGGATTTAACAAAAGATTCTTTAAAAGTGTGTTTCTCGAAGTGATGTCAACTACGAAACTGAACATATTTAATATTATACAAGGCTCGGCTTCAAAAAATGAAATGATTTCTTTTGAAATTTAAAAAAATTTTCATTAAAAATGTGAACATTCTTGATGGTTTTACTTAGTTTCATCTAATTCTGAATGATAGTCGAAAATTTGATTTTTTTCGCGAAAATTTTTTCAACAATATTTTTCAGAAAATATAAAATTTTGAATTTTGACGCCAAGTACCCGGGCTTAAGGCTTGGGCCAGGTCTGTATCAATATGTTTCTGTTTGGTTTCGCCAAAATCAATTTTCCGTGCGAAACTTATCTCTCAATGTCCTTTCCCCTCATTCCGTTTTAAACAAATGTATCATTAATTACTCGCATTGGCAGCCGGCCTCCCGTCTTCTCTTTCTCTTCTCTCTTTACACCCCCTCCTCCCGATTTCTCTCCTGTCACTTTGCATATTAGAAATGGGGTATACATAGCACTTTCACATTTAATAAAAACTGAAAATCACCAATTTCAAGTGGTACTGTAGGTCCGGTATAAATAGACTAAGATCTCATTTGTATGTTTATAACGCACACAATTTCTACCACTGTAATTTGTATTTTTTTGATTTCCTGACTGCATGATACTGTAATGCTAAAAAGTGCACATGCATAATAGTTTTTTTTTATAATAAAACCTTTTTGAAAATCTATTTGTGTATCACCGCCAAACCATTCAAAAGGGTTCTCCCGTATTACTAGATCATCCTAATCCTAGACCATGCTCAGTTGCGCAATATCTCTGCGTCTCCCCTAAATCCATTCTCCATCTGGGACCATCTGCTAATGACCCCAGGGACCTCTGCCTTGGACACACTCTCTCGTATTCTCGTTTTGTGACCCACAACCCCCTCCCCCCTTTTCCACCTCTCGAAACACCTCCGAATGACTTGCAAACACAGCAACTATCTCTTCCTAATAATCTATTATTAATCTTACCCATCAGATATTCACGCCGATTTATTTGAATTACATTATTATCGTTTTGAAACATGTTTCAAACAAATGTTTAAAATTTTGAAGCTTGAAGTTTGAAAATTGTTGATAAAAATTTAGAAATTTTTTAAACGTCTTGTTGTTGACTACAATATCAGAACTTTGATCAAATGGACAATATGTATGATAATTTAGGCATTTTCACTCTAAATTTTTGTAAAATTTTAAGAAAGTTTGTCAAAATGTACCCATTTTTTATTCGGGCAGAGAGAAAGTTCGGCTCGGCCCAATTTTTGATAGGTCTGAAACGAGAAAACTTTTTATTTTAGGTCCAGAAGTAAACTTTCTCAAATTTTGTACAGGAATGGAATGAAATATTCTATTTTTTAGTATTTCATTAGTCTAGCGATTGTATTCACAAAAATCGTAATCTCTGAAAGTTGTCAATACAAAACTGTGACTTTATAATCAAAAACAAACATTTTCAACTTTTTGAATAAAGTTCGCCCACTGATTAACGTTTTAAGATACTAGATTACTGTTTACTGAGAAATCTCATCTGACAGCCGGGTGTACATAATTACCGTAAACCCACTAATCGAGGTTCCCCCAGTAACGAACGTTTGGAGCACAATATCTCAACTGCGTTGAGAGCAATCAAATGTTTTCCAACTGAAGAAATACTTCATAAGTATTGAGCTTTGCTTTGTCTGTCGGCTACTTTTTGATATCTCCTTTTAGAAAAAAAATAAACCGCATTTGATAGATTTTTCTGGGTTAACTTCTATTAGAAGTTTTACGGTAGCTTTCTTAAAAAACACCCCGAAAGTATGTGACCTAATCATCATTCACAGTATTCTCACATTCAAACTTTCAAATGATGTCTCTCTTTAGCGGGTCCGTTATTTCTTCACAGTCCTTCACAGTTTCTTTCAATCACTTCTATTTGTCTTTTCCTTCTGACACGCGTTGAAATGCCCCCCCTCCTTTCTTTTGAACACTCTATTGCCATACGAATCACAAGTACATGGTCTCCTTGCCCCCCCCCCTTCTCCCACAAAAACCATTGGTGTGATAGTGTCTGCTTTCTTTCTCCGTTTCTGTCTCTCAATTTCAATCTGAGCACGTTTGAATTATGAGTTTATTTCTATCAGTATGAATGTTCTCAACCTTCTTTGAACTCATCGTAATAGAACGACTAAAAACAGTTGAATTTTTTTTTTGATGGTTTGGTCTATATAGTCCGCTGATTTCTTTACCATCTCTTCCACATTTTCGAAAAAATTGAAAAACTTACTCTTAATACACAAGAAAAATATTGTCATCTCATCATCACTATCCACTTCAGGACAATCACTCAGAGTAATCTCACGTTCAAAATATCAAACGTTGTCGCTCACTCTTTGGCGGGCACACTATTTATTCACAGTCTTTTTTCTTTTCGATCTCTTCTATTATTATTTTTCCTTCGATACGTGTCGCAGTGCCCAGGCCCTCCTTCCTTTTGCCCACTCCCTCCAAAAATCATTTGAATTAAAAGTACATGGTCTCCTCGCCCCTCTTTTCTCCTTTTACACAAGTACCAGTGACGTGATAGTGTATGCTCCCTCTCTCCTTTTTTGTCTCTCAATTCCAATTTGAACACGTAGGAATTATGAGTTTATCTTAATCATTCTGTACTTTTTCCACTTTTTCTTAAACTCGTCCACTGTTTTTCAACGACTAAGAACAGTTGAGTTCTTTTTTGTTTGAACGTTTTGTCTATTTATAGAGTTAGTTGAATCAAACAATGCCAAAATCATTTTTACATCCGTACTCATACAACACAGAACAATATAAAAAAAGACGAAAACGTTAATTTTGGGAATCTTGAAAGTGGTCATACTTGCAAATTTACGGCCCGGTAGAGAATTTCCAAGGCCCGGCTTCAAAAAATAGGTACCTATTTTTTACCAATTTTTTTTAGAAATTTCACATTAAAAATTTCAAATTTTTGATGCATAACTAGCATTTGATTGAATTCTGGAGAATAGTTGAAAATTCGACACTTTTGGGAAAAAAATTCAAAAAATTCAAATTTTCGATCAAAATTTCAGTTGAAATTTTTTCAGCCGGGCCTTCCGGGCCATCGGGCCGGGCCGGGCCGGGCCTTGGAAATTCTCGTCACGGCCCGGCACGGCCCGTTGCAAGTATGAAAGTGGTCATTTTTGCACTGAAAGCCACAGAAACGCAAACAACTTTTTTGACGAGATCGATTAGAAAAAACAGAATAAGAATTTGAAATCAGCGCAAAATTTCCGTTCTAGTGATGTATGTCTCGACCTGTAACTCAATCGCGACTCGGGATCCTTTCTGGGTAAGCAATCTGCGATTTCCTAACAATAGACTTTGTTCATATTTTCAAATGTCTTTACAGGAGTGATAAGTTATCTCCATTTTTCACTTCCTATTCTGCCCAACCCCTTTGTCAGTCTGTTATTTGAGAATCCCTTCTTATCATTCACAACATTCTAATTTTCGAATTGCACTACTCAAAAGTGCAAAATGTGTCATTTGCACATGAAGGAGAGCCGCCGGCACCATTTCACCGACTCATTATGACCGAATGAGAGAAGGGGGGAGAGGGAGTCATTCGAAACCGTATTCCACTTTGTTCTCTCGCTGTTCTTTTTCTGTTCCCTTTTTTCAAGTTCGCTTTACTTATCTCTCCCTCGAGCTACTTTTGTTTTTTTCTCAGTGATTTTACTATTCGAAGGACAAAGATCGAAGAATTCAAATGCTTCCGATATGTTTTTCTTTCCTTGGTACTCCCTGCCACCGGGTTCCCTTTTCAAGGTTTTCCGCTTATCATTTTCTCTCTCCGCCACTGCAAGTTTTGAATATGTTTTTGGCGCGCAAACAGAGGGGGATACTTGGTAGCTTATTTGAATTGAAGGCCGTTTACCTTAGTGTTTTGTACATAATGAGTTCATTTTGACCACTCTGTACATTCTCCACTCTTTTTTGAACTTGTCTATAAGTTTTTCACCGACTGAAAACAGTTGATGTTGTTACTTTTCAAACATTCGGTCTATTTATAGAGTCCGCTCAGTCTATTCGCATTTCTTCCATATTTTTGATGAAAATGAAAAACATGCTCTAAATCCCTTTTAGAATAATGCCACCGCATCATTATCATCTATTTCATGACATATGCGGAGATGAAAATTTCGGAAATTCGGGAAAAGAAGTTTTTTCGATAAAATTTCTCGGAAATAGGAAATTTCCTTAAGTTCCGTAAAAAACAGAAATTTTCCGACGGCAAACAGTAAATTTGGGAATTTCTGATTTCTGTTCCGCACATCCCTGATGACCATCACTCAAAGTGTTCTCACATTCAAATTTCCAAACTATGTTTCTCTTTGGCGGGTTCACTATTTCTTTACAATCTTTTTTTCTTCAAATCTCTTCTATTATTGTTTTCTCTTCGACACGCGTCGCAGTGCCCCCCCCCCCTTCCTTCTGCCCACTCCCTCCAACTATTTGAATTACAAGTACATGGTCTCATGGCCTCTCTTTCCTCCTTCTACACAAATAGCAATGGTGTGATAACGTCTGCTTCCTCTTTCCCTGTCTGTCTCTCAATTCCAATCTAAGCAATCAAGATGAGTTCATCTCAATTACTCCGCACTTTATCTACTACTCTTCCTGAAACTCACCAATATGCTTTTCACGCCTTAAACACAGTCAAATTTGAAAAAACATTTTGTTGAAATTTTTTTACATTTCTGAGTAAAATTGAACAGTCGCTCCCTGATTAACGTTCTAAAATGCTGTATCACTTTTTACTGAAAAATCTTACGAGACACCCGGCTGACAGTGGAAAAAATTACCGTAAAACATCAAATTGTGTTTGGAGCACAATATCTCAACTGATTTGAGAGCTAGCAAATTGTTTCCAACAAAATGAATATTTTAAAAATAATCAGCTAAAATTAGACAGTTGGCAGTTTTTCTTTATTACCATTTAGGAAAAGTTATACCGCGTTAAACAGAGTTCGAGGGGGCACCTCCATCTAAACACACTTCAAACGTTCTCTCTCTGTCTTTGGCGGGTTCACAATTTCTTTACAAGCCTTTTTTCTTTAAATCTCTTATATCATTCTTTTCTCTTCGATACGCGTCGCAGTGCCCCCTCCCCCCCCCTTCCTTCTGCCCACTCCCTCCAAAACTATTCAAATTACAAGTACATGGTCTCCTCGCCCCTCTTTTCTCCTTTTACACAAGAACCAGTGATGTGATAGTGTTTGCTCCCTCTCTCTCCTTTTTTGTCTCTCAATTACAATTTGACTACGAAGGAATTATCAGTATCTTAATCAATCTGTACTTTCTCCACTCTTCCTCGAACTCGTCAATATGTTTTTCAACGACTAAGAACAGTTGAATTTTATTTAAACGTTTGGACTATTATATTCTTTTTTTCGTTTGGTCTACATGGTCTTCTCGTTCGTCTTCTCTCCTTTTTCACAATAACCAGAGATGTGATAGTGTATGTTTCCACTCCCCCTCTCTGTCTCTCTCTCAAATCCTATCTAAGCTCGTTCGAATCATAAGTTTATCTCAATCCTTTTTGCATTTTTCAACTTTTTTAAAAATTTTGTCGATATGTTTCTTCCGCCTAAAAACAGTCAAATTGTTTTATTTTGAACTCCTGGTCTAGTAATAGAGCCCGATGACTTTTGTCCCATTCTTCCTTTCGCACATTCTGCCGAATCACATTTCTTAGCAAATCTGACGGAGCCTGTCTTTCTCATCACCGTTTTTTCCGAGAGTCCTCTTTTTTTATCGGTCTGAATATTCACATTGGATAGTCAATCCTGAGGTTATAAGCAACCTCTGCCACCAACTCTATCTTTGCGCTTTTTCTCTTCTTGTTCAAAATGATTGATCACTGCTGACCCGATCCCGCCTTAACACATTCGAATCAGAAGCCTAGCCTCAGTCTCCGTTTTTTCACTTAACCCTTTCCGTTTTCTCTACAAATGGGATTCTTCTTGATATCCCACTTCTTAACGGATAGATTGAGACGAGACGAAAACAATGAGGAATCCACCCTTTTGTCTATCTTTATCTGAATCTCTGCTATCAGTTGTTTTCTCATTGAGTCTGTCTGTGCGTCCATTCATCCAGATGTCCGCTTTCTTCACGGATAGCTTCTGACGGAACGAAGACACAGAGGAACTCGCGTTTTTGTATCTATCGGCTTCTGAATCTCTGCTATCAGTTGTTTTCTCATTGAGTCTGTCTGTGCGTCCATTTATCCAGATGTCCGCTTTCTTCACGGATAGCTTCTGACGGAACGAAGACACAGAGGAACTCGCCTTTTTGTATCTATCGGTTTCTGAATCTCTGCTATCAGTTGTTTTCTCATTGAGTCTGTCTGTGCGTCCATTCATCCAGATGTCCGCTTTCTTCACGGATAGCTTCTGACGGAACGAAGACACAGAGGAACTCGCGTTTTTGTATCTATCGGCGTCTGAATCTCTGCTATCAGTTGTTTTCTCATTGAGTCTGTCTGTGCGTCCATTTATCCAGATGTCCGCTTTCTTCACGGATAGCTTCTGACGGAACGAAGACACAGAGGAACTCGCCTTTTTGTATCTATCGGTTTCTGAATCTCTGCTATCAGTTGTTTTCTCATTGAGTCTGTCTGTGCGTCCATTCATCCAGATGTCCGCTTTCTTCACGGATAGCTTCTGACGGAACGAAGACACAGAGGAACTCGCGTTTTTGTATCTATCTTTATCCAAATCTCTGCTATCAGTTGTTGTCTCATCTTGTATGTCTGTGTGTCCGTTCATCCAGATGTCCGCTTTCTTCACGGATAGCTTCTGACGGAACGAAGACACAGAGGAACTCGCGTTTTTGTATCTATCGGCGTCTGAATCTCTGCTATCAGTTGTTTTCTCATTGAGTCTGTCTGTGCGTCCGTTCATCCAGATGTCCGCTTTCTTCACGGATAGCTTCTGACGGAACGAAGACACAGAGGAACTCGCCTTTTTGTATCTATCGGTTTCTGAATCTCTGCTATCAGTTGTTTTCTCATTGAGTCTGTCTGTGTGTCCATTTATCCAGATGTCCGCTTTCTTCACGAATAGCTTCTGACGAAACGAAGTCACAGAGGAACTCGGCTTTTTGTATCTATCGGCGTTTGAATCTCTGCTATCAGTTGTTTTCTCATTGAGTCTGTCTGTGCGTCCATTCATCCAGATGTCCGCTTTCTTCACGGATAGCTTCTGACGGAACGAAGACACAGAGACACTCGCGTTTTGTATCTATCGGCGTCTGAATCTCTGCTATCAGTTGTTTTCTCATTGAGTCTGTCTGTGTGTCCATTCATCCAGATGTCCGCTTTCGTCACGGATAGCTTCTGACGGAACGAAGGCACAGAGGAACTCGCGTTTTGTATCTATCGGTTTCTGAATCTCTGCTATCAGTTGTTTTCTCATTGAGTCTGTCTGTGCGTCCATTCATCCAGATGTCCGCTTACTTCACGGATAGCTTCTGACGGAACGAAGACACAGAGGAACTCGCCTTTTTGTATCTATCGGTTTCTGAATCTCTGCTATCAGTTGTTTTCTCATTGAGTCTGTCTGTGCGTCCATTTATCCAGATGTCCGCTTACTTCACGGATAGCTTCTGACGGAACGAAGACACAGAGGAACTCGCCTTTTTGTATCTATCGGTTTCTGAATCTCTGCTATCAGTTGTTTTCTCATTGAGTCTGTCTGTGTGTCCATTTATCCAGATGTCCGCTTTCTTCACGAATAGCTTCTGACGAAACGAAGTCACAGAGGAACTCGGCTTTTTGTATCTATCGGCGTTTGAATCTCTGCTATCAGTTGTTTTCTCATTGAGTCTGTCTGTGCGTCCATTCATCCAGATGTCCGCTTTCTTCACGGATAGCTTCTGACGGAACGAAGACACAGAGACACTCGCGTTTTGTATCTATCGGCGTCTGAATCTCTGCTATCAGTTGTTTTCTCATTGAGTCTGTCTGTGTGTCCATTCATCCAGATGTCCGCTTTCGTCACGGATAGCTTCTGACGGAACGAAGACACAGAGGAACTCGCGTTTTTGTATCTATCTTTATCCAAATCTCTGCTATCAGTTGTTGTCTCATCTTGTATGTCTGTGTGTCCGTTCATCCAGATGTCCGCTTTCTTCACGGATAGCTTCTGACGGAACGAAGACACAGAGGAACTCGCGTTTTTGTATCTATCGGCGTCTGAATCTCTGCTATCAGTTGTTTTCTCATTGAGTCTGTCTGTGCGTCCATTCATCCAGATGTCCGCTTTCTTCACGGATAGCTTCTGACGGAACGAAGACACAGAGGAACTCGCGTTTTTGTATCTATCGGCGTCTGAATCTCTGCTATCAGTTGTTTTCTCATTGAGTCTGTCTGTGCGTCCATTCATCCAGATGTCCGCTTACTTCACGGATAGCTTCTGACGGAACGAAGACACAGAGGAACTCGCCTTTTTGTATCTATCGGTTTCTGAATCTCTGCTATTAGTTGTTTTCTCATTGAGTCTGTCTGTGTGTCCATTCATCCAGATGTCCGCTTTCGTCACGGATAGCTTCAGACAAGTTGAAGACATGGAGGAATCCGTTCTTTTGTGTTTACCTTTATCTGAATATCTGCTATCAGTTACTTTCTCATTTAGTCTGTCTGTGTGTCTGTTTAACCAAAAGTCCGTTTTCTTCATGGATGTTTTCAGAGAAGAAGAAGACAAGGAGGAATCCGTCCTTTTGTATCTATCTTTGTTCAAATCTCTGCTATCAGTTGTTGTCTCATCTTGTATGTCTGTGTGTCCGTTCATCCAGATGTCCGCTATCTTTGCGGATAGCTTTAGACAAGTCGAAGACAAGGAGGAATACGCCCTTTTTCATTTATCTTTGTCTCAATCTCTGCTATTAATTGTTCTCTATTTGAGTCTGCCTTCGTTTTGACTACTCCTTTCAAAAACCATATGAATTAGTGCATGGTCTCCTCGCCCCTCTGACCTCATTTTTTACAAAATTCATGTGTGTGATAACGTCATATTATGAGATCTTTCTGTTTCTTTTTCTATCGCTTCAATTGCAATTGAATGATAAATTTATGATTTTCAGAAAGCTAATCGTCTCTCATTGTTCAATCGCTATGGAGCAACTCAATATGTAAGTTTGCGACATAATATCTGAAATTGATCCCTATATTTCAGCAATTCTTCATCATCATCTTCGGATGTCTCAATTAACGGTGATCATCAAACCGGTGCAATTGTTGATAGCCGTAAGTGTTTCAAAAAAAAAACTTCACAAAACATACTCCCTTATTACAGACCCAAATCTCCATGACACCACGGAAAACATCTGTAACGGAAATGAAATGAATGGAAATGGAATGAATGGAAATGAATTGAATGAGAATGGAATGAATGTAATTAGAACGAATGAAAATGGAGTGAGAGCTGGAGATAACGCTTCGGAGAATGGAAAAACTAAGTCGTCTGGAAACATGTGTAATGAAATTGAAAGGTAAGGGGGTTAGCTTTAGTAAAAATAAATTTAAAAGAAATATTAATTTTCACCTCCTAACGGTGATAGACACGAAAATTGTTCGTGGACCACTATGATACATGGTATATGGCCTCGTGAGGTGCTTTTACTGGTCTTCTATATATTTTTCTGATGGTTATGATCCCAGTCAATAAATAAATAAATTCCTAAATACATCGTTTTCAACACTGCCCGAAAGTGTTTCTGAAAACTAAAAGTACAGTTGTGCATGCTATGGAAAAGAAATCTTCGCAGCATTTCTTTGCAAAACGCTTTTGAAGAAAAATTTTGGCTGATATGCTCGCGAACTCGCGATAAAAAACGCAACATTTGCAATTTTTAGTTAAAAATAGTAACTTGAGTGAGTATAAGACTGCGTCTTTGATGGTATCACATTATCGACTGCTCAAAAAATGCATATTTGTACGGGCACGTTCTAAAAAGTTATCAATCGCCAAAATAATTTCTCGCAACTTTCGCCCTTTTTCAGTGCTAAAAAGAAAGATTCTTAGCTTTTTTACTTTGATTTCCGGTAATTTCTTTTGATATGCTCGTACAAAAAAGCTGTCGACTACAAAAATCAAACTCTACTTGTGATTTGTACACTCCATGAATATTTTACATTGTGATAATATCAGCGACGCCATCACACTCACCAATTTTACCGTTTTCAACATAAAACTGCGAGGTTCTGTACTGCAGGCGGGTAGAAAAAAGAACTCATTCTTGTTTATTCTTACAAGGGAACCTTTTTCATATGCCGGTTGAGAATTGGCTGAAACTTTGCACATATATATTTTCGATCCTGCTCTATCACATGCCGTTTTCAAAAACTGCGCAATACGGCTCGTTGGCGAGAAAATTGGGTCTGAAAATTTTATACATCGGTTTTTTTATTTTATAAACATCGGTGGTCCAGTGGTAGTGAGGGGGGTCGTGGTTGGAAGGGTATGGGTTTGATCCCCGTCCACGCCAAAGTTTTTTTGAATTTTTGTTATGAATTTTCAAGATGCTCTTATTGGGTCAGTTTCGCTTTTTTCGCGATTTCAGAAGTGTAATACTAATTTTCATGAGAACAGAAAGTAATTGGGACCAAAAAAGGAGACAAATTTTTTCGATTATTTCTTCACTTTTTGATTATCAAGTGATGGTTATTAATTATTCGAGAACAATGTTGTTTTGAAAGAACACATTTTGGAGGAAAAGTTCATCACTTGATGATCAAAAAGTGAAGAAATCATTGAAAAATTTGTCTCCTTTTTTTGGTCCCAATTACTTTCTGTTCTCATGAAAATTAGTATTACACTTTTGAAATCGCGAAAAAAGTGAAACTGACCCAATAAGAGCATCTTGAAAATTCATAACAAAAATTCAAAAAAACTTTAGCGTGACCGGAGATCGAACCCACACCCTTCCTTCCACGACTCCCCCTCACTACCACTGGACCACCGATGTTCATATTTTTAGCAGAGAAAAGGGGAATCAAGAAAGGGGCGTCACGCGTGTAATTTAACACGGCGATTTTCAGAAATTTTCAGACCCAATTTTCTCGCCAACGAGCCGTATTGCGCAGTTTTTGAAAACGGCATGTGATAGAGCAGGATCGGAAATATATATGTGCAAAGTTTCAGCCAATTCTCAACCGGCATATGAAAAAGGTTCCTTTGTTAGTTTTGCTACTTAAATAAAACTTCTTACCTGAAGACAACCGAGTTTTTCTAGGAAATGTTTTTTGAGTACGGATTCTTTTTCATTCATAGTTCGATGACTGATTAGAAAAAAATTTTGCACCTTCACTTTAAAATTATTTATTGTTTGCTCATTCATTTGATTTATACTGTAATTATTTCATTCTACCGAGCATGATATAAAGTACTACAATTCACAGTGTTTTGAAAAGATTTATGAACTTGAAACAAACAGAAAAACCATCCAAATTTCAAATTAGCTGTAGAGATCTGGTATGCATGTTGAAAAAACTGTTTAGCTTGCTTGGAAGACCCTTTGTGTGAATCTTGATTCAAGTTGGAACATCTTGCTCGCTTTAATTACTCAAAGTATGTCAAAATGTATCGAAAATTGAAAAATACATAAATAAATGCCTAGCTTTTATTTGAGTTGTATAATATAAATGCTTGATTTTGAGATCCCTAACTACGAGAAAAATGTAACAATTTTTCAGTTCCCAACTCCAACCGTCTACCAATGGAAATACCTCATCGGAGCATGGCAACATCGCTGAGGACCAAGTGGAGAGAACAACTGAAGGCGGTACATTGGAAAATAAAGAAGTGGAACCAACTGGAGAACATGAGAGCCATCCGTCTGAAAAGTGAGAAAATTGCTATTATCAACTATTTAACTAATGTTTTAAACGCTGGGAAATAGTCATGCTTTGGCGGTCGTCCAAATCTATTCTAATAGTAAACTTATTTAGCTAACTCATTTTCTGAGCAAGTTTCCAAGTCTGAATTTACACTTTTGTCAAATTAACATAATACAATCAGAAATTATAAGGGGTTTTTGTCGAATTGCTTAGTTAAACCATAATACAGATATAAAACCAATGCGACATCCTCAGTTTTTTGTATCTGAAACTCTAACTTGACCCAGGTTCGTTCCTTAGTGAATCGAAAATTGGAAAGTTATAGTAAACCGCAAGGACAAATCATTTTCACAAAACTGAGATGTTTTGAACACTTTTTTTGCTACGATTTAAAAAAACGAAACAAGACATTATAATTTTAGCGGCGGACAATCGGACGTAGCCGGACCATCAAATACCACTATGACACCGGCAACAAATGGACCCACTGTTGCCCCAGATGTGAAGGCTGAGAAAAAGGAAACCGAGAAAGAGTTAAAGGCTCTGCGCGCGAAATATATGTTTTCGGAGTTCACATTTCGAGTTCGTAAAACTGCCGCCCCTACCGAAGATCAAAGGTAAGAACTCCTAGGATTAGTTGAAGATTGATTAACCTGAAACTAATAACATTTATTCATAGAATGTAAAAAACCCATAGTGAGATGTCACAATAGTTCCAAATTAACTTGACCCCCATGTTGTGTCAGGATTTCGGTAATTCTTTTTACTAGAGAACACCGATACAAAAATATACCTTGAAATTATGCAAAATAATACACGACGATGTTTTTTCTAGCGTCCGAGTTATTTAAACCTGAATTTTCATTCTCCCCCCACAAGTTATAGCGTTCCAAACACGTTCTATTACTTCTGTCACAAATACATAAGTTTTGTGAAGGAATCTTTTTGTATTATTTTGAAACATTTTCAGACAGTGTTGCCACGGGCGGGGGCCGATTTTAAGTTTTTTCCGGCCCTGCCCAGGTTTCACTACAAAAATGGGAAATTTTGAATTTTTTTGCAAAAAAGTTGAATTTTCCACTTGTTTTTCATCATCCGGCCCGAGCCGAGATTTCGCAAGTCTGTTTTAGGTCTATAACTTTTTTCATCATTACTAACTCTCTATAGTACCGATTGAATAAACTCTGCTCTTTACAGATCTTCAATCGTGTCAAAAGCAACAAAGAATGGTACTACTGCGGAAAGAAAGAAAGCTGCGACAATTATAAATTCTAATGTGCCAATGACCACCACCGCAACGGCCAGCTCTTCGATGAGTAGTGCATTGGCAAAGAGGAGTAATGCATCGACGAGTGGTGCCTCGTCCAGAAAAAAATCAACGGCCACAATCAATGCTAATGTGCCAAGCACCTCCACAACGGCCGGCTCTTCCATTCCAGTTGTAACGATTGTTCCCGCCATGACGCGCAGAGACCGTCGCCTTGCCCCCATTTCACGTCGCAGGTAGAGAATCCGGATATTTCTTTTCAACGTTTGAAGTTTTTAGAAATGTCGCTCCACCTCGCCCAGAAAATGCTCCTCCACAAATTGCTCCGCTTCCGCAGTTCTCCGGGTAGGTTTCTATTAATTCTGATTTCCAATCGAGATGTTTTTTCAGAAAAGAAGAGTTCCTGGCAGCGCTGGCCAAACATCGCAAAATAGGATCACAAAAGTTTGTGCACGTGTTTGAGGCTGGAGAGCATCTTTTCAAAAATGAGTAAGTTTGATGGTTATGGGTGTAGTTTTGAAAATATTTCTTATCAAAAACAAGTCAAAACAATGCTTTTGCAAGAAAAAATTCAAAAGTTTTACAAATAAAAATTTTGGTTGGAAACGGCCCACAATTTTGATTTTGGACCGGCTCATGATAAGTTTGATTGTAATGTATTCAGTGGTAGTCATACATTAGTTTAATTCAATCAAACCAATGCATTGTAAACATTTTGAAGTTTCTAGAAATTTGAGAGTTTATACTAAAAATAACTTTTTCCTCTGCATAATTCATTTTTCAGAGATGTTATGGTCAAGATCTGGGAAGATGGACAGGATTTTGAGCGAAAAATTGGAGAATTCGATTCTGTCCATCTTTTTAAAAATAAGGATGGGCTAGAATTGAACTACCCGGAGAAATTGAGATTGGGGAACGTCCGTAGTTTCATACGTGAGTTTTTATTGATTGTGATACAAAAAATAATTCAAAATGTATATTTTTAGCTGGAGCTACAAAACTGAGCGTGATTGATTCGTTTAATCAAACATCTGCAGACATGGATATGAATAATCTGATCAATGCCTTCAAAATAGAAGCATCAAAGCGAACTTCTGCGTTCAATTTGCTAAGTTTCGAGGCCAGAGACAGCAAGTAAGTATATTTTCATTTCACTTTTCAGGGTATTATAAAGTACAGTGCATTTAGATATACAGTTTGGTCTTTTTCAGTGGAAAGTGACCAACTTTAAGAGGGTATTACGGTATCATTGATTGCCCCAAATAGTAAATTACGTATTGACAATACAGAACAACGGTAGAATTTCATTTTTAAAAGTGACTGCTTTTCCGAAAGAGTTTTTGAAAGTTATTCATTTCTAAAAAAAATTTTTTGAGCTGTCTCGTTAAAATGATCATAACTCTCTTGTGATTGTCCGTACGAAGAAGTTGTCAATTACAAAAATGAAGCTTCTCACAACATTTAATTTGTGGGACAATCAGTGATACCGTAACCCCTCTCAAAGTTTGTCACTTTCAACTGAAAAAGACCAAATGAACAAGCAAATCTGTAATTCACAGCAAAATATTGTCTGAAACTCCTACTGCACGGTACTGTACATCATGACAAATTTAAAACTAAATAGCTCAAACCGATAACTTCTCCAGACTCAAAAAACGGATCACGGTGCCAAAGTTCGTTAGGAGTTCGTCCATCGTGGACGAGCTGACCAAGCAGTTGGAGAAAAAGAAGGAAGAGTTGAAAAACTCGAGAAATACCAAGGAAAACCGAGAGAAATTGAAGGAGATTGGAGAAAAAATTTGGTCGATGCCACAGTACCAGAAGTTCGTACTGTTATCTATGAAGGATTCTTTTACAGATATCCACATAGATTTCAGTGCGACTTCTGTGTACTACCACGTAGTAGAAGTAAGTTTCGTTTGAATATTTTCAACAGTTGGTTTAGAGATTTCAAAATGTAAGGTGCTGTCAAAAAAGGAAAAAAAGGAATTTTCAATCTAGGCCGACTGTATTATTTGATCAAATACCTGACCAATACTTGTAAATCTGCATTTCTCACATTTCAGGGTCGCAAAATATTCTATGTGGCTCGACCAACTGCCGAAAACATGGAAGTTTATAAGAAATACGAGACTGACGGCATCGTACCAAAGGAGTGGATTGGAAAAAGGCTCTTCTCGGAGTTCCAGAGAGTGGAGATTAAGAAGGGAGAGACCGCCATGATCCCTTCTGGATATCTCCACTTTGTTTATACTCCGGAAGACTCTTTGGTGATCGGTGGAAACTTCTTGATGGACAAGTATTTAAAGTGGCACTTTGAGTGAGTTTGACTTTTTTCAAGTTCAAAATGTTTCGATGCGCCCCAAAAATTTGTTCCTTGGAGATGTCCTTTCACAATGAGTTGAAATTTCAGATTGACCAATATCGAGGAAGAGTCATTGAAATTGGAACGAGTTCATCTGAATCAACTCTACCAAGGCTTCCACAACGTTATGTGGGCCTACGCTGAAGAGTTGTTGGAGAAGCTCGAGGGTAACTATATTTATTTAAACAATAGTAACTGTACTAACAAAATTTCAGCTGGGAACCCATCCAGAGAAACGATTCAGCTCGCCGTCACCATCAAGGACCTGTTGAACCCAGAGAGGAGGCCGGTAGACCCGAAAGAAGCCAAAGACTGGTTCACAGAGGGCCAAAAGAAATTGATTGTGGAGAAACTCCAGAGAGCAACAGCACAACCTGCACAAGGAAATGTAACTGCTGTACAAACAGCTGCTCCTGTCCAACAAGTGAGTTACCAATTCAAAAATTCAAAAACTTAAAATTGAACATTTGAAATCAAAAAATGGCTCGCAAAAAATTAAAACAGCTTTTCCATAGTTCAATGCTCACCAAAACTACAATAATCCTTTTCGAAAGTGTTTTCTCCTCTCTATTGAAATCCACCAAATCCACAAATTACATTCAGAAACTTATAACATTTTCAGGCCACCACCAAAAAACGTCGAGCTCAAACAACTTCCTCAAGAAAGCCACCTGCCAAGAGAAGACGTTAAACTCCGGGAAACACGCCACTTCTGTCACTATTATACCCGTCTTCAAAAAAGGTGATCCCTCCCTCTTCATTCCAAAATTATCGTCCCATTTCCCTGGTTCCTTCTCCGTCCCTCGTGTCTTACTTCTCTCCTTTACTCCACCTCCAGTCTTTTTCGATTTCCGACAAATATTTGACCAGGAAAACCACTCTTGCTTGCTTCACGTTCTTCTCCATGGTCAACAGATCTCTCGATAGTAAAATTTCCTCCCATACTCTCTAACGTTCCACAAAGTACAGTAGCAGCCCTTCTTCTGTTTTCAGTCTATACATACGATCTCCTCCTTTCTCTTTCTTCCAGCATTCACTTCGCCGCTTTTGTTGATGATATCAAACTTTATCCTCAAGATCCTCTTTTTTGCGAACCGGTATAGGCATTGTATCAAAATGATCCTCTACCAACTTTCACCCTCTTCCCCATACTAAACCTACTCTCCCCAAGCTTGGCTCCAAGAGCTCACTCCACTCACATAACCGAATCGTACGGGTTTTAGTACTGTCAACTGACTCTCACTCAAAATTCGATAGCCACATCGCCGAAACTTTTTGATTAGCTATTCTCCGTTGGAGCCAACTACTCAAGCCCAGATTTTGTTTCCGCCCTCTCACATATGTACTCCCAGTTCTAGAATATTGTTATGCCGCTTACTCTCCATCGCTCACGAGCATCTTCTTACATAATCTAGAAAAACGTTTCCGATTTTTCACCAGGAAAGTTCTTCAGAGATGTAACATATACTATTTCTCCTATCTAAACCATTTCAAATTTTTTGTAGAACTTTCTACAATCATTGATTTCTGTCACTCTGTCCCATTTTCTCCTCCTTCCTCATTTACCCCTAGACACAAGAATAATCTTTGTTGATTTGAATGTATTCGTATTTCATAGCTGTCATTGTTAACTGATCCATTTCCTATTTGAAACGATCTCCTTGGTTTTTTACACATTGATACTCATTACCTGTTCAATGTTATTGTTTTCATATCTAAATCTATCAATATAATTATTAATATCAACCCCTAGTTGTATTTTCATTGTTTTTGTTTTTGTTTGCAATTCATTTCATTGTTCAATAAATAATTCATTATAACAAGCGACATTTTTTTCAGTTTTTACAAAACCCAAAAAATTTCAGATCTAAATCAGAGATAACAGAAATCCGCTATGTGTACATCAATTCGAATTTATTTTTAATTTTCAAAAAAAGATCGAGCAATCTAAAAAAATTGGACTACATTCAATGTATCTGCAACCTCATCAACTAATTACACACTCGTAACGTTAAAATATGAGTGAACGGCTGGTAGAAAAATAAACTTGAAATGGTGCGAAATCATGTTTTTGTTCAGATTTTATCGTTATTTTTACTGTTGAGAAATTGTAGAATCATTATCTTCAAGATTCCAATGCAAAATCTCTATCTATTAGGTTGAGTCATAAGTTTCTTTCTTTTTTTGGACAATTTTTGTCATGAAATTTCTTCAAGGCTAATACCCCACATGAAAAGGAATATAGTTGGTTAGTACCTATAACTCATTGTGATTATATCTGTGACTTGACGTCCGTCATCTGCCTAATCTCAGCCGTATACAAGTCGAAACACTCGAGGAACCCTTTTTTGGTACGATTCTTCGACTCCATGTTTTTCCTAGAAAATGTTAACGAGAATGTGTGAGCTATTCAGAATTAAAACAAGCAAAAACAATTGTGTAAAAAACCTAATAAAGATATTTCAACTAAACCACCATGATTTAATGCGGGTCTCTGAAGAAAGGTGAGAATCAGCAGCTCAAGGAAGTGCGAGTCTTTTCGATTTTTCTCTAACGCTAGATAAGGAAATAAGTGGAAATGTTGATTATTAAATATAGTAGACATTGATGTTTCTAAATTCACTTTGTTTCGAATATTCAAACCATTTGTGTTTTTTCTCAAGAAGCCCGAAGTCAACATCATCAAATTTACGTGATTTTTGAGTTTGATGAAGCCTACTGCTCGTACTTTTGAATCAATCTACTAGATCCTTTGCACAATTTTAGAACAATGTATCTACTGTTGTTTACTTGAAACTAACTTTTACAAACAATTTGATATAAGAGCTCTCTTCAATATTTTAGTAATTGACTTAAACCCAGGAGAACATTGTTTTCTCATACCAGTCGGTCGTCTGATACTAACTTTTTTGTCTTGTAGAGTTTCATCCAAAACTAAATTGTTATAACAAGACAAAGTCTTTTTTTATAAATACCACTCGTTTTCTCATGAAAATCTCAGAATTTTGATATAAATACGACTAGAATCAAAAACCTTTTCAAAATAGGAATTTGATTGGAGACAGAAAAACCTGTCATTTTCCCGAGTGGACTTTCTGTGCCCTAACTTGAAACAATGTCTGTTAACCACTAAATAGGTCATCATGATGCAAAAAAGTTTGGGTCGATAAACAATCACAGTACCTAGAAACAGTGAGTCAAAGTGCAACCCCAAAAAAAAAAGAAACTTATGACTCAACCTAATACGTACGCACATATGTTTAAATTTGGAACCTTCAAGACAAAGATTTGCCTTCTCTCCAGTCGAGAAGAAGTGGGAACACATGTGTTTATTGTTTATTGGAATTGAGAATGATTGCAGTGGAACTTTTTAAACTCATTTTTTGAATTATTTGAAGCTAATGTTATCAATTTTGCAATTTTTCAGAAAAAGTTTTCCTGACACACCATTTGATTCATAACACAGGCATTTTTCCACTAAAAAGAATTAGCAAATTCGAGTGCTCTGAAACAAGAATATTTTGAAGATTTTAACACAATTAACAACTGAATAACAATTGTAATTTTATGCTTTTTATCTCTTATTTCCAGATTTTTGAGATGTGCGGATCTTAACATTTTGGATATTTACAAATTCGATCATATTCCGAACTATTCTTTCCTTAGATTACGGAAGTTTCGAAAATTGGTATGTCCAGTTTTTCATAGTCAATATAAATAAACATGCAAAAAACTGAAGTTTTTTGTTTATTTTAGCATACGTGTGACGTTATGGCCCCGTTCACGTTGGTTTTGCAGCATTTTTCTTCGGCTGAGCACAAATTGCTTTACACAATAGTTTGAAATTTCGGAAATTTCAATACCGAACAGTAATTAGAAAGTGAACAGTCTCCCATTTGGGCTACTGTAGGTTTTTCACAGTATCAATTCTGATCAATAAGTTGTAGCTATGTATTACTTTTGTCGTGTCACTGAAACTCGAATTTTTCATACGAAAGGGGCTTCCGGGACCATTCTCTTTTTATTCTCCTATTAAGAGAATCTAAGGCGTTTGCTGAAGTCATAAAAATCCGACCAAGGTCAATTAGCGTTACACCACATTAATGTCAGAATCCCACAATAGAATGAAGATTCTGGGAATCGGGTCGAAAGAGCATATGGCAAAGAGCTCATTTCACTTCTTTTTTTTGAGAGAAACCGACATGCTCAAATTTATATCCCACTCGAATTTTTTAAAAGTTCAATAAATAAAACTTTCCAGCAGAAGTATTTTTTTCTGTTCATCAAATGTTTTTCTTGTCATAATTATCGAAAATACGTTCTTCTATATTTTTTCTTTGTTCCTCCCGGCGCCAGTCAGTCACCGTTTTTTGACAGTTACGCTTATCAGTATAATTTCCCGATTCCCCTTTTGCATGTTTTTGTTATCAAAGTAGAAGCTGTGGCACATTACTCTCTGCGTTTCTAATGATCTATACTTTATAGGGCATTTTTTTCACCTTATCACACTTTTTATCGGTTTGACGTCGAGCACAAATGCTTTTTTTTCCGAGAATTTATAGTTAACTGAATGTCATTCGGTATTAGACTGCTGTCTGCTGACTTAAATTTATATTTTGGCTTTGTATTTTTTTGGGACATTGAGAAATGTATGTCTACGTTGTAATTCCACATTTTTTTCTTCCTCCTTCTTGCACTTTCATCGCTTCTGACATTTTCCATTCTCTATCTGATAAAAATTATCAATTTGTAGGATTCAGAGAGTTCAGTTTACGTGGACAAAGTAGAAAAAAAAACAAATGTAGGGAGCATGTCTCATAAATTGTACGTTTCTGACAAAGTGTGAATTTTTAAGGAGAAAAGGGTCAAATATCTAAAGAATTTTCAGTCAAAACAGAAATTCAAGTGTGAATTTTATCATATGTTTCATTTTTAAGCTAGAAAACCAGGCATTCCGTAAAACTTAAATACTTGTTGAAAACATTCGTCGACTCGAGTGCTCGGGACACCCCTTCCTTATCACCATCATGTCTTAATGGAAACTTTTAAGACGCCTGGCGCAATCAGTAACGGTTTGCACCGGTGAACGTTCGGTTTTAAGTTCAAACCTGTTTGAGGTTTTATAGAAACTTTTCAGAGCAAGTTAGGAAAACTTTTTTTGCTCGTACCAAAACGTTTCTGGAAAATCTAAATAATCACTTTCAAAGGCATTTAAAGTATTTTGTGTGTGTTTTTATAATGAAAAAACATTTGAAGAGTTTGAAAATCTGTTTTCCCATTTCATTATTAGGTCCGTCCAGTATAATCGGTAGTGTTTTTGTACCTGAAGGCGTTCGATCATACCTTAATCTCATTTTGCCTTCCCTCATTCTAAACCTGATTTTTTAAATTCTTCATGCTCAAAATTTCAGTTGATATTTATTCTCAGTTCGAAAAACTAATTATTTTCAATACAACGCTCTTTCGCTTCAACACATACTTTCAATATACATTTTTTAAATAAAAATCCATTACTTCGAATTCTAGTCAGATCCAACTCCTCAAAAATGCCGGAGACTGCCCCCTTCTTCCGACTCCTCTTGCTTTTGTTGTCTTGGATCCAGACGGTGCTGGATGTGTTGGATGCAGGGTGGTGCCTTGCCATTCTAGGCGTCATTTTTGTGGGGGCTCTATATTGCCTCCACATAATTGGCCTATGTTATGGGTGAGTGTGGTTTTGTACTTTCGGTATGGGATATACAGTATCTCCGGTACCGCTCAAGAAGATATGAACTTTGACCGTTTTTAGCAAAAATCGTAAAACTTTGAGAGCGTGTAATGGTAATTTTGATTGTCACTTACAGCCGGTTTTTGAAGAATCATACAGATTGAAAGTAGTGCTCCATTTTTGTAGTTTGCAACTTCTTCTTGCGGAAGCTCCCTCGAGAGCGACGACATCTCAAAATTGCCCTACTTTGCACTTAAGACGCACTCTCTGAGTCAATCGAGCATCGATCAACTGACCGTAGGCACACGAAAAAAGTTGACCATCTCCGATTTGCCTATAATTTTGATCAAAGATAGTATCAAGTGTTCTCAACAAATTGGGGTACTTTTTGGCCGGGTCCGTCACCTGGGTACCTAGGAAAATCAAAAAATCGATATTTTTCGAAAATTTTTCCTGAAGTAGTTAGGTATGAAATCTCAACGGGAAGTTATTGCAGACACTATTTTAAGCTTTTTTGTGTTTAAAAGAAAAATCCAGCTCAACACCTTCATTGTGAAAATTTTCAAAATTCATGATTTTTTCGGGTTTTTTTCATGAAATCGTTTTTATCTCGGCGGTGACACGAGAAGACATTATTTTTTATTTCAAATTCGGAATCTACATAAAATTCGGTATCGGAAACAGGCTGTCCCTACTCGTAACTCGGGGACCAAAGAACGGTTTTTTGGGGAAGTATGAGAAAAACAGTGATTTCAATTTTCAAGTCCTTCTAGTAAATTATTTTTGATGTTTCAAAATAATGGTTTTTTAAAGTTTTTCATTCAATCAAGCCATTTTTATTCAGTTCCGGTACAATTTTCGATCATTCCACAAAAAATTTTTTGAAAAAATTGAATTTTTTGAATTTTGAAAATTTTCTCCCGAATTGAATCATTCCGACGGAAATGTTAAGGATAGCATTATAAAATCAGGAGAATATGACTGGAACATCCTTTAACTTTTTTAAAAACTTGATTTCCACTGTCGGGTCACCTGCTACTTACGCGTTTATGGTGAAATTCACCGAAATTTTCAACTTGGGACGTTGGTGCATCGGTACTTAATACTTGCAGCGTTATTTAAAAGAGAATTGCGATAAATATGACAGGAATAGTGAAAAAACTGCAAAAATTGATAGATTCAGCAAGATTTACGAAAAAAAGCTTGAAAAGTTTTTCCTGATATCCACAATAAGGTCAGACCATTGAACATTTATGAGTCCTAATTTTTTCAAGCTTTTTTTCGTAAATCTTGCTGAATCTATTAATTTTTGCAGTTTTCTCACTATTCCTGTCATATTCATCGCAATTCTCTGTCAAATAACGCTGCAAGTATGAAGTACCGATGCACCAACTTCCCAAGTTGAAAATTTCGCTGAATTTCACCATGAACGTGTAAGTAGCAGGTGACCTGACAGTGGGATTCAAGTTTTTTATAAACGTAAAAAATGTTCCAGTTATATTCTCCTGATTTTATAATGCTATCCTTAACATTTCCGTCGGAATGATTCAATTCGAGAGAAAATTTTCAAAATTCAAAAAATCCAATTTTTTCAAAAAATTTTTTGTGGAATGATCGAAAATTGTACCGGAACTGAATAAAAATGGCTTGATTGAATGAAAAACTTTAAAAAACCATTATTTTGAAACATCAAAAATAATTTACTAGAAGGACTTGAAAATTGAAATCACTGTTTTTCTCATACTTCCCCAAAAAACCGTTCTTTGGTCCCCGAGTTACGAGTAGGGACAGCCTGTTTCCGATACCGAATTTTATGTAGATTCCGAATTTGAAATAAAAAATATTGTCTTCTCGTGTCACCGCCGAGATAAAAACGAATTCATGAAAAAAACCCAAAAATTTCATACATTTTGAAAAATTTCACAATGAAGGTGTTGAGCTGGAATTTTCTTCTAAACACAAAAAATGCTTAAAATAGTGTCTGCAATAACTTCCCGTTGAGATTTCATACCTAACTACTTTAGGAAAAATTTTCGAAAAATATCGATTTTTTGATTTTCCTAGGTACCCAGGTGACGGACCCGGCCAAAAAGTACCCCAATTTGTTGAGAACACTTGATACTATCTTTGATCAAAATTATAGGCAAATCGGAGATGGTCAACTTTTTTCGTGTGCCTACGGGTGATCGAACGAGTCAGAGAGTGCGTCTTAAATTTTTCAATTTTGGGACAAATTACTTTCTCGATAGGTAAGTTGCTAGGACTTATTAAAAATCTCTGTCTAATTCATTAAAAATCTACTGGCTGTGACAATCAGAATAACCATGGCACGCTCTCAAAGGTGGACCACTTTAACTGAAAACGGGCATAGTCAATTTCTTATTGGCCCGTACAGTAGTGTGTCCTCCAAAAATACAAGGTTTCTAAGAATTCATGTTTTTCAGAAAAATATACCTTTTTTTTAACAGCAGGTGATGGCATTAAAGAAACTACATATCACGGCATCATTTTTTAATGCGCTTAACCTTAAACTTCAATAAGATAGCGCCTACGCGTCTGCTATTCAAAATGGCTCTTTCAGTCTGGTAGCAATTGTTTACAAAGCTCTCAAAAACATGTCCATCTTGGACGTTTTCAATGAATAGAAATTTTTTACTACTCTTATCGATTTTCAACTAGCTTTCCTTCCAGCAAGCACCGCCTTCACCGCCCTGCTCCATTAAACTCCTCCACACTGCCCGGCGTCTCGGTCATCAAACCTATTGTCGGGATTGATGACAATCTCTCAGAGAATCTGGAGTCGCTCTTCACTTCGACACATCCGCAACTGGAGTTGCTCTTCTGTTTTGAGAGCAGTGATGAACCCGGAACCGAAGTCGTGCAGAGTCTCATGGAAAAATTCTCGAACGTCGACGCCAAAGTTTTCATTGGTGAGTTTTGATCTATTTGAACTCAAACCAATTGATAATTTCAGGAGGAATCAAAATCGGCCTCAACCCAAAAGTCAATAATATGGCGGGTGGCTACGCCGTTGCCAAGTACCCACTTGTCGCAATCAATGACAGTGGGATCTACATGCGGCCAGACGCTGTTTCCGACATGGCTGCTACCATCATGCAGGACGACAAAATGGGTCTGGTAACTCAAATCCCATTCTGTAAAGATCGGACCGGGTTTGCCGCTGCTTTTGAGCATGTGAGTTCGAAGTTTTAATATTAAAATTTTCAAATTGTTATGAATTAGGTCTACTTCGGAACCTCCCACGCCAGAATCTACCTTGCCGGCAACTGTCTCCGGTTCAATTGCCCGACTGGCATGTCTTCGATGTTCAGGAAGGAGGTTCTGGAACAGTGCGGAGGATTCGAGGCAATTGGGGAGTATATGGCGGAGGATTATTTTATTGGAAAGAAGATGGCAAAGTTGGGGTACAAATCTGGGATATCTGCACATCCAGCCCTCCAAAATTCTTCGTCGCCAACCTTCCAGGCCTTCTTCGATCGAGTTGGACGATGGTTCAAGCTTCGATTGGCCATGATGCCCCAAATCGTTCTGGTGGAGCCGTTCCAGGTTAGTAAAAGGAGGGAGGGGGATTGAAACTAGACAAAACCCTAATAAAGATTTCAAAAGACAAAGATTTCGAACATAAAGAAAATTTTGAAATTTCAAAAACTAAAAAATTCTTGTCAACCATTCTTTAACAATATATAAACTCCAGGACTGTTTTCCCTCGGGCGCAATCATTAGCTATAGCCTCTACTACCTCTTCGGAATCGACATCATCCCCGTCCTCACCCTCCACGTGATTTTCTGGATCACTGTCGACTTCATGGTTCTGAATATCATGCAGGTAGTAATTCAAGCCCTTTTTTCATTCAAAAACATATTTTTTCAGAACGCACCACTTCCATTCAGCATTCTGGAGTTCATCGTGTTGTGGACCCTTCGAGAACTCTCATTCCCTATCATTTTCGTGAAAGCGGTTATGGACTCCGGCATCAGATGGAGGGACAAAGTGATTATTGTGAACTGGGGAGGAAAAATAAAGAGCGTTTCTTATGATTAATTTTTTTAATTATGTATGCAATTCTCCGGAGTTACTCTCCTTTCCTATTTCATACCATTTTTTTGCCCCAAAATCCAATTTTTCCATATTTCCCCCAAATTTTCTCTTTTCTGTAACATTGTTCATGAACTGCCCATTTCTCTTTCAATTCTGTTGTGCTTGCTCTTTGTCTCTATTCTTATCATTGTACATCACATGATTCCTTCTCTATCTGTACTTTTCGATTTTCGCACCCAACTCACTCTCTTCATACGTTGTCAAACAACTTCCTGATAATTTTCCAAGAATAAATGGTCTATTTTTTGTTTCAGAGTTGTAGAGAAACAAAGAAAACTTTTGAAGGCGGAAATCACCTGACCTCAAACTTTGTGTAGACACAGCATCGAAGTGAGTAGTGCGCTTATTAAAGATAAGAAAAATGTACGCATAAGGAGAGCAGTGAGCGACTAGTAGAAACGCAGATTACGAGGCCGAGTAACAAATTGCTTTTTGTTCTTAAAAACAAGTTCCGAAAACTATGCATGTGTGCAAAAGAGTAAAATACAAGCCTCGGAAAAATAGACATACTAATCAAAACTACAATTTTTTTGACCGAGACACTTTCAACACGTAATCAGAACAAAAAAAAATTATGACCACTGATCAAACATGATGATAAGAAATTGAAGACTACAAACAAAGTATAAATATACAATCCTAACCAAAAGGGTAGTTGTTTTGGTTGCTTTCTCATAAGAACTAGAAATTTGGAATGCGTGTCGGGATGATACCTCTGCTTTTATTACACCGATTTTTGGGAAAAATAAAAGACACAGTATTTTTGTGGTTGGTGACGTTTTTGTAAGAGAATTCCGAAAACCTAGTTTGTCAAAATACAGAAACTTACTAAGGAAGGGTTTCGTGTCGAGATGGACTTATAGGTCGAGGAAAATTTTTTGCTGAATTCAAATGTTTTCATATTTGTCAAGACCCGGACCGCTCCCGTAGGTCCGCTTCAAAAAACGAACCAATTTCTTTCCTAGATTTTTTGAACGATAGTCGAAAATTTGCCTTTTTCGCGGAAAAAATTCGAAGATTCGAGAAAATTTGAATTTTGAATTTTGGCGTAAGTTACTCGGGGTTTAACAAGTATGTCTTTTTCAAACTGTAACTCAATCTCGATCTGGAATCCCTATCTACATAATAAATACTCAACGCCGCTCTTTTTTTGGCGTCCACCGCATTGTGACTGTATAACTCTCTAGATATTACTTCGATCAAAAAGTTTCCAACTACAAAATTGAAACTTCACATTTTTTCTAATTACACTTCAAATATAGATATCATGTGATCATTCGTGTCACCGGGGCATGCCTTCAAAAAAAAGTATACTTTTTATTCAAATCACGGAAAACATTATATTTTCGTTGATGACGACCAACAAATCCAGTAGAGCGTTTTACTTCACATTGATAAAAAACGAAAACATTCCATCTTTTTTTCTGAGAAAAATGCGTCTGTCGGTGTGTCATCATGTCCGTTTGTCGTTTCCTCCCCTTGCCGTCTCTCATGCAGACACACACACACACACGCAATCTAGAGACCCACCACAAGAGACGCAGAGGCGCTAACATGTAAAGGGATGCCCGCTCGCTATCAAAAAGTGATCAGGTGGCCGAGTGGTTAAGGCGATGGACTGCTAATCCATTGGGGTTTCCCCGCGTGAGTTCGAATCTCATCCTGATCGAATCCTTTTTTCTTTTTTGAAATCGAATTTCGAATATTTACTTTTGTGTTCCTTGGTACCATGTAAGATTTTCGGATCTGGACAAGCAAAAAATGGAAACTTTAGAACTTTTTTTTACAACTTACAAAAATTATTCACATAAATGTTTTACAGGTACTTTTGATTATTAATATCAGTTATAGTTTTGATTTTTATTATCACAGAAGGTCCTGCTGCCAAATTTTCCGTTCTTACTGTTTTTGCGAGCCCTTTTTCTTATTTTCTTTCTAATTTTGTTCTCATTGTGTCAAAATTCACTTGTTTCTCTGATTTTCTTCTCAGTTTTCGCCAGTTAATTGCCGCTTTCTTCCATTTTCAATTCAGCGAACGTTAGTACACGTCATCTATATACGCTCCACCCCTCTGTGTAGATTTACGGTAAACAGAGCGCTAGGTGGAATAATGGAGTGTCGTCACACTCTTTTTTATTCGCTTTTTTTCAGGTTTTAAGCCTGATTTTGCGATTTATTGTATCATTTTTTGATATTTTCTCAAATAAATTGAGACGAAATCGAATAATTATTGGTTTAGACCGACAATTTTCAGAAATTTTCATAATCATCTTTTTTTACAATCATCTTTTTTGACAAAAACTTCATTTCCCTCGTGATTTTTTCTATTTTTTCTTGTAAATTACTTTTTTCAGCCATTTACACTTCAAATTCAACAACCCCTGGATTTTCTGTTGGCGAAACACTTGAATCTTTGAATCAATGAGATGTCATCAGTGAAATGAAAACATTATGGTTATTATCGCTTACAAAAAACCAAAATTTATTGTTCAATCGGTAAGTTATCCGAATTTCAGTTTACGCGTCGATTTATTCGTTTTTCAGGAAATTTCTGTCGTTATTCATTACCAAGTGCACGAGATAAAAGTCAAAAATTTTGAAAAGCCCACAAATGTTCGATGCAGTGTTTGAATGATAAGCGAATATGGTTTCAAACGAGGAAAAATCGATTTTCTGCCTCAAACATGTGTTTCGGATACATGAATTGATTGTGGAGTCTGATTAGAAAGTGAGGTAATGTTATTCTTTCAAAAACGTGGTCAGTTAGATGTAATAAGTCTGAAAACAAATGAAAAATGCGATCTGAATCGAATATCAGAGCTCACAGCTCCTATTTCGGGATGATACCAATTAAACCACGTTTTCACTCCAGGAAAGTCATGTAAAGACAAGACAATTGAACAAGGATAGCACGATAGAGAAGCATGTTGAGCAAATTGCGGATTTCTCGGTCAGAAGAGTGATTTGGACGATCAAAGACGTTCCAGGTCACTCCACCATCCATCTACATGAATTCGGGAGTTATTGGACTTAATCGATATGAAGATGCTAGAAGAATTATGAAGATTTTTTGACACTCAGTGTATGATAAAATGTTTGGAAGATGGAGTTCAGTGAGAAAAAATGGATTTTCTGCCCAATACTTGCATTTCAATAACAAGATAGTGGTTGGGAGTTGATTTTCAAAGGTAAATTTATTTCTTGCATACAAAAATGTTGTGAAATAGCAGAAATGAACCTATTATCGGGTGAAATCGTTAATTTTGAACAATTTGCAATGCTAGAACATAAGATTTTGTGTCAAATCCACGTCGAAGACGTATTTTTAGCGAATTTCAGAATACTCCAAGGAAGACACCACTATGACACGAGGAAAAAGCGATGGAAAAGCTTGTGAGAAGCTAAAGATTTCCGATTTCTCGAGAAATATGGTTTCAACGAGGAAAATCGATTTTCTGTCCCAAACATGTATTTCTCACGCAAGAATTAACTTCGGAGTCTTATTAAAAAGTAAGGTTTCGCTATTTTATTGAAAAAGTACCGTATAAGCTGTAATAAACCTAAGAACGAGTGAAAAATGCAATTTCAATCGATTATCAGAGCTGACAGCTCTAATTTAGAGTTGAGAGCAACTAAATCACTTTCTTACAGCAGGTTTCAGGCTTATATGAAAGAAAAGATAATGGAATGAGGATGTCGCGTTCTACATGAAAATTTGTGGCGATGGAGCAAAAAAAGGCAACTTCCGGGCATGTGAAATGGATTATATTGCGATGATTGGTTGCAAACCTGCTGTGAGCGCTCGAAAATTCTGTTACTTGTTAGAGGTTTCAGTGAGAAAATCTATAGCTCGTAATGAATTCTAGAAAAATACGTAAATTTCAAACAGAAAACCGTGTTTATACTTCCCCATATTAAAACATCTTGGCCATAACTTGGACTACTTTTACAACATAAAGCCTTCGAGTGCCGCACTCACTGAATACTTCCAATATTGTTTCCGATTTTCTGTACGTAGTTCTCCATGAGTGCTAGGTTTTCACAGTTTTCAGTCAAAAAAGGACTCATTTCTGTTGATATTTCTTGCAAATTTGGCTCTTCTGGCAGTGATGTTTCTGAAATAGCTTATTTCTATTTTTCTCCACAACATTGTGACTTGACACTCTGTTCCCATCGTTTTGCTCTTTCGAGTTTACAATACCATTTTCTATTGCGAAGATTCCCTGAACCCTTGTTTGGCTTAATTGAAGGTCTCTGTCTTCCAATTAGTGCAAACACCGTCACGCGCAATTGCATCTTTTGTCACTCAATCTCTCTCTATTGCATTTGTCGTACTTTTCACCCTGTCGTACTTTTCACCTTCTTTTATTTTTCAATGAAAGTAACTAATTTTTGTTGCAAAGCCAAGAAAACAAACCTTCAGAAGTATTTTTCAGAAATTACAAGCATCAGATCAAGATTTTGGACAAAAATTGGCCGACAATCGTGTGGTAAGACTTTTTCATGGGATTCAACTATTAAAATCAGTTTTTCAGGTTAATCGGCGGGAAAAGTGAACCGCAATGTGATTGACAACATCCGCGATCTGGTGCACAACGTGTGGAAAGAGATATTGTTTTGGATTGTAAGTGGATTTCATCGAAAAAATGCAAAAATGAAGAAATTATCGATTTTAGATCTCCGGTCGCCGTCTGAAGCTTTGCATAATAAGGCTCAACATCAATTTTTCGATGAACCACAATGTCAATTGGATAAGAATTTTGTTGACTATGAAGTGAGTACATTTCCAGCTGATATGCGCCAAAAATCTGTGAAAAGTATTTTGGTCGGCTTGATGAACCGTTTTCAGGTGATTCGGCCTGAAAAGCATAACTAAAAGTAGATGGAAACGATGATAGTCTGCTGATACATGCATGAAAGAGGATTTTCATTGAATAGTAAGATCAAATTATTGAAAAAAATGCATAAATGCATAAAAGAAGAAATTATTGATTTTAGAGCGCTGGTCGCATTTGAAGCTATCCCATGAAGCTCAACATCGCCTGAAGTGAGTATGTCTGCGAATTATATGTGCCGAATATAATCGAAAAACCTGTTGATGGAATTGGTTTTTCAACATTAAATATTTCGGAGCAGATGAAAACTGTAAAATCTTTTCAGACACACCCATTACGACGTCCTTGTTCAATCAAGCTCGGCAGCCAATTTTCTCGAGGTAATCGATCCATCACTAGCCGTAGCGTGCCTTCAATGCACTTCTGAAGTAAGATTCTTGATGATTTTCAGATCTCTAAACTGAAATTAAATGCTTTCAGATTGTCTACCACCGATGGATGTGGCCGCGCTAAATTCTGAGTGGAGTGAAAGGGATATCGAGAACTAACGTGACATCAAACGTATATTTTCATGCATTTAAAGGCGATGAGCACGAAAAAAAGACGGCAAAGAACGGAATGGATATCGTTTGATACACCTACATTGAAGTTAACTTTTCTGTCCCCTACCCCACGAGACCAAACGCACCGATCCTACTTCCTTGATGTTGAGGGAAGCACCACCATGGCAATTCTTCAGGAACACTGGAAACTTGAGAGGTCACTCAAGCTTGACCATATCAATCAGAGAACATGAGGTGAGATTGGATGATCATTGTTACAGAAAAAACTTACTGGAGCTCTTGAAGTGGAAAAATTCGTGAGAGATCATCGATGTAGTAGTCTTACCAATGTCTAGTGCCACTAAAGTACGGAACGGAAGGAAACGTTAATTTCATTTGCGCTTAGTGACCAAAACGCACTCAATGCCAGTATGGGAGCCGGAAAAGGCCTAAGATTCAGCTCTTTCTTCAAAAAATGATGTATTTTCAAAGAATTAAGAACATAGGTGCTGGTTTTAAATAGAATTAGAAGCAAATTACCATTCTTTCTTTTTGCATAGAAAATAATTGTTTTCAAACTATCCAATATCCCACAGATTCTCAGTTTATGACTTTAATCAGCGCCCCATCAACAAGCATGGGCCTAATTTGACAAAGAATGGTTTATCGATGGATTAGTGCATCAGAATGATGCAAAAAAGTATTAGTTTAATTATCGTCTGGGTTTTCAGACTCTTCCATCACCGGATGTGGATATGGTTACGCCCGCCCGCTCCAGTCAAACTGACCAACTTTTCACCGATGCTCCCATGAAATGAATGCAGTTGAATGAGGAAAATCCAGGCTTGTCGCAATCTGCAAAGAATAAAGTCACAGGATTTTGAATTCCTACTGTTACACGAGCCCGCAACGAAACGACTTTGCCGGCTATCTTCCCGGACTACACGTCAGCTATCTGAACCAAAATTTTGTCCAAAAACTTTGTTCAAAAACATCTAGGTAATAAACAGATTCGCAAGATTCCGGGGCAGCTCGGAGATTTTCCTGCCGAAAATACCAACTTTCAGTGATTTTCCCACTTTCTAGACCACAAACTACATTTTGCAGAGCTGCATTGTTTAGAAAAATCGAAGAATCACGTTTTACTATCAAGAATAGAATTTGTGAAACGTATCTTATTGAAAAATCAGTTTTTAGAAGAAGTTTTCTAATTCTTGACAGCGAACTACACTTCAGATCTCCATCTCTTTTCAGGAAAACATCAAAAGCGGATAGTAATGGTACAAGTCAACAGAAGAAACAAGACATGGTCAGCAATCTTTACGACTGTCTCACCCACAATTTCGTTTCGCCGGATACACGAAGGCGTATCTGAAATTTAGAAGACAATGAGGAGGATCAGCTTCAGAAGGTTCTCAAGCTGATAAAGGCGATAGAGAACGGAAAGAAGTTCCCTCGTAGTGTGACGGGATTTACGACGACGTTCAGCAGTATTTCGAGAGAATTCGGTTATTTTAGCATCCATTGTTTGAAAAGTTTCGATTCGAAAGGGCGAAAAATTGCTGACAGTCAGATCAAAAAGCGACAAAGGTGCCCTAGATTTCCATTTCCTTCTCCTGATTATTGAAAATCAAAATTTGGCGTTTTTCCGCATAGTGATTGAACGCCAAAGATGCGTCAGGACGACTTCTTGTGATTAAAAAACATAAACTGGCGCGCCTTTGAGCTTATGGGCTGAAAATCAACTAATTTTTTTCAATTTTCAGTTCTCGGCATGATTCCATTCCCGTGTGAAAGTTTGTCCGATTTGACGCTTCCTCGCATGTTTGACATCGCGCTTGACGGTGGAATCTTTCATAATTGTGGTGGAAAGTGGTGGAACATTCGATGAGCGCCCGTTTTTCGATTCTCGCAACGATGAAAAATCATCTACGTCGATAATCACGACGGCGCCTACACCTCCAGAGACACTTGCATCGATTTCGATTGAAAAGAAGCGACAGATGATGTCTGTTGGTAAGTATTTACTTTGGAGTGTTTATACATGTTAAAAATCGTCTATTTCAAGCGGCTATGACGCATTTTTGACCAGGATCAGATCAGAAAGTTGCAAGGGCGCGCCAGGGCGTCCTCTTCTGGTGAGAAAAACAGAAACTGGCTCGTCTTTGACGCGACTTTTTCCAGAATCTGATCAGAAAGAGCCAAAAATGTGCCAAAAATACGGTGAAACTTCTAAAGCACTTTATTTGGCATCTGTCGCGCATTTGTCGCGTTTGATTGATTGAATAGAGTTAGGATTTGAAAGCGCTCAGAGTACGCCAAATTTCAGCTGGCGCGCGTTTGACGTGTTTTCTAACTAAATTCAACAAAATGCGGCGACAACTCGCTCTGAATCTTCTGAAAAACTGTATAGAAATGCTGAAGTCTTATGTATTCATCTTGAAAACCCCAAAAAGTTCAAAATTCGTACTCAAAATACTCTTATTTCCAGATCACCGCATCGAGTTGCCAATCCTGGAGGAACTACGTCTCGGTTCGGCTCGTCTCCGTGAGAATACCGCGGTGACGGCTCTCGGTGCCGATCGTTTACTGAAATTGGTGACGATGTTGGATCAAATTATTAGCGATACGATTTCGGCTGATAAGAGACGTCTTCTGATTCCATGAAACGATGAAATCGACGGCGGTGATGTATTTGAGAAGAAGATTTGGGAGGAAAGGGTGAAAAGATGCGGCAGTAATCGCATTGAATGTAATTTTGAGTCATCGGAAGCACAAACAAGTTGATATAGAGGATGTCATTGATTAGTGCATTGGACTGACACTTTTTCTACTCGTTCACTTGATCTACCCCGCATTGGACAGTGTCTATAAGATGGCGAACACCAGAAAGAACGGTGAGTCGAGACAACTATGCAAAATGGGCTATTTCCGAAGGAACAGCTTGGAGAATTAGGTTTTTGAAACGAATCCCTATGGAAATGTGAGTGGAATAATTAGAAAACTGCGCGTAGTTCAGTGAAAAACGCTAACATCTCTTAATTTCAAGAGTTTTTGATGCAAAAAACAAATTTTGAGTTGTTTTCTTATCAGAAATCCATCTCATAATGCAGTTTTCGTCATCAAAATTTATGTTTTCAGCAAGTTTAGTCACAAAAATCTCATTTTTCTCTCAAAACACCATAAAAAAACTCAAAATTTGCAGTCGATTGTTCAACACATGCCTCCTTCTTTGTCAAATCACTTTCAACGTCAGCAGAAAGAAGCTCCGCCCCCATTACACCAGCAACAAGCCCCGCCCCCTCTACAAAAAGTCTCCGCATCCCACTATCAGTTACTATTCTACAAATCGGAAGGGAACGAAAAGAGCAAGAGGAGAAAAAAGAAGAAATTACAGCAAATAGTGGCAAGACACGAGCGGACGATGCAAAAAAACTGAGGATTCTGAATGGATGTCGAAGAGAATTGGATACGTAGGAAACAGATGTAGTGGAAGAGAATTAATAAGATAAAACGGTTGGAAACGTTTGCGGAGGATTGAAGAGGGAAGAGAAGCAGAAGTTCGCGGAGGAACAATTCAAACGAAACAGGAGGCATAGCTTGAAGTCTCAATAATTGGTAGCCTGTCTGGCGCATCTTTGACGTCTGATTTGTAACGTTTGGAGAAGCTGTGGAAGGTGAGAGAAGAAACGATTGATGATATACAGCATCTCACAGTTGAAGTTCCAATCTTATCATTTTCAGAACTCGGTCGATAGCCAGCGAACTGTACAAGCTTCAATATTATCCGAATTTTTGAAGTTGATTCAGCTATTGGTTGACCTTCCCACTGCAAAGAAGTCAGTAATCTGCTCAGCTTTCAATGTTTCAATGAATCGTCTGGAGCAATTATTTCTTCACTTTTTCCATTCTTCATCCTACTATTCAAATATTCACTATAATAAGTGGGAGATCTCCAAAACTCTGTTCACATCGGTAAGTTTTTTCTGAGGACTAATAGCTAGGCGGTCGGTTAAATCGTTGTGTATCGTAGTTACACCGATCGACTGATCTCTCAGTGTGAAGTCTGGACAAATTTTGAAGCTTTTCTAATCCAGTTTGCAGATTTCTTGGAGCTTAGGGTTGGTGGCTGTTTTATCACGAGTGAGATCATTTGTTGATGATTTGTACTGATACGTGCTTGAATTGAGTGGAATAGTCAAAAATACCAGTCTACCCCTCATGTTGTTATCAGAACCGTCGTTGAAAAGAGCAGAGGACATCATCACATGCAAAAGTGCTACAGAAGGTGACGACGGAAACGATGATGGATTTATTTCCGAACTAGCTACGTTTTAAATATGTCAATGAGAAAACAATAAATGGATTACTCGAAAAAGAACCCATATGTTTCGTGTGTCATCATTTGTCGCATCGAATTCTTTCCCTTCGTTCTCTATCTCTCTCTCTGATTTCCCAATCGAACTTGTTTTGCACGCTAGAAGTGACTCACAGTTTCTGTTCATCTGTTTTTCTGAAATCAATTTATCGAAAAACACAACAGAAATAATACTGACTCATAGGTAAATACCAAAACAAGAAAAACAAGTGTTGAAGAAATATATTTATTTCATGTCAAAAACTTTAAAAAATTCTGATACACTGCTGTAGGCCAATTTCAAGGCTCCCGTCCAAGCTGAGTGAAGACCATGATTTGGCGTGATTTTAACCATCAAAAATCTGAAAATGTTTATTAAAAATTGTCAGCAATAAACCAGTCTCACATTTGGCTCTCAAATAAAAATAAAACAAATTTGTGCCACCGGACAGAACAATGTTTTGGAAGAGCTCCTTCTGATTCTTGATGTCTTCCACAAGATCCAGACTGTCGTGTGGATACCGGTGTTCTCCGGATTCGAAAGCTGTAAAAAAAGATTATGATCAACGAATAGATCGTCCGACTGATGAAAAGATCCGATTAGTTCTCATTAAAAAACTTACGCAGTCACCGCAATTCTGGAGCAAAGATCCTCGGTGTCTATCTTCTCCTCATTATGAACATCACACCATTCTGGAAAAAAGATAGGAAATTCGTTTTACTGAACGTAAAATTTTACTTACGGAATGACCTTTTCCATGAGAATTCCACAGGGATATCCCAAAAAATAATACAATTAGAACTCGAAAAAAAATCAAGAAGACGGGAGGAAAGCTATTCCGGTAAGCGATCGAAGATGAAATGAATAGCACGCTTGTAGGATGTTATTTATATTGTTCTTGAATGGGCGGAGCTTAAATAACTTCTTCTGTCAGTCTATGTCTCCGCATCTCTTGTTTTTTTTTGATTTTCAATTTTTGAGTCATAGTTCAATCACTTTTCTGTGAATGTGAACAAAAACATCAAATCATGGTTGCAATGATTTCTACTTTTCTATTACTGGATGCACGAGATTTGTTTTTCTAAGATGGAGTTAACTATATTTTGTAATATGAAAAGGTTTGAAGCAGGATTCATAGGCAACCACTACTTAATCTCAAACAAAAATTTCAAAACTCTTTAAGTATTCATGACCAGCACTGCATACAAAGTAAATAAAAAGTTATCAAGTGAAAATTCAAAGTAAAAATTCAGAGAATTTTTGGAAACAGGGTTGTTAAATGAAAAAAAACCGGAATATGCACAGACCATTTTCCACCTTAGCACACAACTCAAAGAGACAACTATCAAAACTTGTGAAACATATCTATTTATCTTCAAAACCCGATGGTTTTACGGAATATAGTTAGAAAATGCTATGAGGTAAAAAAAAGAAGCTTATTTCGGAAACATTCATTGCAAAATCTGACATTTTAAGAGCGGTCAATTACAGATCCAAACATATCCCGTTTCATCAATTCTTCAAGTTTAGTTTTTGTCAATTTAAAACCATCCATGTGCAGTAATAACTTGACAGAATTTTCCGTCTATAACTGAAAGAAGTGACCTGATTTGTGTTTTAGGTTCCGGAAACATTTGCATCAATCTGCTCTCATCTTTTGATTCTTTATTTTTTATCTATCTATTTTCCCATCACTCTCCTCTGGAAATCAAACATCAGAACCATAAAACTCCGATGGAGGAGCCGGTGGGAAACTGTGCTAATCGAATCAAAAACACCCTATATATATCAGACCCCTTTCCCTGTTTTCTTCACCGGACATCAAGCAATGATTCGTCTCTCGACTCTTTTCGTCCTTCTTATTCTTTCTTCCGACTTCGGACATTCGTCTTCACTTGTTCCGAAACCGGGACGGATGATTCGGAAATCTGTTCTCAACCACATTCACTTCCACGGTGGCATCACCTGTAAATATACCAACGAACCAACAATCAATTGGCTGGAACTTTGGGAGAGGGATACTTTGTAAGTTACTTAGCGGTCCTTATAAATAGAGTAACTCGTTTGTTTTAGGACCCCCCATGACCACTTGTCTCAAACCGTTGTTCTGGATCAGACCGTCTACCCATACAAATACGATATCCACGCAACCGACGATGGAGATGGATTGGATTCAAACATATACTCATTCTATCTGTGGGCCGAGCACAATTGTACCTTCAATCGTCGTACCATCACCAGAGAAGTGGTTGGCGCGGAGGTAGTGGTTAGCGAAACGTAAGATTCGAAGCATCTCGAATACCAAAACGGTTATTTTTCAGCAATATCAATATCGAGAAATCATTTGAGCTATTTCACTATGGAGACTAATTGTTGATTTCGTAAAATTGGTTGAATGAAGAGCATTTAAAAATCAAATTTGTTCAATTGTATTCGAAATGTACTGAATTGAGAAACACACATGCATCCTGAGGCTCTGAAGAAATAGAGGCTAACATCGTTCGATCCAAGCACTCTTTCAAAAAGTCAGCCAACTTCATCTTGAAAAACAAAAAAAATGATATCAAAATTTTCTAGATGATTCCAAGCTTTTCTCGTTGATATCGAAAATTAATTATTACGTGAAGCAGTCTCATGATGAGTTGGTTTCGCAGCGTTTCAAAAGTAACGCTATTCAGTATGCATTGGGGCATTTGGAATGTGTTTTCAAATTGGATTGAGTGTCGTCCTTATTGATACACAATTTTCAGTAACCCACTTCCAGTCGGTCATTAAAAATGTTTCTCATCCTAAACTGCTTGGAATTATTCTGTGAAAAATTTGGCATTTCTGGTGTGAAAATAGCATGAAGGTTTCGAGTAGTGTACTCACAATTACTATCATGTTTTAAGATTTTCTGAACGTTGTTCCTCCAGGAGCGCTAGATTTTTACAGTTTTCAGTCAAAAAGTGTCTTCTTGCTGTTGGTATTCCCTGCAAATTTGATTCATCAGTCAGCGATGCTTCTCAAGTATCTTTCTCCCAATTTTCTCCACCAACATTGTGACTTGACACTCTGTTTTTATTGTTTTGCCTTCACTTTTTCGAATCTAAACGTTAATGATCTTAACTACCTCAAGAATCCATTTCTCATTCCATTTATCGAATTTGTTCCAATAATAAAATGCTAATAAGCTTACAATCTCATTCTCCGTTGTCTAGAATCCCACAACCAATGTTTGGCTTGTCTAATAACCCATTTGTCGTCGAATTAGGTGTGTACACCACGACGCGCAATTGCACATCTTTTTTTGTCGTTTTCTCTCGTCCCTCTTCATCTTTCTCTCTCTCACTTTGTGAGTTTTTCATCTCGTTTTCTTCCATTTTTTTTTTTAAATTAACAATTTTTTCTGTTTCAAACTTCAGAAATTAAATTAATAAGTGTATTTTCTAGATAATACAAGCAGCAGATGAAGATTTTGGACAAAAATTGGCAGACAATCGGGTGGATCGGGTGGTACGACTTTTTATTGGAATTCATTATAAAAATCAATTTTTCAGATGATTTGGCCAGAAAAACAAGTGGAAATGTGATTGAAAAAATGCTCGATCAGATGCTGAACGTGTGCAAAAGATTTAATTTTAGATTGGCCGACAATCGGGGGGCAAGACTTTTTTATCGGTTTTAACTATTAAAATCAATTTTTCAGGTTAATCGGCGGGAAAAGTGAACCGCAATAAGATAGAAAACTTCCGCGATCTGATGCTGAACGTGTGCAGGAGGATATCTTGGATTGTAAGTGGATTTCATCAAAAACAAGCATGAATGAAGAAATTATCGATTTTACATCCCCGGCCGTCGCTTGAAACTTCAAATAATGAGGCTACACGTTCCTTGGTTGTCGAAAAACACTGTGAATGGAATCTAAACTGTTTAGATTAAAAATGAGTACATTTCCAGCTGATTTGCGCCAAAAAACAGTAAAAATCGATTGGTCGGATTAATGAACCATTTGCAGGTGATTTCGCCGGGAAAGCTGAACGAAATGTGGGTGAAAACGAGAACAGTCTGCTGATAAATGTATTAAACAGGATTTTCAATGGATAGTGAGTTCATATCATCAAAAAAATTGCATAAATGAGGAAATTATCGATTTTAGATCCCCGGTTGCCGTTTGAAGCTCCCTGTCATCAAGCTCGACATCGCCTACCTATCAGACAACATTGGTAATGCAATGAAAGTTTTTCTGATTCAAAAGTGAGTATCTTTCTGGACAAAGTGTACAGAATATGGTTCAAAATCCTGTTGATGGGCTTCTTTTTCCGAAAATGAACAATTCGAAGCATGTGAAAACAGTGAAAGCTTTTCAGACTCGCCCATCTCGACGTCCTCTTGTTCAATCAAGCTCGCCAATCGATTCTCTCAAGTCAAAGGGTTCACCAGTAGCCGTGAATGCACTACTGAAGTAAGATTTCTTGTGAATTTCAGATTGTCTATTACCGGAAAAACGCCGAAAGCCTGTGGCGGTGGTACCAGTTGATGGTAGCAGCGAGACATGGCTGGCGATCTTTCCGACTGTCTTACCGACAATTTCGTACCGACGGATCCAGGAAGACGTGGCAGACGTCGTAACTGAAATTGAGAAGAAGATGTAGTGAAGTTGCTCCGGAAGGATCTCAAGCTGATAGAGACGATGGAGAACAGAAAGAAGCTGCCGAGTAGTATGACGGGATTCACGACAACACAAAGACGACGTCCAATAGTTTTTTGAGAGTCGAGAAAAGCGGAGGAAGGAGGATGATCGAATCAAGAAATTACGTGATCGAATCAAGAAATTTCGAGTGATAGGAGATACTTTGACTCACATTCAGAATGGAGAGATAACTCGTGAAAAGCTGACGATGAGCAACAGAGTGCGTCCAGTTTACAGTCCCTTGCAGATGAATGAAACTTATGTCAAATTGTGTCAGACGGCAGACGGAATTTTGGAGCAGGGAAAGTTTTGAAAGTGGAATGAGTAGAATACCGAGAAACAAGCGCAAGAAGCGAAAATACTGTCAATCGAAGGGAATATGAGATGAGGAGACAAAAAACGAGAAGGGAAGAGGTAATTGCAGCCCCAAATAACCCATTTTTCAAAGAAATTCGATCAGAAAATGGCAAATCGCAAAAACATCGTCTTTTTCAAGCAGTTCTGACAACTGTGCGCGAGATTTCCACTTTTGGTCATCTGATTATCGAAAACTGCAGTTTTCTGTTTTTCCTGGCGCGCCGTTGACGCTATTCCAATAAGAATTAAATCAGAAATTGCCAAGTTAAGGCCGAAGGTACGATGAGACATCAAAAACCCCTTATCTGGCGCGCCTTTGATGCGTTCAAAAATATTTTAGATTTCAAAGCGCTCAGGGTACGCCAGATTCAAGCTGGCGCGCCTGTGACGGAATTTGTCTGAGTCTTTGACAAAAATGCGCCAAAGGTGCGCCAGTCTCACTTTTTGAGCGTCTGAATCACGGTCTGGCGTGCGTTTGACACTATTTGTATCTAAAGTCAACACAGAATGCGTCGAAGGAACACAATCTACCGAAAATTCCTGAAGTTATATTGATTCATCTTAAAAGTACCCTTAAAATTTTTCCTTCAAACTCTAAAACACTCTTATTTCAGATCTGCGCAACGGCTCGCCAATTCTAGAAGATCTCTGTAGCGGCTCGACTCTTCTCCGTGAGAATAACGCGTTGACGGCTTCGGAGGTCGATTGTCTCATGAAGATTGTGACTATGTTGGATCGCAATACCCGGGATGCGATATCAGTTGTCTCCTGATGCCATGTAGCAACGAAATCGACGTCAGAGACATGTTTGCGAAGGAGATTTGTGCGAAACGAGGGAAAAGAGCGGATGGACGCGGCAGTAATTGTATTAAATGTAATATGGAGTCACCTGATGCATAAACAGGTTGTTATAGAGAATGCCATGGATCGGTGCACACTACTGACACTTGTTCTTCTCGTTCGTATGATCTACCCAGCATCGGATAGTGTCTATGAGATGGCGAAAACCGGAAAGAAGGGTGAGTCGATACAAATATGCAAAATAGGCTACATCCTGAGGAAAAGCTCGAAAAATTGGGTTTTTAAACCGAATCCCTGTGGAAATGTGTAATTGTGGGTCGAAAAATAAGAAAATGATCAATTTTACGACAAAAACAATAAGAATCTTCAATTTTTTTTAGAATTTTCAATACAAAACTGTATTTTTAGCGGTTTTCTTGTCAAAAGTCCTTTTCAAAACCGTTTAGACACAAAAATTACACTTTTCGCCAAAAAAAACATAAAAACTCTCTAAATTTGCAGCCGATCGTTCAACCAATCGCCCAACACATGCCTCCTTCTTTGTCAAATCACTTCCAACATCAACAGAGAGAAGCTCCGCCCCCACAACACTAGCAAAAAGCCCCGCCCCCTCCTCAACAAGTCTCCGCCTCACACTATCAGAAACTATTCAAAGAGCTCTGTTGACAAATCGAGAAAGAACAAAAAGAGCAAGAAAAACCAAGAAACAACGGGAGGAATCAAAAACTGGGAATTCTGGATGAAAACAGGATGGCAGAAGAGAATCGGAAACGTAGAGAACCGATGAAACAGTTGGAAAAAGCCGCGGAGGAACGAAGGATTCAGGAGAAGAAAAAGAGAATTGGAATGGAACAGATGGTGACAATTCAAAAGGAAACAGGAGGCGTCGGAACAAAGAAGTGGAATGGAGGGACGCTATCGACAGGTTATCGGGCAGCCGCTCACATTTGGCACGCATTTTTTACAGAATTGTGAGTTTTTATTGGCCAAAATTCACTAAAAATCTTCATTTATGATTGAAAATTAGAAAAAGATAACAGAAAATTGGTCAAAGTCGAGTCAAAACCAAGAAAAAAGAGATAAAGAGAGGTTTTTGACGTGAAATCGTTTCAAAATGAGAAAAATTGACCAAAATAGTTTGAAATTGCGATGTTCGCTGCCAAAAATGAATTGTACTAGAATCTGGAATTCCTTTGATGCGTTTCTTGACCAAAGTCTGGTTGATGATGCGTCAAAGGCGCGCCAGATAGAATTTCTGCATTTTCACAGGTGGCTAGCAACAGTCTGGCGCACCTTTAGTGCTTTCAACTCGAACTTACAACGTGTCAATGATGCGCCTGTTAGGTATTTCAGGCTTTGTTGTTGGTCAGTCTGGCGTAAATTCAGCGCGTTCTGAACAACGTTTCTTGAACACGCGCCAAAGACGCGATAAACTGTGTTTCTGGATCATAGGATGTTAAAAATGGAATCTGGTGCACCTTTGGCGCTTTCGAGTTCAATCTGAAACTCGTCACATTAGTCAAAATATGAGCTTGAAGTCTCGTAGCCAGTCCGGCGCACCTTTGACGCGTTGAGACCGATATATTTTGAGCCAAGTTCTGAACGTGAGATCGAAAAAACGCAGGACAAGGATAATTTTTTGTTTATGATAGTTTCAAGTCAAAAACTCACAAAATGAGTTTTTTAACGCTAAAAACGTCAAAATACCTGGAATACCGGGCGAAAAAATCCAGAAAACAACAAAAAACCAGATTTAAAAAAAACTGTTTTTGGCAGAGAACTGAGCTTATGGGATGAAAATAAACTAATTTTCTTCAAATTTCAGACCTCAACATGATTCCGTTCCCAAGTGAAAGTATGCCCCACTCGACGCTTTCCCACGTATTCGACATCGAACGTGACGGGGAAATCCTTCATAATTGGAGGAATCGAAGGTTCGCCCAAATCTGTAAAGCACTGAATAATACAACAGCTGACGATATTTTCACTTGACCTGATAAGCTCCGCACTGATGATAAGGAGAATAACGATTCATTCATGTACTATCGAAAATTCAGAAAGTTGAGGAACATTCGACGAGCGCTCTCAAATTTGATTCTTACAACGAACTGGAACTTATGGAGAATGAAGACGCAATGATGGTAGAAGACATCACACGGATGACCAGTAGTGTACCCGAGCCCCCGAGCCGCCACTATCATCCTTATGACCAGTAGTGTACCCGAGCCCCCGAGCCGCCACTATCATCCACTTGGTGACGACGTCTTCTGTCTATGTGAATCATCAGATAAGACACCTGCACCAATGTCGATTGAGAAGAGACGACAGATGTTGGTAAGTATTCATTTTGGAGTGTTTAGTAGCATTGAAATGTCCGAAAATCACAAAAATAGGTTATTTGACACTGTGAAAAACAACTTTTCGGTTGAAAAATTACTGGAAATGATGGTTTTGGTTGAGAAAAATGCGTTTCAGAACGATTTCTTTTTTGAAACTCAATGTGTGAACAAACTTTGCTCTAATATTCAGGTAGTTGAGCCCCAAAATTTGATTGTAAGATCCTGGTTCCCCTTCTCTGCTTAACTCGCCATCACCCCGTTTTGATCGGTTTTCAAAAATTAAAAAAAAAATACTGCAATATTTGATAAGGAACTCTGTGAAAACACAGGATCACTAAAAACAGCCTGATGAATGTGAAACAATAAATCTGGTTTGTGGAACCATGTTAAACTGCAAAAAAAATCCATTGTCCATTTTTACCGATCAGAAAGCGCCAAAGCTACCATAGATACCCACTTTTGGTGTTCTGATTATTGAAAACCACAGTTTGACGTTTCCTTTTTGAATAATTCGATGCCGATGGTGCGCCAGGGCGACTTCTTATAGTAACAGAACCAACACCTTTGGCGCGGTTTCTACCATAATCAGAGTTCAAAAACCCTTATTTACACCGCCTTTGACGCGTTTGATTAGAATTAGAATTTGAAAGCGCTCAGGGTCCGCCAGATTCTAGCTGGTGCGTCTGTGGCGCATTTTTGTCTCAAAGTTTGACAGAAACGCGCCAAAAGTTCGCCAGTCCTACTTTTTGAGCGTCTGACACGCGGGAGAGTATGCGCAACTGTTCATGATGAAAAGACTGGAAAAAAACTATAATACTATTCTGAATCAATTTTTAATTTCAGGTTGAAATAATGAAATAATGGAACAGTAGCTGACGTGAGGGAACCGGCAAACGGATTCTGGACGATTGTTGGAATGTTGTCTTTTTTCGGATTCCTGCTCACTACTCAGGTAAATTTTTCCTCAGATGATGTTCCTGCCAAGACAAAACTATCCGTGGGCAGTGCACATGTTTTCAGGTCACCTGAGACGCGGTGTGAATTGAATATCGATTATTGAAGAGGACAACTGGAGAAATATAATCCGATAAATTGATCGTTTGTTCCGTCATTCCGGAACACCACTGCATCAGAAAAGCACTCTACTTGCCTGTTCCGTCAATGCTGGTTTTTGTCAAGTTTTCAGATTGAATCTAGATGGAAAAAACATGGAAATCTCACCGATTAAGCTATACTGTTGAATAAACTTTTTTCTTGGAATTTGTAATATACTTCTTTCGAGTTTTGTTCTCTAATATTTTTATGGTTGATTCGACACCATTATAACAAATTGAAGGTAGATTAAAGTCAACTCTTATTTTTCTATAGAATAATGTATGTGTACCTGCGAATTCATTTTTTCCTAAAGAACTTCAAAATTCGGTCTGGAACTCGCTGAGAGCAATAGCAGGCGAGTTTCAGACCGAATAAAAAGTTTTTTTTTCGGTATAAAAATGAACTCACAGGTACACATACATTATTATCTTTTAAAAATCGAAGTCGATCTTAGTCCATCTTTAATGTTTCTAAAATTACTTTCAGATGTCGCGAGATATCAAAGAATTTTTATATGGATGGCTTGGTCGAAATGGCTACGGTAAGCCTGTGTACGATACGAGAGGTGAACCGATATTCGCTCCAAAAATATTCAAATGTGAACTCAGCGTTCCTAGTTTGAGCTATGTCGCATCTGGAAACTCTTCGACCAAAAAGGTGAATTCGTTTATCAAGTTCCTAATCATATTTTTGAATTATAGGAAGCTCAAACCAATGCTGCTCTCGACTTTTTCCAATTCTTGGTTCGAGACGGAAAGATAGAGCGAAGTGTAATTCCAAGTTGGATCACCTCGAGCCTTGGAACACCAACTCGTCAAGATTCTAGTTCTTCGGTGCCCGGTTCTATCTCTTCTGGAGTAAAGGATGGAATGAATGTGCCCTCTCACGATACACAGGGACCGAAAGACACTGAACCAAAGAAACCGAGATACCCGTGGAGTAACGCATACCGACAAGATGAAGTCACTCATGAAGAGTATGTCACCAAAAAAGTAGATGAAATCGCAGATTCTGAAACTGTGGATCATAAATCAAGTATTCATGGAGGATGGACAATGGAAAATTCAAAAAAGGCTCTGAACGAGTACACACAAAAAATGAGAATTTCACAAGTTGTTTTCACAACTAAAATGAAGGAAGCAAATACTGTCAAGTTAGTTTTCATGTGAAAAACACTGTTAACACATAGTATTCCAGAACAATGGAAACTACTGCTGAGCTTTATGTGCCTCAATTGAAGAAAAGTAAGTTTTTATTCTGGAACTTGCAACTGTAAAAACGTTTTTTTCAGCACTCACCGGAAAGGGCTCCGGATCGAACAAGAAAGTTGCAGAATCCGAATGCGCAATGCATATAGTGCGCCAAATGTTCCATCTGAATATAATGCAAGCGTTCAGTGGACCAACAAAGAGAAAGAAAATTAGCAAGGTGAGGTTTTTTTTGTCAGTATCAGGGTTGCCGCCGGAAATTTTTTAATCAGAAAATATTTTTGTCGGTCCTCAAAAATTCGGAACAAAAACAAATTTTGGTTCCATTCAAAACTAACTCAAATTCAGCTTCCTAACATCACCGTCAAGCTCCCAGAAGCTCTCAAAAGGCGTGTTGTGGATTATGTGAAATCATGTGGCGTTGAGTTACCAGCCATTAATGAAGCTACGTCGTCAGCAGAAACGCCTTCTACACTTCTTACTGATATCAAACTTGCACAATTTCCAATCTCTGAAGGTTGTACTGCCTCAAGCATCTCTTGGGCTCCACCACTTGAAAATTGGAATCCATGGAGAGCATCGAATCTTGAGGAATCGCCACTAGGCTGTGTAAGTTGTATTCTTCTTCAAAAAGTCAATGAAATTTTAAAACAATTTTCAGATGACGATGGAAGAAATTAGTCAACGTATTGTTGAAAAAGAAGAAGCAAAACTAGGAGGAGAACTGGTCGAAATCAACGCTCAACGTCGAGATCTTCCTGTAGCACAATTCCGTGATGAGATCGTGCGGACTGTTGCGAATAATCGAGTGACATTGATCAAAGGAGAGACAGGATGTGGAAAAAGTACTCAAGTTGCTCAATTCCTACTCGAAAGTTTCATCGACAAAAAGCAAGCAGCTCATTTCAACGCTGTAGTCTCACAACCTCGTCGTATATCTGCCATTTCTCTTGCTGAACGTGTTGCCAAAGAACGAGGAGAAAATGTTGGGGAGACATGCGGTTACAATGTTCGATTTGACAATGCCACTCCACGCCCGTATGGTTCGATCATGTTTTGTACTGTTGGAGTGTTGCTGAGAATGATGGAAAACGGACTTCGTGGAATTTCACACGTTATCATTGACGAGATTCATGAGAGAGACATTAATGTAAGAATATCTAACAATGAAACATTATTGTGGCAGTGTGAAGATATAGGACCTGACCTATATACCGTTGGAATGCTGAGAAAACGCGGAATGCAAATGTATAATTAGTTTTCGACTTCAAAGTATGGTATTCGAGAAAAAACGAGGTCAAAGTTCTGAAAAACGCCAATGTTTTTAGGCCTAAGGCTCCAATCCAAGTATCTTAAACCTGATTTTTTTTGTTTAAAACATTTGGTTGAAAAAATTACACTTTTGAGCCTAAGGCTGTACCAAAAAACACAAATTTTGTATCTACCTGTCTGTCGGTGTTTCCGAATGTCCGAATGTCCAAAAATTCCGACCATTGGTTATGTTTCCAGAAAGTTACAAAGATTTGAATGTTGCTTTGACCTTTTATTTCTCGAGAACCAGGAATTTACGGCAAAAACTGAATGTATCTTTGGGATCTGCATTTTCCTCGCTTTCCGATGATATATGTCAGGACCCATAACTCCACACTGACTCCATGACCTTCCCTTGTAAATGAAACTTCAGGACTAGTCGATTGATTTACAGACTGATTTCGTGCTCATTGTTCTCCGTGATATGATCACCCAATTCAAAAATCTTCGTGTCGTTTTAATGTCGGCCACAATTGACACTGATTTGTTCACCAACTTCTTTGGATCTTCTCCGGAAATTGGACCAACTCCAGTGATCACAATGCATGGAAGAACATTTCCTGTTCAAGGTTTGTTTTATTTCTCTTTTCAATTATACAGTTTCTAGTTGTTTAGATTTCTATTTGGAAGATGTTTTAACAATGCTTCGCTACATGCCAGATGAGCCAGAAGAAAGAAAAAAGAAAAAGGGAGCAGCTCCACCGGAAGATGACGAGGGAGACGACGAAGTTGATGATAAGAGTAGAAATATGAATCTTTTGACTGATCCATCAATTAACAAGAATCTCAAAACTGCCATGTCTCGGATTTCGGAAAACGATATTCCATTTGAAGTCATCGAAGCCCTTCTCGTAGATATTGCTGACCGTGGAATCGATGGAGCGGTTCTTATATTTCTTCCTGGTTGGGCAGAAATCATGAGTCTCTGTAATCGTCTTTTAGAACATCAGATGCTTGGTAAGTCCTATATTTTTCTAATTTATGATTTAAAATTTATCTTTTAGGTCAGACTTCAAAGTTTGAAGTGTTGCCATTACATTCGCAGTTGACAAGTCAGGAGCAAAGAAAGGTGTTCAATCATTATCCGGAAAAGCGAAAGATTATCATTTCGACTAATATCGCGGAGACCAGTATTACTATTGATGACGTTGTTTATGTCATTGATTCTTGCAAGTAAGAAAAAAAAGAGTCACGGAAGTTTCTTATTCTAGTATTTTGTTTTCAGGGCTAAAGAAAGAATGTATACTTCAAACAACAACATGGTTCGTTTTGCAACTGTTTGGGCCTCAAAAACTAATGTAATTCAAAGAAGAGGTCGTGCCGGACGTGTTCGTGCAGGATTTGCATTCCATTTGTGCAGTAAAATGAGATTCGAATCTTTCGATGAGCATGGAACTGCTGAAATGCTTCGTATCCCGCTGCATCAAATCGCTCTGACTATTAAACTACTCCGCCTAGGATCTGTTGGAGACTTTCTTGGAAAAGCTCTTGAGCCACCTCCATATGATATGGTTGTTGAAAGTGAAGCTGTCTTGCAAGCAATGGGAGCTCTCGATCGTAACTTGGAATTGACCAGTCTTGGAAGAATGCTTGCTCGGATGCCAATCGAACCGGTTATAGCCAAAGTTCTTATTCTCGGAACAGCTCTAGGTGCTGGCTCGGTGATGTGTGACGTGGCAGCTGCGATGTCGTTCCCGAATCCATTTGTTCCGCGTGAGAAACACCATTCGAGGTTGAATGTTGTTCAAAGAAAGTTCGCTGGAAACAAGTTTTCGGATCACGTTGCATTAGTTTCCGTCTTCCAAAAATATCAAGAAGCTTCGAGAAAATCAGCTGCCATTGAACGGGAATTCTGTGAGCGAGTTTCAGTGAGCAATCCCGTTCTGAAAATGACTGAGTAAGTAAATTTATCACATTTTGTTTCATTAAAAGTGGACTGAAGTTAACTCTGAGTTTTCCATCAACAATGTATGTGGGTGTTTGAGTTTATTTTCATACCGAAAGAATATTAAAAACCGATCTGGAACCCGCTGAAAGCGATTGCCGGTAGGTTTGGGCATTTCTGTGGCCTAGAAATTCGATCCCGGCCATGTCGATTTTTTCAACTATTTTGCCGCTTGTTCTCAGTGGGGTTTGAACCGAATAAAAATTTATTTTAATCTGAAAATGAATTCTCGGAAATGAAAAAATGAACATACCGCCGAAGTCGAAATTCTAAGCATTAACGCTAATTTTCTATGACCAGCGAAATGTCTAACAAGGGGAGTCTTTGGAGACGCCACTTTCAAATGACCTGTAAATTTGGCTGTAGGTATTTTCGACCACGGGCAATTCATTTCTGGGTTCAAAATTTGCTAAATATCTCAACGATCCAAGTTATGAGCTCTAATACTTCTCACATGGTTAAGATTTTTAACATGCAATTCCAAATCGGTAATTAGTATACGCAAGACCAGCCTATCTGCCCGCCTTCGGCGGTTCAGCCGGATGGGGTCTCCTCACTCACGTGGGCACCTCTTTTCAAATGTGCCCGCATGGCCGAGTGGTCTATATATAAAGCGGCGGTTGCTGCCCAAGCACGCCGGTTCGGTTTTGCCCGCTGGTTCAGTTTCTCTTCTTTTTCTGAAACCGCTGCGGGCAGTGCCTCAGACAAACACCACTTGTCTTTTATATATAAGAATGATATTCACATTTTTGCAACGTATGATCACAGGTAAACCGCTGGGAAACACAAATAGAACCGCGCGGTAGCATATAAGCGGCCGACTTGGAATTCCATGTGAACAGGCCTAGCCATTTGAACAGTTTGTGAGCTCATAGCTCGACTCGCAGAAATATTTAGCAGGTTTTGACTGCAGAAATGGACTCCCCGTAGTCGAAAATAGTTATGGCCAAATTTATAGACCGTTTGAAGGCGGCGTCTCCAAAGACTTCCCTTGTAAACTCACCAGCGATCGCTCTAGACCGAATTTAAAAAATTCTTTCGGGACAAAATGAATTCGCAGGTAGACATACATTATTCTATGAAAACATCAGAGTTGACTTTATTTCACCTTCTAACTATTTCAGAGGAGCAAGAAGACAATTGGTGGATGTCCTTCGCAATCAATGTTCCTTCCCAGAAGATATTCTTTTCGATGTAGATGTTAACGTGAATGGTCCCGATCGTGAACTAAATTTGATGCGATCTCTACTTGTGATGGCCCTCTACCCAAACGTCGCTTACTACACAGGAAAACGGAAAGTGTTGACAATAGAACAGTCAACCGCTCTGATCAATAAGTTCTCAGTACTCGTTCCGCTGAACAATGGACAAGAAATGGATTTGCCCAGTCCCCTTCTTGTGTTCACCGAAAAAGTTCGTACTAAATGTATTTCGTGTACAGGAATGTCGGTAATCTCTGCAATTCAACTCCTTGTATTCGGCAGTCGCAAAATTGAGTGTATTGGAGAAGGACTGGTTCGAGTGGACGACATGTTTGTTTTTTTCAATTTGTCCGGATTGGAAAATCTGAAATTTTTTCAGGATAACAATACGTATGGATGTTCCAACTGCTGCTGCTCTTGTCGGACTTCGCCCATGCATTGAAGCGCTTCTCGTAAGATCTTGTGAAAATCCAGAGTCGCTTGGTGTTATGAATTCAAGCGATGCGGAACTTCGTCAACTTCTTCGAGACATATCTTCTGAAGATTTCATGTCGCGAGCTGGTCCAATCAGAGATAGTTTGCTCACAGACAATGCGGTATGAAAAAATTCTTCATCTTCAAACATTTTCAAGTTGATTTGCAGATAATTCAAATGCCAACCACTTCGCAACATCGTTCAAACAACTCGTATTCTGATTGGGGAACAACTTCGTCAAGTAGTTGGTTCTTCCTCCACAAAACATGCCTAAAGCTGACTAATTTTCAGAATCATCTTACCAAGCCAGCTCATCCTATCAAAACAGTCCAGGATCACAACAAAGTCATCCAGGTAATTTTACGGCAAGAACTGGCAGAAAACCTTCCTATCTTTCTTATTTGTCCAAATCAGTTTTTGTTTGCAACCAGGGCTGTGCAAAAAGTCCTTGTTTTCGGAAAACTTTAAAAAAACGCGTTTTTCGAAAATTTTCCGCCGAAAAAACCTAAAAATTTAAAAAAAAAAGTTTTTAAAAAATTGGCTGAAAAAATAGTTTTTTGGAGACAAACATCTCGAATTTGAATGAAAAGTGCAAGTATTTCATGAAAAGACTCCAAAAACCGGTTTTTGAGTACAAACTTTTTAAAAAAGTTCAAAAAAGTCGTGAAATCACTATTTTTGTTACTCACATTCAATTTTCGAAATTTTCGACAGAAATTCGGAAAATTTTTCAAAAAGCTACACGCAAACTGTGTACAGTTTTTATAATTTTAGTCGAAAATACAAAAATTTCAGGTCCCGATGGTCAGTTCTCGTCTCAACGTAACACATCCGGAAGACACCCAAATGCTCAAAATCGACCCCACACTCCTCCCCGTTCTGAAGTGTTACATTATGAGTTCAAAGACTCAGGTTACGGTGGTGCAGGAGGTGACTGGAATCGTAACTCCTCACCTGGTGGATATGGAGGTGGTGGTACTGGATACGGAGCTCCGGGAAGCAATGACGGGTCTCGAGGAGGACGTACTGGAAGAAGTCGTGGAGGTAACCGAGGATGGCACCCATCGCAATGGTAAATTGAACATTTTCTCTTTTTCTGTAAATAATATTCATTTTTATCTTTAAAATTGTTCTTACAATGTGACAATGCCGAGTTATACGGTTTCTGCTGGTTCGTTCATTTTTCTAATAAAATAAATTATTCCTTAAAATGGATTTTTTGTTGTTTGATATCATGAGGCTTCAAAGAGTGTGTAAGTCTTGGAGAGTGTGCCATGGAAAAACTGACTGTCCCACAAAAAATGTTTTTATGGATCTCACAGATCAGAAGTAGAATTCCATTTTTGTAGATGACAACTATTTTGTAAAGACGTTATCTTGCAAGTTACATTTGGAACAAGTAGTTTCTCATTCAAATCGACCCATTTCAGTGATATCCCAATTGAACAGCGTGATTGTTTTGCGCGCTGGTAGAAAACAAGTGACTCACATCTTACTCTCTTCTTTTTTTCTGATTTCCTATGTTTTCCTGAAATCGAAAGATCAAAAAACACAATAGAAATCGTACTGACTCATAGACAGATACCAATAACCGAGAACAAGAAAAACAAGTATGATGAAATTTATTAATTTTTTTATTTCATGTCATAGAATTATTTATTATAAATATTGATCCACTGCTCCGAGCTAATATCCAATCGCCCGTCCAAGCCGAGTAGAGATCACGACTTGGCGTGATTTCAATCATGACTGGATCTCTGGAAGTTTCTAAGATGATAACGGACTTGTTATTTTTCTGAGTATACCTTCCGAAATCAGTCCGTGGCTTGTTGACCAATGTCTCGTATGCCTCCCATCCTTTACATGTCGGATATCCACACACACATGGGTCGTTGCAGGTGATGACGGCAAGACTGGACCTGACCTGGAAACGGTTTATTTTATTAGCGGCACGCCTTGGTCGCGATTTGGATTCTATATACTGTGGAACAATGTTATCATCGAGAGGTTTCGTCAAACTAGACAATCAAAGTTCTCACAAAAACGAAAAATTGTGGTAAGTTGACAGTCTCACCTTCGCTCAAACAGCGGAGTATCCCACATGGATATACCGAAGATAATAGTATTAGAACTCAAAAAAAAATCATGAAGAAGACGTTGGGGACTGCTATTCCGGTAAGAAGTCGAAGATGAAATGAATAGTACTCTTAAAGGCTACTGTTTTATACTGTTTTTGAATGGGCGGAGCTTCAACACATTTCTCCGCTAGTCTATGTCTCCACATCTCTCGTTATTTTTTGTTTTCCGATTTTTGAGTCATGATTCAAACATCCAGTTGAATGTAAACAAAACCAGCAAAACATTTTTGAAATGATGCATACTTTTGTATTTCTTGGTCTACGTTCACGAGATTTGTTGTTTTCTCAAGATGGAATCAATTATATGTTGTATGTTGAGAAGGTTGGAAGCAGGATTTATAAAAAACCCCTACATAATCTCTTACGAAAAAATTCAATGTCTCGTAGTATTCGTGTGCAGCACTGCAAACAAAGTGAACGAATTCTCAGGTAAAAAGTAAGAAAATATTATTAAAAAGGGTTGATAAATAAAGAAAATCCTGAATGTGAGAATGAACAGAATCTTTTAACTCATCACACCATTCAAAGAGACAAATATCTAAAATTAATAGTTTGATTTCCCAGGAGGTGGAATGCAATTGCGCTCTATTCTAACAACAACAAACAGTTGCTATTGATTCTCGCAGTCTTCTCCTTCAGTTGCCAACACATTTTTTCTGCATATAGCAAAAAATAATGACGTCAACTTCTTCTCCATTCCCACTACTCCGTTTGCCCTACTTGGCTTTAGAAGAAATACTCCGCTCATTTTATTGTGGAGATTTGTAAGTTAATTCATTGTAATTTTTATTGGAAATACTAAAAACGTTCAGAATCGAAATCTCAGCATGTTCGAAACGATTCAAGAGAATAGTGAAATCAATCAAAAATGAGTTCACTGGAATCCAAATCAAAATCCGGTCACACTATTTTACGTTGTTGGTGGTCGGCAAAGATGGGATAGAATCAGCTTGGAGGACTCTCGGAATCGGTTCGGCCGTAAATGCTCGTTACTTGGTGTTGGGCGGTACAAATATACAAATAAAGTGAGTTTTTGAAAGTTAATACCGGATTCCTATAATTAGTGTATTTTTCAGGCGCTATGGAGATTACTTCGGTGTTTACTGGCCACCACAAACCCGCCTGTTGATCTTGACATCGCTTGTTGATCACATCGTGGATAGTCTTCAAATTCCAATCACTTCTGTACAGTTTATCACTGATGGATTTGAAGACATTTTCGATTTCGTCCCTCATCTCCAAAAAAGCAGAAACATTTGGTTTGATGGTAGCAAACCGATGTCAGCGGGAGATCGGGACTTTGTGAGAAATAATGTGAGCTCTGACACTGAACTTCATTTTTATCCTCCGATCAAAGAATAGAAATGTATTGAATTGCCTCTCACGACTGATTTTTTCTTATTTTCTGAATAAAGTTTTTAGAGTATTCAATGAATTTTTTAAATAAGAAAAAGAAAAACGAAACAATGAAAAGTCGTTCATAACATGAATTGATGCGGATCATATTCGGGTATTTAAATTTTTGTAGGAGAATAGTAAAGACTGGGTGACTATCTATTTTCACTAGTACCACAGGAAAGAATGGATGACCGAAGAGAAGCTCTGTTCCGGATGACCAGACGATTTTCGGTGTGATTTCAATTAAATTCCAATGACAAAAGTGTAAGAAACTTAAGGGAAATCGGACTAATTCTTGACAACAGAACCTTCTGAAAAGTGCCGCGCGGAATTTAGGAATTATATAATGAGATTAGAACAGAAATCAGATGGGAGAAGACAAAAATTGGGCGGAACAAGAATTTATTTTATTCTCAAATCTTGGTCCCTTGAATTTTCTAAAATTCTAAAGATATTTTTTTAGACACTTCTCAAAGTATATCAAAACCTCAAATTAATATTTTGCATATTTTGCAATATTTCGCAATATTTCGCAGAGCACAAATTTGTCATGTTTGAAGCATAGAGAAGGTATAATTAAATTAGCGCTCAGTGTGAAAAAGAGGTTTGAAAATTGAAAATGCAAAATTATGTATTCGTATAGTTCACAAAGTTTAGAGTGATGGGAGGTGGAAAGTTCGGAAGATCAAAACCAAACATTTGGAAGATTTCTCCCGAAAAGTGTAGACAACTATAACAACTCATTCTAATAAAAACTGGAATTGGCCGGAACAAGACAGAAAACGCTCAAACATGAAAAAACTATTTGAAAAATCGCCGACTTTCCACACTGTGCAATAGAGCGGATTTTATGAAGGAAATACAAGATGGTTAATTTACTTTTATTCAATTATTCCTATTTTAAACACTATGTCAAATATCTTCGATAAAAACTTCTGTTATTTCAAACTCCCCGGAAGTTTCTTATCGCTTTGGGCCTAAGTCATCTAAATGTTTTATTTCCGATTTTTTTCTTTACGCTGCTTGTTCTACACAGGTATAAACCTAACTCCGCTATCGGGGACACATGAATACACAACGAAACAAGTCAAAACTCATTTCTACTGGATATATGTAACACACACAAAACAGAGAATACTTTTCAGTTAATTTTATTCAAAACAAAAAACAATTATAGATAGAAAAAGGGATGACGGCGACGGTGGTGTCGGTGGTGAGAGCGACGGTGGAGTTGTCGAAGTGGAAGGACTGGAAAAGAGGAAAAAAATTCAATGTTCCATGCAATACTAGTTGCAACATCTAAGGGCTGTGCTTTCACATTGTGAATACCAGAGCTGCATAGATGTAAACGTTTCATATTCAAAAGTCGGAAGTCAAATATCCATGAAACTCTGGTGAGTACAGATGATAAACTATTATGGATTATCAAAGATCTTCTGGAGTAATCAAATTAAATACTAGAACTAAAAAAAAAGTAAAGTGGGACAGAATGTTTCATCCAGATGCCCTCAAAAACTAAACCATACATCCATCTCCCAACTTATTACTTTGAAAAGCTTTTGAAACTAACGGGAAATGTTCGAAAAACGGAAAACGTACAACACGTTAGCTCCCAGCAGTACGTTCATCGATGCCGAGAAATGTGACTTTTTCTTGATTAGTCGATACAAGAACTGAAACCAAACATCTAGAGTGCAATAAAGCAACATGTGAAATATAACTCACATTGAACTGTGTTGGCTGCAACGTTGAATTTGAACCATATTGAGTTCCTTTGTGCCAACTGGATTTCGTTGGCACATGTCAACCTGGTAATGTTGACTGCAGAATCGATGTTACCTGAAATGTAGGGATGGGAAAAAGCAAAGAAAGATTTTGAGATAAAAAGGAAAACGGGTTTTGTATTGATTATGCGAAACTTGGAAGGACAAAGCGCTTGAATTTTAAAAAGATTAACTTACATTCCTGTCAGCCACTTCTTTCCCAAACATCGTCAGCACCAACGGTGACATATCCAATCCAACCAAACACCATTTGAAGTGATACAAATAATAATACTAGAACTTTAAAAAAATATTGATACGGGGGGGGACCTCTCATCACATAGCGTCCTGAATAGATATAAAATATACTCTAACGACGGGGTTTATATATGTTTTCCAGAGAAGGGCGGAGCCTTCTATACTCCATTCACAAATTTCACACACCCGCCGTCCTCCATAACTCATTAGTATAAAGGAAAAATATTGTGCCTGGCGGAGGAGACGCAGATTTCTAATTCTTCAAATTTGAAATTGGAAATAACACGAGACGGCAAATCTCTAATCTAGTCATTTGAAGACTGATATAAGATTGTTTTGCAAAACATGAAAGATTGGTGGAGTAATGCGAGAATTCATTCATTTTGTTGAGGTTAAGGAGTAAATAAGTAGCTCATCTCTGTGTTCCATCAGAATACCGGAAAAATATTGTGTAGTTGGGAACAGACAGATCAAAACAGCCAAAAACTTTAAGAAGCTGTCAAAACATTTTAAGGTAGTTATGAAAATCTGGTTTTTTAAAGTAATAGGGATTGTGGGATTAAAATCAACAAAAATCATTATTTTTTCTTTTTTAGATTTAGCTCTATTACACAATGTGGCAACTCACATTCAGTGTTTTTTTCAATTTGGTCTTAATCTATTGATCTTTCAAATTTTTCATCTTCCATTACTCCTGAACTTTATCAACTATACGAATACATAATTTTCACTTTGAATTTTCAAATCCCATCTCTTACACATTGAGCGCTAATTTAATTATACCTTCTCTATGCCTCAAACACGGAAAACTTGTGCTTTGCAAAACATGCTAAAATATTCCGAAATATTGCAAAATATGCAAATTATTTCTCCGGGGGTTTTGATAAGCAGTAGTGTATTTTGAGAAGTTCAGTGTGCTTTAGTAGTGTACTTTGAGAAGTAATATCAAAATTTCAAAAAATTCGAGGGACCGAGATTAAAGAATAAAAGAAAGACTTACACCTTTTTGGAGAAAATGTACAACAGTCACAGCTTCAGAAGTGACAGACACAATTTTTCTTAATTGATTCTCGTTCAATCCCTGTATATTCATTTGATGACTTCAGCTTATGTGTTTGGTAGGATCATGTATACAACTGCCGGTCAGAGAATACTTTCAGAAAAAGTTGCAAAGTAAAACTCAAAAAAACTTCTACCGCATATAAACATTCCGGAGTTCTTGAATTGTGAATGTTGGGTTTGATAAGTGTTGTTTCTATGTATTCATCTTTTAAATAATAATGCAAATTATGAAACGATTTGTTTTTTTTTCTTGCGGAGGAAGTAGTTTTCACTCAGAGACTCGTGAGTTCGTGTTTATTTGAATTGAATTTTTGTATTTTTTTTGTGAATACTGAAGATATTTAGAACTGCAATATCAGCTTGTTGCAAAAAAATACTGAAAACAACTGTAAAACTTGTGGGTTTTTAGATTCGCTTCATTGCACAGTGTGGCAAGTCAGTGGTTTTTTTTTCGGAATGTGTTTAATGTTCGAGCGTTTTCCGCCTTGTTCTGGCTAATTTCACGTTTTGTTTAGATGCGATATTTAAAATCACATATTTCAGAGACAATCTTTTATATTTTTGGTCTTGATCTTCCGAATTTTTCATCTCATATCACTCCTGAACTTTAACAACTATCCAAATATATAATTCGTATTTTGAATTCTCAAACCCCTCTCTTACACATTGAATGTGAGCGCTAATTTAATAATATCTTTTTCATGCTTCGAACATGGGGAAATTGTGATTAGCGAAGTATTGCGAAATATTGCGAAATATTGCAAAATAATACGAAATATTGGATAACATTACGAAATATTGCAAAATAATACGAAATCTTGGATAACATTACGAAATATTGCAAAATATGCGAAATATTCCTCCGGGACTTTGATATGCAGTAGTGTACTTTGAGAAATTTCTGAAGTAAATATCAAAATTTTTGAAAACTCAAGGGACTGAGATTTGAGAATAAATGAAAAACTTCGTACTTTTTGTGTAATTGTTAAATGAGTCACAGCCTCAGCGGTGTTAAAAACAGTTGTTTTTTTGTTCTCTTTAAATTAGTCTCGTGGAAAAAAGAATATTTCTAAACACAAACGTTTCTCGATAACAAGTTTATTGAGTCATCAAAACATTCCTACTGTACCAGTGTGTTAAACAAAAAAATTAAAAATATGAGATTTCACGAAGAACGGGGCTGGCGTAGATGCCCACACTCTGAAAATAACAATGATTCATTACTTAAAAGTGTTCACAAAAACTTACAGTGATCGTTTCGAAAAATTGAAGAATCAGTTTGATTCGGAAGATGTACCGAATAATCACGATGATGGAGCTCGAGATATAGAGGAAAAAAAGCATATTTGGATCAAAATATGTAGATCTCGAAGCAAGAATTGATGATTATAAAAGCTGACCAAAATATCAATGTTCATGATCTTCTTGCGCAAAGAGGCTTGTGCGTCAAAACTGGATACCAAACCTGCTGGAGGAAGAAGAGTCCAATCAATTGGAATTTGTTTTTTCTCGGCTCTTTCTCTATTGAAGAAGATGTTGACGGATAAACTGGAAAAAATCAAGAAAAATTTTCTACCGAGCATATGATTTTATTTACTGAATGACATTTGCCAGGAGTATCCCACACGGATATCCCAAAAAATAATAGTATTAGAACTTAAAGAAAATCAAGAAGACAGGGACCGCTATTTTGGTAAGCAGTCGAAGATCAAATGAATAGTAATATTGTAAGCTGTTTTTTATACTGTTCATGACTAGGAGGAGACTAAATGTTAGTTGGCTCCGTTTTCCAGAATAATTGTGTTTCTGTTATCCAGAATTGAAACAAAGCTACCACGAAATATGCCTACACATTGAGAGACCTCAACTGTATCCTATCCACGGGTTACCAAAAAACTCACCAATCTGGGAACCCATCAATGTAGAGATGTGTGATTTCAACATTTTGGTCATAGTCTCCACTAACAAAAGGACAACTGCACTTTTATCTTTGATATTCTATGTCTCTAGCGTAGTATCATTATATATTTCCTCGTTCAACTATTCCTTGAACCCCAAAATTTCCGTGTCTTCTCTGTTTTTCTTAGCTTCCCTAACATGTCTTCATCCCTTTTCCATGTGCTCAACTTTCCCAAATTCTCTCAAATTGCACGTCAATTCTTGTGATCTCATATCTCCTGGGAACCTTTTGAGTGTGTAATCACAGGATATGAAGATGTAGTCTAATTCTGACATAGCCCGAGTATTTCGTTTGTAGCCTAGTGTTCTCTATGTGAGATTTAATCTCAACCCTTCCAATTGTGCCTTGCTCTCTCGTCTCTGTCCTTGTGTTATTCCCAATTCTTGTCTGAGCAGTCCATTACGTATCGGAATACGTGAAGATAGCCGAAACTGGAGTGACTCTAAAAAAGAGAAGAGGATACACATTTCGGTGTTTTAACTCTTTTATTCAAAATTGGGTATAAAGAATGAGATAAATAAAGTATATAGAAAAGGCATTCGTTGATTATATGAATGACGACTGCATTGATTGGCAATCCACGGAGCGACCAGGACTCTGTTCCAATCTTGCTCGCCTGCTCTCACAAGCTCAGCGAGGTCCACCACGTTCAGTGGGAGCTCTGGAGCTGCAGCTGGAGCTGCTGGAGCCTGAGCCATCCGCTGAATTCATAAAATCTTTGTTACGTAGCACAATTAAAACAAAAACAGGAACATTAAACCCAAATACAACTAATACAAAACCCCTCACTAATTTTCTCACCCAAACTCACTTGCCCGCCAAGTACCCTCAAATGGCCAGAGTGATAAAGAAATGATTTCTTTCAGTAATTTGATATTTATCCATAAAACAGTTGAATGACTAGGCCGGGGAAGTAGAGAAGCTGATATTGAAAATGGTTTCATGGAAGCGGAAATTGGAATTTAACGCAACTCTTGTGAATACAAATGAACTACTATACTATCAGAGATCTTTCAAAGTAATCAAAGAAAAAACTGAAACTAAAAGAAAATATGGCAACCGACCCCTTTCCCTGCATAGTGGCCTAAACCCTAGGCCCCTCTCCCAGCCATAACTTACTCATTCCAATAGCTCTAGCCACCGACTGGGAAGTGCCCAATCTAATCACACAGCATGTTAAATATGTTTATAGGAATACTAGAACTTAAAAAAAATATTGATACGGGGGGGGGACCTCTCATCACATAGCGTCCTGAATAAATATAAAGTATACCCTCGCGACGGGGTTTATATACGTTTTCCATAGAAGGGCGGAGTCTTCTCTATTCCATGCTCGAGTTTCACCGAGCAGCCGCCTTCCATATCTCATTTGAATACGGGGAAAAACATTGTGCACGCGGGAGGAGACGCAGAACACTAATTCCTTATATCAGAAATTGGAGGAAGGTAAAATGTAAACGTAAGGAGGAAGAAAAGGGAAGAATTCAGAAGTTGGAGGAAAGCTTCATACGATATGCAATTGAAAATAGAAAAATCGAAACACCCAAAAACATTAGAAAATTTTCAAAACATTTGAAAGAAGTTATAAAAATCTGATTATTGAAGCAAATGGAAAAGTATTCAAAATACAGATAAAATACAATGAAACCAATGATTGTTTTTCCGTTTTTCGCCTTATTCCGCACTTTTTGTTTGAACGAGCTGTATGAATCCACATGATTCGGAGAAAGTCTATCATAATTTTGTTTTGATCTACATCTTTCAAGTTTTCCATCTCCCATTACTACTAATTTTCATCAACTATACGAATACAATAGTTTGAATTCTACATTTTCAAGCCCCTCTCTCACCAACTTTGCGCAATCTTAATTATACCTTACTTGTGATTCAAACATGATGAATTTGTGCTCTGCGTTACGTTTCCTCCTCAAAATATTAGTTACGCAATTCAATATGCAGCAGGGCATAGATTAGTGAGTCGAACAGGGAGCTGAAGGTAGGGTTTAACTTGAAATTAGAGAGGTTCCCTGAGTCAAAACGTGTCGAAAGTCCTGCAGCTGCCATGTACCTGGCTGTAATTCATGCAGAGGGACTAATCTAGCTTTCTTTAATTCATTAAAATCCTACAATTCTAGAATTCAAAATTTATTCATTTTTAATGAATGGATCAATTTGAGGAAGACTTTTGTTTTGAGGTTAGTAAAACTTGGTGAAACTTATAAAAAGTTTTGTTCAGAAAAGATTAACATTGAAAACAATTGATAAATAGGCAGAACGTGATGAGGACATTGGAAAAATAGTACGAATCAATTACAACGTCGCCAGACACCTTTATGTGAACTTTCTATCTTTAAATCTTTAAAAAGCCTACAAATTATAACCTCTTCAGAATATATCTTGAATTATGATTTTTGGGTTTGATAAATGTAAAAAAACCTTGAAGTTTGTTGAGCTAAATTACTTTCTATGCATTAATTTCTTCAATATGAATGCAAATTATGAAGCGATATGATTTTTACTGGTGGATCGAATAGTTGCCACTCTTCGTTGCCAGTTCTTTCATAAACTGGTCGTGCGTTGTTCACTGGAATTTCATATAGAAAGTTTGTGCTTTAGACAGATAACCGGTGTGTGGAGGGATGACGTACTTTGTCGCTTGAGAACCAAAGACGTTATTCTACAGATAACAGGTGAGGAACAATAATGACAAGATTGTCGGAAAGATCAAAAGAATCACAATATTTTCACAAGAACAGAAGTATGCTAATTCTATCTTAAAGTGTATAGTACAGTCCGTCCAATAATGTTAAGACACCCCCCTAAAATGAAGGTTCTGAGAAATTGGGATATGATTTGAGAAAACTGTGAATGCAGTTCGATGCAGAATCTTTGAAAACCCCTACAAACAAACTACTAGAAAAAGTTACCTATTTCTGAACACGTGACCTCAAAAAGACACTTTTTGGCCGTCCAAAAATGTTAAGATACCCTCGCTTTTTTCGATTTAACACGCATATGACTGGTAAGAAAGAGCTCCAATACATTATTTATTATTAAAAACAATGAAAAACAAAGCTCAATTCAATAACTAGTCTTTCCTCGACTATTCTGAATAACTTCAACCAGGGTATGAACATTAAAAATCTTCCGCAAAGAACCAGGAAATGCCCAGAAGCATGAATGCAACCACGCTCTATTCGAACAACAAACAGTAGCTCTGGGAAATGACTTTAGCCAATTACCTATTGATTCCTGCTGTCCCCTTCTCCATCAACATTTTTCTTCTGCACAAACGAAGAAAATGACGACGACTGCATTCCCACTATTCCGTTTACCCTACTTGGCTTTAAATAAAGTGTTTTGCAGTTTGGAATGTGGAAATTTGTAAGTTAAATTACTGCTATTTTTGTTTTAAATACTGAAAAATTTAGAATTGCGCTGTCAGCTTGTTCAAAACGATGCAACAGAATAGTGAAATCGATGAAAAAAGAATTATTTGAAATCAGAATCAAAATCACGTCGAACTATTTTTCGTGTAAGGTGGCTGACAAGAATAGCAAATCATGGTGGGTGGCCAAATGCAATTTGGACATTGATGTCCGTTCGTTTATATTAAGTGGAGAAGAAATGAAAATAACGTGAGTTTTTGAAGTTAATACCAAATTTGGGATGACCAATAAATATTTTCAACGCTTTTCTAACCTGTGGGACTCGTCTGGGGTATCTTTACTAATAATTTCTATGAAACCTAGAAAGTTTGGTTCAGAAATCTTCTGAAATTTCTTCTACGTTGGCTACCTGCGCCGCACAAGCTATTTTTTTATTGCACGTCTAAAGGCCTGTATCAAAGTCGAAGTGTCCAACTTTGAATGCCTTCTGTAGACTAAATCGAATACGTATATTCCAACTATTGATTACGTTTCTTTGCTCATTCAATCGTTTTTGCCAAACATCAATATTTAATTCTAAAAAAACTTTAAAAATTAAAATTAAATAAATATATATATACAGTATGTGTTTCAGGCGCGTCAATGATTCATTCCATATCTCTTGTCCACCACAAAAGCGGCGGTTAATCATTGGTTCTGTTATTGATCACATTGTTGAGATTGTTCAGAGTCGGATAACTACAGTTGAAATCAGGACTAATGGATTTGATGATTTTCTCAACTTCGTTCCGTGTTTCCGGAACAGCAGAGAAATACTTTTTAATGGGGACACGCCGATCTCAGAGAGAGATAAGCGCATTGTGAGAAACAATGTGAACTTTGGCACAGATTTATATTACTGTCGTGAATAATTGTTTTTTCATTTCCTGAATAAAGATTTGACATTATTCAATGAAGTTAAAAGAAATCAAACAAGAAAATAGAAAGCTAAAATATGAGAAAATTGAGAGGTCGGAATAAACGTGGATCATATTCGTTATTTTAAATTCGGTGAAAAAGAAGTGAAAGCTAGGTGACCACTTTTTTCACTAATTGTAATACATGGGAAAGAATGGATGGCGGAAAAGAAGCCCAGGCATCACTGTTTCAGCCTACCAGACATCGATCGAGTCGGTGTAGTTGGAATTGAGCTCCAGAACTTTTTTGAAATGGACAATTATCGAGCAAATTTAAACCTGAGAATTGCAAGTGTCTTTTACTGCGAGCATTGTTCGAATGTCACACCTCTAACTAGGGAAGGTCTTCGAGTCAATTTGGAATTATGGAACGTGAACTATAATATATCGTTTTAAAGCTGAAAACACGCTTATTTCAAATATATATACAGTTTTTGCTCTCGAGGCCTAGTATTTGAAAAAAACGAGGTCAACTTTTGGACCACTGACAAGTCATCACCTTTGCGGCGTGTGAAAAATATCGGCAGCGTGGTGTATGTGGTAGTTAGGTGGTGTAGCATGTGGAAGAGAGTGGATTCGGTCCTCGGCCATGCCAAATTTTTTTGCAGTTTTGAATAAAGATTCTCTAACCAGGTCTGTCTCACTTTTTCAAGCTGAATAATGTTCTATTGATTCCTATGTGAATATAAGATGTTTGAAACAAAAAAGACGAGAAAATTTTCCGAGTACAGTAAATTATTTAAACATTACCAAGATCTTGAAAAAGTGAAACAAACTTGGTTAGAGAATCTTTAAAAAAAAAGCAAAACAGTTTGCGTGGCCGAACCACTCTGCCGATACTTGTCAGTGGTCCAAACGTTTACCTCGTTTTTCTCGAATACCAGGCCTCGAAAGCAAAAACTGAATGTATATTTGGAATCAGCGTGTTCTCAGCTTTCCAACGATATAGGTAACGTCATATAACTCCACACTGACTGGAGGGCCTTCCCTGAGGAGCGAAGCAAGAATGTTACACTTCCAAATGACGTTACACTCTTTTCTAGTCGCCACACCAAAAAATAAGAAAAAATTACACAAAGTTATATAATTCTCTCAAACCTAGGAGAGCGGTGCCATGATGTGAGTTTTTGTCTAGTCGAGTGAGAGCTATGAATTATATTGATATGAAAGCTTGTAAAAAGATTCGGAACAAATAAAAATCTATCAATTTTTGGTCACAGGTTTCTGTTGTTAACAAAACTTATCAGGTTACAAACTCAAAAAAGTGATAAAAGTCTTACCGAATGTTTCTGAAGTAAGATATCAAATTTGAAGGTTTGAGTGATTGTCACTCATTGTGGCCAGTTCATTTATAAACCGGTCGTGAGTTGTTTACCACCTTTTGATTTGGGAATTTTGTGCCTGAGACAACTAGCCGTAGCAATCAGAATAACCGATGAACAAACAGAACATCTTCTACCTTAACACACCATTCAAAAAACCACTATCACAAATGTATAGTACGCACATTTTAAACATTTTCTATATAGAACCAAGACTTTCCAGGAGCTTGAATGCAATCGCGCCCTATTCAAACAACAAACAGTTGCTATTGATTCTTGCTGTGTGCTTTGTCATTTCCCAACATTTTTCTTCTGCATTCAGCATATCAAATGCCGTCGCCTTCTACTCCATTTCCACTATTCCGTTTGCCTTACCTGGCCTTAAATGAAGTGTTTCGCAGTTTGGAATGCGGAGATTTGTAAGTTAATTTTTTGTAATTTTTTGCAAATACTGATTATATTCAGAATCGAGATGTCACTTTGTTCAAAGCGATGCAAGAGAATAGTGAAGTCAACCAGAAATGATTTCTTTGGGATCCGAATTTTTATCACGTCGAACTATTTTTCGATTAGAGTGGATGGCAAGAATGGTGTGGAAACAATGTGGATGTCTAGCCAGGACCATCATGACGAAAATTCCCGTGTTTACATGTTAAATGGAGAGGAAATAAAAATACAGTGAGTTTTTGAAGTAAATACCAACTAACGATAATTAGTGTATTTTTCAGGCGACTCCTTAATATTTTCGAAGTTTTCTATCCACAAGAACACCGCCAGTTCATCATCACATCAATTGTGAATCTAATGATGGATAGCCTCCAGATTCCGATGCTTTCAGTAGACTTGCACACTCATGGATTCGATGATTTTCTCGATTTTATTCCATGTTTTCAAAACAGTAGAAAAATAAGTTTTATTGGGATCACACCGTTGTCAGAAGAAGATCTGGACTTTGTGAAAAACAATGTTAGTTCTGACACCGAACTGCAGTTTTCCCCTTTCTAATAAAAATGTGGTAAATTGACTCTCATGAATTTTTTTCTTATATTTCGAATAAAGATTCTACAATATTCAAAGTCTGTTTTATTTGAAATAAAAACACGTATCAAGTTGGTTGTTTGAAACTCGGTGAATAAACAGTAAAGACTGGGTGTCTATATTTTCTCACTAATAACACAGGAAAGATTGGGTGACCAGAAAAATGCACATCCATCAGTGTTCTAGCCGACCAGACATTAATTCAGTTGAAGTAGTTGGTCGCTTCAGAATTGAGCTTTTCATCAAAAACTTGTGTGAACGTTCCAAAATTTTCAAGTATTTTACTAGTTTTCTGCTGGTAAAACGGTTTGGATCATATTAAGTCTATCAATGTTTGGTTACATGCTTTTATCTTAATGGAACTTGCCAGGTTGCAAACACAAAAAAATGATAACAATTCCACTGAAACAGATTTTTGGTAGCGTTACAGTCGGAGATACTATTTGGCAAAAACCCAATTCAAACAAGCATCAGGAACAAATAATCTGAAAACCAGTTTGAACCATAGTTGTGAAATCCCACAACAACAAAATTTCGAAAGTATGATTCATCATTCAATTATGACTTTCTGTTTTTGTTTACATTCAACTTGTTGAACGCTCTTTGTTGTTCAAAATCTGCATAGTATGGTCGAACTATGACTCAAACATCGAAAAACAAAAAATAACAAGAGATACGGAGACATCGACAAGCAGAGAATTGTTTTCAAGCCCCGCCCATTCAAAAACAGTATAAAATAGAAGCTTGAAAGAGTACTATTCACTTCACCTTCGATTGCTTAGCGGCATAGCAGTCCCTCCCCTTTCCTGATTTTTTTTGAGTTCTAATACTGTTATTTCTTGGGTTGTCCCTGTGGGATACTTCTGGAAAAAATTGATCTGTAAGTGAAATTATACATGTTTAGTAAAAAAAATATCCTTATATATTGTCCAAAATTGATTGCTGCTCATGAATGAGGAAAAGGGGCACAATGAGGATTTTCGCTCCAGAATTTAAGTTTTTTCAAATGTGTCTGAATGTGTCCAACGTGTTGCGTGATGAAATTTTCTTATTTTTTCATCAGAAACTGTCAAAACCAATTATCGATCGAACGATCTGTTCTTTTGTCAAAATTTCATCTTTACAGCTATCAAACGTCAATCCGGAGAACACCAGAATTCCGAAAATGGTCTGCGACTCCATCACAAACAAAAAGAGCTCTTGCAGAACATCGTTCTGTCTGGTGGCTCAACATGTCTACCTGGCTTCAAAGACCGTTTGAGTGACGAGCTCAAAGTCATCGTTCTAAAGTAAGACTGGTTCATTAATTACAATTTTTATGAAACTTTTCAGAATAGTAAGGGTCTACATCACACCGAGTCAGAATGTCTACTCGGGTTGGATGGGCGATTCGAGATTAGCCCGGAGCAGTGGAACAGGATTTAAAAAAAATTACTTGACTTGAAATAAATAAGTTTAGAAATTTCATCATCTCGGTTCAGATTCTTCTCGATATTTCGTATCTGTCTATGAGTCAGTATTATTTTTTGTTTCGATTTTTATTCCAGGAAAACACATAAACACAAAATGTGAGTCTGGTCTTGTCCACTAGCAAGAAAACAATTGCGCATTTTGGTTGCAGCTATTTCGACCTTTTAGCTTGCTGGATAGCTTTATTTGGAACAAAATATATCAAAAAGAAGATTGCAGGTCTCATCAGCAGCAGACGATCTTTTTGCTCACAGAAAAACACATGCAAACTGAGGGCATAGACTTGAACACCTAGTTTTTATTAGTGTAGGGCAGAAAAACCTGTAATTGCACTCTCTGAGCATAAAAAGGGTTTTTTGAGAGGAAAAATCGTACGTTACGAGTCAATCAAAATATCGAAATTCTGGTCAAAAACTGGCTGATGGCGAGTTGAGCAAAGGTGGAGTTGCCAACTTTAATTCGTTCAATCTTCATTGGAAAGCAGTACCCATTGCAGATTCACTTCATTGTACTCTTGGAGATGAAGTTATAAATTTGAGCGGTCGGGTAGAAATAATATCCACATATGATGAATTTATTCAGAAGCGTGGGTCGAAAAGACGGCGTGGTGACGGAAGTGTCTGAAAAACCAGAATTTTGGGACCATACGAAAATCGGGGAAAGTGTGCACAGACATTCGCAAAATCGCGACGCAGTTTCCTAACCGTAGTTGTTCCGCCCGATTCTCGTTCCCCAATTGAAAGTCTCTCCCCAATTTTCGCGGGGTCCCAGAATTTCATTGAACGATCATTTCGGGCAGCTATTTATTTTGCAGCAGTCTGACATATCAGTAGTTTTCTGCGATAGAACAATAAAAAACATACTTACTCGTTTGCCAAAAAACGGTTTGTGACATCGATTTTCTCGTGTTGATGACATGAAATGTTGGTGTTTAGATATTGGCCTTCTCGGTTCTACGAAAGATGGCTAGGTGAAGGGTTGGTCGATCGTCAAGAAATGGGGACGGACGTTTCTGAAAACTTGAAGTATGAACTATTGGTTCGAGAGATGGGACGGAATGCCTTCTTACTATTTTTTTAAACCACAGCAAAACCATTATTTTCAACATTTTAATGTCGTAAAAGACGAAATATCCTTTTCGAAAAAGTGCAGAGATGATATTGAGTGTTTTCTAAACGAGAAGAAAGACGGGGAGTTCGTTCCAAATTCAATTAAAAATCGGTATCCAATTTTTCTACTGTGTGAAAACACATAATTTTTTGGAAAAAATATATGTCTACTAGGTATTCTTACAACTATACTACTAATGTATCCAGAAGTATCTATGTTGTCATGACTATACTGAATGCTAATCATTCACACCGGTTAAATACGATTTATACTTAACTAGCTGTTATTTTTCAACAGAACTCAACTTCACACCTTTTAGGTATTCGGTAGATTTTGTTTCCACAAAATCCTTTGCATACGCTAGTCGCTCATATTTATCGGTTTTATCTTTCTAGAAAACGCTTTGAATGAGCGTCTGGTTTCAATAAAACTTCTATAAATGTGTCAAACATCTTCTAGACCTTTTACAGAATGTCAACGCGTCAAGTGTACGCCAGACAGCTATTTGGTTCACTATAAAATGACTTGAATGGGAGTCGGATTTCACTAAAACAGATAGAAACATGTCAAATATCTTCTAGACCTTTTAGAGAATGTAAATGCGACAAGGGTACGCCAGATAGCTATTTGGTTCACTACAAAATGACTTGAATGAGCGTCTGATTTCACTAAAACAGCTAGAAACGTGTCAAACATCTTCTAGACCTCTCACAGCTATTTGGCTTGCTGGTATTTCTTGGTTATGGTGTTTGCGGCAATCATATTATTTCAAAAAAAAAAATCTCACCTTTATTGGACCATTTTTTCACATTTCTCTCATCTCGCAATCCGAATCGATTCGTGTTTCCTGGTATCGGTGAACTAGTCCCCTCTCGAAAAAAAAAAAAAAAAAAAAGGCGAAACATTTATCCAGGCGTTAGTCGGAAATCTACTTTTGGCACATCAGGTGAATATCAATGGGTGCCTTTTCTCTCCTCCAGACGGCACACCGTTTTTTTTGAAGTGTTTCTGTAAAATAAAAATGAAAATAAGGATTCTTTCAGATTGGTAAACTCACAGCATCCACGTAAAACGCTTTAAATGCGAGTAGACCACCGGCGTGAAAATTTCATAAGGTTTCTCATTATATACACAGCTCGGCCACAAGAAAGCAAAAAATGTAATTCCGTCCTTTTGACCATATTTAACAGTTGCTTTTCAGTGTCCTTTCACTTCCTTTTGCTGATACCAGAATCCGCAGGATTCAGAATTGGGCGCTATTGCATTCAGTTCCTAATACTCATGATGGGGAACTTTTAGGGTTTCCGAAAAATCGCAGTGATGGAATGAAAAACAGTGATGTAATCAAGGAATGGAACCGTTGAGTTTGGTCTTCTTAGTTTGAGGCACAGTTGGTTATTTTAGCCATTCCGTTTCATGCCGTCATATCACGTTCCTCATCGCCTCTAACCGTATGAACATCCTTTTGATATCGAGTTGTTGTGACGTGGAACCTCCTTGATTTCACTCAAACGTTTAGTGTGAACAACGCACTCGGTGATGACAATCTGAAAGAAATTAATTTTAGTCCAAAAATCTGAAATTCAATAGGAATTCAGCAGTGCATTCACGGCAAGTTAAGGCTAGTGGTGAACCCATTACCTCGAGACAATCGGCCCGCGGGTTTGATGAGTGATATCGGTTTCTCAGGAGCTGGTCGTAACAGGGAACGTCGTGGCACTGCGCTTCAGGTGACCTTAAAACATCTGTGTTGCCCACGGATAGTTCAAACTCGAATCCAAAATCCACTTGCCATTGCATTCACATCAGCTACAGTTCCATTGTTCTGACCTGAAATTCAGAACTTGATTCAGAATAGTGTTACAGTTGTTTCAAGTTTTTCCTAATACTATTCTATGATAGTTTTACAAACTTTTTATACTTGAAATTTAGCTGCTTGATGCTAAACCGGGCTTCACAAACCAGGCCCATTTTTTCACATGCATCAGGCTGTGAAGTCTTTATGGAGTCGGTTTCTTTGCAGAAATTGTGATTCTATGTTTTCACAGAGTTTCTTATCAAGTTTCGCAGTTTGGTCTGATATAAAAACAAAAAAGAATCAAATACTCACTTTTGCCTGCTCAGTTATCGTTTTCTGATTGTTCGCATCCCTAGTCCACATCTTTGAATAACTTTTGTCCAAATTTAGCAGGCTCGTAGTGGTAGTTTAGAATATGAAACAGTAGAGGTAGAGGCCCATTTTCCATAA